>HG993141.1:10545000-11170000 GCA_905231865.2 Boloria selene
ATCGCGCGATCCGTCGGGTGCAGTATTCAAGCGGCAGATGCGGGAGGGGAGCTACCGCGTCACCGGCTGCGTCGCCGGTCAGCCCGGTCGGTCTTCGGCTCAGTCTGTCGGTTGATTGCCGCACGTTCGCGCGTTTACCCTATCTAAAGCCTTCGTCGCACTTGTGTTTTGTGTACAGACCGAACTTTATGCAAACCTTGTGAGGATCGGATTATTTGCAGTGTATGTGACGTTCGATGACATCGAATGTGGGTTTTTAGTGTTTACATCAATATTTAACCATACGGTTCTAAAACACGAGCCGATGGTCCTTTTGAATAGTAACATGAAAATTAATGGTAAAGTTCTCTTCAGTATTTGCATGACGATATAATTAATATTTGTTATTTTGTTTTAAATTTGGATGACTTGATCTTCTTGGCTTGCACGACGCACGATTTAAAAGGAAATGCGCAATTTATCTGCGTCAAAATATACATATTTGTATGCATTATTTAAATTAAAACAACTTAAGTCTATCCGGACCACCGAAACGGCCAAAACAATGGTAGACCTCACATCTTTTATTTAGACTCTGAATTTAAATATGAGTTAGCTTGAACAATTGGTGCGTTTAGTTAGTCGGAATAGATATATGAATAGAGGCTGTGTGTGTGACCCTGTTGCGCCTACGGGACCAGCCGCAGTGGGTGGACGGCATAGTTTCCGAACCGCCTAGAGAACGACAGTGGGTGTTTGAATGGAGCCAGTTAATAATAATGGTGAGATTTAATCACCGCCATAAAGGTTACACAACAAAAGCTACAAGCATGCCTGTGGCTGGATTTGTAGAAGAAAATCCTTTTTAATAACCTTTAAGGATAGAAAACTAACAAAAGCTTTTAGATAGAGAATATTAGCTTATATAAAGTAGGCACTAATCATTAATCTAAGAGCTTGATATGAATAGGTTTATAGAAATCTTACTTTCAGACTACTTAAAAATCGTTGTAATAGAACAGATTGGGCGTCACAAATAACGAGAAGAACTATTATTCGTTCCACAAAGTACCCTGTACTGTTAGTTGTCGAATATATATTTTGCACATGTCGCCAAACAGACCTCAGATGTTGACTGACAAAAAACAGAACACTTCGAGGGCACATGTGTTGTGAATCCAATCGAGGCCATGTTAGTAAGATAGAGTAAACTAAAATATTATTCACAATGAACATATTTTTTATACTAATTATTTTATTTTTAAACTAAGAAGCAGATTCAAAATAGTAAATTAAAGAGGGAGAGGAAATTTAATTTAAGAATGAATTAGCTAAGGTAACCCTGTTATTACCGACGCATCTGGCGCAAATGATAAATGTGTTCGTCGAACAAATAATAAAAAAAGTCTTTTGAAGAGAAACCTACACGGACTGGTGTAGCACGTGGGCTGGCAGATGCGCTGGCGCATTTGGTCTGCGATTTTCAACTTAAAGCACTCCCTTTTATCTTATGATCGCGCTACAAATTATACAGCTGAGATTTAAACTTTATTATTATATCGTAAATACTTTTTTTGATGCGCTTGATATAATCTTATTACGTAAGGTTTTAGGTTACTTTATATAACGTCAAAACTTATTTTGGATCAATGTTTTCTATAACAATAGTATTCAAACTTCTCTAAGTTCTAACTTCTCTAAGGTTCAAATCGGGTCAAGTCCGGCTCGAAGGACCGAGTTTTTCTTTGATTACGATCGTGCAGTTGTCGCCATTTATGGAAACCTGCGCTTGCTTTGCCTAAGTATTGACAGCTTGGGATACTCA
Organism: Boloria selene; assembly: GCA_905231865.2. Lineage (NCBI taxonomy): Eukaryota > Metazoa > Arthropoda > Insecta > Lepidoptera > Nymphalidae > Boloria > Boloria selene. Next base: position 10,546,805 of record HG993141.1, read on the forward strand.
ACATCAATATCAGTCTTAGATATCTGAAGTAGGGTGTGTTGTCATGATTTCTAGTACATTTGTATAGTTAACTGTACTTTATTGTACATTGAAAATGAAAATGTATTGTAGAAATTATTATTCATTTGTATATTTACAATAACATTATGCTTATATATTTAGCTAACGTTGTTCGATACTATTAAGTACAGCTTCTGAGTACGGACGTGTAACACAATACGCTTATTTCAAAACCGAATTGTTGAGCTGTATACTTATGAATATTAATGCGGTTTCGAATTTGTTTGAGATTAATTTAATTTGAGTGAAGATTGTAAGACGATTATTGTGCTAATAATGTTAATAATTACATATAAAATTATGTAACATGGCTGTTTATTAAGTCTAAAATCTCTTGATTTAATCTTGTTTCTTTTATCGAGTTACTATTGTACGAATTAAAATATTGCTACCCCATTATTGTGTAGGCTGAATTAAGTTAAAAAATAGCCCAATCACAAACACAAGCACGCTTCTACCACCTGCCACACAGCTGCCCGGGATTTATAACTGACAGATATAAAATATTCCCCTGAAACTGTAACCAGCTGATGCTTTAATGAAGTTACTTTACAAAAAAGAGCATAGAACAATACTAAGTGATTTATAAATCTTATCTACAAGATGATGATAACAATATTTCGACTTGTTTATACTTGGTGACGTAATCGCCAAATGTTTACTTTGTTATTTTAGCACGTTTTTGTCCTTTTAGCATGACTTCTTAAAATATTACAACTTTTTATATAATAGCATGTATATATCAAAACAAATGAATGTTACTATAGCAAATATGATTTTGTACTAAAAATATTTTTGGTTTAGTGTGCATAAATCTAAAAAAAAAAAGAAAATGGTTAGTTGAATTTTGGAATCCTAATAAGTGTGAATCCCAGGAAATGCGGAACGCGAGCCGTTTCTTACAAAATAATTAAACAGACTCTACCTCTGATTTTCTATTTCCTTTCCCGATTAATTGAGACTTAGAAACGTAATTAGAAAGCTAATCCATAAAACGTGGGTTTACGGTGCGATTTTGTAATTACTTCAAAACGCAATTCAATCGTAAATTGCGTAGTGTTATAGGTTAACTTGCATTTCATAAAACGTTTCTTTACAACATTAATATGTTGTTACCGTTTAGAAATTTGGTCCATATTTTTAGATAATTTCAAAACTTTTTAATTTAACGGTAAACTAGTAATGGAAATTAGTAGTAACTCTCAATGATTTCACTTTTATCAAAGACTTAGTGACCAATTAATCTCACTGATTAGATAGTCAATTTATACTAGTTATGATTATTTTTCACCTTGGCCAGAACGTAATATTGATATCGATATGAACGTTATTGGAACATTTTCTTTCTTTGTTATCATAAAACTAAAACTATAAACAAAAATCAAGTACTGGCTGGACCGATTTTAATAATACTTTTTTGTTTTATTGGATGTGTGTCAGGGTGGTTTAAGCATAGAAAATAGATAAAATCCGTCAAAAAAAACAGAAATGATTATTTTGTATAGGAATCACTAATATCCGTTGAAAGGTGCCTTGGGACCACGAACCTGTGCAAAACGAGGGTTACTCAGTGAGAATCGACCAACTGATATTCCAATTTATACATAATGTACATACGTTGTTTCTTACATCAATAAACCTTGACAACAAAAACGTAGACGTAAATGTTTACATTCAGACATAATTAATCCTCTGTTTAGACGTAATGTCCCTCCGTCTGGAAGGAAATAGGGCTGGAAATAAATAGCTCTTACTCTTGACTCAAACTAAAATAGTCAATCGCCTCCCATTTCTCTAAGACCATTACCATATCCTGCATACAATATGTTAGTTCTGTTGAATGTGTCCGTTATACTTAAACGGAACTTATTAAATGTGAAATTATAATATATAGCTTCTTGTTGAAACGAGTTCGTTGAATGATTGATAACTTGTTGAATTTATTTTGTGTAATAACTCATACTGTGTTTAGTTTTAATGTCTCTGTCTTCAAGATTCCGTAGCTGAAAGTTATAAATTGTGTTCTTGTAATTTTGTCAAGTCTTATTATTTTTTCAAGTATTTTATTGCTCTTCATGTGTCCATTTTGGATATTTCACTCGGAAACTAACGATCAAAACAAGTCAAAATATGGGCAGTACTTGTTTCTGTAAACCATGACAAAATAAAAAAGGTAATTCAGTAAAATAATAAGGAAATCCAAAAATATATGCGTGTAAATCGTGTGGAACATGGCATAAGTAGCCAAGATATTAATAATAATTGTATCAGAACGTCCAAAGTCCATATCGTAAATTGAAGCTCTATATATCTAGAGTTCTGTTATTATGCAATATCTGCTAATTACATCACGAAAGGTAATTTAGTTCACGCCAAAATGATACAATATTGCTATTATATCGCATGACTCTTATATTGTGACTTGACGAGGGGTGACATTACATCGTTAATCAATCCATTCTTCCTAAATAAATTTTTGGTTTTCAATTCCAATGGCCGCAGTGATTACTAAATCCAATACACTTGATAAATTATAAGGTTAATTAATGCTTTACACGTGATCTCTGACGTGACTTATTGGATTATGGACAATGTGATCGTAATTCTGATATGTGCCCTTAATTTCCGGTAGTCCGGATATATTTTTTTGAACTTACCCATACTTTGTTTTTATTTTTTGTTGCCTACCTTTACTTGTTTTTATTAAGATAGAGCATTTATAGCAGATGTTTGATTTTTTCTATTTCCTCTTTCACTTTACTTACCCACTTAACTTAATACAAATCTCAATGTAATGAAATTGTTTTGAATGTATAAATAAGTTTACTAAGATAAGTGTTGCACGATATGCATATTTATGTAAAGTAACTAAAAAAGTAGTATTTCGCAACGCACGTAATGTTACGTGTAGTAATGGAATACTACTTTTGAAATTCTCTCAATAAATCCATTCCTATATGATGGAATACTTTATTTAAAACACTTTTATTCCTTGTACCTATTCAAAAAAAATGTAGGTATGTCGTATTTTTAAACACGGTAATAGGTTATTTTACTACTACTACTACTACTACTACTACTACTACAACTTTTTCTATGAGAATAATTGTTTCACAATGTGAATATTTATAAGAAAAAATATGCAAATTTTACAGTTAATTGACATTCCATTAAAGTGGTTCTTCCCTCAAGATGTTCATAATCATCCTCAACATCTGTACGTTGAGGGCGCAGGTGTCTTTCGCTGGCGTCTCTCCAAATTACGAAGACAACAAATCTGACACGTCTAAAGCTTGCGTACTTTGAAACTATGCTTTCTAAGCAAGTTTAATGCTAACCAGTATAGATTGTAGAGTCAAGGACTAAAAGATATCTATAGAGATAAAATTGAACTGTCTCTTTTCACTAAATGCATATGGAAGAAGGGCATAATATTAAACATTTTTGTCTGTCGATCCGACTTTTTGTACCGACTAATCTCTGGAAGTGCTGAACAGATTTTGACTAGCAGATTGCTGATGTTATAAGTACATAGTAACTTAAGCTATTTTTAGAAAAATAATTTGGGTTTCGCTCAAAAGTATTAAAACGTAACTCACCATAGGATTAATTTACTTTTACTCTTAAAGATTTTGCGGCTTATTTCAAACTATACGAGAATTACAAAGGAGTCAATATATACTTAAGTCATTAGAATAGGTAAAATTTTAAAAAGAATTTATTTTTACGTAAAACAAACGTATTCGCATAAATTAACCGTCATTAAAAAAACAAATTGAAATTATGCACAACATGGCACGGCGCGTTATCGTAAATATCTTCACGGTTCACTGTTGAGTTATATTAAATTGACGTGAATGCAGCTCTTTACCTGTTACCAAAAATGTACGTTTACAGAAATTATAAACGGGTACAAGTTGGAAATAAAATACTCGGCTGTCTAAAATTTTGCTCTCCAATTCGTCGCCCTCGAGCGGTACGGGGAATTCTGTAACATGTGTCGAAAACGTCGTGTTGCTACATCAATCTTTTACAAAACATATTTTAGCATTACATTTAAGTATAGTATGTGAGATAAATATGTTTAAATATTATCATTATATTATATGAAAAAAATAGAAGTTAATAGAAACTATATCATTTTTTACACCGATCCTAAAAAACATAATAACTATGTTTAATGCCTTAGTAATTTCAGCATTTTATTTATTCTCAATAGAGGTGATATACCAAAGATTAGATCTAATCAAAAGTACATTAATATTAAAAGCCTTCTTATAACTTTTATCACGTCCCACGCACGCAGTCGAAGAAGTTATTCGCAAACTTTGACCCACTTCATCCCGAGCGGCATTAGTCAAGGTTCCCATTTTCATCAGCCATATCTGGCCCAACTGACACTCGGTATAATCTCGCCGCCATATAAGTCTACAATTAGCTGTCATGCCCATTTTCTTTGTGCACGCTCTGACTGTTTAATTGTATGCCTCGCTTTGTTTTTGTTTTGTTTGATAGCTTGGCAGAACATGTGCTCCTTTTGCTTCATTTGTTTGAACTGTGACAGATTAGGAATCTTTTTTTAAATATGCAATGACGTGCATATTCAATATTCATCCAATGATGTTTTATGAAATATGTGACCTACAAACATTCACCTTTTGTTTTGCTAGAATAAGACGATGAAACTAAGTCCAATACCTTTATTTCTATACTTACATAATATAAGACATTAGACATTATATATGTAGTAAAAAAAACTTTGTTCATCTTTTTTGTTTCAATTCATAAGTTAACTACCATTGTAGGTTTTTTAAGGTTCAACAAAACAAAATGTTCAACCATTTGTCAGTACTGCGGTTATAAATCAAGCTGGGGTCGCTTAATTTAAATAAGAAAAGCGTTATAGTAGAGTTAGTAGGCTGCGTTGCTTAAATTTTAAATATAATAATCTCATATTGTGATATAATTATATCCGTGTCTACCGGCTCTAAAGGGTAACGTATATACGTATATATATACTAAGCACGTTCAAATGCTATAAATAAATTATTTTTTACCAAAAATGAAAACCGACTTCAAAACGCTACAAATCGAAACTAAAAAGAAAAAAAAATAATTTTAATTACTTAGTTATTGTTGGAGTCGGTGCCAGCCAAGGAGATTGTATTAGGATTATTTTGCTTTGGCTGGCACCGACTCCAACAATAACTAAGTAATTAAAATTATTTTTTTTTCTTTTTAGTTTCGATTTGTAGCGTTTTGAAGTCGGTTTTCATTTTTGTTAAAAAATAATTTATTTTAAATTTTTTTGTGGAAATTATTATGTTTAAATAAAATATTGGAAGGCTAACTAAACTACTGCTCCAATAAGTCAGCGAAGTTTTGAAATGAACGACAATAGTCAATCGAGATTTGTCCACGTCTATTTTTCCACGTAACTCGTAGACGTTAATAAGATTTACCTTCTATTATCAATCCACCTAATATCCTGAAGGAGTACGACTATCAGTTCATAAGTACGTATAATATTAAAAGAATTTTCTTTCAACTCCTAACCGTTGAGGATATATACCTTACATCATCACAAATTCTTGAACAGCTTTAGAAAATATATGAAAAAGGTAATCAGTGCCGATAAAATTTAAGGGTTGCCCTCGATTTCTCTAGGATCCCATCATCAGATGCTGACTTGGTGACAATGAGAACATCTTGAATGTATACCCTACCGAACAAAAAAGAAATTTTTAAAATCGGCCCACAATTCACGGAGAAATCGGTGAAAACACATAAAAAACAATTGTTGAGGAATTTTACCTTCCATCATCAGCTCATCCACATGAGATGATGATTTTCATACGTAAAAGCTTTATCGGGTTTAGAAAATATATCAAAAACATAATAGGTGCCTGTAAATTTTGAGAGTTGCCTTCGATTTCCCTGGGATCCCATCATCAGATCCTGACTTGGTGACAATGGGACCACCTCGGAACTATACCCTACCAATCAAAAGAAAAAATTTTGAAATCGGCCCACAGACGGCGGAGCAATCGGTGAACATACATAAAAAAAAAAAAAAAAATACATACAACGGAACATATAACCTCCTCCTTTTTTGAATTTTTTTTGAAGTCGGTTAAAAATGTCATAAATGTTTATATTTTTCTATTGTGCTCCTTGCCAAATTTGTAATGTTTGTAGCACAAAAAAATGAAAGAATTTCATACAAACTTGCGAGAATCCTTACACCTTAATCTGGCCCTGTCGCAAAATCCTTTCTAAGCGGACGTCTACTAACTATAAACTACCTCCCTGCCAAATTTCATCTTTATACGTTACGCTGCTTTCGATATCTCGCAATGCCTTTAAATATAATATGTAGATTTAAAATTTGTAAATAAATATTATGTTAGTTACAAACTGCGTTATAAATTTAAAGTAAAAATAAAAACAATAGCCACCATTATAAATGATTGAACTAATTGAGCCATTATTCAACGATGCACATATTTGAATGACTCCATGGGCTTCGGTGCGTGAACAATGTAGTTCAAACGATACACATTCGAAACGTCAAACAGACCGCTTAATTTATAACATCAGATAACTAGCAAATGACTAACATATCTATTAAATATGCGTGCATATAATGCAAGTAAAAAGTCCTTAGCAATACGATACTGATAAATTATCTGACGGTGACATAGATGATAAATTTTGTAAATCTAATAAATAAATAAATAGTTTCAAACACAGACACTCTAGTCCCTTTTTCTGCTTTGTTTCTTTTGCTTTGTGTTATCAATAAAAATGTTGGAAACAGCTAAAAGGGTAAATTATCTTCATATTATATGTTTAATTTATGTCTCTATCTTAAACCAATAATGATCATAGTCGAAAATTTTGTCTTCTAGGCGAACACTATAGTTTTTCCTAACAATAAGCAGCGATCATGACACGTGTATCACGATATTCGCCTATTTACATATCAAAACATATGTTATATTATTACACTTTGTTTCGTATTCAATTGGACTTTAAAAGAAACTTACAAATCAATTGGTATTAAAAAAATATTTAAGTTATTTACGTTCCATGCTTAAGTGGTGAAAGGGTTATTTAAACAAGATATTTTTGTAAATAGCCCTAAGAGCTTTGGTGCGTGAACAATGTGCATTTCAAACGATTCAACAAACGCCTCGACTTAATTTATGTTTCGATAGAATTCAGTAAAAATGTGATAAGCATCGTTGTCGAAGTCTTACAGAATTAATTTGTAAACAATATGTAATACGATTAAAATATTACCTTTAAATCAATGTAGTAATTGAATAGTAATTTTATAATTTAATTTTAATAAATTCACCTACATATATATAGATGCTCTAACGGTTTCCGTAATAACGATTACTGTTGATGGTTTTTGTTTATTGCGTTTAATACTCGTATACTCATATTGTTTTTAATAAATTTTGTATGCTTTGAAAATATTTATACATAAAATCGATTTCATTGTAGTAGTTCACAGTTCAAGTAATATTAATTCCGTTTTCATTTCTATATTAAAACATGCTCTTCACCATGACTGTTCGCTCCTATTGAATTTTACATATCATTTATTTTTATTGTAACTTCAATATCAAAGTAAACTGTTAAATTCAATCACCTCCTCAGTTTTCTAATAGATGGTGATATTATTAATAACTGTACTTATAATGTACTCAACTCGTTTAACAACGCCAATACTATTACATTAATGAGATAAAGTGGAGCTTGTGTTATAATTTATTCAAAATTGGAAACTACGTAATTACTATTTAACAAATATCGTATAAATGAAAGCAGATCGAAAGCTCGCGCAGACATGTGATTAATATACAAGTAGGTACATGCTGTAATAAATTTTAACTACTGGAAATTTGACGGTGGAACAACAAAGCGGACGTAGCAGTTAGAGGCGAGTGATGACCAGCCATCGGCTACCTCAGTACAAGCTAGAGCACAATCCAATCTGAGTTTTTGCTCCATGTGAATGCCCGCTCGATAGTAAGCCCATTGAATGGAAGCACGCCGTATGTGACAATTGAGGTGAATAAAAAAATAAAATAATCCTTTGTGTTGCACAATCTAGACTCGAGTGAAAGTATTTTGATCGAATTGTTTTAAGCTTTTACAAATCATATGCAATTACTAGCTACTTTCGTTTCTAATGTAATGTCTTTAACATGTTCTAAGTATGGTTGTATATTGGCCGGACGTACTTTAGCAGTAACATAAGTTAACTTTCTAATTTATTAATTGTATATCATGGGATTTTTGGAATTCACTTCATAGTTGTTATCAACATCTGATTATCGGTTTAAAGATAATTATGGTCATGCCATGACGCGTCGGACATTTAAATAATCGCAAATCATCTCCGAACAGCCTGCTGCGTTCTCAGAAATGCAAATCAATACTCTTAAACACTGTACTGAAGGGAGTTTTAATAATCGAAGGTATATAATATTCTTGTTACCGCTTTAATTCGCCGCCATCCGCTAACGAGGTATGCACGACGAGTAAATTGACACTGAGATTTACGGGTACTTACTGCTTCAGCTTATAATATGGCTACACATTTTTTTTTTGGTATTTACGAGATCTTAACGTCTTAACTATCTTTAAAGAAAGTTGAAGCCCCCTAAAATAAAATGTACCAAGAACAAAAGAACGTTAAATTAACTGTCGAAGTTTTCATGCTTTTGTCAGGGAAATTGAACGGAGTCAAGAAAAAATTAAACATCTGTTCTTTAAAGAAAAATAAATATTCTCTCGAAATGCAAACGAGTTGAGTCAAAAATTTTCGCAAACATGGCTGTTTTGGTATATTGGTTATTTTCCTATTCTGCAAAGGTGAATGAAAAATTGTGATCTTCATGACTCCACATTATAATGTAAATGACAATCTCCTTTGAAAGTCCTCTTTCTAAATAAATTGTTCGTTACAGCTGCTAGTAATATGGTAAAATTGTTTTGAAACACAATATACAACTCTTAATATTATAAAGCATTTCGTCTTTTATGAAAGTAACTTGATTTATCAATATATTATTATGTCTCGATGAAACGGAGTTAAAATATTTCCTACGTAAAACTGTATAATGTATGTATAATAACAAGTATCTATACTATCTATACTAATATTATAAACGCGAAAGTTTGTAAGTATGGATGTATGGATGTTTGTTACTCTTTCATGTAATAACTACTGAATGGATTTTAATGAAACTTTACAATAATATAGCTTATACCTCAGAATATCACATAGGCTACAATTTATAAAGATATTGTGTGAATTGTCCAAAATATGACGATAAGTATCAAGTAAGTAGTAAAAAATCTACCATCTGCGAGCTATTCTGGCGTGCGCTGCCAAAACCGCTAGAGTTATACATATGTAATGTATGATGGAAATGTTTATCTTAACAAGCGACTCACCCTCACTTCGCTCGGGATCGTCCCTAGATTTAGCGCGAGCGAAGCCGCGGGTTCCACTAGTAAGCTATAAAGCTGCGGCTAGGTTCTAAAACGTGAATTGATTTTGAAATTATTTTTTATTTTTTCCTTTCTTAAAGGTTTAGCTTTTAAGCAAATGATAAATAAATTTAAATAAATAAATAAAAAGTTAGAAATATGTATACAAAGATATACACTGTACATTTCGTTGTATATTATTGATAGGAAATTCTATTGGCTCAGTTGTTGTATAGCTAACATAATAAAGCATATTCTTTTTTTTAATTTTAACGCAAAACAATGAAGAGATTGATTCGCATGATAATATCATATATTATTGATGAGTGATTAACGGTTTCTTTGATGTGAGCTTTTGTCGTGCATGTAATAATCCACACCCCGAATGCCCGAGGTGATATACGGTTTGACAAACGCTTTCACCTGAATAACTGAACCCCTACTCTGTACTCTTTGACTATCTTAAAATATCGCCTTTATCTTAATATATATATTTCTTGTGTGCGTGTGTATGTGACTGAACTCCTCCTAAACGACTGGACCGATTTTGATGAAATGTTTTGTGTGTGTTCGAGTGTATTCGAGAATGGTTTAGATTCACAATTCGGTCCACTAGATAATGTATTTTTTATATTATTTAGTTATTTATACATTTGCACAATAAATGACATATTCAATTATAAATAAGTCGTTGCTAGGCAACGCTGTTTTGCGCATGCATACTAAAACATTTCACCGGGAGCAAAAGTTTATAAAAATTTTCTATATGTACAGGACAACGTCTGTAGGGTCCGCTAGTCACTTTATATATTCATAATATACATATTTTTAGCGTGTTTTGTTTAGCTGTCAGTTCGTTTTTGATTTATGTTTGGCTTGAATTTATAAATTACATACATACTAATAAATATGACAACACATCTCATATAAAAATATCGAATATTAGCGGAGCCTACAGTTCTACATACGTGGAAAAAACAAATAACCCACGCGCTAAATCATTCCGAAATTCACTTAAATTGTTGTCGTTAGACAGCACAGTCTAATGAGTACGAAGTACTGGGCGTGTTTTTCACTAAACACACTATGAATATAACGTGATAATTTTATAGACTACTAGCGACTCGCCCTCGCTTCGCTCGGGCTCTTCCCTAGATTTAGCACAGGCAAAGCCGCAGGATCCGCTAGTTATGCATATAAACCTTCCTCTTGTATCACTCTATCTATAAAAAAAGCCGCATCAAAATCTGTTGCGTAGTTTTAAAGATTTAAGCATACAAAGGGATATAGGGACAGAGAAAGCAACTTTGATTTATACTATGTAGTGATGTGCTTACAAGTACCAAGTATTATTCCAAATCGTTATCTATCAGAGCACTAAATTTCATTCACAATTGTCCCGTCACATTAGCGTGAAGAAGTTACAAGTATACACACAAACCTTAGTAGTGTGATAGCATCAGATATATTCATTATCTAACGTAACATCTAAGACATTGTTGATTTAGCTGACATTTACGCTGAAAGCTGAACTTTGCGCCCATCAATTATAAATTTGATATATTTTATTTAGCAACCATTGTTACAGCTCCGATAATGTATATTAATGAATCGAGAGGGGTACTTTCTCTGGGGTCAAGTATTGTTTAGAGCGTGGCTTGCTAATGGAGTAGTTGTAACTCAGCGCCATCACCGTGCGGATTTCTCTCCTGATAGATGGCCGTGGCCAGTCCCCCCTGTCTCGTTAGCGTTTGTAATCGATTCTTAGTTTTTGTCGTGCTTTGATTATACTTTGCGTTTAACATCATTTGCGCTTGCTGTTCACGTCGCAATCAGTTAATCGAAACGATCAAGAGACGAGATTAATGACGTTTACTATGCTTTTTTATACATTTCGAATTAAATTATTTTAGATTATGGCATAAATTAAAGGTTTATCTTATTTCTAAGCAAATATAAAATGATTTATATTGCAGAAACGTAAAAGTTGTTCTTTAAGTACATCAATATTGTCTGACAGTTCGTAATAATTTATTGCATGAGCTTTGTCTTGGATCTTATTATGTGTTATTGAAAAATATTCGCATATTACTGTCTTTGTTCCTTTACTCATACTAAGAGACGCATTAATTCCGACAGTTTGAACTTTGATCTCAAGATATTAACAGCGTTCTGTTTGACATAAACAGGAACAGGAAAATTCTATTGTTATCCATATTTATTTTCACTGTGATGCTAAAGAGGTTAAAGATATGAAAATCTTCTTGAAGAATACGCAGATCATTTTAACGTTACGAATTACGTAATTATGCATATTATAAATAAATAAATGTAAATAAATATGTTGGGACATTTTACTCACAGCACTATCAGTTCCACGGTAAGGTACGAGCCTTGTGTTATGGATACTAGATGGTTGATATACTACACATATATAAGTTTAAATACATACATATTATAAATATAAACACCCATGACTGGAGTACAAACATTCGTGCTCAACAAATGTATGCCCCCAGCGGGACTCGAACCCGCGACCGCTTGCGCAGCAAGTAGGGTCACTACAAACTGCGCCACGCGTGTCGTCAAAATTATAATTTTTAAAAATTATTAAACTAATTAAAACCACATGGTCTAAAGTCATCCAGAAATTGTAAAAATTGCAATAATGGCTTACAATCGGAGTTGCATGACCCTTATATGTAGTAAAAATATTCAATTCTATATCATTTTGAGGCATATATAAAGGGCAACTGTGCATAAACCTGGTCAACAAGTCGCATTTCAAACCAAATGTTCATGGAAATCGCATTGTCAATGCTTAAACTTTACTCTTGGAGTAGCCGATGGAGGCGATAAACTCGCCTTATACGGACCACACACGCTCGCCTGCATCACGACTTACAGAAATGTACTCGTATTATAAAACACAAAACGTATTTTCACAAATTTATATTTTTTGTCAAAATATTTACGAGTAAAAACAATATAATCAATTATAAAAAAATAAGTTGCTATGTATAAACGTATATTAAGTCAATTTTTTTAAAAAGTTGTGAGATTTTCAAGAAACATTACTAAAAAGAGTGAAATACTTATTTTTATTTTTAATTCTACTATCAATTATACTATTAAAGTCACATAAAAGTCTAGACGCTTTTCTATACAAGAAAGATGTCTGCTACAATTTTGCATGAACTTTATTTTCCCTTTTATATTAGTCTGTAAACTTTCATTTTTATGTAAAATTTTACAATATCTTTCTACTTTTACTTCCAATATAATGTTTGTCATTGTACTTCTCTACTGCTATTGGTATTATCACTATATTTCAGTGTCTTTTAATATTATAAATATAAGTTATACTCAACGTACCAGTGTAAAGTCATTATATTTAAAAACATTTTATACATACAGTCCCATACAGTCCACTTGCTCCACCAACTAAGCAATTCTATGATTTGAAAAAACTTAATACCAAGTGCCAATGGCTGTTTATTTGTCTTTAATTTAAATAAAAAAAAAACTATATTTTTATTATTATAAATAGTAAAAAATATATTTTCAAAACATAATTTTAAATTCAATTTCTAAAAGTTAATTTTTTAAACATTGTATGACACATTCTTTCTTCTCACGTCTTTCTTTAAAAGCATTACAGTTTTAGCTCTACGATTTGTGGACTAAATGCAGCTTCCTGTTTCAAAATTAAACGGCTTATTCAAACACGTCCTTCAATTTTGAGTTGTTTAGTTTCGAGTCGAGTGTTCTTACATCACTAATTTTAGCTACTTACATTCAATTTTTAAGTGCTCTTACATTTGGATGTGTTATGACTAAGAGATGGTTTATGTTTACATATAAAATGCGCAAACGCACTTTTTGGATGCACAATACACATGTTAAATATAACTGGGACTATTCATAATTTTATAGTCCTAATAATAAGTTTCATACACGTAATAATTGAACAATGTAGTATTACAGAATATGTATGGGTATGTAAATTGCATTCAGAAATATGCCCCAATAAAATGCCATAATGTCACATTGCGTATAGTTTTCTATTATTTTACGATGACATAAGTTGACACAGTTCGACTTGAATCGCGAGGGTCTTCCTGCCTCGTAAACCATTCGTAATACCATAAAGACACGCTACGCAACACGCAATGTTACAATGAACTCTAACCTGTCCACATTATTTGTTATCAAAAATGTACACAACAAGCCAATTATTTCGATAACAATTATTAACTATAATTTAATATATGATAAAAATCAATTGTGATACCTTCAAACAGTTAAAAAGAAATGGTTAAATCGTAAAATATACATAGGACCGAGTGTACAAATATGAGCATTTAATTTAAAAGGCTTTCATCAAGGGATTCGCACCTTACTTTTACGTCTTTCAAAGAAGTCCTTTGTGAATATTATAATAAATAATAATCCAAGTACGTCAACACCACAAACCTACTAAATGTTTGATTTATAGCAAACATTGGTAAAGATATTACTTTCAAAGTGCAAATGAAGCCGCAGGCAACATCTAACAGCCGTGCCGAATTTCAATGGAATTTAGTCTCGTGCAATGCAAACGGGAAAGCTAGATTTTGAATTATTCAACGCCTTATATAATGGTGATCTATATGCTTTATAGTAAATTATGATTTAGTAATGTAGTGTATATTTCATTTGTTTTAACTTTTATATTATTGTATTGATATTTTTGGAATGTCTTTTGAGAACATCTACTTTATTTCGTAACTAGCAACTCACCTTCGCTTCTCTCGAGTTCACCCCAAGATTTAGCGCGAGCAAAGCCGCGGGTTCGCTACTTTATACACTTAAACCATCCTCGAGAACCACTCTATCCATTGGTGAAAACAGCATGATAATCGGTGCAGTAGGTTTCGAGCGTTAGTTTTTATATCGCAAACAGACAGACACAAAGACGCGGCAGAAGACTTTGTTTTATAGCATGTAGTGATTAAACAAAAGCTTAAACGTAGCCTAAGTTACTGCTTATATAAGCACAGGCAGAGCCAGCGCTAGTCCCATCAAAATGGATCCAGTCGCTAAGAAAATTAAATGAAATAAAACAGAAAAACAAATTAAAAAAATAAGTTATTCTAATAAGAACGTTTATAATTTCATACGCATGGAGTATAAGTGTGTACTGTTATTTTGACATTATAAACAAATACTCCATAATATTATGAATAGATCACGATTATAGAAACTTAATAAGTATGTACAATATTTTTGGATTTATGGTAAACACTGAACAGTAAGTGCGATGACGTTTATTCCTTTTACCTTTTTATCAGATTAATGGAGGGTTCTATAGGTAAAAGTGGGTAAAACAATTGAATATTCGATATCACGATACTGTAATTTCCCTCAATTCATAGAAATGATATCACGTCGTTAGCTTTATCGTTACACTTGATAGTGATAATATATTACAGATTTTTTACTATTTAACAAGTAAGTAAAAAGTTCGTATAGCTGTAGGATATCCAGAGTATGGGAAAGCACTTCTGCAAAAATAATGTTTTTTATATTATGCAATTTAAAACAATTTTTAAATTAGTACTACAACAAAGTAATTTCTTAAATATGAATATTTCCTGCTAGGTTAATTTTCGGTACTATTATTTCAATTGGAACTTCTCAGAGGACGTACCTAAACCGCTCTCTAGAGCAGGTCAAATCCGTTTTTAACGAGCGAGCAGGAAGCTCTAATTTTGTAATTGTTTGGGAAACATCATTCAGTCGACAAGAGGTTTATGGGTGCGGTATGTTATCTTTTCTAATTCGGCTCGAATGTTTGACATTTGAATTTCCATTCTTGTATATTCTTATATTATAGACTTTATTATAAACATTGTCTGCGTGAAATATTTACTACAGGAGATTGAAATACTTAAGTATCTGTTAATTATTATTTGGTTTACTTGAAACTAGCAATTCGTCTTTGTTTCACTAGAGTATGTTCTTGAGTAGTGTTTTTTTTTACTTTTTATGTAATCCTACAGGATTATTTTGTTAAGATTATTATTATTTATTTTGGATTATTTTTCGCCCAAATCTTAGTCGCTCTTTATTTATTTCTTTTATTATTATCATACCCCAAAGTAATCACTTTCTATGTCCGGATAAAACGTAAAATATGAGGATAAACCAACAAATACTTTCACATTTGTAATATTACTAAGGGTTATAGTCTAGCGAATATGGGTTTATTTAATAACACTGACTCGTAAAGTATTTCTGTGAATAATGCGTACTAGCATTACAGTTAAGTAATAAACTTGGGCTGTTTAGACTCGATCGTTGACAATTAACCACTTGAATTCGTGGCTCGAGTGGCTGACCCGCTATTCAAACTGTATATCGCTGTAAATACTTAGAAAATTCCATTTGAAACTACATTATATTATCTATTATCAGATACTATTAATTATAAAATGTATTAAAGCTTATTCATACATAACTAAATATTGATTTACGCACTAGAAATGATATTTTTAGTTCAGAGTGAAGTCATAATAGCAGACTTTGTCCCAATTAACTTTACAACGTCGAAGACTAACTAAATGTATAGGTTATGGGAAGTAAATTTTATTATGTTGTTTCTTGAAAAGTTGGACAAGTCACGCCATTGTTATGTTGAATGATCAACACACACGCAAATTAAACACTAAGCGAATATAAGGCATTCCCAAAATAATTTTCAATGTCGCTATGGCTTGTGTACAAAAATATTTTTAGAAAGATTAAATTTTTGAATGCAATAGTATTTATTTTGACGTATATATCTTTAATATAATTTTTAAATGACTATACTTATGTATTAAATGTGATTAATGCAAGCCAAGACTATCAAAAGCCAGTCCAAAACTATTTTCAATGCTAAATGTTAGCATTTCTTCATCAGGTTACCAATAAGGACAAAACATAAAAATGACGATTGATAGAGCAGGTCGTCCGCCCGCACCTCGCCGGACCTCGACGTACAGAAGCTACGACGAACTCGGTATAATAGATAGGGGAAGGCCACTTAGATATCGGCATGGCGGTATCGAAGATTTATCGGGGTTAGAACAACCCCGAACTCATAGATCTTTTAATCCACGCGATTTGGATGATATAACTGTTATAAGCTCGGAAGAGATAACAAAACCGAAACGAAAAACAATAGAAGGTTTTGCGAGTGGCTTCAGAAGGACATTTTCTGTTCGAAGTAGAAGGGAGCCGGAAGGCATACCCATGGATACGTTTAGTGTTACTTGTGAGGAAAATTTCGCAACAGTCAGAGGTGCACCTTTCGGTAGACGTAGATCGTTGTCTAGAGACAGAGGATCGTCATTGCTGGGTCGGAGTTCTTCAGAAGGAGATGTGAGGTTACCCATCCCTCGCCCTCCGCCGGCTAACCCGACGCCTAGACTGCACCGCTGCCTCCGAGCCCTGGGAGGGAGTTGGAAGAATCTTCTACTATGTGAGTCTTCGTGACTTGTAGCTTCAGCTTAACTCATTAACTTTATCATAGTCGCTACAACCTGTACGATTGTAGACTTTTAATAAATTGTCCAATTAACCGAGACTAAAACCGTAATGTATGTGTAAACATCAGTCTTAACCTTTAGAATCCGGTCGCATATCATTATTCTTTTATTTAAAAGGCAGTTAACCGTTGACCGCGGCGCCACTGGCCGAGATAATTAAGCTTAGTTTAAATCTGTGATTAACTGCAAAGCTTAAACGAATTAAACGGTCTTATTGTGGTTACATAATATTAATAGTTATTTTGCAACTTTCCAATTAAATTAAAAGATTTTGTTCAACGATAGAAAACGTTTATGAATTCTTGTAGAAACTAATTTAAATTATTAATCAGGTTAACTAAGTTCATAAGCAGATTTCTTTAAGAATTTTACATGAAAATTACAAATTTAACGCAAAATTCAAAATTTATGTATAAAAGAAAAGAAAAATGTTTCTTGTTAAATCTTAATGAATGTTGTACATAAAATACTGTATATGTGTATATATCTTACATATCAAATTGTACATGTTAAACGT
Source organism: Boloria selene (assembly GCA_905231865.2). Lineage (NCBI taxonomy): Eukaryota > Metazoa > Arthropoda > Insecta > Lepidoptera > Nymphalidae > Boloria > Boloria selene. The sequence continues at coordinate 10,564,469 of HG993141.1, forward strand.
TAATTAACGCCCCCAACTAGATACTTAACATGCTTTATCAAGGTTATTAATATGTTGTAATCTCATGTTTTGTTACTAAATGTGGGATGATAACTCGTAACAATTTACATAATGTAAATATATATTACTCACAGTGTTCTTTACGGTTTGGAGAAATTAGTCTTAAATGCTTTACTCATAACCTTTTCTGTTTAATTTTTAAATATTTTAATACAATTACAAAATTTTGACCGTGAACTTACTCGTATAATTGGGAGTGTGTGTAAAGAGTCAAATAAGATTAATTGAGAAGTAGTTCTATAATTACCTTAACTTTAATGCCAGGTGGTCGCTAAAGTATTGGAAAATATCCTTAGTCTTTATTTTATTTTTATTTATTTTTAATCTTTAATATTCGACCAAAGGATGCTTTTAAAAGTAAAAAAGACCATTTTTATTGCATTTACCAAAGCGAGCTATGAACTAAAATTCATTAAACGATTTCATATTTGGCAAAGTAAGGGTGTCATATAAAGCTTATCTTCCGTGACGTGTTTAACCCTGTATTGCGAGTGGTCTCATTTAGGAAATTGCCTTTTTAATTTTCCGTTACACTGCGCTCACAGCCTTCAGAACAATGGCGGGGTTCAAATGAGAGTCGCCGGCTGTTCTAGTTCCGTTGGTGACAACTAAAACATGTGCTATTCAAGGCATTCAGTGAACGCGTACTAGAGTGATGTATCGAGAAACGAAGCATTTTTCATATCAGTATGCTTATTCAAAAATACTGTCAGGTTCTTGGTTTGTATTTTTTGGGCTTAAAATCGCTGGATATATAATAATTTTTGGCTTTTTGTAACATTTTTTTTTCTTTTGTTCTTACTTTATCCTAATATGAAAGTTGGCGGCAAACCCCTAAAGAAAGTTTTTACCATACGAGTTAAAGATTTATTTAAGCTTAAACAATTAATATTATATTAACATATTATGGAACAAGCATTTACAATTTTTAATTTTGTAACTTTATTCTTTTAATATTATAAAATCAAATTGTTATCGGAAGAGTCCTAAAATTTATACACCAGATACCTACATAATATGTACAATATAGAAAAATAAGAACAAATTAAATAAAGTTATGTCGATGTAACGTCAAATTACTGTTAATTCCATGTCCGAGTCAGTGTCACTTCTAATACACTTTGCGTAGTATAAGTGATATGTCTCGTATCGGAGGGGACCAGCGCGGCGGCTGGTCAGCATTTATTCAACTTTTATTGCCGACAGCGGTATGACAACTGATTCTTTTAGCGAAATTGCTTTTCCATACATTAATTTATATTACAATTTAATAGTACATTTTCATTTTTTTTCTCCGTAGAGTTTATCCAGTGAGTAGACACATATATATAATTTAACTAACGTTTTTTCCGAGTTCACTGACGTAGTTTATTTTAATTGTTTTAAGCTATAATAGCTTCACTATTTAGTTTCACAACACCTCTGTTATTTACCCAGAAATTGCTGCTTAAAATTTTTAATTAGAATGTTTGACCTTCATAATCAGAAAGGTTATTTTAACAGAAAAGAAAAAATGTTTTTTCTGCAAAGTCTATAAGCCTATAAGCCAATAACAGTAAGCCCCAATCGCAGCTTTTTCAATTACATTTCAATTTTCAATACTACCCACAATTCCGCGTATTTTATTCGTATCCTTGTGCTATTTTTATCGAGGGTCGTTTAGTTCGTCTCACGTAGGAATGGGTTATCTTGCAGGGTCACGTACGACCCATGTCGGCCGGTATCGCCGGGTTACGGGACATGTCGTTAGCCAAACAGATAAAGTTTAATGCCTTACTAAAATTACATACAGACATAGGCGTTTAGACTCTACAACATGTTTCTAAGAAAAAAAGTTTTAATATGTATTAAATTGACACGTTATTGGCAATCCCATAGTTCGAAATGGACGAAATGGCGGAATTTAGTCAAGATAGCATATTCATATCTATTAAATATTGAATGAGAAAAAGTCACTTTTTATTAATGTTTAGTGTATACGTAGTTCAAATATTAAAGAAAATAATGTGTAACACAGTGATGTAAATAGGTGTAGTAATAGGTTCCATGATTTCCTTGGACAGCATATTATTATTAACCACTTTGAAGTCGGTACCACCACTGTAAAGTTAATACATGTAATATTTGTATAGTATTTCTTTTTAGAGGTTCTTGTAATTTAATAGGTTTAAAATGTTAATATCATCATCATCATCATCATCATCTTCATCATCATAAAAACTGAGTTTGTGTCTAAGTAATATATAATCGCTAACGTCTAACATTTTACACCAGGCAGTATGAAGGGATTACTAGGTCACCTCGGACGCCTAGAGTGGTGCTGTTAGGATCGTAATACTCAACGTAAGCACTACACTCCATCCCATCTCGTGGAACATTTCTAACTAGATCTAGCTATTATACTGCCTTTAGTATTGTGTTAAAGAAATATATATGGTACATTTTGAATCGAACATCCAGCTAAAGCAAGAATATATTTTTTTTGTTACCGCTCATTTATACCTTAATATTTGACAGAGATATAGATAGCGCTGTTAAACGAAATACAAGATCCCTACGTAATCATACTACAGATGTTATTATTCACTTTATTGGTCGAAATTGTTTTAAGCAAACTTTAAACATCTTTCCTTAATTTTTACAGAATGACATACCTACATAATATGTAGGTATGTCATTGATTGTCATTGTCCGATTTGAGAACTAAGGTATCGATATATAAACGATAAACATAGAGTAACAGCAAAACAAGCCCAAAGCATGTAACTATTAATTCAAAGCTGTCAAGCAAAATAACATATAAAATAGATGAACATTGCCAAAATATGTCCCCGGTACTGACAAAAGGTAATCCTATGAAGCCTGCTACCAAATTAATTCAGTATAATAACAATTAAGGTGACACAATGAAGCTTGTCCTATCACAGCGATCCTCGCACAGATCTTTGTCCGTAATTCCATATTAAACCCCGGATGATTTTAATCAGCGAAATATGTTTTGTTCGCTTTGTTGAACTGTCTGAATACATGTCGAGTCCCTTAAAGAAATACGACTTAAAACAAAAGAGCTCATTACATATATTACAGCCATATACCTTAATACCCTTTATTAGGTAGGTACCTCTAAGGTTTAATCAAATCGTAAATTCAATTACCCTTACTTTTATTAGAATGCAGCCTTATAATTTCTTTGATAATTATCTAATTAGTTTTTATGTTATACTAGTTTTTGTTGGCGGCTTTACTCGGGTGCGTAAAGCATCTCCAATCACTCTTTATCTGTTGAGCCTATTGAATATTCATTATTCGCAATCTATTGCATTTATGTATTCTATATTAGTTCACGTGTTAACACTAATACTTAAGAGTAAAATATTTATTTACTAATATGACCAAGATAAAGCTCTCTATAAGCATCTCTATAATTTAAATAATTTTAGGTTTACCTACTTACTACGAACGAAGCTTTCTGATGTTAAACACACATTTTTAAATCGGTACATATAGTAGGTATGATATATCGCAAACAGCTTTTAAAATGTATATTTCATCATATTTACAAAGAAATAATCCATAACTCAATAATAGTAATGAACGTAGAAAATATACACAGGATTAGAGCATATTTTTTCTACTTAAATGTATAAGTAAAAGGATCATTTACCAAGCTCGGAAAACATCAATTGCGCGTAATTTGCTTTAGCGTATGTAATAGCCGTAAATCATGTGCTCGTTATTCGTTACTAAGACACCTGCATTTAGCTGGTTGTTAAGGCATAAACAGTTTTATATTTCACATCCTACTCATCAGACAGTAGACGACTACGATGGTTTACGATAAAAATTCTTTACATACGTAGTAATGTTACCTTCGGGTAGCAACCGAATGGGCCGGCACGCCCCGTATAGTTCATTAGTACCACTCTCTCACAGAAGACCGGCGTGAAGTGGCAGCTATGCTGTCGCGTTTCGTCCGGTGAGTGAGAGTCCGGGAGGCCCACTCTCCTTCCCCCCTCCCTCTTCCCATCATCCTCCGCCTTCGTTACCCCCTCCCTCTCACTTCCCTCCCTCCTCCATCCCTCCCTTTCCTGAAAGGCCGGCAACGCATCTGCAAGCCTGGCTTGCAGATGTCCATGGGCGGAGGTGATCACTTTCCATCAGGTGAGCCTCCTGCCCGTTTGCCCCCTTTTTACCATAAAAAAAAACGCTGATTAGATTTAAAGTTGTAACTAAATAATAAATTATAGTTTTTATTTCAACAGCGTAATTGCTTATACCTATACTTAATGAAAAAAAAAATGAAATTTAAAAATAAAACTTTGTTAGATACGCATATGTTTCTTCAACTCGATACAGAGTACGAGAGACCAAATCTTCCGTGACCATGATCGCATGATGAAGCATTCGAAACGTCGGGAAATCAAAATAAATCTGCGAACAAATCCGAAAGGATAGTTCTCTTTAAAATGGAATATTCTACATATTATATTAATATTAATGAATATACGTTTTTACAGCATCTACATACCTATGCTTAGAAAAATAGCATTTTTTAAATAATTCTTAGTCTCGTATTATAAGCGTATGCGTAAAAAAACGTCGTGAGCATCTAAAAAGCATTAGGGGCGATATGCTAATAGAAATATTTTCATCAAAATCTCCAGCGGAAAGTCTAATATCAAAATAACATTCACAAAAACTCTCATCTCATTCGTCACCAAACAATACAACTGGTCACGAACCTTCGCAAAAAGTTGACATTTTAATAAATGCCGTATATCTTTTGTCGTTCTAAAAGTACCTTCTATTGTGATTTAGACATCGGAAAAAGCAGTTCTATACAAAGTATTTAGGTATTCTTAATTCCCCCTTCAAATGCTAACAGATTTGCATTAAATCATTCGTTTAAATTGAACTGACGATGGATATGATTGTATAACAGCTAATTGTTATGCTATATAGGGAACAAAAGTAATTGCGAAGCAAATAGTCTACTCGATACAATAATAGTGACAAGTGAAGAATTAGCATATTAATTTTGTTTAGAGGTAGTTAGTATTTATAGTTTATTTTGTTTATGATGCATACATACTTGTTTTGTGCAAGAATTTTATGTTCAGTGCTCATAGAGAGGGAATATTTTTTACTTGGATAAGTAAATAAAAAAATTAAAAAAGGCAAATGGATTTTACAATCATGAAGATGAAAAAAAAAACACCTAAAATACTTCTTGTTCTTTTTATATTTGATGTATCTGTTTTTAATTCCAAATTAACAGCTTAAATACATATGAAAGTATATACAGTACTAGTATATAAAGTATATAGTGTACTACTCAAAAAAGCAATCTTTAAATTTTTTGTCGGTCTGTTTGTTTGTTCCGACTAATCTCTTAAACGACTGGACCGATTTTGATAAGACTTTTACTTGCATATAGATAATGTTATAAGAATTAACTTAGGCTACTTATATTGTAGAAATTTTATGTATTTTAACTAGTGGAAACCGCTTCTTCGCTAGCGCTAAATCTATAAGCAACCAGAGCAAAGCGAGGGTGTCAGTAGTTGACAATAATATTCTAGTCATTTTTCTTCATGACACATTTGTAAATATAGTATGCTACTCGAACTTTAATCTCTTTTCTACTACAAAAAAGGTATTAAATAGCACAAAAGTTGAGCCGGTGAAGAATTTACATTAAAAGATTATACTGGGGGTAATGATAATGCATCAATAGATCAAATATTGTAAAGCCACCCCAATCTCTGGTTCTTTGTAATCGTACACGTGTGACTCGGCTTTTTTCCGCTTTGTAAGGCGTGATTGAAGTTTGAACTCTACTATAATAATTGTAGGGTGTAAATAATGAAAATAATAGAATAAATAATAATATTTTTGAAATTTGCTCATTTATACTTGAATTATATAAACGATCTGCATGAAATTTGACACATAGATAGACTGGAATACCAGTCAATAAAAAAAAAGTAGCCACTATGTGTCTCGAAAACATGTACGTTTCCCGAAGGATATAGATTTATTTATGATTTTCACTATCCCAAAGCAAAGTCGCTAAATTTTCAAGCTATGTCGCTAGTTCATCATATTTTTTTTAGTTTGCTTCTATTATTTTTCACTATTAAGTAAGTACGTAAAAAATAACCTCGAAATATTTTAGTTCTTATAAAAACATTCGTATTGCAAATATCGAAATTGTATTGAACGTTTCACAAGATTAGATGAAATCGACGTTATTTTTTTATGTTAAAATTGAATTCTGAAGGCTATAAACTTTTATGGATCAATTCAAGGACACATTTGCAGACCGAAGGGTAGACACAATGGGCCAGGACAAAGTGGAACAATACCAGGTATACAGCTTTGTAAAGGTCACATAGTGCCTTAAATAATGGCAGCAGAATTCGACCTGGCGATCTCGTGTTATATAGGGGGCGTTTTTTTAGGCTATTTTTATTGTACGACCTAGGTCGAGGACGAATTACTTGAGTTTGAAGAACGTCCTGAATATTTTTCAATTTAGATACTTTATTAATACGACATCTTGCAAAATTGACTTAGAATTCATATAAATTTATTACGTACTTAATAAAATGTTACTAAAGTATGTTAAAAAAATGAAATTACTTATTTTAAAACGTATTTAAGTAATAAACGTCATTTAGTATATTGTTTATTAGAATTTAGTACCTATTGTTTTCTACTTTCTAATTGGTAACAGCTAACAATTTTGAGTTAAAACAAAATTTTCTCAATTATTTGTTGTAGAATTGCAATCTCTTGGCCACCTTCCCATCGGTTTTGCGGAATCGTATGCGGTCACGACTGACCCAAACAAGTGTCATTACATAAGTTGCTAAGCTCGTATCATTACTTCGCTTCGTCATTAAGCCTCCGTTTCTGTTTTCATTTTATTTCATTTAATGAGTATTCATTGTTCTGTTTCAGGTAAGTTGCTCGAGTCGATCGTGTGCGAGTTTTGTTTGGCTAAGTATTGATTTAAATTTTAATTTAAAACTACTTATTTCTATATAAAGTTGACTAGTCTGTATTAAAACTTGTACTGACTAATTTATCGTAATTCGAATCAATTTAATACTTAAACTAACAATTTTAATCCCATAAATGTTTTATCATTAAATCTTAATTAGTGTTTATATATAAATAAAAAACTAGAATAAACGCTCTAAGTATCTAACGTTACTTCAGAATGGCTTATCTCCACTATCAGATCTGATCATAATCGTCAACCCTTTTATGTTAATAAGTCGCCTTAGTTTAAACTACGGCTACTGGTTTTCTCGCAACAAGTTTTAAAGTTCATAAAGACCTTATATTGAATCTGATAATAAACGTAACTAATTATAAGTATGCTTTCCGTCAATACTATTTTCATCGTAAATTTTATATTTTGTTAAATTGATTGCAACGTTTCAGGTTGACTGAAAAAGTTCGCTCTCTTGGCGATAAGGCCGCCTATTGTGCTATTTCTACTTAAATTAATATATTTTTGAATTAATAAATTAAATTTGTGGTATGCAATAAAACTATTTTACTCTTAAAGATACAGAACACAGTTTGAAACACTTTAAAACATTCTAAGCAACGCTTATTGCTTATATGGAAATATAATCTACGGTTAATCCTGTAATAAAATTATAGTATTAATAGATTCTGAAATTGAAATTTACAGCATCCATAATAGTGATCATTTTATGCACCAACACTTTCTCATACATTCATCTAATATTAGCAAGCATTGTAAATACTTATTTACGATGCAAATATTTTATAGTAAAGCTTTATATATTTCGTAACTGTTTGTGAAACTTTCATAGGAAAGTAACATATTTCTACGAACCTGAAGATAATATATAAGATAAAGCACCGCCATCTCTCCAAGTGTTTGCTTGACGAGATTAGATACGTCATTCTTAAATAGCTTATATATAGCTATGGCTGTGGAGAGTAACGACCTGTCTTGAACGCTTCCGAAGGATCAAGATGATTCTTGACCGTGTGTGATAAGATTTTTATGTTTTTTTTACAAGAGAGGGTGAGCGTTATAATAATAATAACAAATAGAAGATTCTGAAACTTTCGTGATAAAAAAGTACCCCAAACTTACATTAAAATGTTCATTAGAGCTATCATATGCAATATCAATTTCGATGTTTTAATCTACCTACCATATGTTATTTATTTCATTTTTATATAATGTTTATATTAAAACAAAAAAAAATGTTATTAAATTAAGCATTCAGAGAAATTATATTCTATGCTATGGTATAAGTGTTATTATAGCACGGCACTAGAAGTTTATTTTTATTACTAATATTTGAAATATTCCTAGTACATACTCGTATTCCTAAAACATATTGCATAATGTAAGTAGATATAAAGCCCCTTGTTTGCGAAATAATAACGCTTAATTCTCACTAATCCCGGTCAATCTCATACAAAAAGGAACACTACAAAATAATAAAGGAGGATATATAATGGGCCTCTTAGTTTTAATAACGTATTTTGTTCAATTAATTATTTTCGCTAAAAGATAAATTGAGGAGTGATTTTTTAAAAGTACTTTCAGAAGAACTATTGCTATTGTTATAAGTATACAAATCAACAAAAACAGTGCGTTAATTCGACTTATAACATAAAAAATATTACTTGAAATTATTATGCCTAGAATTCTATTGAAAAAAAATCATTATTAGTATAAGACTAGTTTTGATAGTGGATTACTTCACATAGTACAATTTATAAAAAGTTAAGAAAATCGCAGAAATTCTCTGAATCGTTACAAGCGACACTGTTTTTTATCGCCATATATAATTCGGGAACTATAATTAAATAATATACTAGAATAATTCCTCCCTACTTTGTCCCACAGCTGGGCACATGCGTCCCTTCGATGCGAGGGGGAACAGGTCAGTCCCCTACGCTGGCCAAACGCAATTTAGCAGACTTCAGATGACTTTCAAAACTCTATATTCTCTTTCAACGTATAAGTTATTAGTAATAACGAAAATGATTCGCATGTAAAATGTCAAAGGCGTAATAGGCCCGAGTTTGAATCCGAGTTACTTGGTTTTAGGGCTATCAAATATTTGAATTACATAAAAACTTATAATTCTTTTATGAGGGATGCTTGTTATTACATTTTAAAAATAACTTTTCTAACTTTCACGTACGCACTTCACAAATGAACTCCTCTCTTTAACTCTTCTATAGAGAAAGCTCCATAAACTTAAACAGCATAACACAAATTCCAATAAGAGCAATGAATTTCAATTTCAAACAGAAATAAATAATTTTAAGAAGCTTATATATAGCTAGATGGAATTTTATTAACAGTTATAAATTTAAAAATATTTTATAGTTATAGGTCGTAGGTCATAAAAACATCGTTTGCTTTCAGTTTTATTGCAGAATTCACTATAGGTTTGTCAAGAAAGAAAGGGTAGAATATTAGTTAATCTGGAACTTATTATATTAAAAATATAACGTTTCTATGTAATTGACTTCCAAAAGTCTCTATTACACATAAGATATGTACTATATACTCCTCTTAAATGATAATTAATCAATACTAATTAACAATAATGTTTACTCTGGCTTTCTCTATTCTCAGGAACTACTGCTCCGAATTGAAAAATTCTTTTTGTGTAATACTTTCTTAGGTTTACGCGAATATTTGACATTATAAATGAAACTATCTTTTCGGATTTTGTCGCAGATTTATTTTGATTTTTGGTTCCCGACGTTTCGAACGTCTTTCCCGTGATGGTCACGAGAAAGACGTTCGAAACGTCGATTGCTGTAAAGCAAATGCTTTCAAAAAATTTCTTTTGATTTATAGAACGCGAGTGGAGCCGCGGGAAACGCTAGTGGTTATATATTAGTATAATTGTTTTCTAATTTTTCCCCATATGAAATTTCAATTCATCGTGTCTTTAACGTCTCTTAACTAAAGGTACAGGTTTTAAAAAGTAAAAAAAAAACATTTTACTGTTAATTCTATAAATCACTGAACTTTTTACTTTTATTTCTATAAGCTTCTAGTATCAAAGCATAAATCATCTGGCAGAGTGTTCTTGCAGTTAACCACTTTATTATCATTTTAAGTATTCCTACGTTATGGCGCATAAATTTTCCAGACACAAGAAATTTTACAGATCCTGCCACTCATGGTTATGATATAAAAGTGATTTAAATTGAGATAAATTCACATCTAAACACAGCAATATACACAGTAAATTTATTGCCAAGAATATAAAAAAATAAATATTTAATGAGTTACTTATTCCTAGAATTTCATGTTAAACAAACCGTAATTTACTTAGTAATTTGCTTACTGGATTTTGATCCTACTGACTTAATGGTTGCTTGGAAAACCGAGTGAAGCTAGTATGGCTCCATGCGTAGTCTGCCAACCTGCACTTGTCCAATAAGGTGAACTTAGGCTTGTTCCTCGTATTGAAGATAGGCCCGTGCCCAGCTGTGGGACGTTAAAGAGGATTGAATACACACATTTAGATCAGTCTCCTTGTTTATGCTAATTTTAAAGAAATCTATTTCAATATAACCGAAATATAAAACCGATTACATAACGTTTAAAAATAGTAGTATAAACATTTATGTTTATAATCAACTTTGTATGTAAATATTATTGCATGAACTGTTATTAAAAATGTAATGTTTACATAACCAAATACGTTATTATGAATTACCATAAAATAAAAAAAATATTTATTTGACTTATTCAACAAACACAATTTGCCTTTCACATACACATTACTCCAGAATCAAATAGGCAAATATTGACAAAAGGCAAAGCTCATCGACTTGGCAGATGTCACAGAACGCACCCTTCCATAATTTAATGTAGGGGGAATCACAATAGCTATCGATTCTTTTGTACCCATGGGAAATCGCCTCTTCATCACGCGTCTTACGCGATTACCGCAAAACAAAAGTTCAATGTGAAGAACCGTTCAAGGTGAACTTGAAACGACCAATCAATATTAGCAAATCCCGCTGGAACGCGTGCAGAATTACTAATAGCGCCATACAATATAAACTAATGGTGCTAAATGTGTATTAGTATAGATGGTCCAAATTAAAATTTGTGCGTGCAGACTAATGCTACTTAATATTTAATGTTGAAGAAAGCCAATGTAGATTAATATGTGCTTTTTATTATTTTTCTCTCGTGTATTTTTGCATAAAAATTACTGTACTATAAAGGTTTTAAACTCTTTTTTGAATCAATTTCATTTCTGTATTTTGTGAATCATTAATAATATGGAGATGAAAAATTCTTTACTTTTTCATATAATAAAATTCCAACTCGAATTTATACTATAAATATTATTTGGAAAAATCTTATATTATTAGTTATTATTATTAAGACAGAGGCCGAATCTATAGTTTTTAGAAATTTTGTCAGTTTGTTTGTCTATATGTCACCAAATTACGAAAAAGCATTGCACAGATTTTGATGTGATAGCTAAATATTCGAGTCAACAATACTTTTTATTGCAAGAAAATCTCATGTGTAAGAAATGTATGCTAACCGTTTAAATATACGTAGAGGCGAGAAGAGTAAGGTTGGGTCACTAGTTTACCTAAAGTATGTAGAATTCAATGAAAGGATGCACAGTAATTATTTTCCTAGATATCGTCAATTTCGTTAGAAGATAAATGGTGTCAGCTGGCATAATCACGGTCCCGCTTGCAACCGCATTGTTTCCCCCATCATGCTGAATCAAGCAACCCAACTCTGATTTCAGCATTGACGTTCATTATTAATGGTTTTCGGGAAAGCTCCTAATGTTCCTAAATTGTTGTTGAAAATCAATTTCCCGAAACGAACGAAATGAACATCTTGCCTCTAATTAATTCACTAACTCGTTTCGGCATATTACAAGTTAGCGGTAATTTCTAATTATTAATGAATTTCGTTTATGTTTGAGAATCTTTCTTACAATATAGCATGATCTAATTTTAGTAACAAATTAATTAAATTTTCATATTTATTATTTCAATTTCGCCTTTAAAGTATGAAATAATAAAATCCACAAAAATTTTGGATATTCCATAGAGGTTTATCAAAATGAAGGATCTCTATCTTAATTTTTCATTCAGTTCAGTCGGGGCCTGAAATCCCTCGAGTTTACTTTTACTTAACGAAACCTTATTCAAAATAAACAGCTTGGTGTAAACGGACGACGTGCCCAAAATATGAACGCCTCAATGGCTTTGTATTATTTCCACTGACAATAACAAAACGCGGTCGGGAGCTTTTAATTTCGTTTTATTATGAAATGCAGATAGGTTGAGCGTAATATTTAAGTTACCTACGAAGAGTGCTTTAATTAAAAGTTCCATATTAAGTTCTTAGTATAAGCACGAATAAGATCTTCACTATATATTACCGTGAATTTTAAATACAAACTTTACTTGGCTAAGAATTTAAGAAATATCTCGGACCTTAACTCTTTTCATTACGAGTGGAATCAAATATGAATGAATAGATCGCGAGCTTTAACAAAATGGAGCACAAAGGTAAGGAGCTTTTTTCTTTATTTCTTAGCGCAAGTATATTGAATTTCACTCCCACACAAACTCAACTGAAAGGAATATTTTATCCACTGCAGAAAGAATTGTGATATCAAGAAATTTTACTTCGTTATATATGCAGAGAGGTTTTCTTTAGAAGAGTTTTACAGCGAAGTATTCAATGAGTAAACCTAAAATGTTCTTATAGTTTGGTACGTACAAGTGGCTCGTTAATAAACGTTTTTTTTAAGTACGTAAATAAAATATGTTGAATTTTATTTTACTATATCTACACTAAGATTTTTTTTAATTTTTCAGGAATTCAATGGTTATTTAATTAAATTATTTTTATGGATGTCATTTAAAATATTCCATACATACGTAAAATGCACATACATAAGAGCAATTCATTTAAATATATATTACAATCTAGGACTGATTGATTGCCATATCTTTATTTAGCTAGTTGAATCCATATTTGGCATATTTTAAAACAATATATTCAACCGATAACGTAATAATTCTCATTGGTATCGTTTACACATAAATCTCTCCAGTTTGTAAATATAAATCAAATTTGGAGTTAATAATGATATTATACGGCGCAGGCGTAACAGGTTACCAGCCAACATTTGTTTTAGTCAAAATAAGGTAGTGGATTAGTGACAGTCATATTTTGTGCTTTATTTATGGGAAAATATTATCATACTTCAAAAATGGTGCGCTGTTTCGCCTTAGTTCAAGTTACTTTGCCGCCTACGGAGTACGGTTTACTTTGTGTTAGTAGCAAAGTCAAAAGTTCCTTCTAGTGGTGTCTAAGTAACTAGATGTCTTCCGTGATATCATTTGCAATTATCAGAGTTCTATTTTATTTCATACACTCATATTTATTATATTAGCTTTATTATTTTTTATATTGCCTTGTGACCTATTGGTAATTTTAACCCTAAGCTGTGGGCTCAATCAAGGAATATTAATAAAAGAGTAAAAGTTTTGGAAATCTGTAGTAACATCATTGATAGTTTATATAAGCAAATTATTATAGATTTATTATTGTATTTTTAATTATCAAAAGGAAATGTATTTTAAATGTACAATATGACATTTTATTACCATAAAGCTTTTAATAAATTTTAATGTGGAGCATCTTTCAGCATTAATTTATACTTCAGCCCAAATTCAGAATAGGATACGGTCAAAGCGGATGCAAATTCGTGACTTAATCGATTAATTTGTCTCACATTACCCGCTAATTGTTGGAACAAATCGCTCGATTGAATTATAATTGGCGAAATTATTGGAATGCGTACAAAATCATCTGATCGGCCACTCGAGGTCAAGGACTGTTGTTGAACTGAGAGGCCGACCTTGATATGTGCATTGTAACCTGTAATGGTTCTCTATTTTTTGTTACAGTATTGTAAATTTATATACGATGACTTAACAATAATATGAGTACTAAAAAGTCTAGACTATATCCGTAAACCTAAAATTAACTAACGGACTAACTTAATAGCTTTAAATAGTTAACAAAAAGTATTTTTTATTTATAATATATCTATTAAGGGTTATTATTTTAAAACACAGTATTATTGAGAATGACTGTATAATACAAAATAAAAAAATATTCATAAAATGAAAACTAATGGACCAAACTAAGTAGTTTGATTAATTTTTAAGGGACCAAATGGCAACTATTGCGCATCAAACTAAAGAAGAATCACCTAAATCGGATCTAGAGTAATCGGTGTACATACATAAAAAAATACCAATCGAATATAATTGAAACGAAATGAAATAATCGAAAAGGGAACCTCCTCTTTCTTAAAGTCGGTTACAAAGGTATGGTAAATATTTTTTTAATATTACCTGGTATATAACGACGTTTTTATTTATATGTATTAATAAAAGTTATTCATGGTTAACAAGAGCTAGTTACCTTAATAGTAAAGGGCATGTAATAGCTTCCTAGAGTCGGAATTCGACGAGTCATTCTCTACTTAGTATAAAGATACTTATATATTACTCAATAACACATTCACGTAAATAACTGCTGTACTTAATTATAATTGTGGACATGTACATTTTTCATGCCTTATTACTGACCATATAAGTCATATTAAGAAAAAGAGAAACTAATTTTCTTGGTAATAATAATTTTTTGTATTTTTGTTAAAAAATTACATTATTTTCATTATATAAGCACACTTATGTGTGTGTGTGTGTGTGTTTGATGGCAATTGGCATAGCGTTTTGCATCGGAGGTCGCAGATTCTCGTTTCGATACGGTCGAAGTTGGAAGATATCGATTATATCGTATAATCGGACTACTTTAATTGCAAAAATTGCGTGGATGTGTGTTTATTACTTATTTACGCCTAAATAGCAGTATGTGTTTGGATGAAGCTTAGAATACTGTTCTTATAGGAAATTTGGGAATAGAAAAACTTAGAAATAAAATTACTCAATAAAATGAAAAGTAAAACTCCTAATTTTTGGTCATTAGTAAACCCGTGACCTTCAAAATAATAGACAGTGGTCAAGGCACCACTGTGCAACATCAGTCTTCCGTTAGACACTAATTATAGTAAATGGTGTTTGGGCACAGATTTATTTATCGATTGTCGTGGTAATTGCACTTAACCTAGATAATATCTTAATAAATAATCGTTAATTCAACAAATATATTTGAAATTTACAGCTGATCTTGCATAGGCTAACCTTTCATGAGGTTCTGTGAATTTTTCCTTATCCACCTCATTACGTAATTCAGCGAATATCTATGATAAACAGCTTGTATCTACATCAGTGAGCTATCCCTTATATGTAAAATTAACGAGCACGTAAGAACTTCAAGTACCTATAACTCCCTGTTAAAATTCTCAGCCAAATAACAAACATTGCTATTAAAAAGCAACATACAGCGATTACAGATCTATCTATCAAATTCAGTCCGGTAATACATTACCGTGTTAACGGTGCAGATGTTTGCGATAAATAGAATGCTTAACGAGGCTGCTGTGAGTAATTAAAAATGTAAATTTTGTGTTAGACCATATTTGCATCTCAGATGATACCGACTGAGTTAACCTACGACAGATGTGGCAAGTGTTCTAATAACATAGTGAGAGTTTCATTAATTTTGATACTTTTTTTGATAATAAAACTGCATCGATTTTCACGCTGTTTTCAGCAATGAATAGAGTGGTTCTCGAGGAAGGTTTTATTATGTAATTTGTCAAATTTTTGTATACTTTCCTAGCGGAACCCGCGGCTTTTAAATCTAGTTAAAAATATAGTAATAAAGTATTCTAAAACGCATAATATTTATTAGGCATTTTTTTAGGTAAAAGCTTTGCTTTCGTGTATAGTGTCTCATAAAGACCTTGTTAATAGTATTTTCAATAGAATATTGTATTATAGTATTGTTGGCAATAGAAACCAATCTAATACAGGAATTGTGTAAAATATATAATACGGCTTTCACCTTTGTGCCTTTGTTTATGCATTGAATCGAGTTCGACAGTCTAAATAGATAACATCACGTGAAAACAGGAGTCATAAATATAACATGGAGGACAGTACAATGCGTGAATTTACAGCGTTTTTATTTTACGAGTATCACTAAAACATTTTCGACCCTACAATAAAATAGTCTGGCATTTTTATACCACCTGGACGTAAACGCATGTTTTAAAATAAATTTAGCGAGCACAAGTGGGTTGTTTCAAAGCTTTTCACTTGTGACGTAAAGTATTTAATGAAATTATGAAATACTTTTCAGTTATGATGTAGGTACAGATGGAAAATTTTCTAGCGTTAAATGTGGACTGTTATTTCAGTTGTATATTTTTTTTGTACGCTTGGCTTACACTATTGTTTATTCTGTTATACGTACATATAACGTTTTCGATAAATTACTAATGATAAATAATAACGATAAATACCTCAGGAACTAATTTCTAAAATTAACTAAACTGTTTTTTCTCCTTTTCATATTTTGTCTCTCTTTCTTTCCCTCTTTCTCTCCTCTTAAGTTCTAGCAGTTTCTTGTACACGCTCTCTTTTTTTCTTAGGTAGTTTACTTTGTATTTACGTTGTGGTTCTTTTATGTGACATCTAACAACATTGCTTAATGGATCGGCATATTAGAAACGAATCAGAAATTATATTACAGAGAGTAACAACTAATAGGCTTTAAGAGCCTACTTAGGATTCAGTGGAATATAAGAAAATCTTACGGCGGCGGGCGACTGAAAGTTATGACCTAACGATAGGTAAAACAGAACCGGGTGATTAGGAATCAACAAATTAGGAAAAACTTTTGTCTATTTACATAAATGTCTTAAATCACATAAGTATTATGTATAATGTATATATTACAAATTATACATTTGTGTAAACGCAGTTTCAATGCCGAACTTCGCAAAGTTACTAAATAGCGTCATGACTTTGGTGATTTCAATTTCTTGTCAGATCAATTATATAAAGCAGTTTATTTCATTTGCCAATTCCAAAATGTAATACCGGTTTTAGGAGACGAAATATTACAGACAATTTCAAATTTCATTTTCATAATGTTCCAAGAATATCTTATTGTAATTTTGTTATTACAAAAGAGAGTATTAATATTTCATAGCGATGCTGGAATAATTTAGCTTTATATTGAGTCAATGAACGAAACCTCAGTTATATATCAATCTTTAACTAACTTACATAAAGGAGATTTGTAATTTGGCTGAATAATTTTATTTGAATTTCAAATTGATTCTTTTGTTCTGAATTCTATGTACTTTTTTTTTTTAAAAATAGACCTAACCATGAAAAAGGTGTAATATTTTTCAACTATCGCGTATTAAGTGAATCTCCGAAAGTGTGCCAAGAAATCGAAAAAAATATTTAATATGGAAATACTGATGTAATCATGTTTATTCGAAAATTTATTTCCACATATAGAAGCTTTTTATGTAAATCATTATGTTTTTAATATAGCAAAGCTCGATCTATAAATACAAGTGTTACTGGTACAATACAACCAGTCTTGTCGCACAATGACAATAGTTCAAGATTGATGTCCTATGTCGAAGTTAGCGGCGTAGGTAGTGCATTCCATTCTGTGTGGGCCAAATAACATCTGTGTAAATTCTTCGTGTCGAAACATATTTATTGGCCCTGGACGGTACTTCCTTAAGCCGATTTCGAAAGTGTTTTATGATAATAACATTTCAGATAAGTAGGTATAACTCTAGTTTTTGCCCAGTGAATATTTCTGGTTTTATTTAAACATAAATTGCTTTTTACACCTTTACTTTAATGTAATGACTATTTTTTTGTTTTTAGTTGATGCGATGTTTTAATATATTTTGTAATTAAAGGTAAAATGTATATTTGACCTTTGAGTCATCTAAAACCTTTGTCTCTCCCATAACCATGATTGCTGTAAAGCATTCGAAACGTCCAAAATAAAAATAAATCCGCAAAAATTTCTAATAAACTTTAGAGTTATTCTTAAAATGATGATGATGTAATATGTAAATAATCGATTTCCGATCCTTTCGAAATAAGGCAGACGAAAAAAGAATATTATGGCTAAAGCTTTGTTTGGCACACAATGATCTCGGATAGCGCCGACGCCACGATGCCGGCCGATAGCCGGTTCGAGACCGGGCTACGCAAATATTTCCACCTAATTACCCACACTAAGTTGCACGGATTTAAACTAAGTAAAAGAAGATAAGATTTTACATACAAATTGACTTACCACAATTATTTCAGTGATGTAAAACTAAACATAATGTACTGTTTAACGCCAGGATTTATCCAAAAAAATAGTGACTACATCAAATTAGTCACTTAAGTAACTTCGGAAATCAACAAAGTGCAATACATTTTTGATAATTTTCTGTATTCATAGATACCAAGAATAACAATGAAACGAGAAAATGATATAGATATATAAAGCAAAACAAACCTATTACAGTAATAGACTTATCTGGCTACTTCACATCCATAAAAGTAGAGGTCCAGAAGTTTTGCAATACGAACCTTGGCTATATTGTATTGTTGGCAAATTGGGAGACCTTTACTTGCCGTAGAGCACGCACCAATGAAGCCGCATTGCGAACAGTCACGATATCAGATTTAACTTCACCTTCTCCTTTCAAGAACGTTTTATAGACTACTAAATATAAGGTACTAATTTGTTTTCGACATTTTTTTACCAGTTAACGGATAACCTGCATTTATTTCTGAAAATAGTATTCACGAATTGCTTATTTTGTTAAGGGCTAAACATAGCCTTCGTATTTACAAAAGAAATGTGTATTTAAAGTAATTGTAGTCCGTATTTTACTTGTTAACAAAATGTTTTTCAATAAAATTGCTAGCTGATTCATACTCAAGATACCGGTCTATATTTTTATTAGGTAAAACGAAACTTGCTTAAAAGTAAATAATAATTGAATGGTGTATACCACCGAAATATTAGATACATAAATCTTTTTAAATATACTATTCACCTCTCACTTGTATGCATTTTATTTTTTTAAAGAAGTATTAATAACAAATATAATTAATTATGTGTTTTCTTTTTACAGGTAAGTCTCGTTCCTCCGTATTCTGACGCAGTTTGTGTAAGTGATGATCAGATTAATGTTTTGCAAAATGTTTTATGCATAGTGACTAGATCCGGTACAAGGTAATTTTTATTTACCTTCGAAACAAACAGTAATTATATTACATTTAGGTCTATGCTATAAGAAATGAGTTATTCGCGAATCTATTTAATTTATAATCTTTGTTTTTAAAGTATAACGTTCTGAAAATAACATTAATTCATCTGATATAATATGTATTTTTCACAATCAACGAAATAAACTACTGCACATTAAATTTTTTTGGAAAATCTTATTGAAAGTCACAAGTCATTATTCTCGATACGGAGGCAAAATCTAGATTTTTTAGAATTTTAGTCTATCTATCACGAGAAAATCACTGGACAAATTTTGATGAAATTTGATTTGTAGATTATATTTCTGTAAAATATCTTATCTTTGAAAAATGTATACCCATTGTATATGAGTCGTTAGTATACTAAGTAATTGTGAGCAATTTCTCAATAACCTTATGTAAACTTACATCTAAATATATACTATAGGTATAGGTATTTAAAAGTAGTAGGTAACAGGTAGACAGGTAAAAAAAATCAAAATTATTTACTCCAATAGCTTATCCCTTGTGACTTACACTCATTCATCTCGCGCTCACGTCATACCTAATTGCAGTAGATTGTTCTAACATATTATCGCTGACCGGTGCTGCCCCGTGACGCCATGCCATCTGTTACAATCACCAATCTAACCTGACCCACCTCCCAGCCTCCCTGATTTCACATAAATCAATGCGAAACCGCAAGTGTGGAGCTCCTTATAAATGGTTATACTTGACAATGAATAAATTATCCACTTAGCGTTTCCGTCCATCTTCGGCGTTTTGGTTTTGTCAAATCGATTTCAAATATATTTAAACATTAATTATATTACATTTTATTGTTTTTTATTCGTAGTAGATATATATATTTGAAACAGATTTTCGTATAAATTATTAGTAAACTTAAATAAAGCTGAAAAAGTATGTGTGTGATAGAAGAAAATGATCATCAACCTTACATTATAAATTGCCACATAATAAATAGAAAATTCCAATATGAAGTTCATTTATTAAAATGTAAACGCTATCGCAGTCGACTAAATAAATCGTAATATATCTCTTACATTCGTATCATATTGATAATCAAAACATATAATAGGAGTTACAAACGTTGAACACCAACTGCTAAGTACAATTTAATTGCAACTATAATAATAAATCATGTAGTGCATCAAAAGATGATCATCCAACCGCCATGTTAAACTCCGTTTTGATTGATATTATAATATAGACAGCTGTTAATATATTGCAAGACAAGTACGTGAGGCGCCAATGCACCCCGTCTAGACAAGCTTAAACATCCAACGTAGTTAGAACTCTCTATACACCTTCACTGCGACGAGGGAAATGGAGAATATCAATTATTTTAAAGGTGTCACGTCTAAACTGTGATTAAATGCTTATAAATCATCAAAATTTCTATTCTTTGACCTTTGTTATTAGTTGTTACTATCGTATGTATATTTTATGAGTTATAAATATTACCATTGAAATTCATGTAAATGTTAAAATTTTATCGCCTTTATGCCAATGGTACTGAAATACCTTCAACTTACCATAATAAATGGCATACTTCAATTCTTGTTACAATACCTATAGATTACTAGTTAGACCCCACAGATGTTATTTTTCTATTTTCTACATCTTTGGTTTTATACAAAATAAATATTATTATTATTATTGTTAGTATCATAATTTCCTCAGTTTTGCTTTAAACTCTAATTGATTTTTTTAAAACAACTTTTGCAATATACTATATATTTATAAATTGGCCTACCAAAGTTTTATTTTTAGAATCTATAAAAAGAGTAGTTGTAGAGTGTGTACTGTGCAAGCAAGCGAGCTCATTCACTTGTTAACATCACATATATGGTTTGTAAGGGTTGCATTGCTAATTTGCCGCACAATTCCTTTATCTTTCCAAGCAATTTATATCTTTATGCAAATAATAACTTGGTTGCAATTTGCATGAGAAATCGTTTTGCGACCAAGATTATGCAGATGCATAACGGTATATAAGTGTACCAAGTATGGAGGGCATATGACGCGCGATTTGTTGCACTTTATCTTGATTTCATTTTATTGTTGTTTTATCTTCTAGTGACACTGAAATATTTCTGAATTTACTAACTATTAAGGTATGCTTTTTACGTATCTAATTTTGGCACCAGGTTCTATATTGTACTTGCTCTCAATACTTAGTAGTATTGCAAAATACTTTCACCTAATGTGTGTCCGTACTCCGTACATTATGCTTATTTAAATGAAACTATCGTCTACGTTTGTAACAAGTATATAAACCTCTGAGACGTTAAATACCTTAGTCCCTCCTGTGACCATGATTGCTGTAAATCATTCGAAACGTTGTGCACCAAAAATCAAAATAAATCCGCGACAAAATCCGAAAAGATGGTTTCATTTATAATGCCAAATATTCGCGTAAACCTAAGAAAATATTCTGCTTATTTAAATTAATTTCAAAGGTACCTATAATATGTGTATTGTGCATGTACTTGTACATATCTATGTAACCGCAAATATTTTTTATTAAGTTAAACAGCTTGCGTACATAATTTCAAATATTGACTTATCTCTTCTAAAAAGAGCTACGGCAACTGGCTTGCAGATCACGTCGCACTTTCTTGCTGCTCGAAACCCGATCTTTGCGCTTCTCAGAACCAGCTCTCGAATCAAAAGCTTTGTTTTTGCAACGGCGTTATGTTCGCAGCACGTCTAAGTAATCTCCAATTGTAGCATCGTCAATGTATTTCAATTATTTCATGTTTTTGTTTAATCTTAACAGAAAGTCTGCGACGAGGACATAGAATACTCTTGCTATTTGTTTCGATTATTACTATATTTAGAAAAAAAATATATTTCTTAGACGATTTCTTAACCTAACCTAACCTAACCTAATCTTCTTCATGAATACTCTATCTATTGGTGAAAACCTCGAAAAAGATCGAAACACACAGATGGCGGGAAGCGACTTTGTTTTAAATACTACGGGTATGTACACATTATTTTTTCTTTGATACAACTGTTGCACCTTTGTACAAGTAATAAACTTATAAAGTTTTGCTAAATTTAATCAACACTGATATATTGATAATACTGTTAATTACTAGAAATTGCGGTACTTTACAAAACGTTTTGTTTATTATCGGCTCATTATCTTTAAAAGCAGGTAGACAATATTTGAGGAAAAACATAAAGGATAAAAGTGCACATGAGTCATTGCGCAACCATGTCCGGCTCGCAGCGGCATCTGATAGAGGAAAGAGGTACCACCTACACAAAATCTTATGTGGCGAAGCTAATGCAAATGCAAATGTAGAAAAAACATAAATTACAATATTATTTTTTCTTTTTAAATTATGGAAGGTTATTTGTATTCAACATTTTATACAGAAACTAGCGACTCGCCCTCGCTTCGCTCGGGCTCTTCCCTAGATTTAGCGCAGGCAAACCCGCGGGATCTGCTAGTTATGCATATAAACCTTCCTCTTGAATCACTCTATCTATTAAAAAAAACCGCATCAAAATCCGTTGCGTGGTTTTAAAGATTTAAGCATACATAGGGATATAGGGACAGAATAAGCGACTTTGTTTTATACTATGTAGTGATGATTTATTATTGGATAATCCAATATCTCGTTTTATAGGCTGCGATGCAATTTTCCATTTGGTATGTTTTCTTTTAAAATATCTAACACTTTTCTTCTGCTTGAAGTCATCTTAGAACCAATCTCGTTCTGCATCATTTTAGTGAAGTATAAATTTTTATAACATGTACAATGTACATGACGTGTTGTAAATCATTATTTTTTATACGTTAAGCTAACTCATCGAGTCTTTGAATACAAAGATGTTATTAACGTCTAGGGCAGATGACTGCTGCAGTTTCACTCTTACTATATTATCACCTAGATGTAAAAATAGTTAAATACTCACTCACTATGTACATATTACATATTAAAGTTTTTTGTATATTAATTTAAAATGTTGTAATGTTATATGATGTGTCCTAATTACATTACATTGAATGGTTTTTTCGTATATAGGTAAATGTAAAATGTTGTTACAGTACATAAAATTGGGGAATCATTAAGTTCTACGATAGCAAATAAATATCTCAGTTTCGTGATTTTGAATACTTAAATTGATTTAAACTCAAACTTAGCAAAGACTGCTGAAACTTTGGATATAAAACAAACGATTGGGTGATATTTTGAATCGCTATCGCTGGCTTGGCTGCATTTTAGCGACTACTTTAAGCTAATTTATTTAGACAATTAAGACATTTATTAGCCATTGTTGGTGCGCTTTGTATAGACATTCCAGTTTTGGTTATCGGAACTACGGTATGGCACTTCGCGTATTCAATTACACTTCATATTGCCTAACTAACAGGTAGAGATTTCACTATTTAGTTAAGAGATATTCAGAAAATGTTAGTAAATTCTTGAAGCATAATATTTTTAGTGAATCGCTGATCCTAACTAATATTATAAATGCGAAAGTAACTCTGTCTGTCTGTTACGCTTTCACGCCTAAACCGCTGAACCGAATTCGATGAAATTTGGTACACAGATAAAGAAGACCTTCAGAAAGGACATAGACTACTTTTTATCCCTGTAATCCCACGGGAACGGCAACTACGTGAGTGAAACCGCGGGGCGCAGCTAGTGTTATATAAACGCTATTTATATTTTTGTTTTTCTGTTTGTTTGTTTTTTCTGGCTTATCTCCGTAACGGTTAGATTATTATTTTGATGTTGGCAGGCAGCTGATGATATAGAGAGTAACTGAGGCAACGTATAAAATAAAGGAATTAGGGGTCCACTCAAAATAATTAAAACGTTTTTGGGGACGAACTCAAGCGACGCGAGGATGTATCACGATGCTTAATTTAAAAAACTAATTATGAAACGTTAGCTTACATACCTATAAATATATCCGTATAAACTAAGAAAACGTGAAATATTTCCGTTAACAAAATTATTTCACGGAAAAACCTAAACGATAAACATTTAAGCATACAATAAAATGAATCGTTACCTCACACTTAGTTTATTAGGCAATATTTACTAGTACATTGACCTTGGACTACACGTTATTAAACAACTATTAATATAATAACCGATATAAATTGTTAACCACATAGGTTGTTAGAAAGATGATTTTGGTAAACGAAGTATCCGTACAAAATTGTAACACCTACGATAATGGGACGTCCTGCGGTCACCTCCTGCCGGCTTTCGTAATTTGGAGTTATGAACGATCGGACAAGAGTAAAGGTAAAAATATTGTGATTTTTCTTGTATCTTTTTTATATTTTTTCGCCCTATTTTATTAAGCGATGTGATAATTAGGTTTTGTAAGGTTTTTAGAAATTTAAGGGCTACAAATACGGAGATAATGATTTTTCGGCATTAAAATAGTAGTAGTTCTCATAAAAAAATGTTTCAATAATTCCATAGAGACGTGTCTAAGTGAAGAGAAAGCGGGTCGCTTGTTATTTATATTAACAACCTCAAGCCATGTTCACATTTAGGTATATTAGGTACATAATTCATTTCCTCCCCAACGTTCCGAAGCATCCTGGCGGCACGATTAAAGAATAGCAAACATTCACCATTTCCTTGAGATAAACCCCATAAAGTTCGTCATTAAGATAAGAAGTGTTAATTTCATAAGAAACTATTAAGCGGTACTCTTCATATAAGAAATTAAAAATGTTATCTACTAGAGAGCTGGTTGCTTCATCATCATCAATTATGTCTGCGTTGTTGTAGAAGTTCTCATGGTCTTATTTCATGAAATTTATGGATTTGGTCAAAATAACAGAAGTTTAAGTTTTTATTATATATGTTATTAAGCGATATAACAGTGACTTAAATCCTTTTATTAATAACTAGCATTTACCGCGGCTCTGTCCGCGTTCTGAAGACAGGGAACCAAATACAAAGATTTTACATATAATTACCATACCGTATGATGTTATATAGCCTTACTTGATAAATAGGGGTTGAAACACAAAAATATTTCCAATGATTAGCGCGTTCAACCAAACGAACAAAATCTTCAGCTTTATAACATTAGTATAGATATTTGTAAAACAGAAAATAAACGTTTGAAAAATCGTGTCATTATAATATGTAGGTATTTTTAGTAAATGTGGGAATTATGTTACTTCATATAATTTACTTTATGATGGCAAAGTAAAATATAACTGTTTTTACATCTCTACAACTATAGAGCCCTGAGTACTTGCAAGGCTTATGCAAGATAAAATCCTTATTTATAACATCTTAAGCAACATAAATTATATCAACTTTAATCGTGGCATACGTGGTTGAGCCAGTATACGTCGTAATGCAAAGAAAATATAGTTGAGACTTTTTTCGAATTATTAACAGGTGCATTTTTTGTGTAACAGCTTCTCAGTAGAGAAGGTAGCGATGACATGATACGCTTATTTATTGAGCGTAATGACATCGATGGACTAAAAACAGTGTATTAATGTTTTCGGTAGCTGATCTTTAGTATAATATATTTTTCTTATTTTGCAGATCTCAAAAACAATAACCATTAATTACTTGAAAGAATATGGTTGTCTTAGTTCTTTAGTCATATTATGCTTATATCATACATTCCAAAATAATTTGACCACAGACTCAGTCTGTTGCGACAAACTTGCAGTGTCAGCAACCATGGGTTCGAGTCCTGTTGGGAGGTATTCATGAATGTGATGATTAATATTTGTATGTATTTAAAGTTATATTGGAGTAGTGTATTAGCTATCTGGTATGGTATGTATCCATAATACAAGGCTCGTACCCTGCTTTGTATTAATGTAGCAAAATGTTTATTTATTTATACATTTAATAATAATGAAACGATGTCATAGAAAAGTAATGTATTACGTCCCCAAAAGTATCTCAGTTTTCTTTAACTGTATTCAAGTAGCCATTGTAATCTACCGTTACAAAAATGGGTATTTTAAATTAACACTTCAGCGGCTTAGTGCTCACCGTGCGGCATTCAAATTAGCCCCTGCGGCGAAAGGCCGAAACTACTAAAAATTAAATTTTAATTGACAGATATTACTTTCATATATATTTATAAATCTATCAACTATTATTGCTGGAGTTTTTAAATGAATTGGACGGTTTTAGATAGTTATATTTTACCGATAACCCAAGTTAATACGTGTCGTTTATAATAATTTGAAGGCTTTTTCGGACCACATTCTGTTAACTAATTTATAACATATTCCAACAATAATATTATTGGCTTATTCCACTATGCAGTGAAATTTTCTCGTAACAGTATAATAAAATTTAATAATAGATGTATAGAGAAATCATCTAGAGCTGTTGATGTTTTAATAGGTTCCTTTATTATACTTGAGTGTAATGCATACAAATACACGGAATAATCAGACGTATTTTAAGTTCTGGATCCAGTACTGCCGGATGCGCAAGCGCACCATATTATTAGCGAAATAGTAAATAAAAATATGAAGCCTGTCGGGCTCTCACGACTCTAGGCCGGTTTGTTCATACTAGATTGTTGAAGTTGTTATATTTATTTAAATTATAGTGATATGTTAAGTACATTCTGTGTTAAAAATAATCTGATCCTTTTTAATGATATTTTCAGTTGTCGTGACATAGTAAATGCATGTTTTTATTTTATCTTTAACTTGCTAGTTTCTCTCGGACACGCAGGTTTTCGCACGAGGATTTCATTCATCGCAAGTCAAGTAGTAATCATATTCAAAAGATTTCGCTAATGAAAATATTAGAGGTGCGAGACCTGGATTTGAACCCGCTTCGCTTGGTTTCCCAAGCGCACTACCACCGCCTAAATAATAATGTAGGCGTAATATTAAACTTTAACTAAAATCCTGAGGCTAAAATTATGAAATATTGTATGCCATACATTATACTAACTAAATGCAATGGTTTGTTGAAATATTGTTCATTATTATCAGTAACATCTAATAAAATTATAAAGTTAGGTAAGAAAATCATAAACTTGAGCGTTTCTACGCTTCGTGACTGCGCTGATAGGCTAGAATGCAAATTATATACTTAATGTTGATTGCAAAAGAACTTATTAACAGGTAAGAAAACGTAGTTACTTGTTTTTCTTCTTATTATATCAATTTGTGTAATCATATGCATATTTAAATATCTCTATAGATTGTAACTGAATTAATAACACATCGAGTTCCCTTAGCTACTGTGCGCAATCTTTAGTATTGCCGTATTAGCATAAACATTGTATATGCGAAATCGAGCTTATTGATTTGTTGTCCTTTGGACTCGTTCACATGAACATGGGGATAGCCTCTGTCATGGTTAAAGATATATGTAAGTAACTATAAATTACGATCTACAGATGAGTAATTCGCGTAGAACATTAGTTTTATTTACTACTACCTATTTTAATAAATGTGAAAGTTTGTAAGTATATACATATGTGTGTTTTAACGTTTTTATTTTTGTCATGTTGTAATTGCTGGACCGGTTAAAATGAAATAGTCTATGTTACACAGGCTACTGAATAATGATAATAAACTTTATTAATAGGTGGCGCAATCTGTTCATACGTAATATTTTAAATACAAAAGGCATCTAGGAACAAACTCGTGTGTGCGACTAGCAAGTGTAAGTTAATAAAAAATGTAACGTTAAAAATGGCTTGATTCATGATGAATGAAATGAAAAAGTTTCTATGATTTTCATAACTGTGTTTCTCTGGAAACACGACGATAAAGAAAGTAATTTGTTTTTATTTAAACATCTGCCGGAATATAAATCTGCTAAATATATATAAGTCAATTACATTTTCTGTATATAAAAAATATTTAAACCTTTAATAGTTCTTAACTTTAACCCATTACTAAGCATGCCAGTGCAATTCGCGATGAACTTTTTTATTTAATCCCCCATATAATTGCACATCACGTACTGCTCGGGGCGAAAATGCTAACGAAATATATGGTTTAATAAACGCTTTGGTAGAACTATAAGGTAGCTTATAAATTGAAATGGAATTTTGTTCATTACTATTGGATGATGATAGAGATTTAGTCCGGTTGCAAATAATGTACCTAGATAAATATTATAGAGAGAGTTGCGATGGCAGCATTTTCAAAACAGTGGTTTACTTACCATTACAATCTGCATCGTACGAATAACATATTTGTTTTGAAAATAATCCAAGTATAAGTTGTTCATTATAGCAGACATTCTCCTTCAATTTATATTAGCAAGTACAAGTAGCCTTATAATGATATTTCGCTTATTAAGTTATTACGTAATGGACTTTCCTTTAGCATTACAATATTTATCAAGAACTATATACATAATAGATATAATGAGATAGGAACTAATACAGCCATTGCGAAATGTAATCACGTCGATCGATCTAAAAGGAACTGATGTTCATACAATCTGTCAGATACATGCGTTTCTTGGGACATTATAATATACCCTCTATAAGTTAAAAGGTAAGAATCAAAGACAGTGCGTGCGGAAACCCGTAATTCATAGAATAATTTGCCTGTCTGCTACGATTATGCAAATGACACGCATAATATGGATTGGTAACGGAATTCTGGACACAGAATTGCTACGTACATGTGCTTTGATGTTTGACAATCTATTTTTATCTTAATGTCTTAAATTATTTGCCTATTAGGTATTTTTTAATTTTGCTCCTATGAAAAATCATATTAATGTAACGTAACTGTGTTTTAACCGTCAGCATGTGCAGTATGAATTTTCTACAAGTTAATTTATTCTTTTGAGAAATTAAAGATAAAATTCCATTTACAAGGGAAAACAGTCATACGATATTCTACTCTCCATTTTCCACCATTTTTACCGATGATAGTTACGTGTATACATGCCTTTCACTGAGCTCGAATTTCATTTCTGACGGATCTATTTCAATTACACGTACAGTTTACACTGGAAAATTTTCAATATTCATCGTAGAGATAGCTCTATGACAATCAGATCTACGAGTAACTAAAAACACAAAGTCATTAAATAAATTATTTGTAATAAATAAAAACGAGCAAAGTCGTTAACTTTGCTACGGTATTGTATTGTTACAACAGAAGATGTCACATAAACTCTTTCACATATGTACATAATTACATAACACTGCGTAGTAAAGTATGTGGTGTTCCACAGCTCCTTGTTGCGGTGAACATGATGTTGTTTACGATTGTAGATATGAGATAGCGTCAAGAAGCCATTACTAATACACATGACACATTATATTGAACTGTTGAACAGATATCTCTGATAAATCAATTTAAATAATTGTACTTTTTCATATTAAATTCTGAATGGTGGTAGCCCAGCGGTAACGCATCGCTTGGATAACCGAGTGATGCGGGTTCAAATCCGGGTCTCGCACCTCTGATATTTTCATGTGCGAATCATTTATATCATGATAACCTTGTTTTACGGTGAAGGAAAAACATCGTGAGGAAACCTGCATGTTTGAGAAACCTAACAAGTTTTCGAAAGGCATGTGAAGTCCACCAACTCGGACTAGACCTAGACCAGCGCGATGTACTATGGCCTGATCCCCCTCGTACTGAGGGAGGCCCGTGCCCAGCAGTGGGACGTTAAAAAGGGCTGATGATGATGAATGATGAATGTACTTGGATAGATGTGGGTAGGTTCGATTTTCGTACAGTTATACTACTTTGTTTTCCCTTACTTAAACTATACCCTTATAATAACATCAATTAATAAGATATTAGTGAAAAATTCGAATTTGAGATCATTTTAAATATTTCCCATGATTTTTCTGAGTTTCTCATAGGTTCATCTATTAGCAGACATCATTCCTAGGTAGAACCTCTTTATATATCTATGTCATTATATAGCTCATAAACTATCCATGAAGCTCTATAGCTATTGAATTGTTGTTCTTGTGGAGTGTAATCATGAAAAACAGTAGGAGTTACAGTGTAAGAGTCCTCATACATCCTTAAAAAGCGTTCATGAGTGCTGATATTATTTTATCTGATAAACGGTTTGTAATAATACATTGTTAGAAGAGTTTTCAAGCATCACTTAGATTTCTAGTGTTACCTATAAATAATTAAATATATGTACATATTTACTTGATGGTGTTTTTTTTCTACTTCGCAGTGTGTAACTCTATTTATGTTAGATATTTCTCATTATACTTTTTTGATAAAAAGATATTGAAAATCAGAAAATACAGCTAAGAAAATTTTCTGCTGAATGCAGTTTAAACGAAACTGAATTTAACTTACATTCTTAAAGTAAGAAACGATGCAGTGTATAAAATCCAATCGACCATTCGACTTCAGCTCGCAATATGCGGTTCGGTGAAATTATTGGATAATCAGTGCCACGTAGCGTGGTGACGGCATACACACGGCGAGATTATGCAAATAACCGACTGTGTCGATGAAGTTTAGAGGAACTATTCCCGTATATGATAATAGTGTACCGGGACCTTAGCTACAGCTCAGGTGGTTTAATTTTAAAGTTATTTAAAACTAGCAAAGTGTTCTCGGGTGCGTCCCTTACGGTTGTTTTTTTTAATAATTGTTTCTAAAATAAAAGTAGGTAGGAACCCTAAATTTCTTATTATAATGTCAGCTATCTGCCAGTGAAAGTTACCTCAAAATCGGTCTAGCCGTTTCGTTTATTAGCCGGAATAAACAGACACGTACAAGAATTCGCTATTGATTTTCAGCTGTTAATTTATCTTGTATTACGCCTTCATTGGTCTACTATTTATCAGGACATAACTATTATGTTTTATAATTTTTTATACTGATTTAAAAAAAATACATTGTTTTCCTGAATTTCAAGTAATTAGAAACGTGCGCTGAATGAAGGCCAAGCCTATTTTATTTCTATTCAACTATAAATTGGATCAGTTGTATCCACGTGGGTGGTCTGTTTCTCATAAACCTAGGTTTTAAGGCTTCTACAAACAGTTTAGCCTTTCAAATAGCAAGCTGACATGTTTGTCTTTCCATATATGACCAGTTACAATAAGGCTATGTGTAACACAACCGCTATTTAATCTTATTATTGCCTCTTTAGTTGTATTTTATTGCTTTACAAAAATGGATTCGATTTCTAGTTTAGAGAATAGCTACAAGCCTTTTGATTTGGGTTAGATTCATACTCGCGCCATTACTTTGTGATAATATATAAAAGTATATAGTGCACATAAGAAACTTGTGTACTTGTAAATTATTTTAAACAACTCCTTTATTTTCTGTATTTAAATTTA
This sequence comes from Boloria selene, assembly GCA_905231865.2. Classification (NCBI taxonomy): domain Eukaryota; kingdom Metazoa; phylum Arthropoda; class Insecta; order Lepidoptera; family Nymphalidae; genus Boloria; species Boloria selene. The sequence goes on from HG993141.1 coordinate 10,596,137, forward strand.
TTTACGTCTTTTCAAATTGTGCGTCAAGACTAATGCAGAAAGAGGGTCTTATTTACATCACGATGTTACCTTTCTATTTAATACGCCCCTTATATGGTAATGAAGCTATTCTCTCCGGTGATACGGTAATTATGTTTGTATAGGTGAAGGTCCTTTCTTAACCACCTGACGCCGACATGTCGCAAGTTTATTCATTTGACATCGTACATCTCTTACAAATACCGATTCGTTTTCTAGTAAAATGTAAAAATTAAGATATTCAGTATAAATGCAAACTCTTTTTTAAACATTCTCACATGATTTACTACAAATAAAGAATATAAAGATATATTATTATACATTATAGAATACAAAGACATATTATATACATTAGTGCTTAAAAAAACCAATGCCCCCAGCGTGACTCGAACCCGCGACCGCTGGCTCAGAAACTAGGGTCAATACCAACTGAACCAAAAGTGTCGTCAAAATTATTAATGACATCTACAGAACTTACACATATCATTATTCTTCGTAACGACTTCAAGTCCCATTAGAATAATTAAGCTATCCAATAATGCACGCCCCGTTTACACCTTGACGTGACGGTGCAAATTAATTTGGTCCCAAATGATTTCCCAGAAACAGCAAACATTTCCCGGTAGAGTAAACCAATCGATTTGCGAGACATATTTATTTTAAAAGACATCAATATTTGCTTAGACTGCTACATTGAATTTATATTTTATATCTTGATCTGCTGTCGACGCATCTCTGACTTTTACAATACTTACAACCTTCTAGCTTCTAGATGGCCATTTATATATTAACTACTTATTTATACCTTTAAATATAACTACAAAAGGGAATCTTGCCAAACTTAAAAGAAGTACATAAAAGTGTATATTATTCTTACTACTTAAGATATTTATTATATTTGTTTGTTTGTTTATTTTGATTAAAAAAAATTGTCAGTAGAATTGTAAACGGTGTTCAACTAAGCCCTATTTCCCACAGTGGTTGCGTAACCCAAAGCGCTTTGGATCACTAATCTTAGGGGATTACTTACTGATGGCTCTTGATGTCATTGTCATGTGTATTCGATTTTGCCGCACGTTTTTATCTCTCATAATAAAAATTAATGATTCACATATTAAATTCTTTAAGTACATCATCAATCAGTACGTAAAAGTATTGTTACTAATGATATTAGGTTTGGTTTTGCAAGATTAGAATAGACTGTTATGTGGAAACTCTTAATTTCATACTCTCACAATGTTTACTTTTGATCGATTTGTCCTGGATTTCTTTTTTCTTCTTTCTTCGCCACGAAACATCTATTATTAGACGAAACTAAATAGCCAACCAAACTAATGATTTCCGATATACTACCGCTGTACCTAGTGAGGTATAATTGCTTCGAATAATTTCGTTTATGCGAAGATTCATGTTTATACATTTTTCTTCTTTGACGCCAAATTCTATAACGACTTGGTTATTGTTTAGATTTAATGCTAAATAAATGAAATTTGGTTTGATATATAATATAATATACATATTTGAAATAAAATAAAATATATGAAATAAAAAAAAAACCAGGGAAATATTTATTTATAAAGGTTCATACAAAACATCTTTGTTTCTTTGTACAACATTCTTGTTTGTAACAAGAATTAATAAAAAATGCAAGGCACAGTCATATCACATTAGCCTTCTTGTTAGAGTTGTTATAGCTATTAAAACATCATCAATAAAAATAATATTTTTCAATGAACAATTACATCAACTACTCAGTTCACGAAGTACGTCAATGTTTTATTGGTTATATCATCATTTTGTATCCGCCTTTACAATTCCTCAATATAGGAGTAGGTATGAAACATTACCGACACGATAAATACGTAAATTATATTTTACAAGTGTGCTATAAGCTATGTATGCATTAAGGTATTTAATTTCTTGTTACATTTTTATTCATAACTACCTAGTTATATATAGTAATTTTTTTTTGCATGGGTTTTTAGGGTAATATTTTAAGTAGGTATATTAATAAAAGCTATACTGAGGGCCTATAATATATGTATCTATACATCGTATATGTATTTATATATTTGCAAATATTGCATACTAGCATTTCCAGCGGCTTCGCACGCGTTCTAAATACCGGAAACTAAATTCTTTCTGAGTCACGGTATGGTATCTCGCAAAACAAACGCCCGCAAATTTGCATTGCAATATTTTTCATTGATGCTCCGCTCCTATTGGTCGTAGCGTGATATCCAACAAAAAATAATTTTTGAAATCGAACTAGTAGAACCTGAGATTAGCGCGTTCAACCAAACAAACAAACAAACAAACTCTTCAGCTTTATAATATTAGTATAGATAACCTAGCAAAAATGTCATGCCAAAAAATAAATCCCTATTCCCTACATCAGATCTTCGCCTGGAGCGGCGCGCACGCATACATTATTCAGAGGACGAGACCAGTCTGTAACCGTGTAATTACAACGTTGAATATATTACACTTCAACTCGCCTTTTATAAATTACTCGTCATAAATATGTTAGAACACATAATTGTGGGACAATCGCATGAGACACTTCTCATCTTTTACTTGAACGCTTCAAAGGAAACTGCTCTACAGAAAATTATGAAAGCTTTTGATGAGGATTCGAGGAATCTTTTTGTTGCTTTATTTGGTAACTGTTGCTTTAGGAATCATCTATACACCTATACATATAAATAGTAGTTATAGCTTTTTACTAAATGCACATGTAATTATGAGTAGAAACGGTACTTTAAGAAAAACACAATTTTCAATTATTTGTCTGTCTGCTAAGCTTCGGTTTTCATTGGTTGTTATAGGGCATGTAATCTTTTGTTTTCGCATACACTTTGATTTTTATACACGTGTATTTATTATTCTACATTTTTTATTCCTTGAAAAAAAAAACCAAAAGGGCTCGAGTAATTAGTTAAAATTTAGTACCTACACACATAATAGATAGCTGATGGATATACGAAAAGTGGCATTGCTCAAATCGCTTATCATTATATGGACATGAAAACACTGTAAGAGGCTTTACATTTGCTACAGTTCACATTTAAAGTTTACATACGAGTATATTTAAACGAACTATAATATTTGCGTGACTATCGGCCTACGTATTCAGATCTCAACGTAATGAGGCGTTAAAAAGTAAATCATCTCTTTAAAAATAAAAGTGCGCTTACCACTTGAAGAGCGGAGTGGTTCTTATTTTATTTTTTAAAGTCATCTTTACACAAAGCTGAATAAGTGTCTTGTTGACATTATGGGTAGGGCTGCCAGATTTTAAAAATTTATTTTATGCTTTATATATGTAGTCGTATATAAAAATAATATCTTGAAATAATATTATTATTATTTTACTTAGTGAATTTGTTCACATGTTAATAAAAAGAAACAGCTTGTACCAAAGAGACAGGAAAAAGAATTGAAATATATAAAATTATATCATTAAAAATTGTCCACTGAACATAATAAAACAGTTAGCAATGTTTGCCACATTTTTTTCATCAATGTTAGTCTTAATTATATTTTATTTTGACATATCCGTTACATCGCGTCGTTTTATAGTAGATGCAGAACTAGTCCCAGGCGGACTACATCCTCTGCGGTAATTAGATTAACAAACAAGTTTTATTTATATCTATTAAATTTGATGATGTGACAGCATGAAGCTATAACCGTCATGAATATAATTATTATCGGCTAACTGTTTTAATCAAATGTCGATTATGAATTATCGATTGTCATAAAAATGAAAGATATAAGTATAAATAAATGAATATGTTTTGACATACACAGTGTATATAACACTACATAATATTAATTTAACAAATATTATAAAATTATAATAATTATAATTAAAGTAGCTAAAAAATAAGTGAATAATATTGCCATATTTATAATATAATTTAAAAATTTAAAATCTTAAATGTTTAGAATTAAAATGTATAATTATATAATCTACTTTGATATAATTTTGAATATTGTAAATTGTGGGTAGGCACTGTCTGTAACAAGTATATAACCCCCTGAGACGTCTAATACCTTAGTCTCTCCCGTGACCATGATTGCTGTAAAGCATTCGAAACGTCGGGAACCAAAAATCATAATAAATCCGCGACAAAATCCGAAAAGATAGTTTCATTTATAGTGTATATAAAATTTTAAATACATACATATTATAGATAAAAACACGCATGCCTGGAAACAAACATTCGTGCTTATCACACAAATTAGTTGCCAGAACGGGACTCGAACACACGACCGCTGGCATAGTAAGTAAGTAGCATTACGAACTGAGCCTAAAATATTCGTCACGTATACTTACATAATATCAGATATTTATAAGTAAATTATATTAAGTCGTAACAATGAAGATAATATAGTTTACAGCTCAATATGTATAAGAGATGTCTAAATTATTCATCAAGTAAGGTAATAAGGAGCTATAATTCTAGACTTCGTCCATTGCGTAGGCGCAGGTCCGTGAGAGCGAGTGGAGGCGCCATATTCGAGACTAGGCAGGGCAAATATACATTATATACGTAATATATTATGTACTAAACTTATGTTTTCTTAGATCATCCTATCTAAGAAAACATAAGTTTATGTTTTCTTAGAAATCCTGATCATCCTATTCATTTTCTCATTATATGGATAATATACTATTGCTGTCGATGTCCTATAGTTAATAATTTTACTATTGTGTACGAGCTTTGAGCTTTGCATAATAGAATACTGGTATGGTATTGTATTTAATATCAATTTGCTTTAATACAAAGAGAAGAATACAGACAGACACACATAAATTTTTCTGTTTAATCTTGTTACAACCTTTAAAAATAGTAATTTCACTCGTATACTGAAGCCGTTCTCCTTTGGAACCTATAAAAGATACGTACATTCGTTTAAGTAGAGCAATATAATTTGTAAAAATTTATATTATGTTATCTGTGTACAGATAATACAACATATTAAATTACAAATATCTCTAATATAAAATCTGTGGTATATAAAATATATTATTTTACGATGTTCCTATTTTATGTTTATAAGATGTCATCCAGTGTCTAGTTAGTAGATATCACACAGTTGGATTTATCCAGCAATTAAACTTGAAGACGGGATATAGAAAATAATTTTGTTTTGATGATATAATAAACAATTTGATGTATTGATTTTTTGAAATATATGTATACGACTAGCATTCCTTAGTTGGTTTTTCAATATACCAAGTGAACCATTGTGGCTTAAAAGTAATAACAAAATAACATGTACGAAAAAAATTCAAAGACTCTTTATTGAGTTGTCTCTATATTTAAAATCTTACCGATCAGTTGCTCTAATACTGCTTGAAAGAATATCAAAGTTATAAGCACATAATATATTAAATATTCATAAAAATAAGTAATTTTATTAACTCAACGGTTCCAAAATATATAAAATCTGTAAGCTGATTAAATATAGCTTATAATAAGATATCGTACAAATAACACTAGTAAGTATTATTTAAGAGCATCGATCGACTTTCACTTTAAAATAAATTATTGCCATTCTGATGTAATTGTCTCCAGTAAAGGCCTCTTACGATAATCTGCTGACATTGACAGAGAATTCTTGTACTGGAAGAGAGTTCGCGAAAGGTCACTATAAATTTGTAAAGTTATAAGCGGTCATAATATCTTGCCGTTTTATGAGTTTTATTCCTTTATTTGAACCAATAAAGTAAGTGTCAATAAAAATGCCACTTATAATAATATATTTTATTTTACTATATTTTTTCTATCGTGCATGCAAGGAATTTACAGGAATATTCATTCTTTACAAACTTTTTAGTTTTTTTTCCAATAAAAGCTTTTTATATAGAAGACGAGAATTTCCTGGAAACCGATCAATTAGGGCTTAAAAAACCATCTTTATAATTGTTTCTATCCATATATAATTATAATAAGCAGGCCTTTATAATCTGACATTTATAAAGTTAGCGCGAGCAAAGACTTGGGTTCCAATAGTAAATGTATCCAAAAACTTGACAACTAAAAATCCATTGGTGAAAACAGCATGAAAATCGGTGCGGAATTTTTTGTGTCTATCGCGAGCAGACAGACAAACAGACGCGGCGGAGGACTTTGTTTTATAATATGTAGTGATAATACAGATTTCCGCTTGATGTCCATGACAGCAAAAGACTTGATCTTTTTTACTCTACAAAAATATTCTAAAATAATCTTAAGATTTTTCATATAAATGTTAAGTCAGAAACCTTACAATTAGAATAAAGTCAGCATAAAAATAATTGTCTCCGTTTTTACTGTCTGAACCGTGAACAAAGAACTGTGTAAAGAAAAGCTCGCTTTAATTGTTGAACCACGCCATCGACTACAAGTTAAATGATCCGGTACCATGGTAAACGCAATGGCTATTTCGTGTAAGGTTTCTTATCTTTTTATATTTTTCAGTGCGTGTTAGTGTCCCTATGAACTACTTGGCCTAATTTGAATTTGATTTGTGTACTTATGAGGCCATCTAGATGTTTTATAGTTATAGATGCTTCTGTTTTTAATTTTTAGAAAAAATATTAACAATATATTATATATCGTTAGTCGTTACCTACCTACAACTACAACGTCTATAAAAAAAGAATAAGTAAATGGATGCTTAAAAGTTACTTCAGATAGATATGTCATATAAATTTTGGAGAATAAATGAAATGTAAGTGTAGATTTCGCAAAAGTAAATCCTAAAATTTGGAAAATAATCTCGCGTTTATGTCTTGTGTAGAGATTGCCAAGTTCATATTATAAAGTGCACTCAAACAAGGCTAAATAAAACATTACATAAATATAAGATTATTTCATTTGAGGCTCAATAATATCCATTTATATTACCTGACTCCGGTTAATATTGCTCGAGTAAAGCAATAAAAACACCAAGTGCCCAACGCAGGTGAATGCTTTTTCTGTACCCTTCACTGCCACCCACGGGATTGAACCGACGTACCGGCGCCTGATTGTAGGTGCAGCATTCCGACGCCCAGTCCAGCCTGTCACGAAGATAGACTACCTGTCCAATCAAAGCAATACAGCCAAAATTACTCCTAAACTAGAAATGCTTTATTACGCCGACTTGATCGAAATACTTGGAATATTAAGTTTTCTCAGTAAATAGTTCTGTTTTATGACTATTTTAAACTATTTAGGGCGTTTATTATCGATACTCAGATTTTATGTAGGTTTACATTTGCAATAATGAATTTAGAAATTGCTTCCTTTCAAATCTATAATATCGTTATCTAAATTGCTTTGACCTCGGTCTTAAGAAACTCAAGACTTTAGACCCTGACCTTACCTTATACCTACAATTACTATACAACGATATCTTCTCGCCGGTAGTGAAAGAAAAAGCATCTGTCAATATTGGTATTAGTATAATAACTGACTTGATGGATTAACCTTTCAATTAGTCGTTAAAATCTATACATCTATACATATAAATAAAACGGAACAGCTTTTCACTAAATGCATATGAAAGTATAATTATGTGGTACTAACATTAAAAATCAATTTATAAAAGTTTTGTCTGTCTCTATGTCTGTTTGTTCCGGCTAATCTCTAAAACGGCTAGACCGATTTTGACGGGACTTTCACTCGCAGATACTCGTAGGTAATGTTATAAGGACTATGTCAGGCTACTTTTATTTTAGAAATTTTATTTATGTTAAGTTCCGTGGCTTAGCTGGCGCTTAATTTAATTAGAAAAGAAGAATTAACACTACCTATATAAAGTTTTCGTGGTTATGGTCAAAACAAACCAAGTGAATAGAACTTTCAGGTGTTGAAGCTTAAAAGCTTTCCGGGCGAGCTTACTAGTAATTTATTGTCAAACAAGTTTAATCTATTTTAGACGACCTTGATTAAAGTCTAGATAATATCAAACACACAAATTACGTAATCGAATTTAGAATTGTAAAGTGAATAGGTTATATCTAATACCTTATCTTTATTTAATTCATTGATCAGAATTTACAATCGTTGGATATTATTTATTATTATGTTTTAAAGATTATTAAAATTCATACATGTCTCTGTATAATATATAGGTAATCAAAACATAATTTAACTTTTTAGCTAAGATATATCGAATTTAAAATCGGTTTGAAAGTACTTTATGTGTCATAGAATATTTTCTTGTTTTTTTTTATGGTAAAAAGGGGGCAAACGGGCAGGAGGCTCACCTGATGGAAAGTGATCACCTCCGCCCATGGACATCTGCAAGCCTGGCTTGCAGATGCGTTGCCGGCCTTTCAGGAAATGGAGGGATGGAGAAGGGAGGGAAGTGGGAGGGAGGGGGAACGAAGGCGGAGGATGAAGGGAAGAGGGAGGGGGGAAGGAGAGTGGGCCTCCCGGACTCTCACTCACCGGACGAAACGCGACAGCATAGCTGCCATTTCACGCCGGTCTTCTGTGAGAGAGTGGTACTACTGAACTATACGGGGCGTGCCGGCCCATTCGGTTGCTACCCGAAGGTAACAAGCATGGCACTACCACTTATAAAAGCTTATGGAAGCAACCTTCAAACGTAACCTATTTATTAAAAAATTATGAAAATCGTGTTAAAATTGACGAAGGTATAGCGAAACATACAACCGAATTGAGTCCGCTCTCCTAAGTGTTAACGTGGATAATAAATTAAGTTAGTTATATAAGTTGAACATAGAACTTAATGGGAGCACTTTAAAAACGGATAAAAGTTGTAATCCTGTGTCGTGTCTGTTTAACATCTTTATATGCGAATTTCACGTTAAAATGTATAAATCTTTTGTTATAATAGCACTGTGTATGAAAAACAACCCCGTCTCTTAGATATCTTCTGTTAAGGAGATCGTTTTCGAAGAAATGTTAATTGACCAGGCTTACTTCCTCTTCAGTCAGCAAAGAAACTTTAAAGAGCTGAATTATTATGTTTTTATATGACAATTTGAAATAAATATTAAATTAAAACTTCGCCGAAGACTTCACCATTTACAGGTATATACATTCAATTCAATTACACTCCAACGAGACTATCAATAACTTGGAAAGTTGAAAGCACTTTGGAAGTTAATTTAAAGTTTGTATTTTCCTAGTTTTATTTCAACTCATTCTGTCCACGCCAGATGCCTACAATGAAATTGAACTGGGACCAATAAAATAACGAGTGCAGGTTTGAGAACGTCAGGCGAAGTTTAAAGATGGCGGCGGGACACATTCTGCACTTTACGAGCAATTAACTTTATTTCAGCGCATCGAGAGGCCGCGTTTTATGGACCCCTTACTTGCCAGCTATTTGATTCCCAATTGCATTTCTTTATATGGAATGGAGAAATGTATTGTGCGTCCTCAATGCGATCCAACTAACTGCCCGTACGAAAGGGCTCTGCGATGTTAATCAATTTTCTGTTTCATTGCCAAAGTTCCAAACAATTTCGCGTTTTTTGGTATGTGAATTTCAACTTTTGTTAAGCATTTTTGAACTTCTTAAGATATCAAACTGGAATGGAGGTGTGTGTAGAATTTAATAATTTTATTATTTTAATAGAAGCTTGTTATTGCAGTGTAATTAATTATCAAAATATTTGACAAATTTTAAGCGACTAAAAAGTGAAATTATAATAAGTTAAATAATAATACGTTAACATTCGCTTCGCCGCAGTTATTATTTTACAAATTAATTTACAAATAACAGGACGTAGGACGTACGTCTTACGATATATTTATCAACAAGAAATACATACTCGTATTATGTACATCAAGATTATTCATTTAATCGCGTCTATAAATATGATAATATTATGAAAAAAGCCAAAGCATAATTTAAAAGCCACAGTGTCTGTTATAATGTTTGGAAAACATTCTGTGGTCATTGTTTTCAACGATCGTTCTAACGTTAAACTGCTTCTGACATCGCATAATCAATGCACCATCAAGTGGCCGTTGGTAAATCGAGTGTTGCATTCGATTACCGAGCTTGGTTCCTGATCTAATGTTTTGAAATTTATTCACTTTTTCTATCTTTCTCTCATGTTGCATACATAAGTAAACTATAGTTTAATTTAGTGATATATAAGAAGACAAATTAACGATGGAACTGCTATTGTTTGTAGAAATCACCAGCTTAGCAAAATACTATTCATATTTTTTTTAATTTTATGGTCCAAAATATGTTCGAAATAATTGTTTTATAGATCTTCATAGATATAAGCTCCTAGAATAAACCTTAAAATGTGAACGTGAGTACACCGATTAAGCAAGGTCTAATTGAATGATGTCTACAAAACATATACTCCTTCGGGTAAAGTCGGGTAATAACAGCAATTCTTATTGAAAAATAGTAAAACTCTTGTCTTTTGTATTGATGTATTAATAAGTTTCAATTTTAATGGTTTTTCTTAGGTATAGTTCTATTATAATCTACGATCGAACGGTTGCGTGCGGTTGCGCAAGAGCGTCGCACTGGCGCCATCTACCATGATCTATAGGCGCCGTTCGCCTCTCATTATACACCTTATCGCGTCAATGCAAATTCAACGGCATTTTAATCTTAGAAAAGTCCGTTTTCGAGCAAATACTTTACTTGTTTTAGCTTAGACAGAAGAGTGGGCGGAACGATTGTGAAAATCGGTACGGTTTTTAAGTGCGCGTAGGCAGATAATTATACGTCAAGCTTTAATCCGTGGAGTAATGCAGTAAATAAACAGACCGGTGTTTGAACAGCCTAATTTTTGTGATTATTAAAATTATATTATACTAACTACTGATTTTACTTAGTGTTAATGACTTTTAACGAAGTAAACTTTTCAATTGTGGTGAAAAATCCATTTATGACTTAGTTTAGAAGTAAAATATTAATATAATACATTAAAAATTTATTATATACTCTGTGAAATGTTTTAATGATGCATTTAAAATAATAAAATAAATTATGCCTAATTCATGTTTATTAGCCCGCTGAGTTGATGAGCTTTGTAATTTATGAAGCTACAAAACCCTATAAAAAGGCCCAGTAGTAATGCCTTGGGCAAACATTGAATAATATTAATTTTACCGCTTGATTACTTCTCCGTTCTTAATTTATTTTGACACTTATGTTACATTTACTTTTTCCATCTGAATCACAAAAACTAATCGAATTGGCAATATTACTTTGCTATTAATATTAAATCTTGTCCGCTACCTTGATTTATTTGCTGTTAAAAAGTCGTAACGGTAACAGGTTATTTTTTCTTATATATTAGATTTATTATATACTTGTATTTCAGGTTTGTTGATAATATGATACAATATAATTGAAATTTTCTATATAAATTTTTAAGAATTAATTAGATATACTAGCTTATTTATTTGTACATTTTACTAATTTTTTTCTTATCTTTTCTTTATAGGTAAGTCTCGTTATCAAAAGTCTACATACAGTAAGTTTATGAGTCAATTATAAAACAGAACGGAGAATAAATTAAATCGCAGTGTCCCGTATCCAGATTAATAATTCAATATAAGACTGTGCTAGCTATAAAGGCAATTCTAAAAGTCGTCGTCGACTCGTAAAATCGGTCGGGAAAGGGAAAAATGTTTACAAGCCATTCTAAGAAGCCTTTCCGATTTTCTGAGCGGAAATTGGGACCTATACACAATGGTGCAGGGAAATGAACGGATTTTAAATGGACCCTCGCGAGAACCTTTAGTAAATACGAAAGTGAGGATAATGTTAGCAAGGATTCGATTTTGGTATTGAAATATATGATGAACGTGAAATAATATTTTTCTAAATATTTGCCTATACATTAGTAAAAAGTGTTGACTATTTAAATATTTAAATAGATATAGAAATGAATTGTAAAAATAAATTAAGCACTTAAAATATTATCATAGATAATAATTTAACAACTTTAAAGTGTTTGTACAAATAATTGATGTGCCCTAATATCTTAACTTGTTAACCTTGAATCTTCAACGACATAAGTATGAAGTGTGGGCTAATAAGTTCATTGAGGCTCAAAATTTTCAAGCACGCTATATTTATTTCACTTTTTCCTTTTACAAGACGATATTTCATCGAGGTTCTGAGAAGTGCTTGAGAGGCTCGCGTGGGCTTAGATATGTAGATTCATTTTCAAATTTTATACCCTCGACTTCACATCTTGATGTAACATTAGAAATGAAATAAGTACTACAATTTTTATTCGATCTGCTTATTTTGCAATCTATACATATACGTAATAATTTGGGTAATTGATGATGATGATGATGATTTTCAAAAATTTTCATAGAAAAATTACCTTTTAAATATAAGGTTGGTTTAAAGGATACGTGTAAATTAAAACGTTTAAATTAAATGGAGCATTTATATTATACAAAAAGCCCCATAAAGCTATAAAATTTAAGTAATTATACGTAAAATCAATTAATAAAATCAATTTATTTCATACGACAGTTTAATAGCTTTGTGTTCATTGAATATTAAACTTTTAATTCCCATCATTTGTTCGGTTCATGCGTTATGTCATATGGATGAGTATATGATAGAGCGAGATGGAAAACCTTTCACAAGTAATAAAAGAGGTCCTATGGAAAATCAACAAAGCGGTGTACGAAGGCAATTCTTTATAGAATAAATTATGCAGAGCCGTGGCCACTTATTTAGACGCAGATTTCGTTTTAGTATACTCGCATATACACGGCGAAATAAATTAGCAGTGGTAGTAATTTGTCGCTTAGATCTTGGTTTGCAGGCTACATGTTATTTGCATACATTTACCATGCGCGTTTTTACATACATTCTTTTCGTTTATCTTTTAGTAAGTTCATTTCATTCATCTTTTTAAATTCACATTCAAAATATTTATTCAGCTTATTTTTTTTTTATTAGTATTTTTTTACTGAACGTCATGAATCTACTACAAGTTCGGGAAGAAGGACCTAAGAAGAACTGGCGAAAGGAAATAAGCGTTACTAATGTTATTATCTACAAGACTTATTATTTAGGCTTCGATTCTCACAAAATAATATTTACTTTTTTACTAGCGGACCCTACAGACGTTGTCCTGTACATATAGAAAATTTTTATAAACTTTTGCTCCCGGTGAAATGTTTTAGTATGCATGCGCAAAACAGCGTTGCCTAGCAACGACTTATTTATAATTGAATATGTCATTTATTTTGCAAATGTATAAATAACTAAATAATATAAAAAATACATTATCTAGTGGACCGAATTGTGAATCTAAACCATTCTCGAATACACTCGAACACACACAAAACATTTCATCAAAATCGGTCCAGTCGTTTAGGAGGAGTTCAGTCACATACACACGCACACAAGAAATATATATATTAAGATATTAAAAAAATCAGCTTTTAAAGTCAGTATGTAGTCATAAAAATATATTAGACACAATTAATTTGATTTACTCCCTACAGTATCAGTATAAAAATCAAGAAGTATTGAGTATCAGTATAAAAATCTAGAAGTATTGAGTATATTAAGTTAAAGAGGATTATATATCATTTAAGATATTTCTACTCCTTAAAATATGCCGATTAAATTGAAGGCGTAGTTATGTAGATGCCTCATCGAAACAGTTGAGTATACAGTTCACCTATACGTACGTAGATGTATATCTATCTTTATAGGACGATAAAAGTCCTAGTGTACAAGAGCTTTAAGTGTCACATATGAAATCTTATTAGAGAAAAGAAAATTCACCGAGACATTCTGAGCAATATCGTTTAAATTACTCAGGGGAATGAAGTTAGAATCCTTTGGGAGTAAATTGTTTTAGGCAATTCGTTTTCTTGATTGCTTCGTAATGTGGATTTTATGGTCGTATTATACACTACAAAATATGTTGTTGCGACAGATAATAAATGTCTTCTTAGTACTTTTTAATTGATTACAGAATTTATAAATGATTAAGTTTGTATACAACCACAATATAATCTGTGGTATTTAAGAATCTATTGATTTTACTATAAAATCTAATAAACTACACTAACTAAGCAATCTGGAAACAGGTGCTTCCCTAAATTAAATTTCTGCTCAAACTTCTCAGCAAGGGTTAAAGCCATAAGAATTCTGAATGCTTGTCGCAATCTCTCGCCTTTATTGGAATCCATAATCCCGAAAGGCGGCCAAAAGTTAATTTACTCTAAATGCCCGTCTACGACGAACTGGGCTCTTCATCAGAGGAAAAATTCGACGAAGTGATATTTCCTACGAATTCCCAACCATTGCTAAGACAAACGACAGCGTGTTCCATCCATCCCTGAATGAGCTTTGCTTGAAATTTATTTTAAAGAATTTCATCAGATCCCGTGGGATGTTTTAAACGAAATTTGATAATAATGAAATATGTATGTTATTTGTTTTGTTCAATTTACTGTTGGACAAGTTTTTATTTTACAATATATGTGTATTATTAATATTACCTGTGTGAAAAAGGTATGGATAAGGAGTTTCAAAGTATTTATTTTAAAGCTATTATACGAGACTAATTAATTATTTTTAGTAAGTAATATGAGTATAAGCAAGATTAAAAATTAATTCAATAGAAACGACAAATCGTTGTTATTAATTGACAGCTGTCAGTCTAATTAATACATTTTAACAGCTCTATTTTGTCATAGAAACTTGAATAATTTTACTACTTGTCTATATTGCGGTGTAGAGACTATCCGTCTAGATAACAAGTCAATGTTTCAAGACACTAGCGACTTAAGTTCGCTTCGCTCGGGTGCATAAATGGGTACGTACAAAACGAAACTTAAAATCTTTTACTGAATTAAATTAGGTATTTGTTACTCCTTATAGCGTAACTATCTATATGCCACTGATAGTTCCATCAAATTTAGTCATCAGGGAAGAGGCATACGAACAAAATTAATAAAATTGTAATTGTAAGTGTAACAAAACTTGTTTTTAATATTACACACTTACTCTTTGATTTTATTTATCTTTTTAAATTAATTGTATTTTAAGAGCATTTTTACATATAAATAGTTTGAAAAATAAGTTATAATTAGATATTCAAAAAAGCATACAGTAAAATAAGTAGTTGCAAATGTACACAATTACACACTAAGATGTGAGCATGACGATGTCACCGAGCACTCATTTAACATAAGTCCCGCTAGGCGGCTGGGTAATGAGTCAACTGATTGTGCATGTTTTGTAACCTCAATTAAGATAATACAATAGTGGCGGAAAAAGAAATTATATTCGGTTGAATACATTTTTAACTAAAACCACAAAATTTTATGTCAAATGTTTGAGAGTAGAGGCAAGAGAAAACCCTTAAATATTGACGTTTGCCTCATACGAGAATCAAATTTTGATCCAAGCACATACAATGAGCCAGATGGCAGATAATTAATAATTAACTCCTTATGTTGAATTATAAACGTATCTATTTCCATGTTATTAACAGATGTGCGTATTTCAGTCATGTCATTACATGGCTTCCGTTCGTTACGATTCTGACCTAATTAATTATTTATCGCTAATAAAACTGATTATAAAATTCGAATTTTATATCTAACCTTGTATTCCAGAATTACACAAAGTAACAATATCATAATCTACTGACCGATTTCGATCAAGGTGATTTCGGTCAATTATAATTTTCACGAGTACAACCAAATATGTACATATAAATAGAAACAAGAGAACATACAAGACGATCGAAATTCTAAGGAAAGTAAACACTGTTCTATTCAATTCAATTCAATTCTCTCGTTAATGGCTTCAAAGCGTGTCAGTTGAGCACAAATTATTTCGCCAATGTCACGTAGAATGGAGAAAACACGAAAGAGATTGGTCGGTAACATAGAGTCAATAAGTATATTTAAATTATAAATGTATAAGGGAAGTAAACACTTTACTAGTAATCTTTTAAAACGTCATAAACTGGCAAGAATTGAAAAAAATGGTATCACAAAGAAATATAAGTACTCTTACTACTAGGAAACTAACAATTAAGCCTAAGGTGAGATAAGATTATTTTACAAATTAAGCCCATGCAGTGGTTCTAGCGAAAAAACTTCCAAGCAAAAATATGTCCCTAAAATTCAAATTATTTCTACTAAATAAATTTCGCTATACATGCAGTTGTTTGTAAGTACATAAGAAACATTGATTTTAATTAACGCAATTTTTGTAACTAAAATATCTTAACTTACATTCCTATAGTTATTCACTTTAATTTTTATCACCTTCCGTTACATTTAAAAATTAAATAACCTATTTACGATTAGGCACAAAGCAAATATTATTATAGAACAAGGTTAAATAAATAATAACTACGACTCTGATAGGACCGTCACGTGTGTTATCGAACGCAACTTAAGCTCTCTCGGGAAATCAAACTCTATTTTGAAATTCAGACACGATTAAGTCAATTTTGAATAGGACGTGTATAATTTATGTGAGACGAGAGCAAAGTGGCGTAATTCAAAAACTTTTCAAGTTACGCGGAATGTGTGTTTATATAGCGAAGAACAAGAGTTCCGTTCCCACTGAGATTTTTTTTTAAATACCAAATTGTTATAGAAGAGATGCATAAGATAGAATCTTTTAAATTAGCATCTCTTAAATAACAGTATGGAGAATTTTTATTTTTTGGTAGGCCTCTTCCTTACTATTTTGTACATTTCTGTTAGTACATACCTACAAATGAAAATAAAATGTGTATTTAACCTATATTTCGTTGTCGTATTTTAATATATTTTTAAATTAGTTTACGTACTAACCCAGCTATCTTAATTTTTAAAATTCACTTCTATTTATTAGGTTTATATTAATTCGATATTAGCAGAATCCAGGAAGTTTCTTCTAATATTTTATTGAACATCATTTCGTTTAGCAAACTTCTAAAGAATAATGATTTATAACTCTGTAACTATTTCAGTGGAATCGTGAAACTATACGTTCTATCCGAGTTGAGACGACTTGCGGCATATTTCAAAAAATATTTTATTACCACGCAAAAATGGCGACCGTAAAAACTTAAAAGGAAGCGAAAATAAATCACCGCCTCCCGTTTTTGAAATCTTTTTGCATATGCGACGTAAACTTTTATTTTTTTCCCATTTTTATCTCTAACGACATTCGCCTAAAGTGTTGTGGAACCAATTTGGTGATATTCATTTCAATATTTTCGTTACGATTGCCATCAAACTTATATGACCGTATTATAATAATATAAAAAGATGAATAAATTTATAGTTCATAAAATGCTTTAAGTTGCTTTGAGGACGAAAACTCTATCTATATTTTTAAAGATGAGCGTTTTGAATAACCCTTCACTTTTAACGCATTTACGGAATAACATGATTCCCGTTTCGTAATTTCATTATCTCATAAAATCCAATGGTACATGGCTCAAACATGCCGCGACCTTATGGTGAAATTGCCATGGGACGAGCGTAATTTATACCCCATTGTCTGCCTGACATGACGTGAAGTGCTAATTCCAACGTGGGTGTTGCCAAAAACATGAGAATACTGTTTATTATTATAATCTGATTTATTTTAGAAACTGACCGACATCATAATAAATAGAAGTGAAATATTTTACAGTTCGATCATAGTTTACGTAGCTCTTACAATGAAAAGTAAGTAAATATTTATGTTTTAATATAAATTCGTATTAATATTTGGAAACAATATAAGCTAGCGTTTGCAAGTAAAAGAATTAAATCTTTCTTTTAATCTACGAGTAGGTATGATATTCATAAAATTAGTTTTCATTGAAGTTAGTTTAGCTGTTTTATGCTTTACATGGCCACATGGCCAGCATGCTGGACGATGGAAAGTGAGATGATTCAGATCCAAAGCATCATCTACTTTTGTCATCGTCATCGTCGTTACCAACGAAATAGATCGTATAATAGGTATTTCTAATCATCTTAAAGATCATAGTTAAAACTAGTTTAAACTTAAAACTTATCGATCATTAAAATGCTTTACGCTTGTCAACACATAACTATTATATATAACGTAAAGGGCCGTGATAAAAATCTCAACGGTCTCTTTATTTTGGGATAATTGGTTATATAATTAGTAGCAGTAATCTTAACGAGTGTTATACTATTAAAAATTTAAATGGCTTGTCCACAGTTACTGTTTATGGCGAAAGGAAGTCGTTTTATTGCCATGTCATCGTTTATATCAACTGCGTGAAGTTTCGACTAAGGAATACAGCAGTTCTTGCGTTTTTGATTTTTTATTGGAGAAAATTATAAGATATATCGTGCTGATGTCCTTACAATAACAAAATAGAAATGCAAATGCAAATGATACAATAGTATGTTATATGTTATTTAAGAAATATATAGACAGTATTATTTATATAATATATTGTAATGAAGCATTTTTTCTATATTTTATGAAATATAGTTTAATTCTTTTTATAAATGTAACTTTTATATCAACAGAAAGTATTTAAATATTTAAATTTTAGTTGTTTTATAAAATAAAATACGACTTTACACTTTTAAAAGAAAATGTAATAGTGTTCAACCCACATCGTACGTCTACTTCATGCATTTTAGGTCAAGAATATACTTCAGATGGGCTTAGATAGACGAATAAGTTATTGTTGTTCTCTGTAGTTTATACTACACACATGTCCTGATTTTTCTTTTAAATATAGTTTTAACATAAAATACATATTTTACTGCAGTAACCTGTATCTTTTACTTGTGCCTAAATCTTAAGTAATATAATTTAACAGCTTTATACATTTTTATTTACAAGTTTTAACTTCTTCTTGCATCGTTTTTTGCATTTTTAAAATACTATTATAAGTTAAAACTTGTAACTTTTAATTAACTACGAGCATATTTTTTATCTCTTGATTAGAATCTATGCTATACTTAAATTAAATGGAGATTTAATTTTTTAACTTCCCAATAGAGCTGAAAGTCTTTTTAATTTCTATATTTATAATTAAATGTATCAAATATTAATGATGTATCAAAACTTCACAAAACTTAAGCTTACTCAATCTGTCGTATTATAATCCATTAATATTTTAACCATTTTTCTTAACGTTAAAAAAAGTCGATTTACTGTTGCTTGTAAGCCCAATAAATAAACAAACACACTTTCTCAGCCATGATATTAGTAAGGATTAATCGTTCGTCGCTCCTTTATCCCATGTGGTAACTATCAGTCTTTCATAATGAGATGATAATTTATTTGTCTTAGAGTTACCAAAAAATCTGTGATTCAAACGGTATTAGTATAAAAGGGTTAAAGAGATTTGAATATCCATAACTGAAGCCGACAAGGAAGTGTCTTCCTCACGATATTTCGTTCCATTGTATGTCCCTCATCAATATTCCTCCATTGTGGCTTTTTTGTAGGCTGTTACCTTTGTATCTAGATACTTGAAATTCAACAATTCTCCTATTTATTTTTAACGCAAAGAGATAATAATTTATGATAATGATTTTTTTGACACAAAATTCGTTTTTAGCATAGACAAAAATCGGGTGAATAAGTTATTTAAGTATATAATAAGTTTTGTTTCACTAATTTATATACCAGATTGTTAATATACCCATATAACAACATTATATACAAAATTTGATTTTTTACATTATCTGCATAAAAGTGAAATAAAGTTAAACAGGATATCCGTTTATGGGCAAAGATCCAGTTCTGAGAACGTAACTTTTATGTGTATCTGTCTGCAAATGACGATTTTTTTAATACATATTTAAAAATAAATATGACGTTATGGTAATTTCGCTGCTCTTTAGTATTCCATAGGGGATCAGGACTCGTGTCTCGCTTTAAAATAAAATTCACGACTAAATGGAAGAGGTTGGAGCCTTTGTTTGGTAATGTTATGAGTTTTTTATTGACTTTATATTTTTATGGATTTCTAAACAAGTTACATAAGCCTCTATTTTGGAAGTTCGTAGAAACATAGAATATTTCCATTGTAAAAAATAATGATTTTGTAATACATACAATAAAATTGAAGATTAAACGTGAGTCCCCGTTTAGAAATGAGAGCACATAAAACTTGTTCGATAGTTTATTTGGTGTATAAACAAATTTCTCTTTGGGACGAGATGGTTATAATAATAAAATCATAACTTAGTAAGTGTTTGCGTCGCATCGTGGCAAATAAATATCAGAAATTCTTACAAGACTTTTACGATAAGTGAAATATTCCCTACAAATCGCAGTTTAACTGAGATAATGTGCCGTAAATGTCGAGAACGCGTTTTATTAAGACATCAAAAAATCGTTTCGTCGATGACTGAGGTCCATGTAATGTAAAGCAAATATCAATTTGCATATGCTTGACACCGATGCGTGGCGGATATAACATATTATAGCTACATCTTCTACTATCATTTATTATTATTGTAGGTTTTATTTTTGGTGTGCTAGTAACAAATGTGAAACAAGTTTAGTGTGCCAAAGCCAAAAATTTAAAAGTCATCTTCATGTTTATGGAAATATTAAAACACGAAGTAAGAGAACCTAAGGAACAAAATGCTAACTGAATCCAATATGATCACTGAATATTTTTTAGATAATCGTATTTATATCATTTTATCGATACAGAGGCTGGATCTATAATATTTAGAATTTTTGTCTTTGTGTCTGTCTGTCTGTCTGTGCATCAGGAAAGTACTGGATAAAATTAGACGAAATTTGGTATGATGATAGATGGATATGCGGGTCAAGGTATTCGATTCTTTTTACTGTGAGAAATTTCTAATTTGTGCGAAATGTAAAATAACCATTAAAACATATTTAAATAAGGACTTAAGCGGAGTGAGTGTGACTCGTTATTTCATTCAATTCATTCATTCAAAATTCGTTACTAACGCCATATAACAAAAATATGCAGTATATCATAATTTATTTATTAATTTAGTCATTCAGTGCATGGCAAAAGAAAGCAACGTCAATTAAAAATACTCGATCAATGGAAGTACATTGAAAAAAAATACATTTAAAAGGGAACACAATAAGAATGGCAGATTACACGATGCTGCTCGCGCGTGAATAGTAATTTTATACTGCCATATTCGTGTGGGCTCATTTTACTTTGAAGCTATCTGATACCATACCATTTGGTCGAATTCAATATTTAACCCACATACATTGTATGAATGCTGCATGATGCAGCTAGAGCTATTAAATCGTTGTACATTCAGCTTTACTTTTATAAAAAAGCTTATTTTGCACGAACATAATCAGAAATTCCGATATATAGAAAACTTTATATATATGTATATTTAACTAAGGATCTAAAGTTCCAAGACATCGCAATTTCTGAGCGTACTTTTCTTTAGGCACAAAGACGTGGTTCCAACAAAAGGTAACACAACTAAAGCATTATGTGGGAAGAATTTTGTCTCCCTTGCTGCAATACGATGAAAGCCGTGGACGCTATGGCAAAATTTCGATCCAGCACATAAATTCGGCACGCCCACGGCGCAGGGTTGCTATGCATTTTCGATGTACAATCCACGTACGCGCTGTAAAGATTGCCGCTTTCAAAGGCACCGTGAAATCTATACACACAAGCTTATAAAATATTAAAATCAAATCAAGTTGCGCTATGTATGATGTTCCTGTGACCAGGATGGACGAAATTAATCCCAAAGCTCGGCTGCAGTATATATTTTTTAATTTATTTCCACCGTTTCAATTGTCATATTAACTTTCAAAATAACCGTATTTATATAAAGACCGTTATAGTGTGTAAACATTAAAAACATCGATTTGATTCAAATTGTTTATGTATAGTGAAAATACATACGGTATAATTAAGTTTGGAGTTCAGTAAATTAATTCAAAAGCGCATTCGAAATGCAATCTTTCAAGAAAAGTAAATCTAACAAGTCTAATAGTAGAGTCACGTCTTATCATAAACTTATTAAAAATATATGGCGGCATCGTACATAATTTCGTGGGACGCCACGGGTTGTCATCTCGTTATAATTCCGCGTGGGTTGCATCTTGCACAAGCACAATGCATTTGATACGTGACGCCTTTATGATGTGCCGATTTGTTGTGAACTTATGTTTTAGCATGTGTGAGATAATTATTTAGGTTATTGACCTTTCATATTTTCTTTTAATAGAGGTAAACCTATGTACCTATAAAGGGTAAAAAAATTACGGTATAAAAATGAAATTGGCTACAACACTTAAGTTATGGTTACAACCTGCATCAAACTGTAGAAGTTGAAGTTAACTTGATTGAGAATACAAATTGAAGATGACTTTTCTCAAACTAGTTATTCTTAAGCGTATTAGTAAAGACAAAGGTTATTAAAAGTTAATTTAAACCGAAACTTTCCAACAGTTTCAATTAAACCTTACATATGTGTATGAATGGATATGTACACGAATCGTCACGTATCGCACAAGAACATAATCGTAAAAATTAATTGTCACAAGCAAATTGTAGAGCGATATGGGGACGAACCAAATTATCATTGAATCGCATTTACTTTTATAACAGATAACCTTTATTAATTTCGTTCAAATATCGAAATAAGTAATACGAAAGAAAGTAATTTAAAATTAAAATTTAATGGGTGTAGCAAATTCATTCACATTAAACTTAACTAAACTGGGCTTTTAAATGGTGTTAAAATCTAATAAAATTAAATTTTGCACTAACCGATGGAAAAAATAAATATTATGTTAATTACAAAAGGTTACGTTTTGTTCTTTTCCTTGCTGGTATTGTTATGTAGAACAATAGTTTATACATCTCTCTATTTAACTCCAAAAAAAGACGCCTGACCATTAATCTTGGTCCAAACAATCTATTCCAAACATCGATGACTAAAAATCAGCTAACATTTTGTACAATAACAAATCATGAGCAAATTAACTTGTCAAGCGAAGCCGCGGGCCGGTTCCAACTTCTTTCAACTTTTACGCTGAAAAGGGTTATTGGAGGTCATCCGTCATTCCGAATTATGAGTAATTCTAGAGGCATCTTTGAACTTCGATCGCTTACAACATATAACTAAGCAATTAAATTGAAAGGAAAAAGTTTAAAATCGAATTCCAAAAGAATCATCAATCAATAAGACCTAAGACCATAATATGATAACATTAAGGACGAAGTTTGTTTCTAAATTTTTATAATCTAAAATGTTTTTTTTTTTAAATCAGCTTTTCTCAGGAACAACCTTAATGGTGATTATTGCAAACGATGATTACATTTGCATAACAAAATAAAAAATAAAAATTATATTCAATTAGTAATGCACTTATAAATGAAACTATCATTTTCGAGACATGGTCTCTCCCGTGACCATGATTGCTGTAAAGCATTCGAAACGTCGGGAACCAAAAGTCATAATAATAAATCCGCGACAAAATCCGAAAAGATAGTTTCATTTATAATGTCAAATATTCTCGTAAACCTAAGAAAGTATTATTAGTGTTGCACTTATTAATTTTTATAACACACATTGGTTTAATGAAGCCTCCCTACATTAAACATGATTTTTGCCAGATGTTTACAAAAAGAGACCCAAAACACATAAAAACAGAAATTCTACACGTGATGCAAAACTAAACCTACAAAAAATCATTAATATAAATGGCATATGAATGAACACGTATTGACCTTTTACGATGATACTGTATTTGCGTTGGTTTTAATGAATACCAATAAAGGAGAAACTTATTTTAACGAAGGCAAATTGCAATGTATTCTAAAGGTTATTTTAAGTATTTTTACTTAGCAAATGAATGCTTGTAGTATAAGTAACTTGACAAAATATTTTCACTCAACATCAGTCGTCAAATGTATCTCTAATTCTACGCCCTCTTAATATTGCAACAAATATGAAATTATTTAATCTTACCAAATCATTTTTTATGGTTTTAAGATTTAATATTGAGAGATTGTGCTAATTATATATTAACTAACTAGCTACTCACCCTCGCTTCGCTCGGTTCGAAACCGAGCCCTAGGTAAGTGTTGTCTTTAATACTATTTATTATTTTAAAAGTAAAAGTATACCTATGTTACTCGTTACAACATCAACTATCTGACAGTGCAAGTACCTTCAAAATCTGTTTGGCCGTTTCAGAGATTAACGGTAACAAACGGACAAATTGACAAAAATGTTAAAAATTCTGTTTTCCTTATGAGTACCGAATATGATTTAATTACATAATATGTGTTTAGTTAATAGCTGTGTTACAAACAGTCAATTAAATTCTATTTATCGCTCACAATTATTATTAATCGATACCAATTGTTTCATATACATCTTTTACTTATAATTATACAAAATTCAGTAAATATCTTAAATGCATAATGTATATTATGTACATAATAATGATATCCATTTAAAAAAATGTACCTGTTCTAAAGGACTTTTTGGACTTGTTTTTATAAAACTTATGCGGTTTTAAGCTACATGATCATTGCAAGCAGAACAAATAAAATTATTGAAGTAAATACTGTACTATTAAACTGGAATCAGATAGATAAATGAAATCAATAAAGTAATAGATCCCTAAATGCTGGTAATATGAACTTGTCATGCAACAATGTTTAACTAGCTTTGTAGCGTATCGCCTTTCTATCCACTATTCTAAACAGCATAGTCGTTTGCTATGCCATTACTGCCTATAGAATAATGTAGTTTTACATTGAAATCGCGTATTTCACTACTAACATTAATAGTCGATAAAAAAGTAGTAAGCACGCAATTTTATTTACATATCATAGGTGCTAGAGACATAAAAGTCTTGCTGAAACCTATTTTGAGTTTTTTATCATGTGGTAAATTAGGTAGTACGGTATCAGTGGTAGCTTACTTCGAAAAGCGATTGAAGCGGATTCAAATCTCGGGTCGCGCAACTTTGATATTCTCAAGTGCGAATCATTTCCAACAAAATTTCACTTCATTTGCTGTAGCAAAGGGAAGTATCGTAAGAAAACCTGCGTGTCTGAGAGAACTTAGTCATTTTCTGAAGGGAGGACCGTGCCCAGCAGTGGGCACGATAAAAACAGCTGAATGTATACAATACAACCAAAATCCAAATAAATGAAGAAATAGGAAATATAAGCACTTTTTGTTTATGCCCTTATTTAAAACTAGCATTTCCCGCGGCTGCGTACGCGTTCTAAAGACTGCTCGGCATGATACCTCGCAGAAGTAACGCCCGCCCTATCTGATTTTGCAACATTTTTCATTGATGCTCCCCTCCTATTGGTCGTAGTGTGATATTATATAGCCTATAGCCTTCCTCGATAAACGGACTATCCAACAAAAGAATTTTTCAAATCAAACCAGTAGTTCCTGAAACAAACAAAAAACAAACAAACTCTTCAGCTTTGTAATATTAGTAAAGATTATGTGATGAGACCGTAATGTCCTCAAAGGAAGTACGTCTGCCACACCATGAATACATTCATCGATGTTAATTCATCTCGTTCGTGCGGAGATTTCCGCGTGAAATCGACTAAATGTAAACGCTTTATGTCTGTCTGTTCGTGCTAATGGGTCTCTGAGATATGTGATGCATTCGCGAGGCGATTATGGTACTTACTTTTACGTTCGCTGTAGTATGTTTGTTCACTTAGTCTTTAAATGTACACTATATTTACTTCAGCGCTTCTTTTGTCATATCTAAGATATTTTTTTTTAATTAATGGCAATCTAAATAATAACATATATACGGTTAAAAGCTTATAGTATATTGTGAAATACTGACAGTTGAACAGCTTATATTAATCTCCAATATGATATTCCATAGTATGTTGTCAAGTTATCAAGCTGTCAAAATAGACAAATCTAGCAGAACGTTTAACTTATAATGTACAGTATAGTAGGTGATGTTTATAGGTAAGCAACGAAATCTAGATTTTACATGGATTGTAATTAGCTTCGCCTTACGTGGCTTGCGCAATCCGAAGGTAGCACCGCGCCTTCACTTAAAAGTAGTTCAGCGTGTTTATGCGTGTATTTAAAGCAGCCATTTGAAAAAAAACAAGTAGTTCTATTGATTTATATTTAAATATTATATATGCTTCTTAATAGATTTCTAATATAGCGGTTACTATATAGCGATGCTTTTGATACCTTACCACTCTAAAGACACAGTTTTGTGTATTCTGAACAGATTTGGATGGAGTTAAGTAAGCGAATGCGAAGCGAATTTATATAAGGGACGAATGACCTTAAGACAAAAGAGCAATAAGACAAAGGACGACTTTATTAATCATATTAATAAGCGTCTATTAAAACTATACGAAGTGAACAAGGAACAGCACAAATGAGTTGTAAGAGTCAAAGATCTTAACCAGACGCCAGAAATAATGAACGCTAATTAGAAGACCGCAATAGTTGAGGCGGGGTGTAGCGCCTTTCAATTTATAAATTAAAAGGGTCAACTAGATCAGTGGAAATGTCATTGGGCCATAGAAAATAAAGGTCTAGATGCTAACACGCACCTAACTGATAAAATTTTACATTATACAGGCTTGTATTGAAATAAATTTTATCTTAATTATGTAAAATTGTTCTTATCAAAATATAATCTCGGTAAAACGTTTTGTACTACTCGAAAATTTATATTTTTGTAGATGTAGTATTGGTTTTAAATTTTGCCCACGTAAAATATACTAAAATTTCCGTTAGATAATGTGTATTCTTTTGTAAAATAAATAAATCTAAAACCTCATTTTATACTGTTAGAATGTAGATGGTATAAAATTAGGTAACATGCTTGAGATAGATTTTGGCTTCATGAATTTTAGGAATTATGTGTATCTTATAGCTGTACTCCAAAGACATTCAACGCGACGTGTTCGAATAATTTGAAAATTTCCTTTGAACATACAAAAATATTTAAGGAGATAATGTTAGTTATAGAATTGCAAACAACTAGCTATTAATCGTTAATAGATTTCTGAACTAACATTTTAACCTTTTGCAAATCATAACGAGAAGAAAATTTAAATTGTGTCGATCCGTTTATCTAAATTGGTTAGATTATGTTATTGACTCGATTAGTAACGTGGTCTTAAGGTGTGTGTTATTTGACTTTACTTAATGCTAAATGTAATTCCTGCTTTTAAAGTCACTCACTTTATCTACATCGGTACCCACGCCCACGTAAACTGTTGTGCTGGTAATTGCTTCATACTTTCTTTAATGTAGCATTATCCGTATATCTAGTTATTTAGTTTATTAATGGTGTGTTTTTAGAAATTATTTCGTTTTTATTTGGTAAATCGTGGTAAAAAATTTATTAATAAGATCGTATGATAACAAATTTTAAAGATCCTCTGCTTAATCAATAACGACAACATATGTATGCATCGTTGAATAATGTCTTGCAATATGTTTGTACTTCGAGAGAACTTTTATTGGTAAAAAAGCTTCTTCAACTGTAAAATAATTTCTTCTATATGATGAAGTTACTGCACGAACAAAGGATAAACTGGCAGTCCATTTTCGTATTTATGATAAATATTAGGAAAGGACTTTATGAAACTTTCAAAAACTTATTTGTAAATAATTTTCTCAATACATAGCGGAAAATAATTGTAATTCAGTTTTAAAACTTTCACTACTTCTATTTTAAATAAGATCGTTATGTAAGTATATTTCGGTTAAGCCCAGTGCATGTAACATAATTGAGGGCGAGTCGTAAATCGGCTCTATATCGGTTATTGAGTGGGTCGGCGCCAAGGATGCTTGAAAAATGGCCGCATGAATTTGCTAACAAGCTTCGAAGTCTTCGCCATGTAGAAATATTGGCTTATACATCAAAATATAATAAATACAAAGTATCATAAAATATTTGGCAATATATTCAATTATTGTAAATTGAAAACGCCAAAAGAATATTTGTTCAATGAGGCAGATAATTTAACGATTTGACATGTTTTATTAGTTATCAGTAATTTAGTCCTTCTTTATGTCTCACTAAAGGGCTTACAGCTTCCTTTCAATACGGTGTGTATCTATCTATATAGACGCTGGCCTGTCCTGGTTTGCGGACTGCAAATTTCTTTCGAAAATCTACTAAATTTTTCAGACATGCAGGTTTCATCGCGATATTTTCCTTCAATGTAAGATAAGCAGTAATCATGTTAGAAATCATGATTCGCACACAAAAAATCAGGGGTGCGAGACCCGGAGTTTAAAAAGTATAAAACTGCTTCGCTCGGTTTCCCAGCGAGCACGTTACAATTGGGCTGCCAATGACTCATTAGTATTAAGTTAATATAAGATACGAAGATAAGGAGCAATGATGGAATTATGACGAAAGCGACATTTCGACGACTTAATCCACCTCACTTAAATATTAAACATTATGGAAAGGTCAAACAACGCGTATTATGCTATGCCCTGTATTTATTTGTATCGGACATAATCATTATCCTATTACGAGGTAGTTTACTAGTATTGCAATACACTGCTTACTGTGTATTCAGTATACAAGGTGTATTTTGTATTGTTTCTCATAAGCAATAGAATCGCATTTACTGTAGAATATGATATGCAAAGAGCTTTTACCATCGTTCAAAGACTGTTAAGATAAAGATTGTACGATATTTACTGGTATATGAAACTTTCAACGTTTACGATTCCTCTCTTGCGCCATTTTATTACTCCTATAAAATATTCGAAATCGTTCATTTTTTTACCTGTTAGGCCACGATCAATTCATTCCAATACGCTTGCGCAGATAGCGTTCCTCCAAAGATAACATAAATCCAGCTTCGAACCGGGACTCCCACGTATTTAAGACTCGTTCCTAGTAATTTAGCTTGTTTGTATGTTATGAATTCTACAAATAGAAATAAAATATTATAGACCTATGTATAATAAAGTTACAAAGTATATGAATAAAAAAATTTTTGTCACACCATAACCCCCATAGAAATGTTCTATAGGGACTTGATTGAAGTATCTTGTTAGCATTGCGCCGACAAATATTTTAAAAAAAGATTCTTTCATAACGCCCTCATGATTAAGAAAAGTTTTGCTTAGTACTGCCAAAAGTTCTTGAGTACCAAACTGTCTCATTTATAGTTTTTTTGCGTCGGTAAATATAATTTTACTTTGACTAGTATTCATTGAAATCTGTAATGGATTGGAAAAACTAAAGATCTATCAATATTCCAAAGAGATTTTTGTGTGAAAATATTTAACAGTCGCAAATGTTTTTTTTCAAGCCTTTGCTTTCATATCGGCTAGTAAGCAAAGTCGATTTATTAGACTAGATAACTTTAATTAACATCGATACCATGACACGTTGCTATAAAGTTTTAATCGCGTGAGGGCTTCATGCACTCGCTACACGAAACATTCATTATAAAAATAGCAGAAAATTAGCTTAGTATTTAGTAACTATTGACACAATTCTAAATTGATTAAACCATGATCTAAGCTCGTATAGTTTTTCAATACAGCAATGTATTATGTATTTACATTATTTATGTAGGTACATGCTAAGTCTTACCCTATTTGAGACTCTCAGTTTAATTCCATCCATTTTCCGCCCTTAGGCGCACTTTGATTTGCATTTTCCAACCTCACACACCTCTGTGACATTCCGACTGAAGCAAATATCAGACCAATACATACACATATAAACGAATAGAACTCAATCGATTTTTCAGACTCTTCACAACTAGCATTATGGAAAAGTGGTATTTATTGTTGTTTTGATAATATGCCATAATTTTTGTATACAAGTGCTTATATGTCTATTCACTAAATGACTATGTCATTTACTTCGCTGATTAGTCTCAATGTCTAATATCTATATTTCACTAGAAAATATTGCTAAAGCTTTGAGTTTGGAACGATTTTGTTTGTCAGATAGCTTTTGACCTCAACTATAATCAGATGGTGGGCGGTAATTTATTTGTGATCCATTAGATTCTAATGTTTGCTGCAGTACCAATGGTTGAAACAAAAGAATTTTTAATTAGTGGGATGCATCAATTGTGAAACTCTGTACAATACATGCACTAGTACTGCACGTACTCATCATAATCAAATTTTGAACTAATCAGCCAGATTCAATACGTCGAGTTCGATAAAATGGCTCTAGAATTACTGATGTTATTGACATCATGTCGCGTATTCTAATGTTATATATTTTGTATAACGTTTAGTGTTTAACTTTTTTCAAATTACTGAAAATAAGCAGAGTTTAAACTTTTTAATATTAGTATTATACAGTAGTCAACCTAAAATATTATTCGAGAACATAGGAAAGCATTTAGTATTTAGTTTGACTTCCATATAACCTTCTTGTTCTCGAAACGATTATTCATCTGTATCACTCGAATCCGCTTAACCCTTAATTGGGCGCGCCTAAAAAGTTGCATAAGTCGTCGCGTGGGGTGTGTAGCACCCCAAACTAGTTTATTAAAATAAAATGCGAAATAAATGCAAAATCAGAGTTTTATTAACGAGAATATTTGGATATATTATTAATCAACATTTAAACTTCTTTTTAATATAATTTATTAAAAAAATAACAAGATATATGACTTTTATAGATGTCAGTTTTCATAGTTACAAATGTGGCATACTATAGTTATATGATCATTGCACACATTTTTATGGCACTTACAGCATTCAGTCTTCGTTTTTCTGTGCTTCGTTCATGAACATATATGGCACTTTTTGAATGAATGGTATCGGCCTGCTTCAGAAACAGATTCTAGGTCCTGACTTTCATGATGACTTTTTAACCGTTTTTGTTGCGGTCGAGGTAGAGTTGGCTCTTGATGTTTGCTGAGGTTTGACTAAATCGGCCGCCAATTGCTTGAGAAATACTCATCTTCTTATATTTGAACCAATTTTAGATTTATATATTATAGAATATGATCTATAGCTTCCCTTAAAAAGAGACTCAAAAATACTTCACTCAATGTATTTATATCTCTAGGGGGCCCTCTGGGTCTAAGCTTCTGTCACATTATAAGCACGTTGAGTTCTTACCCTGGAATGTAAGGGTTGTTTAAACCATTTTGTTTTTCTATTCTTTCTGAGGAAATAGGATTTATTACGTCTTCCATGACTTTGAAAAGAGCTGTCTAAGATAAAAAAATACAAAATAACCTCAAAAATGACAACTTGTAACGATTCTACTTATTCAAAACCACTGAAACTTATTATAAATCAAACTACAATGCTTTAAAATATAAATAACAAAATAAAAAAGTATTCACTTACCCGTAATTTAGACTACACAAACGGTCACCTGGGGTGTCGTACACCCCAAATGCCCTCCTCAAGCCCAACCGTTCACGACCAAGTGCTGCTCGCAACAAAATTGTAATTCTCATAGACGTTAACGAAGCTACGTAGAAGACCAGAACGCTCAATATTTTTTTAGAAAAGTTATGAGCCAGGAAACATGCGTTGGGGTGTCTGACACCCCACGCGACCAATTAAGGGTTAATGGCTGACGTGGTCCATACATTCAGCGTTTATTGAAAGCATAAATAAATTATTGGCTATAGATTGTAAATCAACGGACATCAGCGGGGATTGATGGGGACTGTGATATGCATCTGTATATGGACGTATAGTTGAAGAGAAATATATTAAAGCTAAATATAGTCGGCAATGATATCATAGAGTAAAAAGATAAAATCGAGGTCTGGAAGATATAGTGGCAATATAGTATTGTAGTGGTAATACAGTATTTTTGGAACTGTCTAGACTTGAGATGACAGATTCATACCTAAATGATGTAAGTCCTGTCTGTGATCGTTTGAAGATAATAAAAGGAAGCGGAATAAGTGTCTATAAATTTTTACATATATCAAAGTTAAGATCAATATAAAATATTGTTATATTAATGTTGCATAATATGTATAATGTATTAGAAAACAAAAATATATTTTCTTATTTTTATAGCGTTGATATTAATTCATAATTTAAAAATGAAATTCCATAATAAATAACAAAAAGACGTAGTAGCTTATGAAAATTATTCAGTCCATCTATATTCTATGCAGAGTGGAGATTCAGTGAAATTTATGTATATTGTACAACATTTCCAATACTACGGGGAACAAGGATCAAGGTGTTTATAAGATAGACTCCCTGTAGGCTAACTAGGGTTATCTCCCGTTGAATAACATACTTTTGTTAATTCAAAAAAAATGCTACTCTTATTAATTTTAATCACTTGTAATAAACTCTCACATTGTCTTTAAAGTTAGATAGTTTAGACATAAATGGTGTTTACCTTAAATTCAGCTTATATTTGGATTGTATAAAGATTAAAATACATATAAATATGGCTCCCATTACAACCTAACTACAAGTTTTTTTTAAACATGAACATTAAAAAAGAATTATAGATTTAATTAACAGAAACAATATAAAGTATCTACTGCACTGTATATAATTAAATCTAATTAAATCTTGTTCAAATATTATAATAAACCCTATTAAATTATAGAAAGGTTTACAGATTATAAGTTCATTATCTGCACGTGATTATAAGTTTCACTCGTTCGATTAGTTAGCCCCTTAGCCCCTAGGCTATGAACCGTATATCTTTTACAGTTTGCAAAGACCATGAGTATACACTAACGTCCAGAACACTGTCTGAAACGAAAATACTGTACCCATGATTACATATTACATTATTAATGTATATTTTTTATTATATACAGCAGTTCCCAACGTCGCACTGCTGGGTACGAGCTTATTTTAATAGCGGAATCAGGCCATAGTCAAACACGCAAAAACAAAAATAAAAAATAATAAGCTTACCTTTCCTGTTCATGTAATGTAGCAGGCAGCAGCCCTAGCGTAAGCCAGGTCGTGCATACAATGATACATTTATCGTAGATTAAAATCTGCCACAAACAAATCGCCACGTTTTACTCTTAATGTTGTATATTTATTCTATATTCATATATTATTGTAGTAGCTTATTAGATATTGATATTTGATACTTACTATTAATTGCGGTTTCCTTAATTTTATGTATTGATAATATTATTTTCTTACCTAATCATTTAATCCACAGATAAATCATGTTATAAGTATAAATTCTCTTTATTATTTACATTAATTAAATAATAAATAAAGCTAAGGTATTTTTACATTATTGTGTAATTTCTGTAACACACTTTTATCTTTACAATGTTTAAAATACCTATACATATAATATTAAGACGGTTTAAAATATATTCAAGACGTTCTACTTAGAATAATCACATCCCTTATTGGAATAAATCTAGCTTACAATAATACCCACAAATAGGCAGACGTACATGATTTATCTCGTAGATACAATAGACTGACCTCGCTTTGTTCACGACTGTTTTAAAACAAATGTTATTAATATAAGCTGTCAATATTGATGAAGCTTTCCGATTGTATGTACTTAAATTTTTAAAAGCTCAGAAATTTTAAACACTGGAAAATTTGAAGAAAATATTATTTTATAAATTCAATTCTTTTTTAAATAATTATATGAACGACTAAGAGTATTTTGTAAAACTTTAGATTTAAGCTTGAAGTATTATTTAAAAATGATTGTTCTTTACTAATTAAATTTAGAAGAGTTTCAGCGAATTTTATTACTCCTGAAGTTACTTTCATCTCTTACGATCTTTCATCTTTTCTCTTGTTTCTATTTAAAGCTCTTTAATGCAGGGAGTCACGGAATAGAAACAGAATTAATGATGACAAATCACCTAATTTTCTGCGTGAAAACGGTCGCCATTACCATAGAGCATTTTTTTTATTTGCATCTTGACAAACACATCGACACCAATCCGTACAGCCGTAGGCACACTTTCTCGAAGTCGAATGTTTGGCGCCAAAATTCCTAGACCATGATTTGTCTATTGCCTTAGATAATGAGGCTCTTACGCTTTACTAAGTGCTGATGACTGCGATAGTAACGTACTGTCGTTCAAATACTTTAAATTTAAATAGACATGTAGTAGCGAATTGAAGGGTCTTGTGTTTGTATGCATCGATGCGTCGAGTACTTGTTTAATCTCTTGATCTTCTGGTTCTTAGGCGATTTTACGTTCGTGCTTAGTGAACAAATTCATTATCAGTTATTAACATCTTGACCTACTGACGAGTCACGATCAGTTAGATTTACAACACACAAGCATAACATTAAAAGTAAGCATTTTTTTATTCGATACCGGTTTTATACATCTTCATCGATATTCCCTTTTATAATCGCATTGTGAATCGATTAACTTTTATGACATGGTAAAACTAAGATCACAGATAATTTATATTGGCGTGACGGGTTCTATTTTTAAAATTGAATATAAAAAATAATTTATTGAAATAAATGCGAAAGTTATAATAATCGTGACATTTAGAGATGGTTTCCATTTAAATAGCTCGTGGCGCCACGATTATGTTAACAGTGCCCATAAAAGTATATTTTGTTACTTATAAATTTTAATATAGAATGCTTCTTTGCCATAATGTTTATTTAGTGTAACATTAATGTTAGCAATATTTTATTTGCTCGCTAATTCCATTTTTTTATTGTTTTCAGGTGAGTCATTTACTGTTGTGTTCAAGGAACGTATGTATGTATAAAAAAATAAAAATTTATTATTCTATCTTTAGAGTTTATCATCATAATAACAATGGAAACTTACCATTGACATGTGACTTTATTTAGTCCATAATAATTCGTATGAGATTGTGTAAAGTAATTGAATAAAAAAATATTTTTAAATTCTGCACGTATCCATTTCTCGACTTCATTAGTCTAGTGATGTAGGTAGGTCTTAATAAGTAGTAGGTCTTAATAATTAATCTATAATTTAATTTATATAATTTATTTCAAAAAGTAACTAATGTAGATTTACAAATAGTACTAACTCAATTAATATACACGAGTCAAATTAAATTACTTTTATTGCAATCACTAATTGCTTTAATAATAACTTTACCGCTTAATAAATGTTTGATAATAAGTTGTTAGCAATTATTTACTCGATTAAATTGGTTGCGGTATAATTTTGAAATACTCTAGATAGCAATTATGGTTAAATTTTGAACTTAGTATGACCGGTCCGTTATTTTTTGAGAAGGGTTTTTTTAAATGATTATAACGTTTATAAAATGTTACATACAATAACATATTAATTAATTTTCAATGAAGTTGAAAATAGATGTTCATATTACAAAGTTTAAGCATACTGAAGAAGTATGAATAATAAAACAACCAATCACACATGATCGATTCTCCACCTACCTGACCTGTTTTTATTTGTTTTTTAATTAATAATAATTATCTCTAATCACTACAAGAACGACAACTAGATTGAATGTATGTATTGTAGTTAAAATAATAAAAGTGCTAGAATTTTACTTAACTAAGCAACGAAAACTATATTTTCCACACAAACTCTACCATGTTGTAAGTCAGTTTATTCGTATTAGGCCAATTAGCAGAACGAATGCAAAATTTTCAATAGAAAAAAATAATCATTAAATCAATTATTTCTTACAAATTAGGTATTAGCAACATCATTACAACTACATTTGGTGATTCCACTTATCACCACATACTAAAAAGTGCATGAACTATCGAACGCATTCAATATAATGTATGCAGGCTTTCCTAACGACGTTTTCCTTTACCGCAAACCGTGATAAATTACATATTAAGAGATTAATCACAGGTGCACGATTTGTAACGTATGTGAATAAATTAGTTTGAGATTTTAATGCTTTAATTGTAACTAATAAGTCTTACGGAGCTACAGGCTGGTGACCTGCGCCGTGGATACAATCATTTCTAAGTATTTTAGTTACCTAGTATAGGTTTTATGTAGTAAAAAAGTAGCGTATCAATTTGAATGTAAATTAAATTAAATTATCTTGTTCGCTTATGTCACGTAGGTGCTGAATTCTTTCTGAAACAGTTATACAATGCCTTTGCGACCTCTTAAATCTTAGTCTCATTCGTAATTATGATTGCTGTAAAGCATTTCAATCAAAAACTTAAGTTTTTAAGATCCACGAAGTTTTCTAAGAAAATATAATAATATGGAGAATATACGAAAGAGTAAGAATGTGAATGAACTTTTATATACTTAGTTGATAACAGACATAGACTTGTTGTACTTATATTGTTTCTCATGACATATTAAAAATCTTAGTTATGTGCAACAAAAGCTTAAAACGATACGAAAGCAGGCTATCTATTATACATATTTATTAAAATTTCATGTAATGGTTTCGAAACAACACAAAACATGTCTCCAACGTGCCTAATTAGCTTTATTATTTAATTGGATGTAATACTTTAAGAATTAGGTATTATATGACTAAATGAAAATTATAATTACTGCCTTGCGCCTTAAGGGAGGCGTGACCTCATTAAACGGTCAGGTAATTAGCAATTTTATACGCGGCCCCTTTAATTAATTTACAGTAAAATTAAACAGTACTAAACTTAAACTAGAAAGATAATGAAAATTTGTGAAGTGATACTAAATAAAAGAATATAATGAAAGGTCTTATAGGTACTTTTGCTTTCGATTAATCTTTTTGTTAGTACCTAATTGATTAAAATACTTGTTAAATACATAATATTTATTATTTAATTTAAAATAGGGGAACGCCCTTTTTTCGACCAAAACTAAACGTTGCTACATCCCGTTCTTTACTAATTTCTGGTCTCATTCTAATATCACAGTTTAAATGTACTTTACTGTGCTTTACTATGCTGCTAATTTTAAGACGTTTAAAATAAATCATATTATAAACATATGCAAGTGTCAACAATAGTTTTAAAATATATTCAACATACATTTAAATTTCAGTTACCGTTATATCAAATTGAATTTTTAGAACATAGAACCAAATCTAAGCTAATTGCTCAAAATCTGCAACTGTTTTTATTAATAACACTCTCCGTTCGATACGCCAATAAAGAATCGAAATGTATTTCAAATCACTTGTCAATTTCAGCGTGATTAATTTTTTTAGGTGATTGTTGCTCGCGAACAAAAAATGTAGAGGTATAAAAAGGTTCTTGGCATACAAATTAGACAGTGCTACAAACCAACAATACGTTCTTTTTGTATAAGCAATCACTTCTAAAGTCTCGTGAAAGTTGAAATATTTATAGCTTAAGAAAGCTATTACAGTATAGAATTATATTCAATGCCGGTAAGACGGCTCTAACAGATAATATAAAATTAAATATTCATATTTACTTAATATTTTATTGACTATTTGTAAATATTTATTACTCATACATAAGACATTTATTAAAAATCTTTTATACTCAGTCATTTCTTCTTAATACTACCCCCTTCTCGTACTTCAGTCAGAATTCATTAAGGAGCTGTACCTATCCTATATGTATGCGCAAGGAACTTAATTTTTACTAAATAATATCGTTTTTATATAACTGTATTGTTATACTCGTATATATATAAACCCAAAAATAAATTTATTTATTATTATTAAAACCGCAAAAACACAGGCTTGTCCATGTAATTACAAGATGCCGTGACATGTTCAAATTATGCGTAAAAATTTCAATCTCCAACAGAATTCTAATTACATTAGCTCGTTAACGTTACTATTAATTTGATAAATGTATGTGCTCTACAAAAATGAACTGACAGGCAAGTAACAACATTCGTTTCTAATAATATTGGTCACTACGAAATTCTTAGGTAGAATGATATTTTAGAGGTAGAAAAGTTCAATTTAAATAATAATCATATTAGTATATTTTTAGACACTTCAAAAAACTTAACTTCTTGTTAGTGAACAGTCCAAGTTTTCGACTTCGCGAACTAGAGTTCTCAAACAACAGTATAACCTAGTAGTACCTTTTTTCTAGATTTATAGGATACGTAATAAAATAACACTCAGACAACTTTTTAAGTATAGTTATCTTCTTGAAACGATGCAACCCATCATAAAAAATAACATTTCCAAAATGATTCCCTCTTGCCCGTTGTTTCGACGTGCCAAATTCGAGAGGTATTATAAAGATTATAGTACCTTGCTTGAAACTTTTAGGCTAATGAAGTTAGGATCTACCAACATGTATCTTTTAAAATGAAACAATCTTTTCACTTAAAAACCTCGTATTGACTTATTAATTTTTGGTAGCTTTTTATTTCATATAGACGATATTAATTTATTTTATTACTTAATATAAGAGTTTATAGTTTAAATAAAAGCTGTAGTTACGAAAACCAAAAATATAATAAAGTACACGCCATAAACAGTATCCAACGAGCTGCCTGTGGCGAGACGCTCGCTTTGTTCGTCCTGCGCAATAAAAATTCATGTACATATTAAAATTAAGCTCTTCATTTATCCACCACAAACTTTCATAAATTCCCATCAATACTACCACTTCGATCGATATGACGGAAATATTTTACTATATATATTGTTATATACGTTCGCTTGTTTCCTTTCCCCGAAGCAATTAGAGATGAAACGCGGGGCTTCCATTGCCGCTTCTTCAAAATTAACTTGTTACTTAAACAAACATACAGATTCACGTTCATTAAATCTAGCTATACCAATATACGTCTTGTGGTTTTGTAATAAAGCATAGAACTTGAGAGATACAAGAATGGTTTTCGGTACTCCTTTAAAAGACATTCCAACGATACAATGTGACGCTCCCGTTTAAGCTATCTCCGGCTGATCACAGAGGGCTGCAGTAAAATTGAAATGTAAGATTTATTTGGCTTTTATGTAATCTTTCACTGTTTTCCTTCCACTGCGAAAGAAAGTCTTTGTGTATCTACGTATAATAAATGCTAAGTCCTTATTTAAAATGGAATGAATGCTAAATAATACACACGCGCACTTTTCTTTTCTTTTGTGCTTTTCTTTTTTTGTCATAATAAGTAAAGATATTTGCTTTAATTTTTGTCACAGTACAGATTGAACGGTTGTAATTTTACGGTTAGTATGTAATAGAAAGAAAAATTTGGAAGTCTGAAAAGTATCACATCCATTACTTGAAAAATGATGATTGCAGAAATGATGAAGATGATTCACCATACAAAATTTCATCTCCTTTTCACCCTTTTAAAGGATGATTTCTAATACTAACAGATATTTCCACACCCAAAGTATATTTTAAATAGATAGTACCCAACTATCTATATAAATATTAATATATGTTAATTTCTTATGAAACCCGGAACCCTTGTCAAGTTCATGACCATCATTTTCACTTAGTAATTAGTTTTTATAGGCGTATTATTTACAACAAGATATTTACTAGCAATCTATGTAGCAACTATAAATTTTCACTGCGTTTAATATAAGAGACAAGCCAATCGAGCGTTACCCGACCATCTTATCTCTCGCGCTTCATTAGACTAACAATTGACGCGCTACCCTCTGGTATGACAAAAAATAATTACCGTTATACTTTAATATGAGCTTAAATTCATATACATCCTTGTTAATATAATTCATGGATTCAATTCAATTCTCTTGGCTCTCATTCAATGGCTTCAAAGCGTGCCAGTTGAGCACAGATTATTTCGCCAATGTCACGTAGAATGGAGAAGACACAAAGGAGATTGGTCGATAACATAGAGTCAATAAGTTTATTTGAATTATGATAGTATAAGGGAAGTAAATCCTTATAAAACCTACAACAAAAGACAGCACAGTTAGTATTTACAAAAAAAAACACACAACAAAAAATTGGTTAGTAGATGTTATTCATGGATTCATAAATTCAAATCTTAAAAAAGCAAATGTTCAAAATGTCATAAAAATAATTGTTATTTTTTCAAATTTCTACGTAAGATTGTCTCAAAACCAATATAAAATATAAAACGTGCTTAGGCTGTTGTTAACAATAATAATTGTAAAGTTTAGCCAGTAGGTAAATATGTGCCCATAAACATATGTGACTTGTTATACAAAAATTCTAATTGCCTAATTAATGTAACGTTAAGAAGTGCAAATATCCGATTTACAACTAATTCTATCTGCAAAAATGCCATTCATATCCTTGATATTAATTCTATGTGAGAAAAAGAACCTAAAGCAGCTCAAAGCCTGTTATTTATCTTTTATATTATCAATTATGTTATTAATTGCCTGTTTCTTGTTGTCATTCATAATAATTAGCGTTATAACTTATAGTACTTGTTATAGAAGTAGAGTCAAGATTGTTAATTTTATTATATGTAGATAAATGAATATTATAAATGCATATACAGGATTTATAGTGTTTGCTAATTTGCTTTGCTGATGGTAATTTTAGATGTATGAAATTCTCGATGAGGATAAAAATTTGTATAAAAATATTCCATTTCGTTAGAAAACTGATAACTCCTTTTCTTTCATTAATTCACTCATTAAAAAATAACTACGTACTTAAACTGACAAAAAATATAATAGAATATTTACAACTTTCTTTACATCATTAGGATAATCGAAAACTGACCATTTCGATGTCAGTAACAAGGGAAAGTGGGCGCAGCTAGGCCCCGGACGGAAACGTCCGGTGAGATTGGGATTCTTGCAACTTCCTAGCTCTCACGGTAATCGGCAGATCATAACTTGTATAATTGTGCGTTGTATTGTACACAGTATATCGTAAACTATGATTAGTTTAGTCACTCGTCGAAAATAATTAAACTTTACTGTCTACTCCTCCACATCGCGAACGGGATCTCCGATAAAGGTATAAAAGGGAGATGCTCTAAGTGTTATTACGGTTTATTCAAATTATTTAAATGAAATTCAAGTAAATTTTACTATTGAAATCAAATTTTAAACATTTCGGACGATTCTAAGAGATGCCCAATTAAATAGAAACAAAAGATTAAATATAAATACAAACTGAAACAGAAATTAAAAAAATGTATGTAGTACCTATATAATAATAAAATTCAAGACTGAGTTAGTAAAGTTTATTTGAGAGCTATCAGTTATCACTAATGTAATTAATGTCCTGCTTGCTGTAGAAAGCACGTATTACAGAAATATATTATTTATACTGTTACATATAAAAAGAAATCACAATAGATAACCTTAGAAAGAACAATTTATTCAGACAACCTTGAAACTAACTAAAGACAAAAAATAGGTACCTATAATATGTATAACAATTCGTATAAAAGAAAAAAAATATTACATTACAATTTTTATTTACAGTGGGTACCAACTTAAAAAAATATTAATTGATAGTAGTCATGCTTAAAGCTCTCAACAGATGGCGCTAGTCTTGCTTCAAGCATACGTTTACATTTTTAGCATCGTATGATAATAACGCTCCAGCGTTGTAATGACGGATGCGTATATTACGTCGGAATTGCAGGTTCAAATCCCGCATTAGGAATAAAATTTTATAAGTTCTTATTATTTCTGTTCTATAAATATCTAGTATTCTTCTGTAATGTATAATATTCCCATAATATTCTGGTGTCGGTAACGCGATGTTCCGAAGCCTTGCATCATGGGATATATAAAGTCGGTGTAGCAACAAGTGGACAGGGTCCAACGTGACGTTCACTTCTGTTAAGCCTCGTACATTTCTTTATTATTATTATTATATCATTTTAAATTAATTTTTATTTTTCATTTATAACATGTTTTTCAATAGAATAACATGTTTGTTATACAATTATTATTATTTTATTATATAGTTAACTATCTCATTTATTACATTTTAACTAAAGAAAATAAGACAATTGATTTGTTCTATATACAACTATTCTGTGTTTTTAAAAATCTTTAATTTTATATGTTTATTTGTATGTAAATAGTATCTTTATATATTTATAAAAAAAATGTTATTTACCTTTAATTTTTTGGTCTAATGACGTTCATAAATAGATCAATAATCACTTATTGTATTACATACTTAAGTATTTAGAGCTACTAAAAAACAATATAAAAAGTTGAACAATACAGACTCTTTTTATATTGAGTAATGAATAGCAAGTCCATATTTTATAATTATTATTTATTACGTTCTGAGTTCTTATATTCAATTAGCTTATAGTATACTTGAAATATATTCAAAACAGAATTTATTAATGTTAGATATTAAATATAATATACGTCTATTTCATATTATAAGCATCGCATTTCACTTGCGTAACTAATTACCGTCTAGACATGTGTAAGTAATGCGAGTAATGCATTACGCGTAATATTACCCGAGCGAGTACTGTATCATCACTCATTACTCGACCGAACCAAACATTACTTATTACGTCAAACATGACGCGAGCGTGATATTCCATCGTTCGGGTTAACTTGGCATCACTCCGTTTTACGAATTTTGAAATAGCAAAGCAATTCGAAATATATTTATTTTAAAAAGCAATAATTAACACAAAATATATTTATAATAAAAATACAAATAGTTATAAGCAAAAAAAGTTATAATTGCTAGAAAAATGATTTTTAAATACGCCAATATTATAAGTTAGGCCAACGATATAAGGTTTTCATTACTAGGTCCTAAGCTGCGCCTGGTCTTCACAAAGGGTCATTCATATTTACAACCTTTAGCTAAACAATACAATTTTGTTTTACTTATTAATTATTTTGCAAGATGCTCAGAAATTTCGCAACTGGTGTTTGTAAAAAGAGTTTTACAATATAAGGGAATAGGGATCCTAAAGAACAAAACCAAGTCATAAAAGGTATATCGCTATTTACGTACAAATGCCGCAAGTTTAAAATAATTATTTGAGTATGACAAAATGCAAAATTGCAATATATAATAAAAATCTAAATCGTATCAAATAAAAGTCAACATTATAAAATTAATTGTATTAAAATACAATGATAACGCGTGTTATATTCCGAGATAGATCCGTAATGTCTCACGCATGGCAAGGTGGTGTTTAGAGAATTGTACTGTAGCAACACTCGACCGAACGAAACATTACGCATCACTTCAAAGTTCAAAGTTCAAACATTACTCAAGTCATTACTTTAGTTGTTGTTTTTTAAATTTATCCCCAATAGGGAAAGGCAAAGGACTATAGTCCATACAGCCTTCATTACTTTAGTCATGAGCATGACGCGAGCGCAGTGCTGTCAGATGAAAAAATAAGATAATAGTATACCACCTGTAAAAAAGTTGTACATTTGGGAGTTTTAAATAAAAACAATAGTACACATTAAAAATATTGATTTATTGAAAATAGTGGGTCCCGCAGTTTAGCTTGCGCTAAAAGTACAAGTCTTAATCAAATATTTTATAAATTCAACTTGGTTTTTGGATTATATTGCAGATTTATTTTGATTTTTGGTTCCTGCAATTTGAATGCTTTACAGCAATCATGAACCATGATTAAAATTTATCCCTAATAGGGAAAGGCAAAGGACTGTAAGGTTTATATACTTATTACAGACAGTGAATACCCACAATTTACATAAAAAAGAATATTTAATTCCTAAAATACTATTAAAAAAGAATAATAGAATAATGTGTTCTAAACTCTTAAATCATATTTCCGTACTTTCAATTATCAAATGATGCGTAATGATTTCTCATAGATGGTGTTATTAATATTTTTATAATTTAATTTTAGGAAGTGTTAATTGTATTTTGCTAAAATATTTTATATCTATAATATACTAGCGATTTAGCGCGAGCGAAGCTGCGGGTTCCGCTAGTTCTACAATATATTTTACTATGCCATGAAATGTATGCCGCTAAGTACGCAAACATGCCGCAAGTGAATAGAAATCATTTGACTAGGACTGAAATGCAAAATTGCAATCTATTCTAAAATATTCTTTACTTACATTACGAGTTAAAGTTTCGAACTTTGTGTATCTGTCTGTTCGTTTGTAGGGGGGTTATTTTCGGAAAAACTGATCTGATCATGAAAACTCTTTCACTAACAGACAGCTACACTATTCAGGAGTGATTGTGAGAAGTGTATTATTGGCTAGGTATATTGTATTTTCAAAAATATCCCATTTTAGGGATCTCTACCTTAAATGTATCCCCAAGGTATCAAAATGCTGCATATAAAACGAAAACTGTTGACGAAATACATAATATCAAGCACTATTTTATATATTAAAATTTTATATTACAATACTTACTTATGATTACTCACAAAAAATTCTGCGATGGCACATGCCTTTATTATAACAATTTTTTTTAAATTATTAAGTTCAAATACGTGTTGAATAGTGGTGATATTGGTATCATGATATTAATCCTTATCCAATTTGTAAACTCCACTTTAAATTATTCGTATCGGATGTTTAATGAGTATAAAAATTGGTATAAAATTCTTTAAGACCAACTTTTTCAGTCGCTGACTTAACCTTATATAGGTGTATGGCTTTATAAATAAAGAATAATAAAAAAAAACTTTTTCAGGCTTTTAAAAAATACTAATTCACGTATTCATAGTAAATAATAATTAATTCAAAATATATATTAAATAAAAATATATAATTATTCATTATATATTTTAATATTATAATGAACTTTATCAAGTATATATGTATAATGTATATAATACAGTGGACCCAAAGTCGCAGTCCTTAGAATGCGGTCGGAACCGCGGATACTGCTAGTATAAAAGTATGTTGTAAATTAGTTTTTGTTTCTTTTTCGACGAAAAAATAATAATAATTTATATTGGTTAACTTACGACAGTAAAATTATAAATACAATATTTAAAAAATTCTATACATAAATAATAATCTTAATCATATCAAATAAAAAGTTAACATTTTAAATTTAAAAATTAATTGTATTCAAATATAACAAAGCCGTGCCGTCCGGTCTT
This sequence comes from Boloria selene, assembly GCA_905231865.2. Lineage (NCBI taxonomy): Eukaryota > Metazoa > Arthropoda > Insecta > Lepidoptera > Nymphalidae > Boloria > Boloria selene. Next base: position 10,640,991 of record HG993141.1, read on the forward strand.
AGAATGTGGACGGAGCCGCGGGTACTACTAGTATACGCTGTTAGTTTTTGCTGCATACATTATTGTAAACATAGCTACTTATATGAAAATAATTTAAGTAAATTAGGTTACGACGGTAAAATTTTAAATACAATATTTAAATATAAAAAGTAATAAAAATATGACAATAATCTTACTCACAAAAAGTTAACATTTTAGTTTTAAATTAAAATCAATAAAAACGTGTGTGATATTCATCATATTATTACATGAGATAGATCAGTACTACTATTATGAATATGACAGTACGCACTACGCGGGTAATATTACTTCTTAGCATCACACATGGCAAGTAATGTTTCGAGTAATGAAGTGATGTGATATTACTCAGTGCGTAATGTAATGCCATATTTCATTACTTCATAAAGCACTGTTTTGCGCATGTCTATTACCGTCGGTTAAACCATTAGCAAGCGGATAATTGTTCCGTAATGACCAATGTTGTAGCTCGCCGGCAGATAATTCCTCTTTATTTTCACTCGCTTTTGGCTTTCTATGGCGATTGAAATACCTTCGCCGACAGTATGTAGGTACACTTTATATAATTGAAATAATTCTATTTTATAATTCTGTGTAGGTATTTAGTTATCATAATTCTTAAAATCATATAAAATTACCTATAAGCATCTGTGTAAGATTATAGAAATATCACTGATTGTTAAAACTTTTTAAAATGAAAGTAATAAAATAGAAGCTTTATTCAGTTTTTTTTTAAATTCCAGCTCCTCCCGCGTTCTTTAGACCGAAAACCAAATTCTGTAGCATTTCACGATAAATGGGGTTATTCAAAACTTGCTGCGCCAGCGGTCGCGGGTTCGAGTCCCGCTGGGGGCATACATTTGTTGAGCACGAATGTTTGTACTCCAGTCATGGATGTTTATATTTATAATATGTATGTATTTAAACTTATATATATGTAGTATATCAACCACCTAGTATCCATAACACAAGGCTCGTACCTTACCGTGGAACTAGATGTAAATGTCCCAACATATTTATATTTATTTATTTAATACATTCTGAAATTAGTGCGTTCAAACAAAAAATCAGTTTTATAATATTTATATAAGCATTTTATAAATCAAGCCATCATCGGCCAATTTAAAGAAAGGTAAATTAGAAATGTTTCTTTTATGAAACACTTCTCTTACGCAATTGTTATAACCGTGACCTCTCCAGATAAGACGTTAAGACAATTAAAACTATGTCTCGAATTAATTGGTATCAAATTAATTTCTCTGTAGATCACGCTAACTTTCGTAACCGTCTACCAAATAATATTTGTGGCTGTTTGTGAATTATGTACGGTTTCTTGGAGTTTTAAAAAGTTATTTTTAGGTAACTTACTAACTGCTAATTAATTTTTTTGTAAATTTTATTTATATTATTATATCTTGAATATCTTTTTCTTATTACTAACGTAGTTTATATAGTTTTTACGTAATATATTTTATATGACTTTCAATTATATGTGATTAAGGAGCTGGTTATATTTTAACTTCAGTGTATATATTTGTCAAAACTTGTTAAGCCCATTACTGTCAATTTAACTGGCAAGCCAATGTAAGATATTAACTTAACAGAAAGCTCTGACATCGACGGAAGCTTAACTCATTATTAAAATAATTTAGCATCGTATTGAATCATTTTACTCCATAATCGCTTCATACAATCGCTTATGATAAAAACAGTGTTTTTATTATTTAGATATAAATATGAAAGCGAATAAGTGAAAGCTCTACTACAGCTTAATATCGTGTTTTGAATGCACGGTACATTGTACCTATGCTGAACCAAATAAGCCTTTGATTGCTATAACAATCTGATAAATATTTATTATTATTAAATTATTAACAATAGTTTTTTCATAAGTATTAAGTTAATATGTAAATTAGTGATATTTGTTATATTTTCTTCGTTTATTCTGTTAAAGGAATAAAACTCAATAAAAATTATCGATTAAAGGACATTTTAATTGCAGTCGTTGATACGATTAAATAACATCCTGTAGAAACTTGAGTTCTCTTTGACAAGTCAATTTCTTCAAGACACTGACTACATTGCTTAATATTTAATGAACTCAAATGTACTTATACTATACTTTGTAAGGGAATACATATAATTATGTATATGAATAAATAATTAAACGGTCTTATTATGTAAGGAAAAGTTGCATTACCGTAATAATCATAAATGAGATATTTATAATTAAGTTATAAGATACTTGTTTTAATAATACATAAAACTTATCGATTTTAAATGGGTATTTTAATAATTCAATTTCTTGTATTGAATTTTAAAATAATTGCACCAACTCCTGAATTGGACGATTATGAAATCAAATATAGTTATTTGGCTCACCGGTTTTGTTTTTTAAATATAAGTTGGAAAAATACATACAGAAAGCTTGTAGTGTGATGGTTCCCAGTATATACATATGTTAATACCTATACTTTTCACTCTTTTTTAATCAATTCATTCAATCTCCCGATATGTATATAAGCTGCATACCCATTGCATTAAAAACAAGGATGTGTTCGAAATAAGTAACTTTCTACAAATTTTCGTATTCCACACGCATATCACAACTTCCGTGTTTCTGGTAATTTCGGTCAAAACAAAAGTAAAATGCGTTGCATTCTAATAACCGTCGAATCAAATTAAATTCGAAATTCGAATCTGAATTCTTATTCTTTACAGTCAGATATAATCTGTTCGGTTTATTCTTCCTTTAAAAAGAAACCAAGATCATTTTCATTACGCCTAATATTATATATTTTATAGATATTTATTAAAAACTTGGCCAAAACACTAACCACTGCTATATAGCACAGTAGTAGGTATTTCGAAATAAATTACATATGTACCTAAAGGTAATGAAAAAAAAGTATTTAAATTTATCATATTTAAAATTGTACCAACATTCTTACAACATCTTGTATTTTAATAAACGTTATATACATATTAAACGCTTAAAGTGGTGCATTTTTGTTACGATAGTGTCAAACCTGCTAAATAAATTAAGACTTAATAGACCGAAGCGGGAATTTAAAACAAAATATATAAACATAAAATATGGAGCAATAAACACGGATATTTTATTTGATTGTAAATTTACATAACAGTTAGTGTATATGAAATCTCAATTTGTAAGAGTCATTGAAACAACAACTTATCAAACGGTTGAAATTATATATTTATCAATTTTACACTTGTCCGATTGAATATTAATGCAATTTTACGCAATGTGAGAGACTGAGATAGTAATTTACTTTTAATGACTGTGCAAGCTGAGAAAACAATTAATTATTTTACTTACATACATATCTCGCATCATCAATAAGTAGGTATATTAAATTTATTTGAACTATAAAAAATAATATAATAATATAAATATAATAATATAATGTAACAGAAATATTATATACAATGAACATGTTATATACATATTATAAGTATGTTAAATACATTATGTACATATATGTATATTTTTTTATATAATTTTGTAAAAACACGTCAGATTAGATCTGAAACACATTTCTGTAATTTTCATAAAACTAAGTGTAATTAAAGGAACTCCATACGTAAAAAATTTTAAAAATGAAGCGCTATTAATTGATTTTGATATTTATACAAATAAATTACCTATTGGTATCGAGAATTCTAAGTAAAAATTATTTATATTTTATTAGTGAATTGGAAGCGTTTTGTAATTACAATAATAAATATTTTAGCGCTTTAAATAGTAAATAACTGTTTCACCCGTCACAGTTTGCCTCGCAGTGTAACAATTGAAATGATCCGTGTAATATATCAGTACTATTAATGACACTAGTTGTTTTGGCTGAATGTTAGATAAAACTGATTTACGTTTATGGGTTTTATAAATCACCAACTATTAATATGAAACTTCTATAAAATATAGTTAAAGTTGGTGATAATTTAGGGAAATCAATCAAAAATTTAAATTATTAGGTATACATCATTTTAGGCCTTTTTGACTGGTTTTGTTTAAATTGTAGAAATATAAAGTGTTTTGAAATTATATTTCATAACTATTTAATAATATTCATTTTTCATCATTTATCATCATTAATCATAATTAATTTTTAGTATTATTTATTTACGCATTCTTATTTAAAGTTTTAAATTTGATCATTTGACGATACGTATGGCTGTAGTTGGTAGTGACCCTACTTTCTGCGCCAGCGGCCGCGGGTTCGAGTCCCGCTGGGGGCATTCATTTGTTGAGCACGAATGTTTGTACTCCAGTCATGGGTGTTTATAGTTATAATATGTATGTATTTAAAAAAGTGTATATGTGTGTAGTATATCAACTATCTGGTATCCGTAACACAAGCCTCGCCACTTACCACGGAACTAGATGGCGTTGTTGTAATAATGTTCTCACATATTTATCTTATTTTTTATTTATTTTATTTAAAAATCTAATTTCGTTAAATAGCAATTCAATATTAAGTTAAAAACGTAATTGTATATCTCTATGTATCTTTACCTTAATTTACGTAGGTAACATAATTTTTTACGTTATGACTTCACCTTGACAAAAATCAAGTGTAAATGACAAACAACACCTCGAATAAAATTATACCAAGCTTAAGCACAATGAAACAAGGCGTTTCTAAATTATGATGCATGTTATGTACGGTCACGTATTAGATACTCGAGTGCCATATTTTCATCTTCTTCTCAGTATTGGTGATGTTATCGAAAATATACAATAGGTACATATAATTTACGAAAAATTGATTGTAAGTTAGAAGAAACATTCATTCAAACTTCAAAATTTAGTTATTATATATTTAATTACTTAAAGTAGGGTAAATACTTTCATATGCATTTAGTAAATTATTATTTTGATATGACAGACAGACGCTTCAATTTTATTTATCTGTATAGATAAATAAATGTACTGAGTATAGACAATACAATAATGTTTCTTAATAATTTATATTGACTATCGAGACGTCTGTTGCAGCTAAGTATTAGCTTAGTTAGCCGGAAGTCTTGAGTTAGTCATTTGTATTATCTGCATAGAAAAAGAAAACACCTGTCACGTCTTTAAATGAAGACATAAAGTAGTGTTCTTGTATTAAAATTGTAATTTATCAAGAGGTGGATGTGTCTGAATTTTATGATATTATAAATATAAAATATTTACACCTCAAAACTTAATATGCACTGCACAGCAATCCTACTTTAAGCTATGTTAAAATAATTAATATACACCGCTTATATTTTTTCACTAAAAATACGTTACAATAACCAGAAGTTATCAAAAGGTGAAGTGGACAATCCCGCTTCTGATGAAAGCATAAAAGAACAATACTAAAAATTGGCACACATAAATCTAACAATTAAAAATAATTCTTAAACTTATATTAGATTTAGTTATCTATAATTAATTCAACGAATCTTATATCGCGTTCGCGCCATTACGATAAAAAGTAAAGGTCAACTTGACAGCTCGGTCACAGTTTATCAAATATAAAAATAATGGGAATAACTAATTATTATAATAATATGTACGATAAATGCTGTTGGTTTCCCAACTGATAATAAAATAAAAATAAAATAAAATTTTCCGACGCCTTAAAGTCATTTCTCGCCCGAGATTAAATAATTCAGTTGATCGCAATTGTTGCTACAGTACAGTTGTATTAATTGCAATGTCAGCGCTACTGGTGTTTATAATTGTGACGTCTTCATGTGTTGTCGTGTTCGCCAATCCGAAACCGGGCGAATCGACCCTAACATTGATCGACCTCGCGGGAAAAATATACAACAAGATTGAAGAGGCCAACGCGCCGAATAATGCTTGCTTTGAAATGTATGAGCATAGCGGGTACCGAGGTGCTAAGACCACAATTTGCGGACGACCAGGCAAATGTATCGATCTACCATCTGATGTGAGCGAGTCCGTGAGCTCGATTAAATTCTTGAGCGGTGGTCGCTTTTTCGCTGTGCAAAAGTTACGTGTCTACAAAACTGATAGGTGTACCCTCTATCTCGACTCGGACGGCTATGACCAGTACGGAACATCAAATCTGGTGTGGAACGACGGATATCATAATTGCGACGGCTACGATTTATTCAGCAGTGCTTGTGATCAATCCTTCAATGATAATATTATTTCTATTTCTTTTTAATAATTTTGATTACTTGCGATAAGATTATAAAAATATTGTATAAAAAGTTAATTTTTTTTCACAATTACATTTAAAATGTATGTCAATTATTAAATACAAAATCAATTGTTCCATGTTCTCTACTGAAAGATATAAAAATGTTTAATAAATAAAAGATTTATAATATAATTTCAGTTTTTTACTATGCCTTTGTTTGTAACTACATTTTTATTTATAGCATTCAAAAGATGGTTTGATGATCGGCAGGGTTGCGAGGGACGCTATATCGGTGCGAATGCGCTTATTGATAAAGTCCAACTTGCCTGTCACTTCGCTGTGTCTCTTTTCAGCACGCTTGCGACCCCCTGGCCCCTCAGCCAACTGATGTAACTGTTCTACTCTTTACTATTGTTTTTATATATTTTATATATTATCTTTACTCTTTCTATTTTGTAGACACGTAACTTTTGCACAGCGAAAAAGCGACCACCGCTCTAGAATTTAATCATCTTTAGTATTCTATTTGAAGTTTCACCAACATATGAATGACCAATATTGTCTCCAAATTACTCAAACACTATAATACACGATTAATATCCACGTTAAGAATGAGTTAATTCCAGTACTTCAAGATTGAAGAACAATCGATTTTTTAGAACCAATAAAACCAGATTTGAGAACAAACGAGCCATTCGCACAAATTAATACTCGACTAGCTAAAAAACTGCACGAGATAAACAACTCGAAGAGGACGAAGCCAAACGTCCCATGTTTTCACACGTAGGAATTCAAGGGAAACGAATCGAATACTCTTCTCCTAGTGGTGTTCGAAAATATCGGTACATAATCGTACCCCTACCTAAAGGTAAAAAAAAATCACTTCAAGAAAATTTTAACTTTATCCCTTTCGCGGTATTCGAACGAATAACCAAATAGTTGGTAAAAGAGTTAATAGGAAAACACAGCGATGAGCCTTTGCGAATTCAAGAAAACTGCCATATTGAGTCTACGCGATCACATCACAGCTTATGTGTTGAAACATCTCGCGACCGGTTTATATGAAATAGTATAGTAAAAACATATGTAAGTAGTAGTGTAATTGAAAAACATTATAGCCTTTAATAAAATTACACGATCGATTCAGTTGTCTGTAAAGGTCTTTACCAATTAGCTAAATCCTGTCAGATCAATCTATCAGTTTGCAGAACTGCGGCTTCTCGGTAATCCCGAGGTTTACCCAATGCGATTAGAACTCGCTAAGCTGACGTTAACGGTTTATTTGACAAGTGTCTTTATAAAAATACTATGATAATAAATTACCTTATTAAATAATAAAGCTTAATTCTATTCAATAACTTTAATTTTGTCTAGCAAACAACTGTATAGAATCACAATTTCGTTATCTAGGTATAGAGCAATATAAAAAACAAATTTATTATTTAGGTAATTTTTGTACAAAAATTATTTGTTCATAGTCAGGTACTAGATTATAACTGCGGGTCACATAGCAGGAACTTTGATAACAAAAACCTATTCGTTAATTTATATAAATTTATTTAAATAAATAAATCAATATCATCTGTCTCATACCAATTTTTATCAAACCGTTAATCCTTTGAAAACAGTTGATGAGTTACAGTCTAAGAACTAAAAAGTAACAAATACACATACGACTTACTCAATCATTTTAAATTGATTATATACATACGTGTAATTATTTAAATTAATATAAATTATAGCCTTAGTTATTACACAAATAACAATTCACGTGCCATTAATATTTAATTTAATCAACCATACTTTTCCATATAATTTATCCACACATCTGTCTATTTAAGATAATATGCGTCTACGGTTCACTCTTGCCCGTCATGTCACATCGCGATAAGCGTATCTATTACTTGATTGTTCTGATCAATCATGTTTGATTCCCCCTCGTTAGTGCCGGCCGACTTTCACTACTTAGTACATGATTTAGTATATATACATATATTAATTTATCGTTACTCAATGAAATTAGATGTGCTTTATTATAGCATCTCTAGTTACCATCTTTTAAGCTCTACCAAGCGCAACTGACTTTCCAATTGATTTGTTATATAAGTTATTATTTTACATTCACTACGCTTGAGCCTATGTGATTACTCCAGCTTATAGTTTACTAAATAAAAAAAAACGTGTAACAAACATACACACATTTATAATCTTCCGACTCTATAGTCCGATGAAAACAGATATCGCGTCGAAGGAATCGGATTCATATCTTCTTTAGGATAAGGATTTAGGATTTTAAGTGGTAGTGCCATGCTTGTTACTTTCGGGTAGTAACCGAATGGCACGCCCCGTATAGTTCATTAGTACCACTCTCTCACAGAAGACCGGCGTGAAGTGGCAGCTATGCTGTCGCGTTTCGTCCGGTGAGTGAGAGTCCGGGAGGCCCACTCTCCTTCCCCCCTCCCTCTTCCCTCATTCCTCCATCCCTCCCTTTCCCGAAAGGCCGGCAACGCATCTGCAAACCTGGCTTGCAGATGTCCATGGGCGGAGGTGATCACTTCCCATCAGGTGAGCCTCCTGCCCGTTTGCCCCCTTTTTACCATAAAAAAAAAGATAAATTTTAAACTTGTTATGCTATGACCATTATATTATAAAGTCGCAGCAACCAATTGTGTATATATCAGTCGTATTTTGGTGGTGATCGTGATCGCTCAGTGCAAAGATGATATACTTTTACAGGACTGCGTGTTCTCCAATCACAATATTTATCTAATGATACAATAAATTACCGCTCGTAAACGTCATATGTGCTACTTAACTTGTGTTAGTATCTAAGGGATACTAGTCTGTGTCTGGTCATTATATTATAATATTACGCTAAGCTATGCACGCTTATGATTAATTTATCATCGGCGGATTCAAACGATTATTACAACCTTATAACCATATACAAGTAATGGTTAACCACAGCTGCGAATTACTAAACACTTCTAAAAATAAACACGTAATAGCGCCGGCGCCGCATAATTGTCTTTTAATAAAGTCTGACGGCTTAAAGAATGTAGATAGAATCGAACCCGCGCTATTGCGATTTATACGTAATTGATTCAAAACGCGGCGCGTCTAGATGGCGCTAATCTTTCAATTATTAGCAATTTCAATGTTTTAATACTATAATTAATAGTTATTTCAAGTCGTTATTATGTGTATAAGGAAATAGTTTAATTGTAAACGTATTTTGTAAAGAAATATTATAAAAAATATGAACTACTTTGTAAGGTTCGTTCTAACAAAATTTACCATAGCGCAGTTTATATAATATTTTAATGCTAAAAATAAAAATATTAGTAGTAATACTTAAAACTATAACTCAGCAAAATTTTATTCTGCATGCGTTAAATGTAATTGATTGTGTCTTTGCATAAAGATTTAAATTCAATCGAGGCAAGCTAATATATTGCACGTCAAAATAACGCGGGCATCGGCATTTATATCAGCTGTTTATGTAGGCTACACTCAACTCGGGCACAAAATAAATACGATTCGAAGTTTCGATACTTTTTCACACAAAAAATTAATGATGTTATTTGACCGTAATCCCCGTGAAATACCACCTTTATTACACCTTTCACCCTCGCAGCGAAGCGACGTCAGAAGAAATCCATCAAACTGTTGGTACATTGATCCGCTTCGGAAATGCAACGAGTTCACACATTTCTTCGTTTTTAGCATACTGTTGTTTAATATTTTTATTTTATTATCTGTAATATACTGGCCTACTATTTTAAAAGTCGAAAAAATGAAAAGTGTGTGCTGTGGCTGAACTGATTTGGATGAAACTAAGTACACACATACAATATGAACTACTGGAGTAACATATACAGCAAAATAGACAAAGTCGCTAGTAGGTACGTAAAAAAGTACTTAAACATTGTTCAACATTTTAATATTAAAAACTACAAACTGTGCGGATTATAGTAAATCACGCCATAAATAAAGATACGGCACAGTACGCCTCGTGTGGAGCCAGCTTTATGAGAGATAAAAGAAAGTAGGTGGTAATGTTTGCAAGATTATGAGCTCTAAACGAGAACTCGACGTCCTGCGACATCACTGATTACAGGACACGTTCATAGGCTTCTTTACCTTAATCTTAACGAGTGTCGTTATTTTAAACATTAAAATAATGGTTTGGTTATTTTCAATTACGTTTCTGATGAAAGAAAATGTGCTTTAGGAAATTATTTATTAAAATAGTTTCCAATTTGAAATAACTTTAAAATGCTGTTGAATTTTGACTTGAAAACTGTAAATATTTGACTAAAATATTGCTTAAAATTTTATTTAATACAAAATTAATTTGAATATAAATTGAAATCATAAAATAAAGCAAATAAATTGCATATTTAATAATGATAAATATTCCATACCATAAAAGCCTTTTAAGCAGTGACCCATGCCATTTGTAAATTAGAAGCAATCTCAATGGTACCAAATTAATAAAACAAATAAATTTCGCATCGCGTGTCGAAGTAATTACGAAATATTATATCTTAATGGCCGCCTAAATATTGAGAAGGTTTGCGTGCAAGTAATTGAAGAAATAATTTCTTTTTCTTAAAAGAAAGCCGCGCCCATATATTTGGATGTGCCGAAAGGTTTGCGACACGATGTTGAACACAACAATAAATAATATTAACGTCCCAAACAACGGAGCTGTTAAGCAGAACTTTACGAAAATGGAATTCAATTAAGAAAACGCTTCCAATGATAAATAATTGTAATCACCACTACCTACCGCACAATTTTAGCATATTTTATTCGAAAATCATAAACTGCCTTTAAATTATTTAAATTAAAAAGAGTATAAAATTGTTTGACTATAACAAGTCTGTTACCAAGCGAAACAATCTCGCAAAAAGTTTTAATATCTTAAACTTCCTCGGAGCTTTCGAAAACATTTACAATTCCGCCGGTTACCGTGAAAAGTTTCACACTCCCAGACGGCTATGGGCGAAGTCGTTGGGAATTTTTACCGAATTATGTTTGCATCGCGATTATTTTAATGATTTTTTTTTCGGCCATTAGTTAGCGGTATCGATTCGACGCGAGCAATTAGCTGTCGGATCGGATCGGACGATCTCAGTAAGCGGCCGATCATGATTGATGATGTTTTTGGGTTATTACTAAACTCCCTCCTCCCTTCCGCTTATCGCTTTGGGAGGTACAGGCATCCCTTACTGTTACTCATTTTGTTAATGCGGTTGACGTCCCGCGTGAAGAAGATAACGGTGGTTGAAGGTACTTTGACGCAAACGCGATTTACTTGGCTTCATCTAAGGGATCCATTAGGGATAATAATGGAATTATAAGAATAAGTAGGCGTGAAAGATTTTCCATTGGCGTTAAAAGCGAAAATGGATATGATGTTTAATGCTATTAGTGAAGGGAATTGTTATAGATAAGTGTGATAGGCCTTTAAGTTATTACAATGGTGTAATAATATTTTAACTCTATTACTCTACAGTCTACATTTATTATAAGCATTAAAATAATATTTATAAGCATTATTTTAAGTACATATGGCCTTAATTAACAGTATTTCTTAGATTAATGAATAATATACTAAACTGTAATAATTTATATACTAAGTTGTTGTATAAAAATAACTATTTTATAGTTTGTACATTGCGATCATACTGCTAGAATATTTAGAAAAGCAACATTTTATTTCTTTGCCTGTAATCTTTCTTTATCTACATGATGATCTTCTTTTAAAACAACTTAGTTTAGTTAAATTGCAATCATTAGACAAGTGTTATGTAACCGATCTTCACGATCGAGTTTGTTGAGTACGAATGTTTGTACTCCAGTCATGGGTGTTATAATATGTATGTATTTAAAATTTATGTATGTGTAGTATGTCAACTATGTGGTATCCGTAACACAAGCCTCGTAGCTTACCACGAACTAGATGGCGTTGTTGTAATAATGTCTCAAGTCTCAACATATTAAAAAAATCAGAAACTATTACTACAAGTAATTAAATAAAAATTATGATTTTTTATGAAAGCGTTACATATGCCATTTTATATTTCCAGTGGGCGGAATGTCCCGCGGTGGCAGCGGCGCCGGGAAGACGGCGACGGCGAAGCGCGTTCCGCCACCGGCAGTCCCGGGGGATGCGTTCGGGACACCGCAACACAGACACTCGGGATCGAGCTTCGGCTCACAGGGGTATGCCTCGTGCGAGGAACAAGCCTACCCTCAGCCCCCGGATACCCCTTCACATACTAGAGGTACGTACATGTTTATAATAAGAAAGTTATGTTTATAATGCGTCATTGAGAGTTTTACTAATGGCAAGAAAGGAACATGTGATAGAAAAAGATTTGGAATAGATGGTAAAAGAAAAATAGAGGATAAATTAATAGAGATAATTTCGAAGAAACCTTCCGTTACTAGTAGAAATATTGAGGGAGTTTTGAAATTCTATCACATAAGCCGAACCATAGGTGACAGATCTACGAGTAAGTGCGATAGCAATGTGCTAAGTCATTATGGTGTAGAATACGAAACCTACATGGTGTAAGAAGATATTGATTTATTATTATGATGGCCGTTAATTAAGTATATCTGCACCGCTTCACTTATACAAAGTTTTTAGGAAGAATAATATTAGTTACAAAATATGCGAACCATAATATATCTTTAACCGTTAAGTTAAAAAAATAAATACATAGTTCTAAGATCGTTCGAAAAATTTTGCCATTTTGACATAATAATACATTACATTTATACATTACTACTAAAGACTGAAAATCAAAAGAAATATTTTTCTCTCGTTTTTGCAACATTTTTCATTGATGCTCCACTCCTATTGGTCGTAGCGTGATGTAATATACTCTATAGCCTTCCTCGATAAACGAGCTATCCAACACAAAAAGAATTTTTCTATTCGGACCGGTAGTTCCTGAGATTTGCGCGTTCAACCAAACAAACAAACTATTCAGCTTTATAATATTAGTATAGATTAACAGTCCTTTATATTCAAATGTATGCATCTATTCACATATGCAGATTTGATTTATGACAATAATTAATAATTGCAAAAAATACTACTACTTTTGAATATTCTATGTGAACCTTCATTTCCAGATGACCACTCGGACTACGGTAGCACAGTGTCCGGTGTGTCGGGTATGTCGGGCGCCAGCGGCAGCCTGGGCAAGAGCCCGGCGGGGGGTGGCACGTTCACCTTCCCCCCACCAACACAACCCCTCACACACAAAGCTGCTGTGTACTACCACCACCAGCTAGCGTTGAGCGATGATCAAGGCATTGATATGACACAGGTAAGAGAATTCTTTTAAGTGAAACTTAAAGTCAGATAAATTCTTTTTATGTTGAAATTAAATGAATTGAAGAGCCTGATTTCGGACTTTAAAACTTTTCTTTGCAAATCTCACTAGAGTACTTTTCTTTTCTTTTACTACTAAGTAAATAACTGTATCCTTAAAATATACTAAGAAATTATTTTCGACATTTTCGTTTTTTTGTCGACTATTTAGTCACAATTTTAGCCATTTACGCAACTCAAACTGTTTGAAAAACAATAATAACAAAAACTATAATTGTAAGGAAGATGTGAAATTAAAATGTAAATTAATAAATATTAATTTAAATTTGAATTTCAAAGGGCATGTAAGGGCAACATTGATATTTAGGTTGAACAGTAATAGTTTTTGATATTTTAATACAGCAACACCCTAGACAAGGATAGATATAGCAAATAAGTGTAATGTTAGAATGAGATAGCTTTATGAAGAATACAATACTTCCAAGATGTCGTTGTTTCATTAGCCCACCCTATCATAATAATATCTCCTGCGCACATAGATTGTGTTAGAAACCGATCAAGAAGACATTTGTTGAAAAGTGTTCTACTCCCTTTATAGAGTCCAGGCCGGGATAGCCCAGGGTCTTCATCGGGTTCAGCAGGATCAGGGTCACGTCACTCTTCAGCGTCACTAGATAGCGGGAGGGCGTCGGGCCGAATGCCACACCATCATCACGCCGCGTGCCACTGCGGGGATACTGTTGATAGAGTGCGGGCGATGATCGCTCAGGGATTACCGGTAAGTATTGGCTGTAATATATGGTCATCATCATCATCATCAGCCCTCTTTAACGTCCCACTGCTGGACACGGGCCTCCCTCACTACGAGGGGCATCAGGTCATAGACTATGACTATGATTCATAGTCCACCGCGCTGGCCTAGTGCGAGTTGGCAGACTTCACATGTCTTTCGAAAACTTGCTAGGTTTTCTCAGACATGCAGATTTCCTCACGATGTTTTTCTTCACCGTAAGACAAGTAATCATGATAGAACAGATTCACACACGAAAATCTCAGAGGTGCGAGACTCGGATTCGAACCCGCATCACTCGGTTATCCAAGCGAGCGCGTCACCGCTGGGCTACCACTGTCTAATATAATGGTATTATAATTTAAAATATCTATGATCCATGATACGAAGACTGTTAAACTAAAAATAAATATTTTTCGTGCAAAAAGATTTAAATTTATATATCAATCGCTTTATTTTCATTTTATTAATATTAATATATCAAAATGATATAAAATATTTAATTGAAATTAATGAAAATTAAATAACAATTTGCCGTTTCAGGATCCAGACATCATCCACGCCTGGTTAGCAGATCTACAAATGGAGGAATATGCGAGACTTTTCATAGAAGCTGGGTACGACCTCGCCACTGTCACCAGAATGACTCCTGAGGATCTTACTGCCGTCGGTATCAAGAAACCTAACCATCGCAAGCGGTTAAAGGCTGAACTCGCAAATCTGAATGTTCCGGATAACTTGCCAGATTATATCCCGGTATGTATTCTTTTTCTTTAAATTGTTTATTTAAAAATGTATCGACTTATTTTACTTTCTAGCACTTTAAATTCTTTGTAAGTTTTCTTCTAGACAGTGATTCGTCGCTTTAAACAGATAATAATTTGTTATATTTGTAAATAAATGCCTCGAAATTTTAAATTCACTTCTATATTTATGAGTTTATGCAGAATTTTTATATTTACAAAACCATCTTCATAGATATTGTTACTATTTAATTATGAAAAAAAACAAACAAGAGCACTCTGGCTTAAAAAACAAAATATGTATTAAATTAAAAAAGACAAGATTCTTTTATTTTGAAATAAACTTATCTTATTTTCATTCTTTTCAGGGTTCCCTAGAAGAGTGGCTTCGCCTACTCAGACTGGAAGAATACGGTCCCGCTCTCGTGGCGCAAGGGTACCGGACTGTACACGACGTCACACAATTAGCTTGGGAGGTAATGATTACTTGAATGACCCAAATAACTACTTTTCACCTTAAAAGGTATAACACGAAGTGGTCTAAATAATAAAAGAAAAACAATAAAGGGATCTCAAATTCTGATTTAAGGATGGAATAGTATAACAATCAGTTTAAAAAGAAAACGAAACACATACAAATTGAGTACATCCGCCTCTTTTGAAATCGAACCGTTAATAAATATAAATTCATAGAAAAATCTTATGTTTTATCTAAAATAATACTTTGAAATAACTTCTAGTACACTTTTAATAAACAGAGCATTGAACCTGCGGTCGTAGTAGAACAAAATTAATAAGTATATCATTTTTCTAATCATATATCAACTGTAAAGGCCAATACAAATTATTTTATCACTTTAGGATTTAGAAGACATGGGCATAGTCCGTCTCGGCCACCAGAAGAAAATTCTATTAGCCATCAAACGGGTAAAAGACATTCGAGCAGGAAAGAGAAGCATCAGCAATCAGGGCTCAATCGACTTTACAAGAATACCTGGACAGGTAATATTATAATAAATTAATATTATACAACCCCCTGTAGTGATGTTTTAGATAGTCCATAGACGTAGCGTGAAAGTGGATTTTTTAAAGTCTCAAAAATATTGTCTTTGGTACATTTTGTCCCTTTTCACCACCAATGTACCAATAGACTACTGTTTTTTTTTTTATTTAAAATTATCTTTAAAGCATCACTTCAAACTGTTTTATTTCTTAATGATGATTTAAATTTTATATTGTTTTTTATCATTTACATTTCATTTCATTATTCATTTCTACATTATTATTTTAATGAATCTCACTAATGATGTTATATTTTATTTATTTAACAAAAATATACTTTAAAATAATTCAAATTACCTAACCCTTTAATATTTACTAACGACGCTTTTAATAACAAATAGCGTTTTAGTAAAACCTGATAATGTACCCAGAATACAAGTCAGGCCAAATAGGGCTTTAGATGTTAGTTCCTTGTATAAACATACTAGCACAATTTTTTCTTTGCAACGCCATTAGACGTGAATACGTTATGGGAAAATATATTTAGTCTGTGAAGATTAAATTGGCACTCTTAAAAAAAATAAAAATTAAATTTTCCCGATACGTTCTCAAAATTTCATTATCGCTTAGACTTTTAGAGGTCTCTCTCCATCGCCATCACTGTCGCTGCCATACATCTTTGCGACTTGGTTGATCAAAAAATTAAATATATAACGATGTCGGATAAAAGAGTTTTTTTTAAAGACCTAATATTATAATTATAATTTGAATAATTCGTTTGCTTCGTATTCTATTCTAATTAAATATATTTTATATAAAATTGAATGTAAATCCATCGCATTTGATATAAAAATTCAAGAGTAAAATAAAGTCGCAAAGCTGTCCAATTCACGTCGTCGCTGCATCCACCATTCCACTAGCCCAAAGCAGCATGTGAATGTTTTGTTTTCTTTTCTTTCAAACACAAACCGCACTTGGACATAAAGGATTTATATCCGAGGGAGCATTACCAGCATTGGGAGAGACACGCCAGGAGTTTCCATAAACCCCCCGATCTAAAGTTCGATGCGATACCGACGCCATTGTGTACCACAGATTTGATCCCCATTCAGGTATGACACTGACAGATGTCAGTCTGACATTTGCACTCGGCTTTTATGTGCACCAGTCTTTATTCTCGATGTGTGTGTCCTCTTTCGAAATAGGTCGATAGGACTTAGCCTGCACGGTAGAATTTGGTACTGTTTTTAAATATAAATCTTAATAACTATTGGATTGAGCATGATATTTTAATTATGTAAAAAATATTTTTATATAAGTACCTACGAATATATTGAAATTAATATTTTAATTATTAATAATAATTAAATATAAGTATTTGTTATAGCATGTAAATAATTAACAGTTGTTTAACTTTTGAGCTATTATATTACACTTATTGATTGTGATTTTTTGGAAAGTTTGAGCTGTAAATTGATCTTTGAATGACACTTTATCCGTTTATCTAACAAAAAATAAATAATGAAAAATAAAATTTACAGATACGTCATCCCCGTGGGAAATCCTTAGAAAGTCTAGAAGACCCTACAGAGAGGACGACTCACACCACATTTTCTCCTGAAGCAGGGTTTTATTATGGTGGTCAATGGAGACGTTCATACGATGATGGAGATATAACTCCGACAAATGATAACTCTTACGAAGGAGGCGGTACGTTACCGCGTCCTAGGGGATTAGTGAGACCACGACCAGTAGCAAAAATCCAAGCTACGCCAGCATACAGAGATAAATCCCCGGATTACACATATGATGAGATAGCATACTCAGCGAGGTTACAACGTGTAGCATACGGTGCGAGTCCACACGTAGCTAGAAAACCGCCCCCAGAGCCGCCAAAACGACAAAGCTCTCAATATGCCCCATTTACTCGATTTGGACAGACTACAGTAGAAATTCACCCTGAAAAAAGTCTTCCTTTAAGTCTGCCGGCATACCCCAGTTCGGACTCGCTAAGCGTTTCGTTAGAAAGCACGGGGTTGTTGCCACCGCCCCCGGCGCCATCTTCTCCCCCGAGGAGATACGATGACGATAAATTGAGAACTGGATCTGATGCCAGTTTTAAGGTAATTATTAACAATATTTTGCTTTGTAACGTATAAGTTAAATTATAAAATGTAAATAATCTGTTTTAAATACGGTAAACTGGTTGATGATTGAAATTTTGAAATATAGACACTAAATAGTAGATATCTAATTAACAAATATTTCTGAATTCTAACTTAGATTTAATTTTTTCGCAGTCGAGTTCCAGTACTGAATCAGACAGCATTCCATTTGCGAATGAAAACGCGGGTACAATCAAACAAAATCGCGGGCAAATCGCCGGAAGACCACACACCGTCGACTACGGAAGATCAGGCATCGGGCTTACCAACCTTCCTAGAAATACTGACATCAAACCAAATCCCTTACCGGAACATAAAGATGAGAAAAGCACAGAACCAGTCGATGTTCTGAACGACATTGGCAACATGCTAGCCAACCTGACGGACGAACTCGACGCCATGTTAGAAGAAGAAAAACGCCAAGGATTGACAGATTCCTAATATCCCTCCACACTAACTTGTGAACTCGAATACAGAATACAAATCCAAAGATCGATTTGTGTCGGTAGTTGTATAGAAAACGATGTTATTTTTCATAGTACATTGGAAAATAACTAAAACTTCCTGTTTCTAATGGTGGTTTTGATAGCAATAATTCTGGTTTAAAAGTTTGGTTTTAATAGTGTTTGACTCATGACTGAATGTAAAAGAAAAATGACGAACCAAAATGATTGTGTACAAAATCATTAGGACCATTGCTTTTAAATAAAGCCATTTGAATGGCACTTTGCATATTTTATTACAGCTCTGCATTCACACCGCCTTTATCAGTCGCCTTTCCTCACTGAGTAATAAAAACTTCATAGACTCAATACTATATTTTAGTATTCATCCAGAACGCTATTTTCTTGGTATAAAGAAATATATACATTAATAACATATGTAGTTTTCTATAGATACCGTAGCATTCGTACTTTTCAGTACTTTTATGAATCAAAATGTTATTTCTCATTTTAAATTAATTTTGATCTTTTATATGTATAGTTCCTTATTTAAATTTACTTTTGGTTTTACGTTTACTTTGGGATAGTTTAAAGTTAGGTATAGTCGGATCCAAAAAAACAGATGAAAATGGCTATTTTTGTAAATAACATTTTACTTAAATTATGTCATAGAATAAATCCCGTAGCTAGTTTCCCATGTACAATAAAATTGTAGAGTACTTGAATAATATTGTGTAGAATAGTATACTTAGAATTTATACAAAACGATAGATGTAGGGTAGTTTTAAAGATTAGGGATTACAATGAATGTATCATAGCCCTTCATATAAAGTAGTATAAACCTCATAGACCTATTATTGTAACCTTGGATTGTATTGGGCTTCTATCCACAGATTATGCTTTTGACATTGAACATGTTAATAATGACTTAATTGGTACGCGTTATTCGATTGAGATGGGCGGTTTAGATCGTTAAACGATATAACATCGATTATTATCGATATATCTTAATTTATTGTTTATTATAAAAAATCGATTTTATATACTATTTTAATTAATATTTTAATCAAATTTCCGTATTTTATGGATTGTGTAAAGTAATTAAGCAAATCGTCTTAATCAATTTTATTGTACTTCGTTGATCTTAATCGCCCATCTCTTTTTAATGGACTAAATTTTTTGCCACAAGTAAGAGAGTGATGAACTATCGATCTATCCATTTTACTGCTTATTGCATCTAAAATGAACTATAGCTGCTTGAAAAACACCTAAAGTGATTTCAAATGTGGCTTTAAACAGACGAGTACAATAAGTTCGATTCCAACTTTTACATTTTAATACAAATAATAATAATTAAAACAACTCTTGTCTCTAACACTTATTTTTATTAACTGTCCACTAATAATGTGATACACAGTGGCCATATAATGTTAAAATGCTTATTCAGAGGAAATAAAAAAGTATAACACTCCTCATTTTTACACATTTTTAAAGCTAACATGAGACATACAATAAATAATTTAGTGACTAAACGTAGCGAGTTAAATATTTTTAGCTTTGTACTGTAAATATCTATAGAGATCAGTGTTTCTATACAGTCTCCTTTGATACCTAACATTTCATACTTAGAACTTTTGTATACCTGTTATTAGAGCCGTCACTCTTATTTATTTTTATTTTTAACGGAGCTAGGGTCGCTAGAATAGGACGGTGCTACATATGAAATCTGAAGCAAGCCATATAATTTGCATCATTATTTTTATTGTTGTTTTTAAACTTTACTTTTGTTCTATGAACTAGTCAAAATTATGTTTTTGAGTGGCGGTTATTTATAATTAATGTTAAATTGTAATGTATCAACTATTACTGGAAGCAGCTTATAATTCTCTTATTTTATAATTCAGTTCTTATTTGAATAAATATTTGTAATATCTAATGTTGTATTTTTCTTACCGTCCCTGTACCTCAAGTTAATATATTTATTTAAATCATATCTATATATATCATATATCTATAGTACATAATATAATAAAATTCTGACCGAGTCGAATTTATACATAATTTTTTTTTAAATCTTATTGAAATTATTACCGATAAAGAGGCCGAATCTATTGTTGTTATAATTTTTGTTTGTCTATCTATCTGTCAATGACTGCATTACGATGAAAGCACTGGACGGATTTTCATGAAATTCGGTATGATAATAGCTGGTGATACGGGTTAACATGAAGGATACCTTTTATGGTTTACCATACATTATACAATAAAGCACTTTGAAAAATTCTACGTGTCTAAAGGTTCGCGCGCACTAGGCGTAACTTCACTGCAGCGGAGGGACGCGGCGTCACATACTATTTCATACAAATAAAATTTTGCAGTGCAGTGCCGCGGCCGCGTCGCGTACGCTGCTGAGCAGTTACGCCTAGTGCGCATGGACTTTAAGAAAATACCTACTAGTTTTTGTTTGCCTACCTGCGGGTAGGCACAGTGTTCTATATAGAGGTCAGTGGATAAAGTTCTGACTAATCTTTAGTATTGACGGGCTATGCAGCAGCAGGGCATATTATATAAAAATTATATTCTTCACAAAGAGGCAACGAATAATTCCGGAAATAATGCCGGAAATAAGTTTTCGACTGGGATTGTAGTGTAGGTAGAAGAAAATAAGCGCCAATAGCTATTTCAATTAGGAATAGAGATACTTGCACTTAGGTATTATATTAAAATATATTGGATTAGCAAACAGACCAATTTTTATCCACGTACCTAATAATGTTCCCGACCGATTCCGGCCATGGCGGTCAATCTCATTGAGTCTGGCCAACTGCGCAGGAGATATTATAGTGCACAAGTGTACGCGCAGACACAAGTGCACTCTCTATTCCTATCACTCTCATACTCCGGTGGGACGACTATTCGACACGACCAGTGAGAGCTAAGGCGCAGGACCGACGGCTTTACGTGCTCTCCGAGGCACGAAAGTGAAAAAAAATAAGCTCATAAAAGAACAAAGAACATGACAAGATGATATTTCAACTCAACCAATATTTTACTACCGTGAAATGAAGCCTTAAATACCACCGGAGTCTCGTTTACCTTGATCCACTTGGTTTCGTCCTAGGTACGTTTTAGACAGACAGACAAAATTTCTTAAAACTACGGTCATTGTATAATAATAAGGCCTTCTTGATGTATCTCTAAAGGTGGCTAACGTTAGCTTTCATCAGGGGGAGGACAGTGGCCTAGAAGTACAAATTCAATTGTTTGTGGCGCCATCTACAATTTGAATCGAAAATTAAATCGTTTTTAGTAAGTTTCATGGCCAACAGATGTCACTAGTTAAGGAAATATGTTGATTAAATTACAAATTAAAAAAATATTTAAAGAAATACTGATTTGGAGACTATTCAAAACAATATTTACAGTTGTAAACAAAAAATCTCATTGATTTTTTAACAAATCAATCAATAAAATATCACTGTAATTAATGATAATGGCAATAGTGGCTACCAATTTATGACAACGGTCAACGATATTTCAAATTCAAAATGGTGACTACGTTCTGTGCGTGCGCATGTTTGTAGATTTTCTCCATTTTTTTCAGTTTTATTTCAGTTGTGAAATCTTTCAGTAAGTGCGTAGAGTCGAGCTTAGATCTCCTCCGCCTTCATACGGTGAATTCGCCTTGTAATAAACATTTAATTTAGTTGAACTATATCGCGAAAGGACGCTGTTTTTGTGTTGTGTTTTTAGTACTTTGTATTTGTTAAAATGCCTAAGTTATGTGCCTTTGGATGTGCTCCTAGTGGTAAGTTTATTCATCATTTATTATGTGTTATCTTGCATAGTTTCTTGAACGGTAGATGTGGCTAATATGAAAACTTTGATACAAAAAAGACACTTAAAGACTGAATAGAAACTATTTATTTAAAACTTTAACATTTTGAATCTATTTCTGATAGAATGGAGTCATTACAAAATTAATATAGAAATACAAAATTATGTCAGATAACTAAAACATGTTACTACTTTGAGAACTTACGGAAACTTCATAAAATATGACATAGTTCAATTTTAATTAATAAAAGTAACATTCCAAACTTAAAATAATTCAAACATAATAAACCAAACAGGTCACAGTTGCTATCAAAATAGTTTATATGTATAATCTGAGATTACCATTCAACATATTTGTCGCCACATATATATTTCGCTTTACTCACCTCGATTTTTTCAATTTGCTTAATCCGCCCCTAGGAATGATTACCTACCAACTGACCAAAGTAGTAACTATATTATTCCGGTCTGTGGGTCGTCATAAGTTACTATATGTAATGTATGTAAAGTAAATAAAAGCCTTCACCTACTGTCACACTATTCCACAAGAATGTGTTGATGGAGGTAGGTTTGTATCCAACTGCTGTTGCAATTTATGAATACTGCTTAGAAAATTTCATAAACATTCATGACTACCATGTATATTATTTCTGGGATCTACTAGCAGTCAAAGAAGGAAACTGTTGAAACGAGTTACCTATTATAAATAAGCAAATCATCCACTTTGGGTGAAAATAACACAAAAACAACAACACAATGAAAAAATGGTTATGAGACACTTTGACACACCTTTGATAGCTACGTTAGAACATGGTTTATCACAAAACCACGATTTGTAATTACTTTGTGTAAACCATAGTTCTATACCCCATTTTGTAATAAGACAGTTTTAGTCTATTTATAGAAATAAGCTTGTTTTAGTTGTAATTTAAGATTATTAATTAATATAACCAAATTCTTATTTTTTTGATATTTCAGGCACACCAATGCATCGTTTTCCAAATGCTGATAAATTCCCGGAGCGTTTTAAAGCTTGGGTTAGTCTTCTTGGTGGAAAACTGGAAACTGCTTCTGACTATGAGTATTACCAAAAGAAGCTGATCTGTGACTTACATTTCACTGCAAGAGACCGAGTCCGGAATAACCGGCTAAGTGCATTGGCAATTCCATCACTTCATCTACATGGTGTGTATACAATCTGGGTTGTTACAACAAACTTTGTGGTAGACTTTAATTGAAAATTATACATTAGTTAAGAAAGCTAAAAAGTTTTAAAGTTTTAAACTGTCTCATTGGTTTAGTGATTGCAAGTGTTACTGCTGAGCATGAGGTCCTGGGTTCAATCCCCAGATTAGCAAAGTGTTATATTATTCTTTAATTAAATTAAAGATACTTTGCACACCAACTAATTTATATTGCCTACATCATGTTAGTATTAAATTAGTTTTAATAAAATTTCAGATAGCACTGCCAGGGAATCTGCTGTTGGTCTTTTAAGCAAACCTTCAACATCACATATTTCTAAAACAGGTATGTATGTGTATAATATAATGATTACATACCGAATTTTATAATTATGTTGCATTAAAGTATGAGTTGAAGCTTAATTTCTTATTTTCGATTTCAGAACAATTTGCTGAATTTCTGTTGGAAAAAGAACCTCCTTTAATTGCAGCTATAAGTGAACTGAGTCATACTACTGCTTCACATCAAACAGACACAGGTAGAATAAAGTATTACTACTTTAAAGCCATTTGATTTTGAAAGTCCGATTTTCTACATTGTCTAGGGGTTTCTGAATTGCACCAGTTACATTTATTACCCGACTGCGACAGGAGGGCTATGTTTTCTAACACTAAAACCGTTGAAAATTAGTGCTGCCATACCATGCCGGCAAAATGTTATTATAATAATAATAAAGCCTTTATTTTTCTGTTATACAGGTTTTTCATTTTAACATTTGTACATCTTACATACTAACAGATCCCTTTCGGGTATAGGCCTCCTCCAAGCTCTTCCATTTTTATTTTTCTCTGTCCTTGGCAATATTTATCCATTCTGGTCCAGCTATTTCTTTTATATCGTCTGACCATCTTTTCTTTGGTTTTCCCACTCTACGTTTTCCTATTGGCACCTTCCATGTTGTTGTTCTCAGTGTCCATCTCTTATCTTTATATCTGGCAATATGTCCAGCCCATTTCCATTTTGATTTATCTATCCTTTTCAGTTTTAGAATGCTTGCTCCATTGATCTCTGGCATGTTGTTATTTTGTTTTTGACTTTGCTTGTATACACCCAGGTTTGGCTGCCATATGTTAAGCAAGGTAAAAGGTTGGTATCCAGTACTATCTTTTTGAGGTTTAAATTGTAGGGTCCTTTTAAGATCTCTTTTTGTGCCCAAAACTTTCTCCAGGTTGTATTGATTTGTCTCTCTACTTCCTCTTCATTGTTGTTTTCTTTAAACGATATTTGTTTCCCTAGATATATATACGAATCAACATAATCTATATTTTGATTGTTTACTATGATTGGTTTTGCAACAGAATTTGTCATTATTTTTGTTTTGCTTATGTGTATGTTAAGGCCGACTTTACTGCTTTTCTGTGCAAACAGGCAGATCATTTCTTCTAGTTCTGTAGCAGAGTCAGCGAAGATTGCAATATCATTGACAAATCTAATGTGGCTCAAATATTGGGTTTGTATTCTAATTCCTTTGTCCTTCCATTTTAGGTGGCGAAAAAAACCTAACACACGGCTATAAACAACTTAGGTGACAGAGGATCCCCCTGCCTGACACCTCTACCGATTGGGAATTCCTCGCCTTTCCTTTCCAGTTTTACTCTGCTTGTACAGTTGGAGTAAATGTTCTTAATTATATTTATATATTTCTGGCTGATTTTGCATTCTTCTAATGCCTTCCATATTGATTTGTGTGTTATACTATCGAATGCTTTTTCGAAATCAATAAAAGCAATATAGATTGGCATCTTAAACTCCATGTATTTTTCTATTGTTTGTTCAATGGTTTGGATGTGGTCGATAGTGGAGAATCCTGATCTAAACCCCGCTTGTTCGACTGGTTGTAAATTATCTATTTGTGGTGATATCTGACCAAGTATTATTGATGTAAATAGTTTGTACAAGCTTGAAAGTAAACTGATGGGTCTATAGTTAGAGATATTAAGTGGATCATCCTTTTTATAAAGTAGGATAATATCTGATTTATGCCACTGTTGAGGAATAATTCCTGTAACAAGGATTAAGTTGAACAAATTTGTGATGAATGTAAGCAATAGTGGGGCTCCATGTTTTAAAGCTTCATTATTGATGTTGTCCGGCCCTGGACTTTTGTCATTTTTAGCTTTTTTATATGTTGTAGTGTTTCCTTATCATTAATTGGGTCTATGGTTAGATAGTCTCCCCTCTACCGTTTCTTGTCTGGCCCCTCTATCGTTTTCTTCAAAATGTTAGTTAGGCAGTCACAATTTTTCGTGGGTTTGTACTAATATTATTTTATCCATAGAAATACTAATTATTATGCATGAATTTGCTTCAGGTGTTGTTCATGGCAGTAATCCATCTGCTGTTCCGTCTGCTGTAATAATGGAGCACAATTACAGCGCGGCTAGCAGATCTTTTCGAAAACGATTTGGAAAAGGTATTTATTTGTGCACTAAAGCACCAGTTTATTTAAAAATAGTAAGTAAGTTATATTCAAAACATACTGTTTGCAAATAGCTTCTGTAATACATACTGTTTTGTATAGACCAGACGTGGAGGAAAATATTATAAGTAGAAAGTCTTGACAAAAGCCAAACATTTTTTTTTGGCAAAGAAGGGGTAATTTATTATATATTTTTGTTGGCATATTTGATGAATATTTTACTTTTTTATTCCCCTATTGTATCTGCGATCAGTGCTTAGCACTATAAGCAGATTTGGAAAGAGCGTTATGGCGGTTAGTGTGCATCCCCCAGTGAGGATGTCTCCTCATAGTTTAATCATGGATTTCATATAATGTCCTTCCACTTGAGGCGCTTTATGTAGCTACATATCGTAAGCTGAGTTGCCAATGTATTGGGGTGTTTCGATAACTTCTCCCGGTATTTCTTAGTGACAATTTCGATTTCGTCCTTTATTGTGAGCATATTCAGATGTTCATGAATTTCCTGGTTGGTGATATACCATGGGACGTTGCTTTTTATTCGGAGTATTATGTTTTGCATTCTCTGCAAGCATGAGATGGTAGAATTTTACTAATTTAAAAAAAGTTTTATTTACATGCCCTGCCCCAGGGAATATCCCTATTCTTTTACAAGTTCAGTTTTTTAATTTCTGTCTGTACCAAATTCTACCAAATATAAAATTTATGCATTTTAAACTTGATAAATAATAATAATCTGTCTTAACATTAAATTACTTTTTTTAAACATTACTTGCATACTAAAACTTGTGAAATCGAATTAAATGTTAAGTGCCTGTGTTGTTTATTGTATGTACAAAAATGGTTTATATATAAATCTATTATCTCTATTTTCAGGTTCTCGGGGTTTACTGACATGCAGTGATGTTCAGTTGAAGCCTTTTGCCGCAAAAGTCAAGAATCTGCAGTCCGAAATAAGTCGTTTGAGGAAGAAAGGACTTTCTTATAAGGCGAGATTAGCATATGCTGCTAAATTATTTAAGGATACAGCATTCCATCATGTGATGAAAAATATGCGGAAACCTGCACAATTACTTGTACACATGCAGTTACAGTCTAATAAAAAGCCGAAAGGCCGACGTTTTACTATAGATGAAAAAGTTCTTGCATTGACAATGTACAAGAAAAGTCCGAAGGCATATTCGTTATTATATAAATATTTTACATTGCCATCATCAAAGGCAATGAAACGTCTGCTAAGCCAAATTAAGCTCTACCCTGGTATTAATCCCATTTTATTTGAAAAAATTAAAAAAACTGTACTTGAAAAGGATGCACCTGATAGATTATGCAGTCTTATATTTGACGAAATGTCTTTAACCCCTCAAATATTTTACAATAAGAACAAAGATGCATTTGAGGGATTCGCCAATTCTGGTGATGTGAGATTTGCAGATCACGCTTTAGTTTTTATGGTAAAAGGCTTAAAACAAAGCTTTAAACAGCCAGTCGCCTATTATTTTACAAACCGTTTACAAAAATTAGAGTTAAAAAAATTAATAAAATGCGTTGTATCCGAAATACAAAAATCAGGACTTATAATTGTAAATAGTGTCTGCGATCAAAGCTCCGTCAATGTAAGTGCTATCACAGAATTGGTGAACAATACCAAAGCATCGTTTTTGCGACTTGGCAAAGAGTGGCGCTATGATCACTTTTCAATTAATAGTCAAAAAATTATTCCATTATATGATGTCCCACATGTAATAAAAGGACTTAGGAATAATTTATTGAATAAAGAAATGGTGTATACCTCTAAAAATCAAAACAAAGTGGTAAAATGGGAGTACTACCAGCAGGTATACACAGCTGACAAAACATACGGGGAACTTCGATTATTAAATAAAATAACCGAAGAACATGTTGTCCCCGAAAAAATTAACAAAATGAAAGTGAAATCGGCAACGCAGATTTTTAGTCACAGTGTAGCTGTTGTTACTGAGCATTTGGTAGCAAGAGGGGATTTACCAACAGAGTGTAGGGCGCTAATTGAAATAACATTATTGCTCGATAATGTTTTTGACAGCCTTAATGGCAACACATTTTATATACCCGACGGTAAAATATATAAGGGGCCCGTAAGAAGGCATTCACCCCATCACAAATTGTGGCAAAATGCCAAAGAAGTTTTGAAAACTATAAAATTTGTCCAAAAAAAGATCAGTGGAAATAAAGTACGATTAATAGAGACTACTATTCCATCTGTAACTAATTTTATTAAAACCATTAATGGTATGGAAGCAATTTGCAAAGTGTTGTTTGATAAATATGGTTTTGATGCAGTATTAACACGTAATTTTAATCAGGACCCTGTAGAAAACTTTTTTGGGAATATCAGGAGCTATGGAGCCCGAAATAATGCCCCTAACATCCATTCTTTTGAAGGGGCATTTAAAGCATTGCTGCTTAATAATTATAATATGCCGCAATCAAAAAAGGCCAATTGTGAAGAGGATATGAATGAATGTTTACAAGGTCTCCAATTTTTCCTTACAGAAAAACAGGATGCTCCTGAAATTCCCAAAGAAGAAAATATTACTTTAGATGAAATTTTATTGCCACAAAATCTCTCCCTGCAAGCTGATGCAGGGCAAAGAAATTATGTGTGTGGTTGGGTCCTGACAAAATGTTTACGTAATATTGTCAAATCGTGTAAATATTGTAGGCAAAACCTATTAGATTCAAACAACGAAAACCCGTCCAATACTTTTATCAAATCCAAAGAATATGAAAAAAAATGGTTATGTTATCCAAATGAAGCATTGCAAAATTGTTTTCATCAGATTCAAAATATAATAGTTTCAATTTTAAAAAAAGATGTTCCAAAAAATAATGTAAGGAACACTATAAAAGTGGTTACAGATGTTTTAGTGGATTATCCTTTTAATTGCCTAGCACATCAAAATAAATTAAAAGAATATTTTACTGAAATGACAATCATTGTTATATTGCATAGTTGGTGTCGATCTATTAATCGTATTTTAGCTGGTAAATTGAGTTATGATGGTGAAGATATAACTAAAATTGCAGCACAAGCATATTATAATAAACACAAGCACTATAAAAATAAAAAATGAAACTGATTTGTTCTTTGTTTTATTTTTAACACCTTTAAATCTGATATTTATTGGAACTGTTTACTTGCTTCTATCGTTCAAAACCATATTAATTCAACCAAAAAGTAGAAAATACAGCAGTTTCAATAAATATTCAAGAGTAATTTAAATGTCTTGGAATTTCATGAATAGTAGCAGTAAAATACATCCATATACACTATACAGGTATAGCTGTGTTTATAGATTGTTATAGATATAGGTACGTATATCTATAGAAACGGCATATTAGTTCGGATTCAATTCACAGTTGGCGCTACTAGTTCGAACTAGTATGCAAAAAAAAAGCTCTAGAGGGCTCTCTATTTCCTATATACTTACTATACTCTATGGCTTTCATAGGGCTTATGGTCCGCGCGCACTAGGCGTATTATTTATACTGTAGCGGACGAGCGACGCCAATACACGGAGGACAGCGACGCGACGCCGCGGCGCTATGTTTCATAGTAAGAATATTTTGCAGTGTAGTGCCGCGTCGCTCCGCTGCAGTGCAGTTACGCCTAGTGCGCGCGGACCTATAGTGTCTATAGGTGGAATCCACGACAATTTTATATATAATTATTTTATAATAATTTTTTTTTACAATTTTTAATTGTTTATTAGTAATATTATGGCCTTCCATGTTAAATATTTGCATCCCTTATACAATAATAGCATAGTAAAAAGAATGACAAAGTAGGGCAACTTCGGCCCAATCCGCGATATAATTATAACCTGTCATAGTTACCATAGTTGCCTGTCACAGGGTTGTCACTGTAGCTAAATTTTAATTCAGTGTTCAGAAATTGGCATTGGGCCGGGAAGTGTGTTATTAAAAAATATTTATTATTTATATACATTTAAGAATGTAAAACATTTTGTTTCTACATGTTTATGATTATTTTTATTAGGCCTGTAGTTACTTGCTTAACTGATATATTAGTAGAAAATAGTTTTAAAAATGTTTGTTTGTTAGATGTATCTCGAAATGTATTTGTGTAAATAAATAAAATAAATCCTTTAATTTCTTGCGTTTACAAAAACATAAATATGCTATTAGTAACAATTAAAAAAAAAATAAAAGTATATTAATAAAATCATATCACATCCTGCCCATCCACGGGCACCGCCCCCTTACTGCTGTGCCACACATAACGATTACTACGATTGTGCCACAGATTACAAATAATCGGAAAAAATCAATGTTAATATTTAAATAAGGTGTAATATGTTATTTACTCAGAAAGACAACAAAATTAACATTATGTAAAGTTTTACTTTCTTCTTATTATAATCATACAAATAAAACAACTATAATAGTTTAATTCCTTTTATTAACATGATTCGTCACAATCATCATTTATATTAGATTTGTACGATGAGGAGTCTCCAGTTATATTAATTATTAACTCTTGTGTGCATAAATTATCAAATGCAATGTCACGGTCCAAATCAGACATTATGATTCTCTTAGTTCTCTCCACCACACTTGATTTTTACGATAGTAATATTTATTTTCATATTAATAAATATAAAAATAAATATTATTTTATATTTAAAAAAATAAGAGATATCGATTATTACGTCCTTTTAACTATATATTGTCACTATACTCTAATTTTTAATTAGACGAAGTCAACTGACGTTTACTGTGTTGTCAGGTTTTGACAAAATAAAAATAGTGTTGTAACAAAATGAATGATTGAAAAAACTCCTGAATGAATGAAATTGCCTCGATTGTCTAGTGAATAGTTAGTGTGCCGAACTGCCGATATCGGGTACGGGGTTCGAATTTTAGTCGTGCTTTGTACATACCAACGAGTTTTCGACGACTATGTGCCTATAGAATCCAATTATAGGTAGGTAATGAAAATAAAAAAACATCGCTTATTACATCATTTGTTTTTATTCATCATCAGATAAAAAATCGTCACTATCGCTTTCGGTGACATTAATTATTAACATGTCTGAAACATTGTCCATCATGTGGTCGAGACCATACATTTTGTCTTCTTCTTTAATTATATGAGTCATAAAAAAATTATGTACTTTTCACCTTATAGCGGTAAAAGTAAAATCGTCTAATTTATCTTTGAAACGACAAACTTAACAAAAACAATAACTTAACAGCGTGGGCGCAGAAAAAACATTCGTGCTATCAGATTAGAGGTTAGAAGCCGAATAACAAACAAAATGGCGACCGCAAGCGCGGCGTTGATCGGTGTTGGCACTAGTCGCCGCGCCGCGCTTTGTAATAAGCCATCAAAAAACTGATTGTAGTTACATACTACTACTATTACTAGTGTAAAATAGAAATAATATTCTTTTATAGTTTGAAATGATTAACTATTCACACTCATTGTTCATTCATCTGATTGAACGAGAACGGAACGCATCACTAATACTTTAACTATGGCAACATTATTTTACAAAGTGACATTAGCTACTGTCAGTTGGCTTCGTCTAATTAAAAATACGACTATATAGCTTGTCAGTCGTCGAGCTGTCAAAAAACCATTAACAAAATGGACAAACTATAGAATAAGTGATTTGTTTACCTTTTCTGTTCAGTAGGTAATCTGAACAAATACAACTCTGGAATCGATGAAGAATTTAGACACCCAAACACACAGCAATAAGTTCTTCTACGAATATCACACATTTTTCATATAGTGAAAAACTGTGACGCGCGAAACTTGTGCGGCGTCAGCCTTGACTGGCGCACTGATAAGCGGTTCGAGATATTGTTTGAGTGTGCGTGCGGCAACGTAAAGATACTATGACGCACACATACAAGCCGCGCGCGGTGCGTTTGCATGAAGTTGTCTTACTTTGTCATTCTTTTTACTATGATAATAGGGTTCAATCAACTCCTTTACATTCTCTTTGGTTAAATCCTTGGCGAAGACATCTCATATTTTATTCAAATCCACTTATATTACTTTAGTATTAAGTAAAATATAATAACAAATGTTATGTAAATTATAAAGATGATCTAAATAATATCACCATCGATTTTCGATAAAATATTGCATTGTTTTGTCAGCGCTGCTAAACGCTGAGCAGCGCTTTATGTACGAATTTGCCTTCACGGAGAAATATTTTTTATCTGTAGTGTTTGTCACTGTTTGCGAATTTAAGCCGCGCAAGCTGCGCGATCGATAACTAATATTGGAAGATATTCGGAGTTTGTGAGGTCAGAGACGTTGATGGGCCCTAAGGTTGAACATTAAAAATTTATTAAATTCTTAAAAGTGTAAAAATGGATGCGGCTGGTGCTTACGGCGGTGGAAAGGCCGGTGGAGCCTTCGATCCTCAAGCTTTCATCCAGCGACCTTCTGTAATTGTCCGTGCAGTTTGCTGGGTAAGCTATATATAACATAACATCTTATATCATGTAATAGAACTTAAAATGAACCTTATAAATGGGTGCTATTAGCAGCGTAATACATCCTCACCAGCTACTATGTATTCACTGTAATTTTATTTTAGATTTAATAATAATTTGTTCCTTTTTTGTTTTATAAAAAAATATTATTGTGCACTAAAATCATGTGATTCACCTTGTAATTTGTATGTGCAATGTGCATGTCTTATAGAATAGACCTAATAGGTTTTGTAATACTATCTAATTTGACATATCATAGGTACTAGGTAGCTAGAATCAATACACTACATAGATGACAGGTTTATATTTGTTATTTAAATATATACATAAAATATATATAAATACTGGTTGTGTTATATGTAGGCAAGTTTATCCTATTAATAAAAGGCTTTTTAAGAACTAGTAAATTTACATCCTGAAATATTTTTTTAAGCTTATGATCTTATCTTATTTAATTTAAATTTTCATGTTAAATACTATCATGTTAAAAACTAAATTTATAGCAACTACAAAAGTATAAATATATTTTATACCAATTTAAACCAATTGCGTAACAATGCATTCCTGTAAGTACCTAATATAAAACCAAGGCTGGTTTTTATTACTTATTTTAAGTATAATCTTTATATTTTTTATATTGTTGTACTGTATGTCCCATACATTCATTTTGTTGTTGTATGTAATAAACTATTTATGATAAAGCTAAAAAAGTTTAAATCGATTTTATAACAAAAAGTTTTATGAATAAATGAAATGTATTATATGTATGTATTTAATAGAAAAAGACACTACTAACTTCAAAGTGCCCCACCCACATTCCATGTTTATTAAAGCTAAGTTGTTATTGTAAAGAACTACATTATAAGCATAACATAATCTAAAAAGGGGTAATTAAATTGTTTCTATTTTATCTTTTTAGAATTAAGCACAGTATATTTCTTTAGAAATGTGTGCTGAGTCTTTATGTGTTGTGTATAAATCCAATTAATAAAAGCTTTGAAAATTCTTTGGACGGTTTCATAGCAAGAGGATATACAGTACTATTTACACAGCATAAACATTTTAATATTTGTACATTGTCCTTATTAATAAATAAAAAAAAAAACATTAATAATAATTATCTCCATTAATATTATAAGATGGAGAATTTAGTTTTTAAAATTATTGTCACTTTTAGTCTTTGTGCGAATGCATCACAGCATTTTTTAATGAAATTTTATATGATGATTGCTGGTTATACAGGTCATATAGAGCTTTTATACAAACATTAAAGCCTGTTACACTTAATCCAATAAAAAAATAAAAAAATGGAAGGAAACAATAAAATACAATAAGTAATAAAACTTAAATCTATCTGTTATAACATTTTTTATAAAAAAGTAAAAACACAATTAATCCGGATAAATAAAAATAATATAATTTATTACCATATAAGACTTATCTATAAGAGATATCTTTAAATATCTATTGAACTACTTCCTGCCACATTGCCACATTTTCAGTAAGAAAGTTGTATCTAAACACAAAAATCAATAAGTTACAAATATTAAATGCCTTTACTTTATATCTATACTTTATAATTTTGTTTTTTTTTTTTAAAAAAAGTAAACCTATTTTTTTTATTATTAATATTATTTTTTTTCAGTTATTCAGTGTAATTGTGATGGGATGTATATCAGCCAAGGGCTGGTACATCAGCAAAGCCGACGGCAAGGAGTACTGCGTGTACAATAACGACACGAATGCCTGTAACTACGGCGTAGGCATATCGGTGATAGCGTTCGTAGCCTCCGTCGGGTTCATCGTGGGCGAATATCTATTCGAGCAAATGTCGTCGGTGAAGTCGAGGAAGCATTATGTACTGGCTGATATGGGATTTTCCGGTAAGTCGTATATATAAGACTAGCCTTTCCCGCGGCTCCGCTCGCGTTCTAAAGGCTGAAAATCAAAATAATTATTTTTCTCCCGTTTTTGCAACATTTTTCATTGATGCTCCGCTTCTATTAATCGTAGCGTGATGTAATAAAGCCTCGATAAACGGACGATCCAACACAAAAAGAATTTTTCAATTCGGACCAGTAGTTTCTGAGATTAGCGCGTTCAACCAAACAAACAAACAAACTCTTCAGCTTCATAATATTAGTATAGATAACAATTTTATCGCAATTTTGACTAAAGCTTTTCTACCTGCCTGACGTTAACTCTATTTGGAAGAGAACTCTATGTCCCTAGATTTAAAGGAGTATTTTACCTATACCCGGAATTATAATTCGATTCCACATTTGACATTAGCTAATGTCATTTTGTGAAATAATGATACCACATATAAGAGTGTAGTGATGACCACAAAAATCGATAGACAATCGCGATTTATGTTTATGTAATCATAATATTAGTGTGCCAATTAAAGACTAAATTATTGATTTTTATTTAAATAAATACATAATTATTCGTAATAATTATTTATTAATTAGTAACCATTGCTTTATTTTATAAAAAGTTAATATTTTTGTTTTTTATATTAAAAACATAACTTATAATAAAAGAGACTAGATAGATAGTTTTCTGTATTGGCAACCAGTGCGTGCTCGTGCAGCTATCGCCATTTTGTTTATTTTGTCATTCGGTTTCATAGTTCATTATCCCAGTCTGACTGCACGAATATTGTTTCATTGCGCATCGATATTTTGTTATTTTGTTGGGTTTTTGTTAAAGTTTAATTTAATTATCCGTTCAGAAATATTTAATTTCCTGATATACTTAGTTTCTATTAAAGTATTAGTTGTTTAGATATACTACTATAAACGAGAGGAATCGATCCGGAAATATTCCATTTCCGTATCGAATAATTTCACAACGTCACTATTTAGTACTTGTCATAACGTTGCAACACTGAAACTGTCAAATCTGGAATCGAATTAAAATTCCGAGTATAGATACTTTTCTACGACACCCACAGGAGAAAATGTTGTAGCCCTTTACTAAGACAAGACTAACATATAATAGGTAATTATTATATTTAGCGCAGGAACAAATTTAAAAGTTCGTGGCCTTAGATCTTTGCATATCGTCGTTGTAGAAAGATAACCTCGTATGTCCAGAGATCCAAACTTTACATGAACGAAAAAAATGGTTCATTTTGTCGATGTTTTTCAAACAAGAGGTTTTCGTTTTACTCCAAATATGGCATTAGTAGACATGTATTGGGTTTACGGTTTCGCCGTAATATAGAATACGTAATTTTAATTTGAATTTTACAAAAAAATATGCATTTTTGACATACGAGGTATTCATTCTACAGCGGCGATATATGGTGGATAAATGCAATGCAATAATGTAATAAAACTAATTAAACACGGGGCCATATCATTTGACATTAGGTCACAGTGCTATATTATGTTAAATGATTGATTTTATAGGGTCAGAGATCATTAACGCTGTCCTTCTACGGTTTGGTGTTTCAAATTTCAATGCATATTTTATGTAACAGTAACTTAACTTTAAATAAACTACTCATGAAATAGTAACGATATTAAATCTATACGTGTTATTGAACGACTTCAACGTTTTGTATACAGAATATATATTCCAAAACACTAGTTTTTTTTTGTCTGTTATTCTTACCTAATCTGTAAATCTGTGTGTATTTTAAGCAAAGTGCACATTTAAACTAAATTTTATGTAGTGATAACTTATTACTCAACACAACATTTAGGATACCTTTTTCTACAGAAAAGACGGATAAATTTCTATGGGAATAATCTTAAAAAGACTTAAGGAATTCACATGGTTAATACTAACTAAAGCTTGAGAATTACATTAAGAAAATGTAAAAGAAAATTGTTGATCTTGAACAGAAAAGTTCGCAATAGAATACTCGCAATAATACATTTTTATGTATTAAAATCTTAGGTACACCTAGGTGTGTCCATAATTCTCTAGGTGCTGACTCAGACTGAGGCGAATGTAGTTAGTACTAAATAAGGAAATACTGTTTTTTTTTTTTAACGGGGGGAAATCCACATGAACTACCTCCGCCTGGGGAAAGGCGGAGGGGAGTGCCGGACTCTTACCGACTAAAACCACCCCGGTGTCTCCTCGCACGTGCGCGTGAGGCCGCGGGAATCCACATTCTTCCGCAGCCCCACACTAGTGCTGGCCGGATCCGTGCGGGCCTCATCTCCTGCACAGGGTAGTGAGGTGTTGAACTACCCCGCGCATCGTCTCAGAGGTGCGCGCCAACACTCGCGCGCACCTACGACTCGGGTCCATCGAATAGGGGGCGAGGATTTCCCCAAATCCCTCGCCCCTGGAAATAAGGAAATACTGTAGTCCAATCAAATCAAAATATTTAGCATAAATATTTGAATGTCATGCGTCTACTACTAGTTCAGAAAGAAGAAAAAGAATCTGAGAAGAACTGGCGAAAGAAACTCAGCGGGACTAATAATATATAAAATGTAGAGTGTATATTATATTAAATATTGTAAAGAAAAGTGATCCTGCGTCTTTCTTATTGACCCAATTTAAAGTTCAAACGTTTCAGTTCTGTTTATGGACAAATATACTGCTTGATAATGCTTTTTGCATTAAATATCACAATTTCGCTTACTTAATACTTAGTAGGGCGATCAAAAGGAATTGAAGTTTACTAATAATATTGTAAAGAAGATTCTTTTGAGTTTTTTTTTAACTAAAAATGGGCTAAACCAGCAAACTGCAACTACGAGGCCCTTTCCTAAGTCCTGCCCTGGTACCAGGGTTTTTATTAATTAATGTGTTTTTTTTTCATAAATTGACCATAATATAACTTATAATTGTTAAATTCTGAATTGAAATTAAATTTCCGCGACAAAATCCGAAAAGATAGTTTCATTTATAATGAAACTAAATTTTAAACTTCTGGCGAAGACAAAAACCAATTACTCTTACATATTTAAAAAAAAACAATATATTTTTCGAAAAGAACAGCAAGGAGAGTACAAGAGTCTTTTAAATAAATTAAATAAGTTTTTCCATTTTTTCCTCTATCTAAGTAATATTATACTTACTTGACGAAAACACCTTGTAGGGATATTATAGCTGAGGTTTTAGAGTTTTAAAATAATTATTTGGATTAAGTAATTAAAAAAATAACATGAAACACTAATTTTTCTATAAACCGTGAGCAAATGAATCATGATAATATTCGGTTCATATTCAGCAACATTATTGCGTAAAATACACACAAAAACATACACCCGAATTGAAAAGGTATCTCGCTTTAGACTAAAAACTATAAGTACTAAGTAGGATCTCAATAAACCTTAGCGATCAGATTACCGTGTGATTCAGCACTGACATAGCGTAATTACTAAAAGGTCTCAAATCTCCCTGAAGACCTAAAGGTCTAGATGTTATCAGCTTTTAATGTGACGATAACCAATTCTGTCGTACTTTCATTAGTAATATTGTTTGTATATTAACTAATCAAAGTATGACAAAATTGGTTCGTATTAGTATTGAAAAGAATATCTTTCAAATGATTACATAAAATAACTATGTAATTTCGAAGGGAATTATGTTCAAAAGAAAACATGCTTCCAATGCACATGTTTCATGACTTTTTTAAGCTTTTTATACCTATTTGTTCATCTACCTCAGATACATTTTTTTTTAATTTATGATTTTCTTATCTTAACACTAAACATTTTATTTTATGTTTAGGTTTCAACATTATCACCGTAATTTATAGAGCTATGTAACAGCTCTAGACGTAAAACCGCATCGAACGACCTTTATTTCAATACTTAAGAAAGTAATTTTACACGCTCGCTCGTAAACCAAAAGGCATAAAATTGGTAAAAAATGACTGATAGCCGAAATTGTTTCTTCTATATAATTATAAACAGTTTTAAGCTATTTAAGTGGATAGTTATTGATACATTTATTAGATACTAACGATTCACCCTCGCTTTGCTCTGGTTCGTCCCTAGGTGTGATTTAGCTTATTAGTGATGATGATTTAGCTTATTTAGTTAGTGTGCATCATAATATATTCCCGCAGCAAACATTATTTACTATCGCAAATGTTGATCCGTATAACCAGCTATCACCAAAATGAAGACCACTGGACTAATTTTGATGAAATTTGCTGTGATCATAGTTGGTTATTCGTTATGAAAATGTCATGAAATGTCACATCTCTGAACAATCTAATCTAACAGTTAAGACGTGCCTAGAGCAAGGGTGAATCATCACTACATAGTATAAAACAAAGTCGCCTTTTCTGTCCCTATATCCCTATATCCCTATGTGCGCTTAAATCTTTAAAACTACGCAACGGATTTTGATGCGGTTTTTTTAATAGATAGAGTGATTCAAGAGGAAGGTTTATATGCATAACTAGCGGATCCCGCGGCTTTACCTGCGCTAAATCTAGGGAAGAGCCCGAGCGAAGCGAGGGCGAGTCGCTAGTTAGTTATAAATAAATTTATTATAATAGATACAGGACAATATCTGTTGGGTCAACTAGTAAACCATAAAAACCCGTCACAAGGTGTAAAGATAAGAAGAATAATCATTTATTTACACACATAGTAGGTAAAATTTACGTCGCCAGAGTCAGTTATATAGTAGGTATATGTAACTTTCATAAAATCATTGAGAACTAATACCGATGGCCGTGACCTACTTAAACGTTTTATCCACTTGAAAATCTGGGTTACAGACATTTGTTTGACAATTAATTCAAAGCTTTTTTTACATATTACAATATATGAAGAGTAGAGGCCTTTTATGGGTTCTTTATTATGGCATTGAACAAAATCGTTACTTTGTTTGTACCTTTATTATAATGTGTAACTAAAACGTGTTAGTTAATTTAATGTATAAACAATCGCTATTTGTACGCCACATAATATAATAATATTATTATTAACTAGCGACTCGCCCTCGCTTCGCTCGGGCTCTTCCCTAGATTTAGCACAGGTAAAGCCGCGGGATCTGCTAGTTATGCATATAAACCTTCCTCTTGAATCACTCTATCTATTAAAAAAAACCGCATTAAAATCCGTTGCGTAGTTTTAAAGATTTAAGCGCACATAGGGATATAGGGACAGAAAAGGCGACTTTGTTTTATACTATGTAGTGATAGTGAAGTAGAAATACCGATAGCCTTTTAAGATTTTAGACTTAGTTATAGCCTTTTTTATTAAATAACTTGCCCTCAGAGATTTAACGTAATTGTTTACGTTATTTTTTTGTTTGCTTGTGAATAACCAATCCCTACAGAGTGGTTTAACGAGTCTTTTACTGCCGGATAGAAGAATTATGCAAGATAAAAGAGAGTTAAGTCGAACATAACCACAGGCGAAATTATTAAAAAACGTACCTATAACGGAATCTAAACTCAAATTGAATCATAAAAAATAAGAAACGAAATCCGAAACTCCGCCCGCCAAAATGGATCGTTACAAATCAAATCTTCTGAGTACTGATTATTTACGTATTTTTACAACGTCACTCGCGATGGGTGGCATAATTTTATTGTAATTTTCACAGTATACGTATGTACGTATTTCGTGTAGAACTTATTATCTATGACCTATATATGACCTAATTTCTTTTGAGCTTTTTGTCCATTTCTATCTCTGATAAGGACGACTTCGATAGATAGGTTCTTGAGATTAAGTTGTATAGCCAGAGTCGTAGTGACTAGGGACCTAGCTGGTCCTTAGCCAAACGTTTTCTTGTTTAAATTAAAATTATCAATTGTTTGTCTTGTTTAAAATAAAATTATCAATTAAAGCAGTTTGTTTCTATTGCTGCTATATTTACGACGAAAAATATTAAAAGAAGTATCAAAAAATAAGTATTTTATTCAATTGATATGGAACCCATCGTGTGCGATTACGACTGGCATTTTTATGATTTTTCATATTTGAGAGTACTTTTAGAGATTATATCTACATTTAAACCAAAAAACTCTATCTTGTTATAATAATATGTAATTTTATAATTATAAAGTGTAAAATATGTTACAAAATATGCTATTTTCAGCATTCTGGGCGTTCTTATATTTCGTCGGCTTCTGCTATCTGGCGAATGCTTGGGGCAAGACCGACACCCCGCCGGTGGGTACCGCTAACAACATGCAAGGCGCCATCGCCTTCTGTTTCTTCTCTATTTTCCCTTGGGTAAGTCAATAATTTTTGAAGTGAAACTTCTTTAGAATCGTTGTGATTTCAAACTCGATGAAACGAAAAAATAAGTCCATAGTACCAGGCACTCAGAGACGGGGAAGAGTTAGCCTTAATTTAAATTCAAGTTTTACTTCTGACATGTGTACTTTGTACACACGCACTTTTTTTTTATTTTGAAATGGGCTATATATACGTATTCATTGGCAAAATATAAAATAATCAATTATCGATAATGAAAAAATAAGAGTAAAAAAATCTCATTTTGTCTCGTTGTTAATATTATTATCATTACAGTATATTATTTTAATGTTTGTGCAATCAAAAAAATATTTATGATTAGTTAGACAGTGGTAGCCCAGCGGTAACGCGCTCGCTTGGATAACCGAGTGATGCGGGTTCAAATCCGAGTCTCGCACCTCTGATATTTTCATGTGCGAATCATTTATATCATGGTTACCACTTGTCTTACAGTGAAGGAAAACATCGTGAGGAAACCTGCATGTCTGAGAAAACCTAACAAGTTTTCGAAGGGCATGTGAAGTCCGCCAACACGCACTAGGCCAGCGCGGTGGACTATGGCCTGATCCCCTCGTACTGAGGGAGGCCCGTGCCCAGTAGTGGGACGTTAAAAAGGGTTGATGATGATGATATTACAAAGTAGCGATGTACAAATATTTGTAGGTGGCATGCGCGTTCTTCGCGTTCCAACGCTTCCGCGTGGGCGCGGAGGCGGCGTTCGCGCCCGCGTACGAGGTGGAGGGCGGCAGCCCCGGTGCCTTCCCCGCCTACCCCGGCGCGCCCGACCCCCAGCCCGCCTACAGCGACCCGCCCTTCAGCCACCCCAACACCGGTCAATACACACACTATAGCTATAAGTAGACACACACACACACACACACACACATCGATTTACATACCATACACAACACACAACGCACAAGATACTTATCAGATACAACATACACACAAGATACTTATAAATATACACACACATATCTATTTACATACCATACACAACACACAAGATACTTATCAGATACTACATACACACAAGATACTTATAAATACACACACACACACACACACATCTATTTACATACCATACACAACATACTAGATACTTATCAGATACTACTTACGCACAAGATACTTATAAATAGACACACGTTGATTTAGACAGTGGTAGTCCAGTAACGTACTCAACGTACTCGCTTGGATAACCGAGTAAAGCGGGGTCATTACGAGTCCTGCACCTCTAATATTTTCATGTGCGAATCATTACTAACTTGATTACGACTTGACTTGTCTTCCGGTGAAGGAAAACATTACCTACATGTCTGAGATAACCTAGCAAGTTTCAAGACATGTTAAGTCCGCCAACCCGCACCAGGCCAGCATGGTGGACTATGGACCCGTTCTACGACTATGGACTCGTATCCCCATTGTATTGAAAGGAGGCCCCGGCCCAACGTTAACGGAACGGAACTGAATATATATAATATACACATTGATTTAGGACACAATAAAACATCTGTATGAGACGACATGTCATAATATGCAAGTTCAGCCTGTTACTGTAAAATTTCTTAGCGGAAATCCTCAGTAAATAAATTTTGTCTGACCCGAGAATCGAACCCTTGGATCTGCGGCCCAACAAGAAAGCGATTAGGCTGCCTTTATAAATAAATTAAGTCTTAACAATTGTAGCGAAAACACTCGAGAGGAGAGTGTCACACCAAATCTCACTTAATCTCACCTGATATGAAATAATAAAGATTTCTTGATTTATCAAAAAAAACGAACTTTTAAAGTTTACTAGAGTTAAAAAACAGCTCATTCCAAACATTATCCATAAACTACCAACTTCTTATTATTAACTTGGATTTTTTTATTTGGTTTCAGGAAACATTACTGACTATACCGCCCCAACTTACTAAACAGTTGGTGTCCTTTACCCGTCGTTATTTTGTCAGGTTATAATTAATTTATCATAATATCAATACAGAAGTCGGATTATATGCAATAAATGTTGTTTGCTCATTCTTACTATATAAAAGACACTAAAAATATATACAAAAAAATATTTTTTTAGAAGTAACTATCCCAGTTAAAGGTAAATAGGCCTAATTGTTAAGAGTTCATGTTGTGATTTTTTTTCTTTAAAATGCATATAATCCGAAATTTTTACTCCAATAAATAACTAAAAAGTATTATGTTTTTCATCTAGTCATAGTAAACAATTTATTGTTACATAGCAATCATATATTATTTAAGTAAAAATATTTTATTTTGAGACTTACAATTTATTTTTTTACTCCTTAAATGATTATGCGCATTAAATAAAAAAATAATACTTTATGGTTCATTTTCATTTTTTTTTAATTTGACTTCTTGGCAGATGGAGGTTTTCATTTTGAATATTATTTTAATCTGTCTCGAATAATTTATTGTTATATAATGTTTTAATGTTATTAATTAACGTACCTGCATCTTGGTATTGACAATATTCCTGTATTGTAAAATATCTTGTATATAAATATTAAAGATATTATTTGTGTGATTTGTTATTGTGATATTTTTGTTATTAAACTTTGAGAAATGCTGCTACAATGAATTATGAATATTTTCGAATTAATAATTGAATCTTCATGGAGAAATAGTTGTGTGACGTCATATATATAGGTCAATGAACCTTCTCTAGAATTTTCTATCGAATTTCTGATAGTTATACAAGGCCGGTAGAATCGATATGGTTAGTCTCGATATTTTATCGATTTGTGTCGCTACTTCGTAATTCACAATGATTTTAATATCATTTTCATTGACATTTACGACGTAACTTCACAAGGCGATAAAATTTCGATGACTAACTATGTGTACACTGCCGGCTCTGAGGTAAAGATAAGCAAGTTATAATTTATTGTAGCAATATTTGACACAATATCTATTTTTAATTCCACTGTAGTGCCATGTGGGTAGATTTAAAATCTTAAATTGTTCATCTCGTT
This sequence comes from Boloria selene, assembly GCA_905231865.2. Classification (NCBI taxonomy): domain Eukaryota; kingdom Metazoa; phylum Arthropoda; class Insecta; order Lepidoptera; family Nymphalidae; genus Boloria; species Boloria selene. The sequence goes on from HG993141.1 coordinate 10,684,887, forward strand.
CATTTTGCATTTAAGACATATTGTATTAATTAGTGTTATTGTATAATTACTTAGAAAACACTTAAAATATTATTTATTTGTTAATTTAAAACATTGAGGCTCTAGTAAGAAGTTATTACATCACTGATTTTTATTCACCCTTATTAAGTACTATACTGCCCTCTGTTATGTTTAAAAATTCAGTATTAAAACTTCTTTTAATAAAGTAGATGTTAAAATTAGACATTTTATTGATTTTTTAATAAATGTAAGTTCTTTAGAAGTCACTTTAGAATGTGTCTATACAATAAAGTAATCGCTTGAACTTTAGCATATTATAGATAATTGTTAAACAGCATATCGATATATATTTTCAATATTATTTTAAATGAATAAAAATAATAAATATATTAGGTAAGTGAATGTGCAACCGTTTTAAAGTGTTAACAAGCTTTGCTGTGGTGTAATAAAGTGTTATTGGAATTAACTAGACTTTGACTATTCTTGTTACAAAATCGATATCTTCTAAACTATTGAAAATGGAACAATATTTTTCTTAAATAGTGAAAATTATAACCCCCTCTCAACTAGCTTCTTTATTTTTTATTATATTATTTTAAATATTATGTTCATCTTTAAGAGGTTCTCTAAATATAATGACTTGTATTATCATACTTTACCTGCATTTAGAACGTTCGAATTTTAAAAATAAAGTACAAACCAAATAATGATAATATATTTTCTTAGTCTGTGGTAATAATGAATATGTCAATTTTTTTAATTTGCAAAGTATTTATCTCTCAAACAAATTCGATATTTGGGTAAGTAATTGATTTATTTGATAAGGTTATCAAAGTGTAACTAATAATTTAAACTAAGTCAAGAAAAAATTATAACCCAATTAAAATTAGTTTCCACTTTGTTTAACAGGATCTAATATTATAATTTGTAGTACATACCTAGCGTATTCATTTTTCTTAAGCTATATAATAAAAAGGCAAAGTATTAAGCTCTATATAATTTGGTTGGATTATACCACAGACTATTTAATAGCTTCCACTTATGAGAACTAGTTATAATTGTTAAAAATTAGCAGCCATTTTGTCATTAATTGTTGACAAATTAATATTTTTTTAATCTCATTATTATTAAACTTTATAGTACGAGTATTATATCAGTCGCGAACTTTCAGCTTATGAATTCTCGCTTTACCCCTAATTGTGCAAGATCCTAGGGCCGCCAGACTTTACGCATTTTCTCAGTAACCAAATGTATGGGGCTTAGTACTTTAAATATGTACTTAAGAGTATGTGTAGATACTTTAAAGTACTTTATCCCATACATTTGGTTAATAAGTAAATAAGTAAGGTCCGGCGGCCTTGGGATCTTGGTCTATAACCTAAATATTATATATAGGAATATTAATATTTTATTAGCTATTAAAGTATATACAAACGCGATTTGAATAATTATATTGTAAATGTAACTTTAATTAATATGTATGCTGAGATGTTTAGAATATAATATGTGTAATAACTAATAATATTTCTCTAGAACTACCACTTATTTAATGCAATCATTAAATGTAGCTTATATTTTTATAAGTATTACGCTGTTATATGAAATACTGCGATGTTTTCTCTACATATTTAATATGTATATATAGCATGTATATACAAATTAAAGTGACAGCTATTTCCACTTAATTTTTTTCACATGTTTAGCAAATGTCTAACACTTTGTTTTTTGCTAAAGCAGTTTAAATCACAACAAATATTTTAAACGATTTGAACCCATATCCCTATCAAAATAAAGTTGCAAATAATTTAATACGTTAATATAACAATAGTTACAGGGACACGTCGCGGTATTTTCATGTAATTAACCAAATCTATATAATAATAATTAATATATGAATGATTGTTAACTTGTCGGTTTAATGTACTGACAAAAAAATGCCCCAAAATAGAAGTTTTCAATAAAACTAAAGTTTTCGGAAATGTATTTTAAAGTACATAATACAAGTTAAACGTAGAAACGGTAAGTATGAAATAGAAAAAATATTACCTATATATTTTTTTATACTTATAGCACTCCTTAGTCCTTACACATCATTAACAAAGCAAAAAATAATTATTCAAATCGGTCCAGCCGTTATTTAGTTTTAGCGAGACGAACAAACAGTATTTTTTAATACCGATTCAATATCGAAATACGTATTTCAATGACTAATTATAGTATTTAAATGTAAACTAATAGTATATAATGTCAGTACATTTTCCGCTTGCTGTTTTTAGTGACTGTTTCGTAGCCCTTGACTAAAACTTAAATGTAGTGTCAATATTTAGAGGTAGAAATGACACTTACCGTAATATTTTCTTAGATTTACACAAATATTTGACATTTTAAATAAAACTTTACGGAGTTTTTCTCTATATTTTTTTTTTGTTTTTTTTGTTGCGAATGGTACCTTCAACAGTCATCAGTTTCACTTAAAAAAATCGAAAAGATAGTTATATTTAAAATGTCACATAACAGTAATTATCGGTTCTAATGATAATGGAGTAATCGCAATTTTTATTAAGTGTTAAATATTCTAATTCAATGTTCGACGACTTGGTGTTATGTGTATAGTAATACTAATACATTCGATAAGTCTCATCCTGTTGACGGTCTATGAAATAACGTATATATCTGCACATCAGTCAGTTTGTTTTAAAGTATTTATTTATATATATTTTAAATTCCTTTTAACTTAGTATTTAATTAATTTTAGTTAAAGCTTAAGTTTTTAATTGTACTTATCATATTTTAAACCAGGAATGGTCGTTTTATTGTCTTGATAGAGATAATATAGTAGAAAAGGAAGTTGAAAAAAAGTCCCTTTATCTCTCTTTCTCACTCTACACCGAAATAAATACCAACGTCTTTCACCATTTTTTTGTTAGGAAATCTCAGGAGCAACTCGCATAGTATACCGCCCACCTTAAGTGGGTCATCGCCTAGGTATGGCCTCACGCCCGGCTGGATTGCCAGAAGCAAGAGACTCCTGAACTAAGACTAGATGGACATATCGGGGGGACTTGTCAATTTTCTACTCTATTGTCTCTGTATATAAGAGTGCTTTATATAATTTCTTTCATATCCTTATTTTAGAATAAATGTTATAAGTAAAATTATTATGTTGTCATATTATAAAACAATTGTCCTTAAGATGGCGTTTACCAAAGATTGTCACCTCCATTGAATATAATGTATACTCTCTAATTTAAACTCACTTATTGCGTTTTTAATTTTTTTGTGAAAAATAATTTGAACTAAAACATCTGTAGTTTGATCAGGACTAAATAAAAAGTATATTTTATATATCAAAAACTTCAAAATTACACGCACAAGTAAGCAGAAGTTGTAGAGAGTATCCATTGAGTATATTCAAGCGAAAACCTGTTTAATACCTACATTATGAAATTATATTATGTATCATGTAAATTGTGAGATAAAAATAAATTGATAGATATGTGTATTCGTTGCTTTATTTATAAAGTAGTTTGTAGTGACCCTAACTTTGAATTCAAGTTAAGCAAATAGAATCTCTGTACAATACGTAATCCAAAATTTCATTAATAAAAATAAGAAGTGCACAACAAACTTTTTTATTTTATTAATGTACTAGCAATATGCGCGGCTTCGCCGCGTTCACTTTTTTAATCGCTACTAAACTTCATTCGATGTACCTACCTACTCCATATATTATGTGCGGCGTGCACTCCGCCTCCTCTCCTGTTATTGTAGTTTCCTTATTTTTTTTCTTGCAATTAAAATAGCCTATATTAATGAGTGATAATGTAGCATTCAAATGGTTAAAGAATTTTTAAAATCGGTCCAGTACTTTTTGAGCCAATTCGTTACAAACATACTTACAAACAAATCTTTCCTCTTTATAATATTAGTATAGATAACAAGGAATAAAATAAAGGCACGCAAAAGTGACAGCTCAGTGGTTACGTGCTTTCTTTCGAAACCGAATGAAGCGGGTTCAAATTCCTTGTCTTGCACATGTCCGTAATGTTGACTATAAAATAGAAAATGTGCTGGAATGTCCCCGGTGTGCTATTATGTGCCACAAAAAAAATTACAAATAATATTTTTATGAGGTTCGTTTTTTCAAGTCCGTTATCTCCGCAACGTAACTGTATTGAGGTCATTAAAATTGTTAAAATTTAAGTTTTAAATTTAAATTTTATTAATTTATATCAAGAGTAGTAAAATGCAAAATTAATAGAATTTTCCTCATTCCTCATCCAAAACTAAGCCTCGATAACTGTTATTGAAAATCATACACACCCTCACACATAATATTCCTATAATTATTTACATCCAGTCATTTTTAAAATGAATTTGTGATATAAAGGATAAGGATATTTATAATGAAACTATTTTAGTTTAGATTTCACATTTATTTCACATTTTGCTTAAAACTAACAGATTATCACAAAATAACAGTGAAACTGATGATTCACAGAATCTAACACGACAATGGGAAGGTTTTTTGCTTCAATCTGGCACACAAGTGGCAAATTGTAATAAAAAATAGAGATGTACTAAATAACTACGAAAATACATTACGAAATACTTCAAATAAATCACATTGTTCAAAAACGTTTTTATGTTAACTACAAAAATTAAGTAATCCTTATTATAAAAAGCTCATATCTTTACAAATGCTTTTAATAATCTTACAGTTGGTTAGTGTAGGATTAATTTTTAAACTTTTTGAGCTCAAATAATGTCAATGTACTAATACTTCAGACATCTTGTCTATACTAAGTAGAGTTATACCATACAATTATTTTTTTTTAATTTTTAAACTTACTAATTATTCTATACAGCGTGTCTTAACATCTACTCTTACATAAAGCATATTATAAAGTATAAGAAACCTAATTGCCAACTTAAAATTAATATCACTTTGAACAGACGCAGGAACTGAATGACTACAGAACAGATCTCAAATATTGTACATTTTATCTAAAGTAATGTTCTTAAGAGTGAAAAATGGACATACAAAATCTATGATCATTGATTTTACAAATAATATCCTGTATTTAAAAAGTCTGAAAACCAAAGTGTAGTAAAAATATCTATTTTATCAAAAATTTTATCCCTATTCATGTCTTTCTACAATAAGAATAAGCTTGAGTTTTTTTGTTCATATTTCAGACTTTTTAAATGTTATAATATCCATTAAAAAATAAGATAAGGTAATTAAGACTACACATTATTTAGATTTCATAATTATAAGGAAATGAGGTCTGAAACAGACTTACACTTTTAAGATTAATGTTGTAGTAATGTCAACATTAAACAATATAGCAAATCCAATGAAATATTAAATACAAAGTACTATTACTACCGTATATTTTTTCATATTTGAAGAACATCAACTGGAAACTACAGTATAATAATAATAATGGAGATTTAAATTATACTTTTTTAGGGACACCTAACATTGGGCCTCAATAATTAATATAACTCTCAATAACAAATGCCATTAATTACTCTACTGTTATTCTTACAATAAATTAATTTTATAGACTCTTCGTGTCTGATCCTATAAAGACAAAACTACACACTATAAATCTGTTCTCATACTGACAGGCTTGTGCTTAGAGACTTCTGTGGACTGACAGAGATTACACTGATTGTTCTAAATATAGATTTAATAATCTCATATGTATACAAATACATACATTTTTATAGATTATAATTGTTAATATTGTTTTCTACTGTATGAGGTGTGTACCTTATCACATGAAGTCAATTTTAAAAATTATCCTCTAAGCTCTGCCTGTAAGCCTATACTACTTTTTAGCTTTAGCAGAATGCCCTTGCTTACTTGGAGGTGTCCACCTTAAAGCCGAAGGATCTACACATAGGCGAGGCTTTTTAAAATGAGAGCTAGCTAACTGCTCTGCTACGGTCTTTGGTGTAACACAAATAACATGTTGTCCCTTCCAATACTTGACCATATTCATGGATTGAAGGGTTGATATAATATCAGTTTGAGAAATACCAGTCATAAGACTTAAATCTTTGATACTTAATGTACCTCGGCTTGCACTTAATACTTCTAAAAGTACATAAGACCAGTATGATCTGTAACTTAGCTTTCCCAGATCTGAAAGTGGCTTTTCAGGGCTACCAACAACTTGTTCTAATCTCGACAGTTCATAACTAAATGCAATGAGCAGCTTACCATAGCCTTGTCTCTGATAAGGGGGGAGTGTCAAAATACATGCAACATTATTACCTTCAGGTGAATCTTTCTCTTTTGAAAAGTAGCCAACGAGATGAGCTCCATGTTTATCAACTTCACATAATATGTAAAATAAAAACTGTTCAATATCAAAATAAAGAGTTTTATGATCTAAAAACAATTTAGCCAGTAAACAAAGGTTTTGACAATAGATTTTATGTTCCTTGCCATCAGCTTCAAATATAGCAATTGTACCTTTTCTATATATTTCGTTCCCTAATGGTTGTCTCGCTGTACATTCACTTAGATGGTACCTATAGGTCTTTTCCATCCGCATATATTTTAAACAATACTCGCAAATCCACAATTTTGATTGTTTCCCATATTCATCAGGGTAAGGACTAAAATACCAGGTGTCTATCTCATATTTGCCAATTTGTATCCTATCGATATATTTCACTTTGGTAATTGCCTCATGTTCTTTTTCCAAAGCCGCTGTTGTTGGATCCATTTCCGCATAGGATTTCTGTACATGATTGATCTCGTCATGTTTACGTTTTTGATTGCGCGTTATTTTTCGTCCTGATTTGTCGGTTAGCAAATGATCGGAGTTTATGTTATTATTTGAGTTTTCACACACGTCAAATCTATCAGACATAACCCGGTGGCGTGAAACCCATTCATCGAGCCGTCGATCGTACCCCACATAATGTACATAATATTCATAAACAGATTCCGCAGCATTGTAGCGCGTCTGTATTATCTCCGCCGGGTGCCATGACTCATCGGAACGCCGCACTAAATAATGCTCTCCAATATCCAAAGGTTGCTCTTGTGTCGATTCCGAGTCTTCATTATCAGTACTACGACACTCTGGAGTAGGCAATTCATTATTTACTATTGGTTTTTCTAACTCCTTATCACCTTTTGCCATATTAAAACAAGAAACCATTAATTATATCACGCAATACCGCGCAACACAATCTGTCGCAGTAGCCATGCTATTATTTCCATAGATAACAAAAATTAAAGCGCGCAAAAACGTGCCTTAGTGTAGTGAAAAACCGATATTAGTAGATTTTTATAAAATCAAATTTAGAGAGATTATTTTTTTATTTATAAATAATAAGCATAATGTGTGTACAATAAAATTTTAAATTTAGACTTAGTAAGTGTAATAAAAATATTTATCTTATTTTAATGAAATTTATTTTTTACTTATAATAATTTTAAGTGAAAAGGAAATTACCTCAACAATTCCATATTTTTATTGAATTCCATATCTTATTAAAATAATATAATAGTAAATGTGGCGTTATGTCTCTATTAATAATATTTTATTTAAAATTATTTTACATTGTTCCACTTTAATCACTATATTTTATCTGTAGCCACCATTACGAATTTTACGTGAGGTCCGCTGGCTGTGGACTATTATTATTCTGTGGTTGTGAGTTGCTGTCTGCTGTTGAGTGTTGAACGTACGTAACGTAATTGCTATCGGCGAAACGTCTGTGACTCTATGTAGTCAGTAGTGTTCGAATAATTTGTAAATCTTTTTCTAATCGTCAAAAGGAAGATATGAAATTAATTTTGTTTTCTAAAATCTGTACAATTTATTTCCATAAGTGTTGATTTTAATGACAAAGTGTATTGATTGCAATTAGAGGTGATTTAGTGCAGTGGTAACCATTCGAGATTGGTTCGGAGGCCTTCGCTGTGATAATCGCCCCTTGTTTTAGTGGGAACAGAATTCTGAATCGCAGAAATGCAGGCGATCAAGTGTGTCGTTGTAGGTGACGGGTAAGTTATTTAGTTTTATTTGTAACAGATATAGTTCATGTACCTTTGTAATACGCTTATTATCGTAACAAACTATCTGACGTCATTATATGAAACAGTCATACTCATTTGTGCCGCATCCAGTGCTGTAACCGAACGCTCTCGAGCGATAACGCATGTGATTATCAAGTTGTCCTTATAAATCACTTATAAGTATAAAAACATTAAAAATACTTATTAAAGAGATGATTTTTTAAATACTATTTTCTATTTCCATTATTATTTTATTGATAAGTAGTGATTATGGTGATTGTGTTATCAATTATCTTTAATCTTTCATTAGCTCTTTTAGAATACTTTAAAAATATATTTTGCACAAATAATTAGCAAGTTATGGTTGCATGTAGTGAAGATAAATTTATTTCAACTACTGATGGATATTGCTTTTACTTTCTAAAACAACACTTTAAATTATAATTACTTTAAAAGAGGTCTATATTTATCTAAAAACACAATTGGTATTACAAAGGAGTTAGCAAATCTCTGTTATTTTCTAAAGGTGACTCAAAGCATGCCAAATAGGATAGTAACATATGCCTGCCAGGGTGCATGCAAATTGTCCCATTTCCTCTATTGGAAGTTAATAGTAGTATTGTATGTTTTAAATATTAAAAAGTTGTACTATTGTATTAAATGGTACAGGTATTAACTGTTTTTATGGTAGGTGTCTTTATTAACTATTATTATTTTGTGTATTTATAATAATGTTAGAAGAAATACTAAAAAGTACTAAGTACATACTTTTGTGATGCCTTTTTAATTTTATTGTTATTTCTTTATATCATATGGATATAGTTATGCAGACCAGAACCACCCCACAGAATGACTGTTTTGAGATATGATACATTTTCATAAAAAAATGTATGCAAAGTTTGAATAACTGCTTACCCAAAAATACCTTTATAATATTATAGAATATGTAGATAGCTTAGATCTTTTTAGCATATAGCAATTTTGGACCTATCTGTGTACTTAACTCAATTTCACCATGGTTCTGGTCTGCATAACTAATCCATAAATTAAAAACAACTGTTACACACTTATCATTGTCTTATAATTATCTAAATGTATTTTAATTCATATTTGATTTATAAAATTATTGAGCTCATAAATCAATAGTTTTGTGAGCATATTGAAGGTCTAATCTTGCTTGCCTTTGTTGTCTTTCCCTTAGGGTAATAAATTAACATTATCTTTTAGGCAGCTACTGCTGCTCTTAAGTAAATACCCTTTTGAGATCAAATCTATTAATTGGTACCTCAAAGTTTACAAATACTACACAATTTGAAGTTGTATGAAATAAAGTTTATCTTAATCATCTCTTGATGATATTTCATAATTGTAATATTTATTATTACAATTTTTTTTATAGGTTATACTTAACTAGCGACTCGCCCTCGCTTCGCTCGGGCTCTTCCCTAGATTTAGCACAGGCAAAGCCGCGGGATCCGCTAGTTATACATATAAACCTTCCTCTTGAATCACTCTATCTATTGAAAAAAACCGCATCAAAATCCGTTGCGTAGTTTTAAAGATTTAAGCGCACATAGGGATATAGGGATATAGGGACAGAAAAGGCGACTTTGTTTTATACTATGTAGTGATATACATATACATATTTCTATGTAACAAATAAATTTAAATGAACAACATAAACAATTTCATAGCAATTGTTAATTAGTATAATTATTAGAACTTGATTTATTTGTTGAGGAAACATTTTTGTGAAGACCTTGCCATATTTTTTGCATAACTAAGCAAGAAATATAATGAAACTTGTTTCATAAATAATTTGTATCAATACTTACAGTGATTCTGAAACAGCAATACAAAGTTGCTAAATCTTGTTTTTTAGGTATTGGTATGGTAAACATGGGCTGGTTTTGGCAACTCAATGACATTGCACCTATTTTGTGTGTGTGAGAGTATTTCTTTGTTACTCTTGCCACCCCACCTCCTCCAGGTGCTTCGGAAACCTCTTGGGCCTCTTAAAGACCCCAGCAAGTGCCCTCAGGGTGCCAAGTTTCTGTGCCCAGTACACCGCTACTTCTGGACAGCTTGAAGCGTACATATATAGCCGTTTCTTCTAATATTAATCAAACTTTGTACAGGGGACTGTCAGATATGCCCATCTATACTAATATTATAAACGCGAAAGTTTGTAAGTATGGATGTATGGATGTATGGATGTATGGATGTTTGTTACTCTTTCACGTAATAACTACTGAATGGATTTTAATGAAACTTTACAATAATATAGCTTATACATCAGAATATCACATAGGCTACAATTTATAAAGATATTGTGTGAATTGTCCAAAATATAACGATAAGTATCAAGTAAGTAGTAAAAAATCTACCATCTGCGAGCTATTCTGGCGTGCGCTGCCAAAACCGCTAGAGTTATACATATGTAATGTATGATGGAAATGTTTATCTTAACAAGCGACTCACCCTCACTTCGCTCGGGATCGTCCCTAGATTTAGCGCGAGCGAAGCCGCGGGTTCCACTATATTAAATAGATGCTTATATATTATATATATATGCTTAATGCTTATTATATGGCCCGTGTCCAGTCAGAGCCACAGTTATTTGCCTAAGTATTATAATCTCAACTCACAAAATACTGTATTGTAAAAAATCATTGTTATTTTTGTAACAAATTAATGTTTGTGAGGCAAGGTCGTTCTATGACATTTACAATTTGTTATCATGACTGGGTTTATTTCAGTGATGCTACATATGTTTTTTATTATTTGATTTCAAATACGTGTCTTAAAAGTATTTGAAGAAGTTATGAAAACACAATTTGATGTATATTTAAATTTAGAAATTAATATTGTTGTTTAAATAACAAATACCTATATAATATTAAATTGTTAGACTATATTTTATGTTAAGTAGGTAACAAAATATTCTAACAGATTGCATCAATAAACTTATATGTGTGTGTATTAGATATTGAACCTATGTACTGTCACGTCAGAATGTAGAGAAAACTTTCTAACAATCAACTTAATGTTGACTAAATAAAGAAACCTGCAATATGTGCTTGGAAAGTTACTACGTGAAAGAAAGTGTCCTGCGCGATCGATGTTTATTAGAAACACTGTGAGTTAGTCTGGAAAAATAACACTGAGTAAGAATGAATTTAAACTGATTTCGAGTCTGACAACACGTTTGGTTCAGTTTGTAGTGATCTCATTTGCTGTGTCAGCGGTCGGGAGTTTGAGTCCTGCTAGCTAAGCATTTGTGTGATGAACGATAATGTTTGCACTTCAATCATGGGTTTTTATTTATAATATGTACTAGCGACTCGCCTTCGCTTCGCTCGGGCTCATCCCTAGATTTAGCCCGAGCGAAGCCGCGGGTTCTACTAGTTATACATAAACCTTTCTCTTGAATCACTCTATGTATTAAAAAGAACCGCATCAAGATCCGTTGCGTAGTTTTAAAGATCTAAGCATTCATAGGAACAGACAGACAGCGGGACGACTTTGTTTTATACTATGTAGTGATGTATTTAAAATTATTTATGTGTAGTGTATCAACTATCTGATATCGATAATACAAGCCTCAATCAATAATAGATGGTGTTCCCAACATATTATTTATTCGTACTGAACAATAACAATTTCATCAATATGATTATAGTTATTACTCCCACTAATCAATTACTTTTGTGGACCAATTAAATACTGTTGTTTGTTTCGGGCCAATATTGGGATACTGTGGTTTAGGTAACAGTTTTATGAAGCTATCCTCATCTGAGTGACAAATTACTGGCGACAGCCGCGATTTTCCTATTCATTCAAATCAATATAAATAAATAGTTTAGAAGTTAGATGTAAGAAGTATTTTTGGAACAAATGATTCCAATCGTAAAACAACGCTTCACTAATAAAAAACTGCGTTGTTTTTTCGTGTTATACTTTATTTTTAGTTCCAATCATAATTTTTTTTTCAGTAAGGCATCGCAATTACAAGGTCTGTAAATCGATAGGGTTTACCATAGCGAAATCAAAACCGCAACTAGTCTCTCGTAATCGTTTACCGTAGCGAGAGATACTTTGGCATATGTCAATACTAAAGGTTCACCCTCGATCGTTTGTCCCTGGGTACGCTTTAATAGTAGGTATAGATTTTTCAGAAATTTGGTATTTTCCAACAGTTGTATGGTATATGTTGACTCGGATAATAAACTGTAATCATACAAAATTTAATCAACATCTGTCCAGTTCTTTCCTCGTGATTCAGTCACAGATAGAAAAACAAGAATCCTAACTACTATAGAATCGGCCTGTATCTATACATACAAATAAAATTGGAGTGTCTACTTTTAATTTCTAATTAACAGCTTTTCACTAAATGCATATAATAAATAAATAAATAATAAAAATATGTTTGGGATATTTACACACAGCACTATCTAGTTCCACGGTAAGGTACGAGCCTTGTGTTATGGATACTAGATGATTGATATACTACACATACATAAGTTTAAATACATACATATTATAAATATAAACGCCCATGACTGGAGTAGGTACAAACATTCGTGCTCAACAAATGTATGCCTCCAGCGGGACTCGAACCCGCGACCGCTTGCGCAGTAAGTAGGGTCACTACAAACTTTTTTAAATTTTTGTCTGTCTGTCTGTTTGTGAAGGCTAATCTCTAACGGCTAGACCGATTTTGACAGGACTTTCACTCGCAGATAGCTAGCAGATGATAGCAGATATAGTTATAAGGCGTAACTTAGGAGGAGGTAGAAATATTATTTATATTGAATTAACATGTTTGAAATTCAACATTAAACAAATTGCATTTGCATGCTAGCCGTAAAACCAGTCTATGAGCTGAAACCGGTTTGTGGTCAAAGGGTTAGGGAGGGTTAAAGAAACAAGCCTTTAATCTTATTTGCAGTTAGTTAATGTCATAATCACATCAGTTTCGAAAGCATATTGAGTAAGTATTATTACTAATTGTAAGACGATGTTTTTAAATATATTAGAAAGGGAAATTTTCTAGAAAACAGATTCAGTAAAGTTCAGAGAATCTACGGTCAAGTTCGTTGTAATGCATTTGGAATGTTGTCCGAAAAATAAAATAAGTCTGAGTAAAATTAAAAAAAAATCCTTTAATGTTTGTAACTTAAACTATCACAAATACCTACTAAACGACTATTATTATCAATCGCATTAGGAGATAGGCAAGAATATGCAGCAATGTTTACTAGAATTTCCTTGAATATTAAAATTATTTTTGGATACAATCGAAACTTGTAATATTTTACGAAGTACCTACTTGTAAGTATTTCTCTATTTTGATTTGAAAATTTAGTTTTGCATCGCATAATTCAGGTAACGGTGATTTTTTATTTGCTTTTTGTCGCCACATAAACCACAAAGCGATCATGTTTATTTAGGAACCTTACTTTTAATACAACATTTCAGATAGTCAAAAAAAATATAGGTCTAAAATACCTACTAAGTAAGTACCTACCAAGTACTAAGTATTTGTTCTAAGATTAATATTAAAAAGGGTTCGTCGATAGCTGAGATCAAGTGTGAAGAAAATTATTATCACTATAAAATGTTAAACTATGATCAAAAGATAATCTATAGATTTTTTAGATAAAGAAATTTGAAAACCTTATTTTTTCATTTTTATGCGTCTGTCTATTTTGTTCTCGCTAATCTCTGAAACGGCTGAAGACATTTTGACGGGACTTTCACTGGTAAAAGCTGATGTTATAAGGAGTAATTTAGATATTTTTATTTTAGAATAAGGTTGTGCTAAAAAAATCTAAACGTACCTGGATACAGAAGCGAGGGTGAGTCGCTAGTACCTATAGCCTCTATAGGTACATAAACCGTTACCAATATTACGAAACCAGTTCAATATCAAACATCCCAAAAGCTGTGTCTCTCCCTAAGGTTGTAATACCTTTTTATTAATTCTATGGTGAAAATTCTTTCGTCGGTTTAAATATCTCTATCTTTAAAAAAGTTCTACTAACTTTCAAATAGGTACAGCTATATTAATAAATCGAGTAAATCCTGAGATAAAGCTCGATAGCGAGTTTACTGGAGTGAAGTATTTGCACAGTTCACTTTCCAATGTTGTAATGTAGAGAATTATAAAGTCAAATTATATTTTTCTGGTTTCCAATGAATAAACACCATGAGAACGGTTCCACTCGATTAAACTATATTGATTCACAACTCTTGAATAGCTTTATAATAGTTTACAATAGACAGAACAACAATTGATTTGTTATGAAGTATACCCGCATAGTCAAGTACCTCGTACATGAAGGCATATTATTCAATTTCCTCTATAATTGATGACACAAAGTCAAAAAATCGCAATAATAATCATTACAAATTCATTTTTAAAGAGCTTTATAGTATACAATATAACATTTGGAAATAATTTTAACTATTAAGCTATCTAAATAGTTAGGCAGAAAATATATCGCATACGTCTAGACACTTGGCTAGAGAGTTAGTTTAAAAATGCAATAGTCCCCGTAGATGTAGGTACAATTCAATTATCTCGTTAATGGCTTCAAAGCGTGCCAGTTGAGCACAGATTACTTTGACAATGTCGCGTAGATTGGAGATAGATGTGTTTTAGCAAACTATAGTGAAGCGTTCGACTTGAGGAATATTGATGATGTTTGTTATAGAACTTAACGCGTAATGTGTTTTAGATATTTATACGTAAAGTAGCTGTTTCTCGTCTCTATAGTCTCTATTACTATTAATAGAGTAGGTAGTTTTTAAGCTAATCGAAATCAGCTGGCATAGACAATGATAATATTTGCTTAGCCATCTAATAAAGTACTTAAAGCTTAACTAACTTTTTTGATGATGTCGGTATATAAGTTTTTATTTTTATTTATTTATTTATTTTAATAAACATTTATTTACTTTATTACCTTAACTAATTAGTAATTAACTTAACTTTAAAAGCGGTAGTAAAACTAATTCTAATTTGCTTTTTACGTACATACCTTTCTGTAGTATTTAATGATGGCAAGGTTCTCATTTCAGCAGTGTTGCGGAAAACCCTTTCACCGCAATGATAGGGTTCCATTAAACGAGACCGATTCTATCACTCGACGTACAGACGTGTGTAAATGCGGCAAATGCATAAGTAATGGGCTTTTACTGCGATGTGTATATCGGTTTATATTGGTTTAAATTGTACAGCTCTCAAGCATGATGTAATATAATAACAAATATAAATTGTCTATTTATATTTGTTACATACTTCGATTTCGCGTACATAAAAGATAAATAAGCGATATTTAATTTTTTCATTATTGCGTGATAATATCTTTAAGGGCTTAAAGTGTATCTATTTACTATATATAGTATGTATGTATGCACATATTATTACCAAAATCCTTATTTCTATTCAAACTTGTTGTTAGCTCCTAATCGATTAGTCCCAATTATAATTGATAATTATCTGCTTTTGCTAATGCTAAGAAAACTGCATTAATATTACAAATATTCCATAAGCAATAAGTAACATCTGTTATACAATACGTTACAGACTTAGATCAAGTACCGCATACAATGGTCCGTTATCACTTTCTCTAAATATAAACGTTGGTTTTCCTTCAAACGTTTCAACGCTATAAATATATCGTCCCTTGCATCCTGCTCGCTAGAGTGTTGCGTAATTCCTTACAATATCCGCTCTTTGATCTGATTAAACAATTTATCCGTCGTGCAAGCTTGCGTCTAACGCCTCCACTTACTGACACTCGGGCTTTAATTGGGCACGTGGATTTTGACTTATATAATTTATTTATGTTGGAGTTACTGCCCCAAAAAAAGGGTACTATAGTACTATATATTTCCTTTTTTTACACGAAAATTAATAAAACTATTTTCGTAACTCCATATATGTATATCCATAAAGTACGTCACACGTTAAGGAGGAGGGAGAGGTCGATGGAGGTCCTAGGTTTCGTGAAGTCACATTTCAAAATGTTATTTTATTTACCTGCGTTATTTTAACGCAGGTAACACAGGTAGGCCAATTAATTTGTTGTTGAGTTCACATTTGCTCTACCGCTGGCCGGAGTTTGCAACGTCCATTAATATGTATAATTAATAGTTTGTTTTGATTTTTTTCAATCGTTTGATTTAATGTAGATTTTCCTTATATTTTTAATGAAAATAACACTTATTTCGGAACTGCTATTTTAATTTAATAATTTTTATTTTTTTTATGTCCCTCTATGTAGGTATCAAACAAAAAGCAGCAAATAATAAATATGCATAATATTTATGTTATTATAACAAATTGTGAAAATAGTGTATTATAACTTAAATAAATATGTTGGGACATTAATTAGAAATTGTATTTTTCTAACTAAAACTTGATAACATAAGCTTTAATTGTGGTTAATCCTAAATGTATTTTTAGAGGAGGATAATATAATATATCCTCATATATATAGTATATTAATTATTAATTATAAATTGTATGTGATGAGCTAAGATTTATTCATCACGACATTCTAAAGTGACAATCATGTTTTGACGTCATTATAATTTGTGTAGAAATATGCGGTTTGTAAATTAAGAGGTTATGCTCTTGTAGTAGGAAGATTGTATCTATACAAGGGAACAGCCACAACTGACGTGTATTATTATAATTGAAATTATAATGTAAAAGTTAATAATTTCCTATTTTGGATACGAAGTCAATTTGACAAAACCCCCAGTGTTTAATATACTTTATTTGGCTTTTACCAATAATTAGTTAGAAGAATGAGTAAGCACTTAGCATTTATAAACACTGAATACGTGTATTGTGAGACGAGTTCAATGGTACCCTGCAATACTTGCAGACGATTCTTATGTAAGCTAAGTGAGCAACAATTGCACGTCGTTCACATTTGAAGAGGGTTACAAGCAGTTGAATTTTACTTAACTGTTGTATTTGTATTTAGAAAGTAAAAACAAAATGCTGCTTACCTATATCATCTTTCATAGTAGCCATCCAAAATTTCATAGTAGCCATGCTGAAACCTTATTTATAAAGAATTCGTTTGCCATATGGCTATTTTTTAGTCATACTTAATTTCCCATGACATTTGCTCAGTCAGTCCCTAGCGTATATTGTTTCATCCATGATCCTTATTGAAAACGTGGGTGGTCACTAACCACGTATAAAGCGACAGCTTTCTGATTTCCATACAAGTTGTTGGTAATACAACATACGCCTGATGCACATGCTAATGTCGTTTTATTAGTTTAATTAATACTTAAGCATCGTGTGACCTCATTGAAATAGCGAAAGTAAGAGATATTGATTGACATTTGAGATAATTGTAAGACAGCAACATACTCGTAGTTAAATGTGTATATTTAATTTAGCGACTCACCCTCGCTCCAAAATTCTTTATAATCTATCCAGGTTTCTCGTCATGTGGTCAAAAACCGGCTGATACAATTTTAAAAAGTACGTACGTATATATATAATAATTACTGTTTCAAAGATTTTTCAAGAAAATGAATGAATAACAAAAGTTAATGTTATATTATGTAAAGATTTATAAATGCGTTGCGTATAAAGTTGTTGTAATGCGTTACAAATAATATGGATATTTCGTTTGTTTTCGCGCGTCCTAAATAGTAACACAAAATTAGAGCATGAGATTGGTTTGACATTCCTGTATTCCTCTCACATGTGCTGATTTCATAACCTTGTTCTCCCCTCTTGCGAGCACTTGGTTCAGTTCCGTAGACTTTGCTGTGGAGCCGAATAAATAATAAAAATATTAGTGATAAACTTAAATTATAGATAACACATACAAGTAACGATCTCTACGTCGTTTAGGATGGAATTGCTTAGAATCCAAACTCTAAATTAAATCAAATTTCAGTAGGCCCGTAAAGAATCTACCACCGACTCGGAAGACACAAGTTTGAGTACTCAAGCTGCTTAATTATTTGTTTTTCGACGTTACCAACGTTACTTCCGTAAGCAAAGGATATTACTTGAATAGTCAAAATTGAAAACGTTATGTCGACATAATAAATTTCAGAACAATTTCTTAAAAACACAAAGAAAAAATAGTAAGTTGTTGCAGCTTTAATAAAAAATAAATAAAATAAAAAAGCCTTTATTGTTGAAAGTTAGTTTAAATTACAATGTTTTTTTTTTCTCTATGTGCCTAGAATTACTTATCCAACTAAATTATTAACTAATATACTATTGACCATTAATATATTATTAACTAAATAAACTTTCAATATCTATTTTAATGGTCGGCAAACGGTTTTCTTTTGTTTTTTTAATCTTCAACTTGTCTTCCGACAAAGGCCTCCTCTAAAGATCTCCATTCTGTCCTATTCCTTGCTGTTCGAGTCCATGTTGGACCCGCTATTTCTTTGAAGTCATCCTCCCATCTCTTGGTTTGTCTACCTCTGTTTTTTTACTGTCTAGCGGGTACCAGTCTGTTATTAGTCTTGTCCATTTTTCTTTCTTCTCCCTCATCATATGCCCTGTCCACCTCCACTTTTGTTGTTTGTATGTTATGTATGCGTTCTTGAATTTAGTTTTACTTTTTACGTCTTTCAATTTTTCTCGGTCTTTTCTTTTAACTCCTATTGTACTTCTCTCCATTCCGTTTTGGCAAACTTTTATTTTGCTTGATAGTTGTTCTGTCAATGCCCAGGTTTGACATCCATGTAGTAAGCATGGCAAAATACACATGTTACGGCTGTACAATGTTGCAGCTATGAGTTATGAAAAATATGATTTTGTATCGAAATTTATCTCAAATGCACAATAGCAATCTGGTTGTATAACCTACTTTGCAAATTCAATTTCCGCACCTGGGGCCTTCGGGAATGACCTTTCGGTTTAGCAGTGACATTCTGACCTGAAAACGTATTGTGTATGTAATATGTTTATTTTGCTTCAAAGGAAATAGTGGCAAATTTACTACATTTCTACACAAAACCATTTAGAAATATAATTCGCAAATAAAAATATTAGAGGTGGGAGACCCGCAATTAGAACTTGCTTTAGGTACTTGGTTTCACAACCAACTTGGACTACCACCTTAATAATTAAATTATTATAAATATACATATTTATATATGTATAATGTATATGCTGTATTATTTTAAATCATTATAGAAACAATCTGCTAATGTATTAAACCTATGTCCATATATACGTGGGATATGAAAGAATTCATTGTTATTCGCCTCTACAGGATACCTTTTTTGCTCATACCAAGAATATGGTAAATAGAATGAGTGGATACGTATTTCCGTTTGGGATTGATTGCATCTTCCACTGTTAACACAAACATGAAACATTCGTATGGTCAGATATTATGTTAATGAGAACCACATTCCGTTTTAGAAACTTTTGCCTTTTAAAATTTGATGATCCATATAATTAATGCTAATTGTTGGATCGGTTTTCTGGCTGATCTTTTTTTACCGTTTATCTGAAGGTATTTCTCTACGGTTTTATGATTTCAAGAAATACACTTATTTGTAGCATTCGTTTAAGTACTCTTGGAAAGTAATTTACTCATACCAGCTGTTCTCTGTACAAAGGTATACAATAGAATCTAGAACGTTGTTTAACGTAGCGTGTGCATTAACTGCACAAAGCGTTTTAAACACGACAACCCCCCGTAATCACTGTCCCTACTAGCCTAATTTCTTAGAGTTGTGATCCTGCCTAGTCGACTGACCTGGTTCTTAGCACTAAGTTCAGTGTAATATGGAACTGCAATACAACGTATTCTTCTGAAGGTTGTATGGGAGGAGTATTACGTTATTTCTCTAAAAAAAGGTAAATAGAAAGAAGGATATTACAAAGGTCATGAATACATTACTATGCAAATGTTCGTGAATCGTTTGGTTTTCTTTTCTGCGTACTTTATATTTTGCATGAAAATTTTGTATACTAGGTAGGTTCTTGAGAGCCACCTTTAGTAAACAGTGGTAGTTAGTATCTGTCAAACTAGAACATTATAATTGTTCTATAATTTAAATAATATATCGTTTATAACACAAAAAAAAATACATATTGCAGAAAAATGAATGGCAGTGGTGTACTTTAATTAAATACTTTACCATGCTTTATGGCTTTTTGCACAGTAATGCAATAACATTTTATTAAAACCTGTTATGCTTGAATGTTTATCTTATCACCACTATCAACCTTTTGAAATCGATAATTATATATCACCTATTACACGAAAAAGATAGTATTCGATAAAAAATACTATAATGATTCGGTCGTTATTAAAAATAAGGAGATAAAAAGTATAAACTACAAATGACGTCAATACTGATTTTTGTTTCTTTGGTTTTTTAATTAGATATTTTCAATTTTGTGTTTTTGATTTTGAAGTTTTAATCTATCGTACTTTGGGCAACGTAATATATTTATACCTAAATAATAAACCAAGATAAGCTATTTCAAATATTATGTTTTCGAAGAATGTGTTGGCACTTGTACTATGTTAGTCAATGTTAGAGAAATAAAATGGAATCGGTATGTCGATTAAATAAACATGTGTTTGTCCTTTTGGCAATGGCATATTTCGTTTAGTATTTATTCTCTAGTTTTTTCATTATAAGATAAGAATATTTTAAGTTTCTATAGCATAAAAGATTTCGTTGGTTATTAAAATAAGTTATTGAATTTCTTAAGTAAAATTTCAATGGCATACTTATAACATTCAATGCAATAACACTTAACAAAAATAAATTAATAACAGATAGATTTTATACAATATTATTGATAAATAAGATTTAAGCTAAGTAAAATATGCTATCTATTTTATTTATAGCAAAATGAAATTTACTAAATCCTACTTTCTATTCATTAATATTTTGTGTAGTTTAATCATTATTTATTCATCTAGAAATATAAATAACGCTAAGAAGAACTCAATGAAACTGTTAATCCCTTCAAGGTTGCGATGTAGTACCTATTTCATTTAGAAACGTAAATGAGGCCATCCTTTTCCTTTGCAATTACTAACATTGTATTATTTATATTTAGTCTACGATTTTAACTGATCTTTAAAATAATATACATAATTCAGTACATACATATAAATAAAATTAAAGTGTCTGTTTTTAATTTAAAATAAACAGCTTCTCACTAAATACATATTATACGATACTTACTTGTACATCAAAAAGTCTATTTTTAATATTTTTGTCTGTCTGCTTATTCCGGCTAATCTCTGAAGCGGCTGAATATCTCACAGATAGATAATGCTATAAGGAGTAACTTGAGCTACTTTTATTTTATTACAAAATTATAAAAACCGTTTAATTTATTTTAACTAACGGCCCCGGTTGTTAGATGTTCTTATAAACTATACTCATACGAGTACATAGAGATTCTGTACCTGCGATAAGGATTGAGTATTAACTATATATAGATATAGTGATATAGTCTAGTATCGATCTAGTATGCCTATGTATTGTATGTAAATCTTTCTTTACTTGCAATTTTTGTCGTAGTTACTAGGTACACGAAGATTATTTCAATTTATTTTTGTTTCATATGAAGCTTTTTCGCTAAAGCAAGTTAAATTTAAAAAATATTTTCATTGTTTCTTACGAGAAGGTAGGTAAAGTTGCCGTATAATTAGCTTGTAATGTATAAAGTGCTTTTCTCTCGTTATCTTCCACTGCGCAGTGGTACCTCCCTCCGGTAATGAAAGTAAATAATGCCTTCGTTATCGAGTTACATAATTGTGTCTTAAGATATTATTTCCCAGGACCATTATGAAATCAACGTGACATAATATTATTTAGTACGTACTAGCGCTGAAAACGACTTTGCGCGTTTGTTTATTTATTTATTTATGATTGTTATTGATGATTATGTTGTTTTATGATAGACTTCAAATCTATGAGTTATTCAACTCTATTGTATACTAGCAAATCCGACCCGCTTCGCTAGGCGTTAGTTAATATAAATCATACAGTTTTTATAATATTTCTAATAAAGTAAAAGTTGTCCAAGTTACTCTTTATAACATTAGCTATTTGCAAGTGAAAGTCCCTTCAAAATCGGTCCAGCCGTTTCAGAGATTAGCCGGAACAAACAGAGAGACAAAAATTTTAAAAATAGATTAGTTTATGTAAGTACGTGAGTCCTTTCATATTGTTAATTAGGAATTAAAAACAGACACTTCAATTTTATTTATATATGTATGATTTGTAATGAGTTAACGTTGGTAAAGTTATAGGTACAATATAACTAAAACTTTCAACATCGTAACTGTTCCCAAACTTAAGATATCTGATATACTATCACCAAAAAAATGTAACACAATCAAGCACTGTTTACTGAGTCCATTGTTCTTTCTTTAATCGATAAGAAACAAAGGCGTGAAATAACTACAATAAGATGACGGTAACAATCGAAGTTAAAATTTTATTGTTATCGTCAGTCATAGTATTTTTTAGTGTAGTGTTATAATAATCATAACGATTTCAAGTTTGAAAACCAGGTCAAAACATTCACAATTTTGCTGTAGAAATATCGTGTATGAAAATAACTTTCGCTACTAATTTCATAAGCTATTTTTTATGGTATATATTTATATTTTTTAAACCGTTTCTGGAAATGTACCGACCTCTCTTTTTATCTTCTTACTTAGTTATTATACACTCATACTGTAATTTAAAATTCCACGCGTAGTGTTTATATTTTATTTTGAGACCCATAACAAAATAAAATAGACGATATTTTTGATACAAAAGTTAGAATTTAAAAAAAAACACGTTTGCATTTAGCCAAATACACTTCATGGACTCGCCAGAACTTATTAAGTACACAAATACGAAGGTTTGCAAAATTTACACTACCCTTCACCTGGCACTATCATTAAATTACCCAATGATGATAAGTAAAGTTTAAGTCTTCTTCGGTCTTCCAAATTTTGTCGATGAAGCATTTATATAAAGTCGATGCGTCCAAACTATTTCTGAAATAATATGTACCTAACTAAAATGTTTTCAAAGCGTGCGCCAAAATTTAAGGAAGGAAGTATTTTGTCCCACTTTATTATGTTTATTTCTGTGCAGGCTATTTTAATATATACCTTATGTTATAATTTTGGTTCGAAGTAATAAATTTAATAATATTTTTTTTAATTATTTGTTTATTTATTTATTCGATTGTTACTGTCAAACATACAGAAAAAAATCTCTTTTTATGCAATAAATATTTAATATGCAGATTCGCTTCGGTTAGAATTTTATAGTATGGACATTGTATTCATAGATTTAAATGATCATTAAATTGATATTGTTCTTCATTTAATTTCACACTGTCTTTCAAATCATTTTTATTACAGTAGGCAACAGATAATAATAACGAGCGAAATAAAATAAAAAGACAGCCCTATTGAATCATATTAAGAGAAACGGCGTTTTGTTTTAAGCAAATCAGAATTATATTGAGCATTGAATGCGGCAGAGTTGAATTTAGGCATCATTCATTACATTTACCCTTTTACTTTATTAATTTATATATATATTATTTAAAGATAACTTACCTACTTAGTTTATACTGAGGATATTACTTTTAGTTTTTTTTAAATGTCATCAAATGGGTATTTGCGTAAATTTATAAAAGTAAAGCAAGTAACTCTATGAGTTCGGCCCTAGGTACGTTATGTAAAAACAAAAAATCTCACGGGAATCAAACATTTTCCGGATAGATTAATTAAATTAAATATTCTGTCATTATAGCATTTATATTCACGAAAATTCATTTATATTTTATAACTATCCCACAATATGTGTATTTTGTGGTACACTTTACTGAAATACTATCACGCCTATAGATTTGTGCTTTAACATAGTAATTTAACTTCATATTTAGATTTGATATCTGTCTAAAAATATAATTTTATAATCAATAAAAATAACTCATTAACATTTTTGACTACTAAATGTTAGAAACCCAAAGAGTAAACATCGTTGTAACTTTATTACCCGTTAGAAAGCTACCCTCACAAAGCTTAGCTTTTTGCTAGTTATTATTATATTTTATACAAGATGTATATTTTATTACAAAATTCGAGAAATGAAGTATTCGATTTTGTTACTTCAGTCCGTCACTGTACAAGGTTCATGGGAACATGTATGACGCATGCGTTCATTACTCATGCGAGTACAGTTGAGTGGCATCGCAATTACACGCGGTTGCTATAGGAAGACATTCCTTCTGTATTGGATTACGCTTAAAAGAAAAGAAATTATATGAAAGCAATTTCTTTGCTGACTCCTGTACAAATACTGCCCGCCAGATTTCTTTGTTCGGTCCATAATATCAAATTTCAAGATTAGTCCTTACTATTGTACTGTACTAATGTGCTGCTTTTTGGTTTTTAACACAAACGACTTAACAATAAATAGAAAATAAACGTTTCATTATACGATGAGAACGTGATTAAAATTTAATAATAATTTCATGAAAACATGATCAAGTTTAGAAATTCATTTTAACAATATTCTGAGAATGGAGTTTGTTATAAAGTTTAAAGAATGTTAAAAGTTAAACTGTCAGAGAAATAAATAACAAACAACAAAACGTCGATTCTCGCGAATCGATTCGTCTCGATACTGTAAGCTTTGGAAAAAATAAAAGGTCTCTTGTTGTGGATGTCTTATTGTTGAACTACTCGTACTATAATCTTAGCACACACACAGCTTGATTTTGTTGTCATTTTAGATAACCGCTGCTTATATATATATATATTTCTATTTACTGAAAAACTATTATTAGGAAAAGCATTAGCAGCTTTAAAAGCTTCAAAATAGATTTTGATTTAATTCTTCGAGTCTCTTTTCAGTTCGAATTAAATCATCTAAATATGTTATTAAATAAAATTAATAATTATCAAGAAGTTAACGGAATTGGCATTATAATGTTTTTTCGCCATTCTCGCAAGAATATACAGACAAAAATTAAAAAATGTAGAGTATTGCATCTTAAGAGACCACACGCACTAGGCGACCGCAACCGTGACCTCAATGGGAGCGACTAGCTACCAACTATTTACAGGTCGCATTCATTATTAACTTATAAAATAACATTACAGCAACTTATCGCTTAGTTAGTATCTAGATTATACATGAGTAGGTTAAATCGTAAATACATTGTATACAATTTAAACTTTTCTATTAGTATTATAACATCGGTATCATAATATTATAAAGTGGGAACTACTGTCCGGCGTTAAAGCTCCGTTTCTTTCTATATATAGGATAAACTATATTATGCAATGTTCACGCTCAATTTCATGGTTGTTAGTTAAACGATTGAGGCGAGAAAGTGGATTATATCCGCATATAAGTATAACATTATTCAAAGCTTTAGACTAATTTTTTTATTATTATCCAGCGACTTACCCTTTATTTGTTCGAGTTTGTCCCTAGATGCGTTTTAAGTTTAACGGTTAGTATAAATTTCTCAGAGATGTGATATTTTCATGCACTAAAAAGTATCCTATATGTGGAATCGGATAACCAGATATCCTCATACCAAAATTCACGGGTTAATTATACATATAAACTTTTCTCTTGAATCACTCTATCTGTTAAAAAAACCGCATCAAAATCCGTACCTTAGTTTAAAGATTTAAGCATATATAGGGACAGACAGAGCAGAAAGCGACTTTTCATACTATGTAGTGATAGGAAGTTACGTACTTCTATAACAACTTAAAAAATATTGAAGCTCCAATAACCAAATATTTTTGGAAAGATATTTTAATATAAATCCCCAGTGAGTTTTTAGTAAAGCAAGCAAAATAAACAAGGTTTTTGTAAAACGTGTTTCGCTTTTCCTGTAATACTAACACTGCATCTAATTTTATTTTGTACCACAAGGTTTTGTAAAGGTTACCTGCTGTTAATACACAGCAATTTAGACAAATTAACTTACTTTTTTTTATTAAAGAATAATATTTTCATGTTATTCACATCATATTATTACAATATAATGCTAACATGTGACGTTAATTAAGATTGGACTTTGTTCTCTGCCAGCTTTAGGTCGTCGTAGCCCTCATATTCGTTTTGGTCTTGAATCGTAGTTATCAGATAATCGTTTCTACTTTATAAATATGTGAGATCGCAGAAAAAAACCAGATTTGTCAAATATTTCCTAACTATAGCTCTATATGCTTAAATTGTCCTGCTATCCTTTATTTATTTATTTCTATTTTCTGTATCGTATATGTTATCTATATTATCTAATTATGTTAAAATGTTATGTATATTATCTGTAAAATACTGTGATTTTTATGGACTTCTTGTCTGAAATAAACGTTATTATTAGTATTATTTATAAAGTAAAATTATTAATTGAATATTAAATTAAATTTTTTTTTGTAACTATTCAAATAAAGCTTTCCATTAATTTTATGGATAAGTATGTTTCATTGATATTACGAAGTAGATATTTTTTAAATTATATTATACTATTTTCGCACTCTAACTCCGCATGGGTTCGTTCCTTATTTCATCAAAATCCGTCCAGTCGTGATGTCACAGACAAATATTCGAAAAACACAAATTCGCCTCTGTATCGTTAATAAAAGTTATTATCCTATTTATTTATAAAGCAAAGAAACAAATAAAGCAACAATGCTCTCGGATATCAGCGTTTGGATTTGGAAGTTAAACGGCTTAATTAAGTCTCGTTAATTAACGGGAGATTACTCGGAATTCTTTGTCTCTGTCTGTCTGGGTCTCATTCATTTTGATTTTTTTCTTATTTTTAACTTTAAAATGTATAGGAACTAATTTTAAAAAATATATTTTGTAACAATACCGTCTTAAATTTTAATTGACGATATCCGTTAATAAAAGGAAGTAGTCTGGTTTAAATCCCATAGTAGTTAAAAAGACAAGTTGTAAAACAGTATGCTTCATCCTAATAAAACAAGTTTTTAGTGACGTAGATTTGATAGCGGAAGCAATGTAAGATGATATAGCGCAGTAAATAGTAAGAAATGAGAATCAAATTACATTTCATTTAAATTATTTTTTTAAATAAATTATCTTTCGTAATATTATTACATACTATCCTTTCCTGCGGCTTCGCGCGCGTTCTAAAGGCTGGAAACCAAATACCTCCCGTTTTTGCAACATTTTGCATTGATGCTCCGCTCCTATTGGTCGTAGCGTAATATAATATAGCCTATAGCCTTCCTCGATAAATGGACTATTCACCACAAATATATTTTTTAATTCGGACTGGTCGTTCCAGAGATTAGCACGTTCAACAAAACAAACAAACTCTACAGCTTGATAATATTAGTATAGATAAATTGCCAATAGATTGGAGTCATTATATAGTTCATTATATATTTTCTTACTTTTAATTAATTTCACAAGAATTACCTAAGATAATTTCTCATTTTATTAGGAGGTGTATAATTTTTATATTTTGTTTATATTTTATATATTATTATTATCATTCCTATGAAATGTATATGTATAAGATTGAAAAAAACCTTTTGTAAATACTCTTCCTGTTCTGTCACTGATAAAATATTCGTGAAGGTTTTGTGTCAACACATTTACCTTTTATGACTAGTTTTAACTAGTTGGAAAATGTCAGTAAAAAGTTGCGATGCTATCTGTTTTTAACCGACTTCAAAAAAAAATTCAAAAAAGGAGGAGGTTATTAAAAATGTTATGGTGGAATGGTATAGTGATTCCTGTCTTAGATTACACGGCGGCGACTAAAAATCTACACGTATTCCCGAGCTATTATAGTTCTAGGAACTCTGAAAAATATTTTGTTTGTGCACTATGTGATGGATTTTTGGAAATTGTACAGACGTAAACATTTGTACTTTTTCTTTAGCACTTGTTTGTTTATCGTGGGTCACGTTTGTTTATTATTTATAATCTGAATTAGACATTTTACAGTATTTTTATGTATTTAATGTTAAAAACTGAAGTTTGTTGCGAAATTATGTTTTTTAGAAACCACTTAACCCTAAAAATTTGTTATTTCCGACAATATTCCGTAGTGTAGAGGCTTCAATATTATTCGAGAAAGCTATTCTGGATACATAGAACAATTTGCATATGTATTCAAAACATTCCCGATGAAAATATTACTTTCAAAACAAGTGAAAGACATTCATAAACAAATAATTAGACGTTTTCGTGTCAACGTAACGTTGCGATGAATGACTACATACGCTACTAATAACTCGGTGTAGGTTATTTTTAACGTACGCGTAACTCTCCCGCGTTGCGATTTCGCGACGACCCTTTTGTTTTTTTTCTCGCTTTCACTTTAAATATATTGTGTTTCTTCTCATTCTTACAAGTGTATTCTCAAGTGTCCCGTAATAGATAAACCAAAGTAACGTAAAAAGTTATGCTCGTTTGGATTTGTGATTTCGTGACGTGATTACAATATGATGTAGCCGTAGGTAATGTTGTAACATTTATATCTGTTATATGATCATCAACATGACTTATGGGCTATTTACCTCATGCTACAAAATGATAACGGTATGTTAGTAGTAGAACCTAAAAGCTTTTCTCTTATGTTATAAGATACTTTAAATATTCTAACTTCTATAAGCGTATGACGGTTACATTTCAGACGTAGCGAAATTGAGGCAAACGATTGAATGCGATCTCCCATCAAGTATATCAGTTTCATATCGCCATTGCTCCAGATGGTAGATGTATATTTTATGAACCTTTCATTATTCATTTATAATTTACTAACATTTCCCGCGGCTCTGCCCGTGTTCTTAAGAACGGAAGTCAATTTTTTCGATTTTACATACTGTTTGATGTTATTTAGCCGGTTTGTAATAGTTAGTTGATATTTCTTAGAAGTGAAATATTTGCAGCCGTAAAAAGTACCCTTTTTTCCTGACCCGGATAACCCGCTATATACCAAATTTCATCAAAATCTATCCAGTGTTTTTTTCGTGATGCGCTCAACAGACAGGCAGACAGACAAAAATTACTATAGATTCGGCCTCTGTATTGATAATAATAACTATTTTAATAAGATTTTCCAAAATATGTATTAAAGACAGTACATTTTTTTACGTACGTTAGAATTTTATTATTTGTATCGTTGTACCTACGTGATACAACGATGGTGTAACTTAAGATATCTTGTATAATGTGTATTTATGAACTATGACGCGGAAATTGCCTTGGAATCATTGAAGATCATTTTTCATACGTGGGCAAATATAACTAATAGAGGTAGTAGATATTATAAATGATTATAATAAATATAACATCAGTATCGTTGACAATAGTTTTTTAACTCAATTCTATTTTGCCCTATGATTTATTTAGCTTGATTACTTACGCACAAATTTATTTATAGTCATTAAAATATTTCTATTTAATAATATAATTTACAAGGTAGTTGAAGACGACATATTTGGCTCAGTTTGTAATGACTATGTACTGTACCAGCGGTCGGGGCTTGGTTGAAAGCTTACTAAGGAACTAGACGATTCGTTTAGTAAATGGTTGTTTTTGGCAATTTAAAAAAGTCTATTGTATCTTATGTTTTCTTTTAATATAGTACTAATAATAAATATTGCTTTATAATAATTAGTCATGTTATATTTTTACTTTAAGTGCTTAACAGAGATAACAGAACAGCATTTCTTTAACTCAAGTGCTAATATTTATACAACACATAAAAGTTACTTTAAGGCATATAAAAGAAGATATGTTTCATTTATAAATTATTACCAATTATATCATAACTTTTTGTGTATTTTGGTTAATATTTATATCAAATAATTATTATAATGGTTTTATTTTATTAGAAATTAGCATTTCCCGCGACTTCGCACGCGTTCTAAAGATCGGGAACCAAATTCTTTCTGAGTCGCGCGTACCTCGCAGAACTAACGCCCGCCCTTCCCGTTTTTGCAACATTGATGTTCCGCTCCTATAAGTCGTAGCGTGATGTAATATAGCCTAAAGCCTTCGTCGATAAACAGACTATCCAACACAAAAAAAATTTTTTAATTCGAACCAGTAGTTTCTGAGATTAGCGCGTTCAACCAAACAAAGAAACAAACAAACTTTTCAGCTTTATAATATTAGTATAGATTGAAAGTGTTTCTTAGTAAAGGAATCGTTATAAAATCGAGACGTCGGTATGCGTCGGGTCGTGGGTTATATGGGCAATCGACGAGCCTTTATTGCAAGATCTTTATTAGGGTTGCCTATAAAGTATGTACATATATAACTGTAAGGAATTTATTTACTTGTAGTACCAATGGATAGTATATAGTACTTTATCTAATATGAACAAGACCTAAACCTAAACCTAATATTTAGCCTATACCAATAAAAATAACTATAAGTTCATCCTAGAAGTATAATTAGTTCTATTAAGAATAAGGAAACAAATCACTCGTTAATTTTAAAATATTTTGAGGAAGTACAATATGTTTTTATAATAATGACGTATAAACAAAAGGCAAAAATATTGAAATGAATATTCACGTTGTTTCCAGATGTTTCATAGTTGTTTTGTTTTAGTTAGTTATTGCTGACTGCAGTTTATGTTCAGAAATGAATCATACCTGGCTTACTTTTTTTGGGCTTGCCGGACATGTAATTTCTTAAAATTTGATTATACTTCAAAAAACTAAATATACGTTTCTGATGAACTCAAATTTCTTCTATTTCCATCATCAGATCAGCTAGATCGTATTATGTTAATTTTTAGTATAACTGATATTCTCGGTTTCATAATTAATTTACAGTTAGCTAGTTACTGTGCTAATAAAATCGTCTTAAAAGCTAAATCTTATGACTACTCGTGTGTGTGTCTGTCAGTCTACCTCGATATCAACGAATGAATGTAAGAAAAAAAAGAAAAAATGAATATAAGATTCATAGTATATGATATAATTATAATTAAATTAAAGTACAACTATATAGGTTTTATATTAAATTAAAAAATCTAGATTTATTTAAGTACCTATCAAATTATAAAATTATCTAGATTTCTATGTGAAACATACAAACAATGTTGAGAATATAGGTCTTAATAAAATTATTTCTTTTCACCCGTCGCGCAGAGAGTTATTAAAATAATTACCAACTGCTGTTTTATCGTGACCTATTAAAACGAAATGAAAGCGCTCCACACTCCAGCCAGCCCTAATTGGAATATCTCGCAGGATGTCGTACTCGTGATACGAGGGTAGAATAATGTACACAAGCTCTCATACACGTGACGTTTATAACAATAGCCATAAGAGCCATAATACAACTTGTATAGCAAGCCCGATTGAAAGTGCACTCTGACCTCCAGACACGGTAGGATATGTAAGCATAGTTGCACTAAGTCGGATGTGGTCAAGAATTTGTATTATCTACTTTTTTGTTTTTTTTTTTGTTTTTATGATCTACTATCAAGATGGTGGATAGTTCGCAACAGACAATGAATATTGCGTTGTTATTTTTTGTTTTTTTGTCTATGGATGGCAAAATTGTTTTCGGTAATAACAACATGGTGGTAATTAATTGCATATGAGTTTAAGAGTTAAGTTAATTACGTTTGAATTTAATTTAATGTACTCTTAAACAAGACATCTGTTTTTTAATTAACTATACTAGATGTTTCGATATAGTATATAAAATAATTTCAATATAGTATTTTTGTTACTAACTACATGTATCATTATTTCAAGTTTCATATTTTGTTCATGAATATTTGCAAATTCAGGTCACAGGTGTGATTTATATTTTCACTTAAAACGATTCCGCTTTTTTATGATCAGTACTGACTGTATTGGATGCGACATCTATCCCTTTAATGGGTACCAATAGAGTACGTTTTCAATTTTATCTCTACGGTTCGCGTTTTCATTTTGTGAGTTTACCGAGTGTATTGATTTTGTCAGATTAGAATACTTATGTCGCGTCAAATATTTCCAATAAAACCAAATCTACAGCCATTGAATTGGTTTTTATAGACGAATACTATAAAACGAAACGAAAGGACTAAAATATTAATGATAGATATGTATTATGCTGTTAGTAGGTACTGCATGGCACAAAGTGCGTAACTTCGCAAAGGTTACTCGATGTGAAGACTAATATTATGTACGTAAATAATGTATTAGTATTCAGCCCTTTCTAACGTCCCACTGCTGGGCACAAGCCTTCTATACGAGGGGGGATCAGGCCATAGTTCACGCTGGCCAAGTGGCGGACTTCACATGTCTTTCCAAAACGTGCTTAGTTCTGTCAGACATGCTTTTCTTCACCGTTAGATAAAGAAATAATGTCAGAAATAATTCGCACATGAAAATATCACAGGCGCAAGAACCGGAACTAAACTCGCATCACTCGGATATCCAAGCGAGTGCGTTACCACTGGGTTACTACTGTCTTATAATAATGTATTTATTTTATTTGAAATGATTTAAAGATAATTCAAGCTTGAATTATTATTACATAATTACATTTACTGGTTTACTGAAATTCATATAACATCATACAAAAGAACTTGATCCGACTACTTAGATAACATTTATAAACATAGCACGTTGAAAGTGTTCTTAAATGTCGTATAAAATTTTATATATTACAACTTAGGAAGGCAACAAGATCAACAGTCAAAGATAATGGCAGAAGTTGAGTATTTGTGAAATTTATAGCGTCTCGTAAACCTTTAAGGGTACTTATTTATCTAAAGAGGTTATGTTGAACTTAAAAGCTAAAACATCCTTCATGTTCAGGATCCAGAGCGTGCTCAAGCCTTACTTTTTTTTTAGGTCGTCCTAGTTACGAAGGGCGTTCTTATCGCTTGTAATTCTACCTTATAATTTTGTAAAGATTGCCAAGATACTGCCTTCGTGGCGTAATATAGCTTATGTCTAATTGGACTTTGGAAGTCATACCTGTACCTTCGATTCGTAAATGGAGTAATTTTTTTTATGTGTTGTTTTAAAATTGTTTTTGATGGTCTAATAAATGGTTTGTTTTTACTGTGAAGAAAACAGTAGTAATTAAGATTTTCCCGGTCGGAAGAACAATGCTGAAAATATTTATAACACCATAATTGACGTATTTTATAACGACAATAAATAGTGACTCAGTGACAATGTTGTTATAATTGATTTTTATATAATAATTGTTTATTTTGGTCTCATTACTGTAAGTATTCTTGTTCGAAAAAAAAAATAATTTAAAAAAGTCGCAAAAACCCATATGATTTAACATGAGAAATGTATCGTCTAGCTAGAGCAATGTATATTGTAGAAAACTGTTTTTAGGATTCTTTCGCAGACTTATTTTGGTTTTTGGTTCCCGGCGTAACTAAAGTTAAAATACTGATTTAGTTTTATTTCTGTATTTTTTAAAATCATTTTCACCTTTGACTTTTGAGGCTGCTTAAAACTTTAATCTTCTCCTGCAACAATTATAAATTGAACCAACATTACAAAAAAATCTGCCAGTTGTTTAATATAATAATGTATTATATTTTTCATCATCATAATCTGTCCGGTAAATCATCCGTGATGCGTTCCTAGACAAACAAACCGACAAAAGTTCTTTTTATGTATAGATGTGACTCACTTAGAATTTTACTATATAATGTATATTATATAGACTATAAAAATGAAGAAAATTAAGCTATTTAAATGTACCATAAAGACTTATATCGTCGTATTATTTAACAAGTAGTAGGTAGTAGTAATGAAATTCTTAAGTATTCCAACTCTGATATGTGTGACGGATATTCTATTACCACTTATTTTTTTAATAAATGTATTTTTATTACTTGAAAGTAAGATAAGAGCAAACGTGCAACTATTTTAAATATTTCTTTGTTCACAGTGCCGTCGGTAAAACATGTCTGCTCATCAGTTACACGACAAACGCCTTCCCCGGAGAGTACATACCAACAGTGTAAGTATCTTACATATTATATAGCTTAGAAATATGAGTAATCGATACATCTATACATATAAATAAAATTGGAGTGTCCACTTTTAATTTCAAATTAATAGCTTTTCACTAAATGGATATGGCAGGATATACGATACTAGCAACAAAAAAACAATTTTGATTTTTTTTGTGTGCCTGTCTGTCTGTTGGTTCCGGGTAATCTCTGAAACGGCTGGACCGATTTTGACGGAACTTTACTCGCAGATAGCTCATGTTATATGGCATAACTGAGGTACTTATTTTTAACCGACTTCAAAAAAGGAGGAGGTAGAAATGTTATTTATTTTAACTAGCGGAACCCGTGGCTTCGCTAATGCTAAACCTTTTTTAGTTTTAAATATAAAGAACTGAAAGCAATAGATAGGTATTTTCATTTTCGTCATCATAGGTACAGCAAAATTATCACGCTTTTTATTGATAGATTTAATAACTAACTGTAAACATTTAACGTTTTCTTAGAACTGTTGGTATTAGTCATCGTTTACAAAACTAATGTGGCTATTAGTATCTCAATTGATTCATCGATAAAATCGACTT
Source organism: Boloria selene (assembly GCA_905231865.2). Taxonomy (NCBI): domain Eukaryota; kingdom Metazoa; phylum Arthropoda; class Insecta; order Lepidoptera; family Nymphalidae; genus Boloria; species Boloria selene. The sequence goes on from HG993141.1 coordinate 10,719,529, forward strand.
AAAAGTGTTTCTCGAACATTTTATTTCGGTCTTTCATAATGTAATATTACATTATTTTGATTAAAATATTAAAAATACTAGCAAAAGTAGTTTAAATAGGTATTGCTTAGTCATAATGCCTTCGCATTACGATCCTGCGACGATATTTCTGAGAATGGCAACACCTGTTGCTTTCAGAAACCTTAATCATAACGGAAGTATTAAATGCATCCATATATTAAATTGTTATTATCGATTTACTATATGGGTTTTATATTTCAGTAGAGACAGTGAAAACAAGCACTTTCATAAAAAATATAAAAACCAGGTCACAGATTCATAAATATAAATGAAGAGACTTTTATTTTATTTATTTATTTATTTATTAGGCAAGCCAACGCAACATACAATGTGATATAAAGCTAAAAATATAAAACAAATTTAAAAAGTATTACACCGTACATCACACTTACAGGCTAGCTCAACATGTAATTTAAAATGCGTTCTCTACTACCAACCCACAACCAAACAAAAAACTAAATAAAAAATAAAAAAAAAACAGTACAAAAAGAAAAGAAAAATAAAACAGAACAAATAAAAATCATAACTGCAATCTATCAACATAATTTATAACCCAAAAAATCATCAAAAAATGCAAGTGGCATAACAAACTTTTTTTTTCTCTCTATTACGAATCCATGAAATATTTTTTTAATTTCTTCTTAAATGACGTGGCGGAGTCATTGAAGATGTCAATTTTTGCCTTGCTAAAAAGCAAGTTATAGCTCATTACGGCTCTGTTTAACGGAGCAGTTGTGCCTAAATTAGACTTTACCTTTCGACTTTGAAAAGTGCATTTTCTTTTTATATGGGCTCTTGTGTTCTGTCTCGGTATCGAAAACATAATTTTTGTCAATAAACTTTTGCAATCTACTCCTCCATTTATGAGTTTATGCAAAAAACAAACATCCAGCATGATTCTACGACTTGATAGAGAAAGAGTTTTATAGTATCTAAGCATGTCAGTGTAATTATTATTCTCATTCATCTTATTATCTTTATAAGTTAAATGTCTTAAAAATTTCTTTTGTACTCTCTCTATTCTGTCCTTGTGTACTTGATAGAATGGATTCCATACAACAGAACAGTATTCTAATTTACTTCTCACCATTGAATTGAATAGTACTAGCCTGGTCTGTGATTTCTTAAATTCTTTAGTGTTTCTCATAATAAAACCTACTGTTTTTAATGTTGTTTTTAATAAATATTCTACATGCGGCACAAAACTTAGCTTATTGTCTATTGTAATGCCTAAATCAATTATTTCTTTTATATTTTTTAGTTCTTTTCCATTTAAACTATACGCATAATGAACATTACTTAATTTTCTGCTAAATGTAATAGTAAAACACTTCTGGTAATTTAATTTCAATTCATTCTCACTACACCACACAAGCAATTTATTGAGGTCCTGCTGCATTAATAATGAGTCATTTATGTTATCAATTTTTTTATAAATCTTAAGATCATCTGCATAGAGATGAAAGCGACAATATTTAAAACATTTAGCTATGTCGTTAATGAATATTCCGAATAAAATAGGCCCGAGATGAGAGCCTTGTGGTACTCCAGAGGTTGCAACAAATGTATGTGATTGATATCCTCCAATAACTACATTCATCTCTCTATGTGTTAAGTATGATTGTAACCAGTCTAGTAACCTTCCATGGATGCCATAATAATTAAGTTTTTGTATTAAAATTGAATGATTAACCGTATCAAAGGCTTTTGCAAAGTCTGTAGATATACAATATATTTGGTTACCCTTGTCTAATGACTCCGACAAATTATCAACAAATAAGGTTAAGTTTGATATGGTCGATCTATTGCTAATAAAACCATGCTGTTCCTCGTGTATCATAGATTTCATATGCCAAGTAAGCGATTGACAAATTAGTGATTCAAAGATTTTACCAAATATTGATAATATGCATATTGGTCTATAGTTTGATATTTCCTTTTTGTCGCCATTTTTAAATATAGGAACAACCCGAGCTTTTTTCCACTTTTCCGGAAATTCTCCTTCATCTAAAGATTTTTCGTATATTAATAGCAACGGCTTAGCTAAGAATATTGCGCAACGTTTAGCAAAGATTGGAGGTATATCATCTGGTCCAGCACCTTTATTTGTTTTTAGACTTTTTAATTTACTTACTATTTCAGTTTCCGTAATATTTATAACGTGTAAATAAGATTTTTGAAACTCATCATGAGAAAAATTCAAAGACGTAACTCTGCTCGGTGTATATATACTTGAGAAATGATTAGCAAATTGATCAGATATGTCTGTTCCGGTGGTAAATGTAGAACCTTTTAATGTCATAATGGCTGGGTAGTCACATTTATTAGAACGCTTTTCCTTTAAAAATGAATAAAAAAATTTAGGATCTATTGTTATATTGCTCTCCACCCTATTAGCTGAACTTTTATATTTATTATTTTTACATTTGAAGGTAGACATAACTTATATCACTTGCATATTATATTTTTATCACTTTTACGCTAACAAATAGGCACAGTCTTCATTTGTCAATGATTGTACATAATACTAAAAATCACGAATTTCACAAATTAGTATAATTTAATCTCTTTATACACCAAAACATGAATTTAAAAACTGGAAGTGAGCAGAGAACACCCGCTCTGTTTGACGTACGTAACGCAAGAACGACTATGACGTAGGTTGTATAATATATTAATTTTTATCGCGATTTTGTCGTACTATCTTTATTAAAAAATATTATTTATTAATATTATCACTATTTATTTCAGATTCGACAACTATTCAGCAAATGTTATGGTAGACGGAAAACCCATCAACTTGGGCCTATGGGATACAGCGGGACAGGAAGACTACGACCGACTGCGACCTCTCTCCTATCCACAGACTGATGTGTTCCTCATATGTTTCTCACTCGTCAATCCTGCTTCCTTTGAGAACGTTCGCGCTAAGGTAAAGAATATTTAAATATTATTAACAATATTTTATTAATATTACGTATAATTGTTAATAATGAATAATTGAACTTTTTAAACGTCTTTAAAGAGGACAGGGATCAGGTATTAGTTATTGTTTATCAATCTTGGCTTCTGGCAACTCGTTGCAGGTTTTCTTACGATATTATCGTTTCAAAGTCATTCGCAAATGAACAATTTCAGAAGGAACACGGTACAATACGAGACTCGTACGTAGCAAGACTTTGAATGATAGATTAAGTTTTTTTGGTCTGCCAATTTCCGTTTTTTCTTATTTCCCGTGTTTAGCTAGCAATTTAATATTCTAAATATTTTAGTAAATGAAAAGTATGACAAAAACATTTTTTGTTCCGGAACATCTATAATATAGTCTATATCATATTATGTAACTAGTTACTCTGACGGGTTATTCTAACAATTCAGCTAGGTATATTGTAATAAGCTAAAATATTGCACTAGCTTCGCTGCACCTAGGGATTGCAATCCGGCGTCATTTTCAATCCGGCCGGATCCGGCAGAATTTCCATCAATCCGGCCGGATCCGGATTAACCAGATCAATATAATTTTCGCCTTTTTGGTTCAAAATGAACTGTTATTAAGTTATTCAAGTATCATTGTACTTAATATAGGTAAGTAGTTTATAGAACTAGCGGCTTCGCTAACTAAAAGTACAAAAAATATGTTTGTCTATACGCTTTTACTTATAATACTTATTCCAAAAATTGATTCTCCATTTACCATTTCATCCCTTTTGTTATGAGGACTACTCTTTAAATCAGTTATTCGGTTTTCTTGGCGTAGTTGTAGTAGTAGATAGACCTATGCCTACTATTAATAACTTTTTGTTGACTTTGTTGAGAAAAGTATTACGTTTTTCAAACAAGTGCAAAAATAAACAGTTATTTAAATCAAAAGCACTAAGAAGTATTGATTTCATCTTTGATGTAAGTTACCCCCAAATAACTGTTTAACCCTTTTTAACCCCGTAAGGCAATGGGTTTCAATAAAATACGAAACACGTTTTCCATCAATTCTGTTAAAGTATCTTTATGCAAAATTTGAAGTAGATTGGAATCACACCATACAGACATTGCTCCCGTCTTTTACTTCCTTAGGCATAAAATTTCGGAAAATCCTTTCTAATCCGATCACTACGTCATAAACTACAAGGTCAAACCCTAAAAGATTCAGGTCTCTACGATTAGCAGTTTAGGCTGTGCGTTGATCCATCAGTCATTCAGGATGGAGCATTTTCTAACCCAATGTTAAGATTAAACAACGAGAAAGTAATTAAAATGTAGCGGTGGCTAGTGTAAGCAACTAGGTAAAATTTTAACGCTGTAACGAGTAGCTCAGTGTTCTTAGATGTCACTTTCACAGATAGATCAATATTTATTTTTTTATTTATAAAGTAACTTTAAAAATCTAATATAATTTACCTTACTTTACAGAGATGAGACCATTATAATTATTATAGTATTCGAGAATGCTAACAAACAAGTCTTATATTTATGTCAGACACCAACTCGCACGCATGAACACCACGCACTACGCATTTAAAGTACCAACTCATGCAAAAGCTCTATTATTTTGCCAAAAATTAGTAACACCGGATCCGGTCGCCGGATCCGGTATATTAGTACCGGATCCGGTGACCGTGAAATGTTGCCGGATCCGCCGGATTACCGGATCCGGTTTTCCGGATTGCAATCCCTAGCTGCACCTGAACAAAGGCCGGATAGGTCGATGAATTTAAAAAAATATAATGTAAATAGTCACATTATAGGAATATTCGTTATTGGCAAGTCCTGGTGGCTGGTATGAATAGTACATTAACCAGCTATGTGTATTGAGGTCGACATTTTATTCTAAAGTAGAGTAATGGTTTTGTCCCTGACGTATTAAAGAAATCTCAATGCAGTTGTTGGATAAAATACACTGATAATTACGGACTATAAAAATATTCTTAAATAAGATCTTATGAAATTGTTTGGTTCAACAAAATATTTATATTTAAAATTTGAAATATACATATTTAAGTAACAACAGTTGTAGTAGATATTTTCGGTTAACTACAATATACCGCTGCTTTGCTCGCTTTTCTATCTATATATATAAAAATGAATTGCTGTTCGTTAGTCTCACTAAAACTCGAGAACGGCTGAATGGATTTATCTTATCTTAGTCTTGAAATGTTCGTGGAGGTCTAGGGAAGGTTTAAAAGGCGAGAAAAAATCGAATAATTTGCGGGAAAACCTTAAAAACAGCCCTTTTCTATTTCCTATACAAACGTTTTCTAGAGTCAATTTGAACTTTATTGCTATTCAATAAAGTTCATATTAAATTATAATCACTCACTGTTGTCTAAGCAATTTAGTGCAGCAATTTAGTATATTATACATACGTTTTGTTTGTTTTGAAATTAATTTATACAAAAGTTTAGGTCTTTTATTTATCGATTGAGGCAGTACGAAGTCTGCCGGGTCAGCTAGTTCTTCTAATAAAAATAATGTCAAGATCTATCCGTTAGTACTATATAGTTGATATATATGTTGGTACATTATCACACACAGCGCCATTTAGTTCCGTGGTAAGCTACGAAGGAAGCTTGTGTTACGGATACCAGATAGTTGATATTTGATATACTACATATATAAGTTTAAATATAAACAACCATAACTGGAGTACAAACATCCGAGTTTAACAAATGAATGCCCCCGGCGAGACTCGAACCCGCGACCGCTGGCGCAAGTAAGAAGGGTCCCTACAAACTGTACCAAACGTGACGTTATTCTAATACATGGAGCATAAAACCTTCTAATATATTCAAATGGTTAGTTGACATGGTAAATCTGTTTGGTAATTTTTATCCAAGCCCGTTCACAAGTTAACACATTTATATTAAAAGAATATTGTTGTATTTGCAGTGGTACCCCGAAGTCCGGCATCACTGCCCGTCGACGCCTATCATCCTCGTCGGCACGAAGCTGGACCTTCGCGAAGACAAGGACACGATTGAGAAGCTGAAGGACAAAAAACTTGCGCCTATCACTTACCCACAAGTATGTTACATTGTTACTCTTATATATATATATGACTTGTATATTATTGTTTTGAATAATTTATTTAATAGATTTGAGTAAATTAAGTCCTTTTTAAGTTTTTCTATCTATACTAATATTCTAAAGCTGAAGAGTTTGTTTGGTTGAACGCACTAATCTCAGGAATTATTTGTCCGAATTGATTTTGTTGAATAGTCTGTTTATCGAGGAAGGCTATAGGCTATATTACATCACGCTACGACCAATAGGAGCGGAGCATCAACGAAAAATGTTGCAAAAACGGGAAGGACGGGCGTTAGTTCTGCAAGGTACCATACCGCGCGACTCAAAAAAGATTTGGTTTCCAGTCTTGCAGTTCTTGAAATGCTAGTGTAGTATAAAACAAAGTCGCTTCTCGGTGTCTGTACGCTTAGATCTTTTAAACTAAGCAACGCATTTAAACGCTATTTTCACTACTATATAGATTGAATTAAGTCAAAGATTTAGGTGTATAATAAATGCATATTATAGAAATAATCCGATAAAATGTCTGATTTTAATGAAATTTACACTAATCGTTAAATCGTTTTTAAGTAACTTATGAATTAATTCCGCCGTGTACGTGGTAGGGCCTAAGCATGGCGAAGGAAATCGGAGCGGTGAAGTACCTAGAGTGCTCGGCGCTCACGCAGAAGGGCCTCAAGACTGTGTTCGACGAGGCCATCCGCGCCGTGCTGTGCCCCGTCCAGCCCGTCAAGAAAGTGCGGAAATGCGTGCTTTTGTAAAAATGACGATCAGGTATTATTATATTCATCATCATCATCATCATCATCATCAGCCCTTTTTAACGTCCCACTGTTGGGCACGGGCCTCCCTCAGTACGAAGGGGATCAGGCCATAGTCCACCGCGCTGGCCTAGTGCGTGTTGGCTGGCGGACTTCACATGCATTTCGAAAACCTGTTAGGTTTTCTCAGACATGCAGATTTCCTTACGATGTTTTTCTTCGCCGTAAGACAAGTGGTAATCATGATTTATATGATACGTACATGAAAATATGAGAGGTGCGAGACCCAGATTTGAACCCGCATCACTCGGTTATCCAAGCGACCGTGTTACCGCTGGGCTATCCACTGTCTGAATTATTATTATTAATATTGTAAATTAATTATTACTTTTACTAGTGATCGTAAAATTGTGTTAAGACTTAAAAATTGACGACTCGTTTGGCTCAGTTTCCAGTGTACTTGCTGTGCCAACAGCCGTAGGTTCGAATCCCGCTGGGGAGCATTCATTTGTGTAATATGAGCATGACTGTTATGTGTAGGATTAACTATCTTGTACCCTTAACCTTAACATGCCCCGTAGCGTACCATGGAATGATAGGATAATGATGTGTGCTTATGTCCCAACATATTTTTTATTTATTTATTGTTGTACAAAAATGAATGTTACACAATTAGTGTTCTAAAGTGTCCTTAAAAGGACGTGTCACGTGTACTGTACAAAATTATATTTAATTCCCTAATAAATCGTTTTTGGATGTCAAAATTACTTAATTAGTACGTAATGTTGTGTGTGTTTAGTTCGAATTTGTGCAGACTATTACATTTTTCAATTTTAATCTTTGCTTTGACTTTACGTGACAAAATGTCGAAGCCACTTTCTGAAAGGATATTTGTTAAGAAACTGCCACCACCAAATTTGGATGCCAGTCAATACCAGTTTTCTAGCGGCCGAATAATTAACGTTAACTTATAAATTTCAGATAGCAGACGCGAGTCGTAGCCAGTGTAACAGCAAAGCTATAACCGAGCACTTGATCCGTCTCTACCACCACAGTGCTGTAACTATACATGGACTGCAAATGCATACAATAGATGTTAATTTTTACTGTTAACGCATCATTTATACGTGGGTGTGAGTGTCATCATGTAAACGCTTTTGTATTATCTGTGGAACGACTTTGACATTGACAGTTGACAGCTGAGTTGCTTGTCTATGGTCAAGTGACGTCTTGTAAGGGAACACGTTTTACAATTTATATTCGGGTGCTTTTTCTAATGCGATCTTACTATAAACATTCCTACATTGTTGCTTCAACCGTGCGCCATTTTGTTTCCGTTTAACGCGACATTTAATTAAAAAAATGTTTAACAGCGTCGGTGATGTGGAATTGTTAAATTTTTGTGTTTAGACAGAGATTATATTTTTCGATTTATTATCGCTTATTTTTGTTCCCATTGTTGTATTTCATTGTAGGCGTCTATAAGTACATGCGCAGTATTCGCTGAAATGTTATTAATGTTTAACTTTGCGTGTAATATTGTATTCTAAATTTGCAGAATGCATAACATATGTAATTTTTCGTCATGTTAAAATTATTATTGTAGTGTAAGATTTTTTACTGTTTAATTAATCATGAATGATTTCTGAACTCGGTTTGGTTAATAATGTAATGTATAGGCACAAAGTAATCGATTAATTGTCAGGTGACTCTTATTAGTTTTAAGTTCAATCGTTCAGCCTAAACGCGCAAGTTTACTGCGTAAAGTTAGATACATATCGAAGCTAGCTAACTAAAATTTCCCATAATAATGTCTACTTTCTTGTTACTTTGTATATATAAAACATTTTGGTTATAACGAAAATATTCGTGGGGTATCCATATGAAATGATAAATTTGATTTTTATAACTTTTGAGTTTTTATTTGTACAATATTAATATCTAAAATATTTTTTATGTAGTTGTTTTATTCTGATATTTGATTGTATGATTTCTAGTTTTCAATATTCAATAAATTATTGTCTGATAAAGGAAATCTTACTGCTAATGTGGAAACTGTAAAATGCCGCACAATTATTATATTAAGCATCATAACCAGACAAATTAAAGAGGGCATGTCTATAGAAATTCGCTTTCAAAGTACTGCCCTTTTTATTTAATCGTTTAAACTTAACTTTTAGGAGATATTTTTTCGCTGGAAACGTGATAATGGGTTTAGGCTTTAATTGACTGTTGCCGTGGCCTCTGGTTTTTTTATGAAAGTATTTACTATATCTGTGGACAAATACGAATTTTCACGTGGACTTTTGATTATTTTTAATCTGTAGATTCTAAGTTAATTACTGTCTAAATCCACTCCTAAAATAAGATGTAAAAGTTAGTAAACGTAAAATTGCGTCTAAGATATGTGCAATTGTTATTGCTTATTGTAATTCAATGAGAAACCACGATGCCATAGACAATTTATAATTTTAAACATTTAAAAATAGAATCGTAGCAGCTTCGATTTTTTTAAAGCATCAACAATTGCACAAATAGGTATAGCTGTAAGGTTTTAATGTATTGTTCAGATGCAAATATTTAGAAGAAACAGCATGTAAATAACAGTAATTTTAGTATTAAACTAAAATATAAGTGAACTCACCATTTACTATGGTATTGCATTTTTATATAACTAGAGTCATTTAATAGGGCGCCTCGATCGCATTTTATATTAGTTGAAAGTGTATTTGCTATCAAATAAAGGTATTATTATTTTAAATACATGAATAATTTTCTTCATTACCTGTGCGCTAACTAGTACCTACATATGTATGTCAATAACTTGTATTCTATTAAGTATTTGTCAATATAAAATTAATATTATCGACCATATTTTTCTAAGAATCTTTCAAAATAAAGTTATATGTGAACAGTTTTAAAGTATGTATCCTATTCATAATCATAATTCATCTCGTCTTTGTAATTTAGGCAACAATACCGAATATGTTATTGATTAAAATAAATGTAATGTTATTTTTTTTTAAAAGTTATTCTATGCTACTTTATCTGTGGTTTAAATATAGACAACAATAATAGTATTCGACCAATAGTATGTAGTTTCAATTATTTAAAAAAATATACATATTTTGTTGGTTCAGTTACGTTTTAATTGATCAATTTTAATATGCTTGGTGTGTTAGCGCATACATTTTAGTCCAAATTTTCCGTGTCCGCTGTACGGGGCACGACATTTATTGGTGTTAGCTTTTATTGTTATGTCGTTGTAACTAATACGATTTGTAACCGAATGTGCTTATTTTCATAACAGCTTGTACGACTAATTTTAAAAATGGAACGACGATCGACATTTGACAGCTGTCAAACAATTCTTCCAAATATTGTGAAGCCTCTGAATAATTCGAAATATATTTATATTAACTGTTCATATGTTGTGTTTTATTTTTTGTATCGCTAAGTTTAAATAAATTATTTAATTTAAATTAATAATATTAATATTAATAATTTCAAAATGTTGATGAACTCTATCTCTAAAGAGACTAAATTGACTTTAAAAGTTCAAGGCTGGAAAAAAAGTTAAGTACGTTTAAAATATACACGAGGCGAAGCGGTTACTTATATTTATGTTAAAGCAATCAAGGTCATTATTTATCTCTATAATCATATATATTTAATTAATTTATTAATAATATTTACTGCAATGTAAAGCTAAATGTTAAAATTGGTAAAAACAATTACCACGCCGATGAAAATATGATATACTTAACAAAAAAGCCAGTTGGCGTAAAAATGAACTAAAAAGATGAAATCTCTATGACAGAAACGATAATTAAGTCAAACAAAAAGTTTTACACTTATGTGAGGTTTGCTACGAACGTAGAATCGGACATACATACAGCAAAAACATAGCACTCATTCATGCTTCGCCACATTTAGGAAAAAATTGGCCTTGAGTTTGCAAAAACAAATGTTACTTCCAAGTAAATATCTAGGTACCTACTACAGTTCCTCGGACAAATATAAAAAAGTTTTAAAAGAGCTGTATTTTGATTTTAATATAAAATAACTGAAACCATCATCATGATTATATTATATTAATAGTACCCACAATGGCATGATAATTTTTTAAAGATAATGTACCAAATGGCTATAAATAACGGATAGACTCAGACCTATGTACCGAGGTGAATTAAATCTGTTCCCCACAAAAACGTACTCGATGACAAAATGACTGTAATAGTAATAAATAGGCCCTGATGATGATGAAAGATTACCGATTATTTTATTATGTAAGAACCAAATCGACCATCTTAGTAATGCTACATTAGCTATCTCTTACTATATTGATATATAGAAAGACTAGATATAAAGAAAGCTTAGTATTTTAAAAGTTTCCATTGAAAACCAATACCTTTCAAAACGACCATGAGCATCAATCTTGCTTCGTACAAAGACGTAGGTACATTTACTGCGTAAAATAGATATGAGGTTCAATTTACATTGGTCACATAAGATAGAAGATAAAGGATCGAACACAAAACTTGGAACTCGGTGGTCAGTCGTAAGTGTAGCACTGCCAGTGAGCAGTCCACTGCGTCTGCGCATCGCGAAAGTGTTATCAAAAATTTTATCGATTTATACAAAAAATATATTTGGAAATTCAAAATGACAAAAGTTTTATTGAGTAGAGAATTGCCGGATATCGAGGTCAGTATTACGTTTATGTTTATACGTGCTATAAAATTGTAATCGAGCACGTTTGTTTGTGATAGTAATGACTTGGTATTAATTTTCAAGGCCTGTCACACTTTGTTCTAAATATTAGTATCTTCGTAATTTTGCTATTCTAAAACAAAAATTTAGTAGGATTGACTATTTTGATTGATTGATTGATTGTATAATAATCAAGCCGTGTATGTTGTAATATTTTGTTTTGTTTTTTGAACATGTTAAAGGTCACAATGAACTGTGATATCGTTGTTGAAAGTCGTCAATGTGAGATTCTTATCTATAGAATACAAGTTACAGTATGATGAGAATCCCTCACACTTGTATTACAATTACTACCAGTACGTAGAGTAGGGTTGCCAATTTTTTCAAAGGTTTTAGCTGTGTGACGAGTTATTCGTTGTTAGTTTATTTAATTACAAAACTAGTAGGTTTTCGGAATCCGGGACAATATGGTCTAATTACTGGACACGGGACAAGACGCGAAATTCCGGGACAATCCCGGATTTCCCGGCAATCTGGCAAGCCTAGCGTAGAGCCACTCGATGGATGTTTACCTTTATAGGTTTGTCAATCGTCAGTCTATAAATGGTATTTTTGTAATTTATATTTGGCCATACAACGGTGAAAGGTTAAAGGTTTTGCGATGTAATTTCTCTTGCTTGGAACTTTAGTGAATAAAGAAAAAAACACTCCTATATATAGAACGAGTTATCGTTAAACCCGAAAAAACTTAAACTCTCTAGTTGCCTAGACGTTTTAAATTAGTTTATATATCTTAGAGTTGTGATGTTTCCTGCGGCAAAAAGCATTTAATATTGAACTGGATAATAGATAGATAGATATTGAACTGGATAAAAATATTATGAAAAACATTTAAATGTGTACACTTCACAGACACAATATATGAAATAATCTAAACACTACTGATACTTTGGTATAATTTCTAAGATATATACGACCTCTACCTCTAGTAAAATTTAATGTAGCTACAAATTCGGCCACATGAGAACTTTATTATATATGTAAACCTAAATTGAAGGTTTGATTAATTTGTCTTTAAGTTATATTTTTATAGAATTAATATTTGATTTCAAAAACAAAGAAAATAGATTTTTTTAGTGCGAACTTTAGATTTAGACATTGCTTCGTAATTAGGTGTCTGGGCATAAGCTTCTACCAAAAATTTCCACGGAAAGCTAAATTAAATAATACATAAAAGATAATGTTTATTAAATAACAAAAGTTAAAGGCAAATCAAACCCTGTTGCGTAGGTAACAGTTTGAGATAATTACCAGAATGCGAGATAAACACTGTCGAGAATGATAAATTAGTTTGATAAACAAGATTTATTTTGAAGATATTATTGTAATTTCATTTGGTTCGCAACAACTAAGCATGAGCTAGAAATGAATAATTTAACAGAGAGGCTAATTATTGTAAAAAACTCACCAATTATTTGTAATTTAAAAGTCGTGATTAATTTATACTATGAAAGCCTAATTAAAATATACTTTAGAAATATAAATGATATATATAGTATACTAATTACTTATATAATATTATGTCACGAACAAACATAAATCATAAGATTTGATAATAATAATATGATGTCTTGGTTTCAAATAAGTAGGCAATAGAAACACATTATATAGTAACTATACTATAAGTTTAAACAATATTTAAATAATGTGACACTTGAAGTCTATGTTAGCTTTGAAATTATAATCATCATCATCATCTTCAGCCCTTTTTAAATGTCCCACTGCTGGGCACGGGCCTCCACGGGCTCAGTACGAGGGGAATCAAGCCACAGTCCACCGCGCTGGTCCAGTGCGTGTTGGCGGACTTCACATGTTTTTCGAAAACTTGCTAGGTTTTTCTCAGACATGCAGGTTTCACGATGTTTTCCTTCATCGTAAGACAAGTGGTAATCATGGTAGACACATGATTTGCACATGAAAATATCAGAGGTGCGAGACACTGATTTGAAACCGCATCACTCGGTTATCCAAGCGAGCGCGTTACCGTTTGGCTACCACTACCTGAAATTGTAATACTTAGTAGAAATTGTGTAAAATATTAAATGAAAGCTATTAAACGAATTTAAACAATTCTCTTTTTCCCTTTAATGTTATAATTTTCTTTCTGAAAAATAACGAAAATGCGTTTTTAACGAAGTCTCTTCTTGCCTTCTCAGAACCTCTTGAAGTTGAATCCAAAGGTCAAGCCTTTCAGCAATTTGGTACCATCAGCTCAAACCAAGAAAAACAAGCAGCATTGGAAAAGAAATACTGATAGAAAATGTGACGTAAGTAAATAAAATATGTAAAGAATTGTATCTTTAATTATCGAAATTAATGTATTTATCTTACATTTATAACAGGTGTCTAATTAAAATCTTTATTATAAGTAGATTGATTTATCGAAATTAATCACTTCATAATTAAATTAATTTAACTTTCATCCATAGTTATTTAATTTGATATAACTATCCAACCTGATACAGACTTGTCCTACCCTCGAGAAGAATTTCGACGACATAAAGCACACAACTTTATCTGAACGTGGGGCGCTAAAAGAAGCAGGAAGATGCCTCAAATGTGCGGACGCGCCGTGCCAGAAATCCTGCCCAACCCAAATTGATGTTAAAAGCTTCATCACCAGCATCGCGAATAAGGTTCGTTTTGCAAAATAAATTATAATAATATTATAAATAAATTAAGTTTACGAATAAATTTAAATAGCAGGCCTAAAAGTTAAATATTAACTAAAACTTTACCTTCGCCAATATTGCCTTAATTAGCTTCGGAGTTCGGAATATAAATTTTTAATATATATTTTTTTATAATAGAAAAGAATATCTTATTATTTATCATTATATCTCCCTTTGTATAAAATTGTACAACTAATCATGCCATATTTTAAGTTTTTAAGCATTATCTCTGATCCCAAGATATAACAGCCTTAATATTATCCTCTTTGTAATTTTTACTATAGTTTTATGTACAAAAACTATTTCTTTCAGAACTATTATGGGGCAGCTAAAGCTATATTGTCCGACAATCCCCTCGGTCTCACGTGTGGCATGGTGTGTCCGACCAGTGACCTTTGTGTGGGTGGATGTAACTTGCACGCGAGTGAGGAGGGTGCTATCAATATCGGTGGATTACAACACTTTGCTGTGGACGTAAGTAAAATACTTAAATATTTATTTCATTTTCTTTAAATATCTCGCACATTATCCACTATGGGAAGACTAATTGTTGCAATAGCCATTGAAACACCTTGTCTCATCGTTGGACCAACTAGCCCCATGATGGGGTCAGGTTGGTTCGTCTCAATTTTCCATAATTGATTCATAACAAATTGATCTATTGAGTAAAAACTAAAATAAATTCTATATCTTAATATTTAAAAACCTTGTAGAGTGAACTTCCCAACCTTTCTTTTCTATTCTCGTGTTGTTTCAAAATTAATTAAGTTTAAATTAATTATGTTTATATTTTCAATATTTAGATATTCATGAAAATGGGAATCCCTCAAACACTAGATCCTAATACGAAACCATTGGCGAAAGGAGGAGACCAAAAGATCGCACTTATAGGCGGAGGACCAGCTAGCTTGAGCTGTGCGTGCTTTCTTGCGAGACTCGGGTACAAGAACATTACTGTGTATGAAAAGGAGAAATATTTAGGAGGTCTTAGGTAAGTTATTTAATATTTATCATAATCCTATATATAAAGTCAACTAAAATTCTTCGATAAATTACATAATTATAAATTTATGATTTAAAAACCCATTTATGTAAAAATGTCTCCTAAAGCAGTCAAATATTATACATTTTTAGTGGGTTGTCCTGGCTTCTTTTAAGCCGGAGAGTCCCATATAACTGTGTGCGCATTTTCCAACAATATAAAAAAAACTACTTTTTGTTATAGAATGCAGAACATAGTTTTCATTATATTAATTTACTTATTTTTCAGTTCATCCGAAATCCCTCAATATCGTCTTCCTTACGACGTAGTTCAGTTTGAAATAGATCTAATTAGAAACCTTGGAGTCAAATTTGTGACTGGGCGAAAACTCTCCTCAAAGGATCTAACTGTGGATGTAAGTATTATATAAATAACGAGTTTAATACCTCATTTTGAAAATACGATACAAGTACAGTAATAACTTTGAGTTCTTTTTACCTGACGTGGTGATTAATTTTTTTCTTTATATAATAGGTATGTTTACAAAAATCAATTGCTGTTCGTGTACTTCCCTAAAACTCAAAAATGGCTGACACGATACAATTTTTTTTTGGTTTCTTGAGAGTGTGTTAAGGGTTTTCCTATATAATATAAAAAAAATGAAAACCTAAAAAAACAGCAGAAAAATTGAAAAATTCGTTACTATTTTGCATTGAAGTCACCGTGAAATCGTACGGTCTAACCTAGAGACTCGAGGGTCAGTCGTTGGCTAAAAATAAAATAAAGGTCGCAAGATATTAAATAAGTATTATTATTATATACTTCCTCCTTGTCCTTTTGAGAGATAGTTAATTTTTTCTTTCATTACTGAACTAAATAGTTTTTATACTAACTATTTAACTAAGTTTCGCGTTATTATTTTAGGGTCTTTTAAAAGAAGGTCATGCGGCAGTCTTTCTAGGCATTGGTTTACCAGAACCTAAAAGTGTGCCTATTTTTAAAGACTTGACTACATATATGGGTTTTTATACGAGCAAGGATTTCTTACCGCTTGTATCGAAAGGAAGTAAACGAGGTAAGATACTGTATTATTATCATAACTGGTTTACTTAATTAAAATATCTTTACTGCGATATTCAGTTTGAAGGACGAAGTTTGTAATTTCATTCTAGAATTAAAATTATTTTCAGTTATTATAATACGTCATGAAATTATGTCTAGTTAAAGCTCTTTTTACATTATTTTGTAGTTATTTGTTTATTGCGATTTTTTTATCTTTTTCTTTTAATTAAAATTAAACATTTTAGGTAGGCAAATTGTTACCGATTCTATCTAGTTTTTGAAATTTATGCCTTACTGTGGCCGCGCTAAGAGAAAATCAATGGACTGATTTTAAGGGAATTTATTACAATGGTAGTAGATATGGCATATGGAATACTTTTTACTGCAGAAAAATATGTTATATCTAAGAAACCTGTTCTATCCGTTAAAATATACTCGTACATACTACTCATAAACCCGAGCGATGCGAGCTTGCTATTTTGAAATAAAACTACCTTTTCATATTTTTTATATATATTTACATATATTTTATTTTTTACCTATTCATATTTTTTCATATTTAAGTATAAATAATAATAATAAATATGTTGGGACATTTCAAACAGCACTATCTAGTTCCACGGTAAGGTACGAGCCTTGTGTTATGGATACTAGATGGTTGATATACTACACATATATAAGTTTAAATACATACATATTTACATATTATAAATATAAACACCCATGACTGGAGTACAAACATTCGTGCTCAACAAATGTATGCCCCCAGCGGGACTCGAACCCGCGACCGCTTGTGCAGCAAGTAGGGTCACTACAAACTGCGCCACGTGTGTCGTCCATATTAGTATAAATTAAGAACTTATATTATATTTATAATATGTATGTATTTAAGCTTATATATGTAATATATCAACTATCTGGTATCCGTAACACAAGCCTCCTTCGTAGCTTACCACGGAACTAGTTACTAGATGGCGCTGTTTGTAATAATGTCCCAACATTTACTTATTATTTATTATAGGAATGTGCGCTTGCAAATCGGCGTTACCGGAACTATACGGCAACGTGATAGTGCTGGGTGCTGGTGACACCGCCTTCGACTGCGCGACTTCCGCTCTGCGCTGCGGCGCGAGGCGGGTGTATGTGGTGTTTCGGAAGGGCTTTACCAATATACGAGCTGTGCCTGAAGAGGTAACCGGCTTTTTCTATCAATTTTTTTATCTGAGTGGTAACGCGCTCGCTGAATAACCAAGTGATGCGGGTTCGAATCCGGTGAAAATCATAGTGACCTGCATGTCTGAGAGGTCCTATCAAGTTTTTGAAAGACATTTGAAATCCGCCCGTACCTACATGGCCAGCGTGGTGGACTATGGCACATAATATGATCCCTCTCGTATTCGAAAGGCCCGTGCCTAGCTATGGGTTGTAAAAAAGTCTGAATACATTAGTTTTTATCTAACACATTTCAAATTCTACAGATAAGTTATCTAAATGTAGGCATTATTATTGATATAGATGTCGAATCTATAATTATTATAATTTTTGTTTATTTGTCTGCCGGTTTTATTGAATTTTTGGCGACGTCCAAAGAAAGGTTATTGATCAACTTTCATTACTTGTTTAGTTAAATTAAAAAGTCTTTTAAATACCTAACATTTTAATTTTTTTAACTTAGTTATTTTAATAACAGTGGTAAATAGTTATTATGCTAACAAAAAATTTTATTTACAGGTCGATTTGGCAAAAGAAGAAAAATGTGAATTCGTACCGTTCATGTCTCCGCAAGAAGTTATAGTTAGGGATGGAAAGGTTATTATTATTATGATATTTCTTTTGTCATCATATCTTTGCAAATGAGTTTACTGAGTAGGTGAACTAAATCTAGGCCTTTGTAGTTTCTTGATACCTTGTCTAGGTCTAGGTGACGTAAAGTTCAAAATCTGTTTTTTTCTAAAGATTTCTTCAACTCATATATATGTAAAGACTGAATGGTGCCTTTTATACTTTTGATTTATCAAATACCCGCGAAAAAGGTTTAAAATCGCTTTATTTGTAAATATTTTTTCCAGATTGTAGCTCTAAGAATGTGCCGCACTGAACAGTTAGATAATGGCGAATGGATCGAGGATCCGGATCAAATTTTGCAGTTAAAAGCTAATTTTATTATATCCGCTTTTGGATCTGGACTTTACGACACGGATGGTATGTTTAAAATAAAATTTAATTTAATTTCATTCAAAAACGAGCCAAGTCGACTGATTGTTCTATCGATTAAAAAACGAGAAAATTTCAATAAAAAAATTGATTGAGGTATGAAAACACCACTTTCGCTCCACATTTAAGACACAGACATTCCATTTTTTTTAGGTAGATTTTACTTTTAAGGTTTTAATTTCTAAAATTATTATATCGAACATACTATAAATATTTTAGCTCGACGATAACGTTCTTTTTGCAGTTAAAGAAGCAATGACAGGTGTAAAACTTAACCGCTGGGGACTACCGGAAGTAGATAGTAATTCTATGCAAAGTTTGAGCCAACCGGAAGTGTTCGTTGGAGGAGATCTGGCCGGCGTTGCAGAAACCACAGTTGAATCTGTTAATGACGGCAAGACAGCAGCCTGGTACATGCATTGTTATTTACAGGTTACGTGTTAATTATTATTTATTAGATACTAAATGTGATAATGAGATAAAACTCGATAGTTGTTATCTATTTTCTCTTTTAATAAAACATTTATGACGTCGTTAGCCATCAAATTATAAAAGATCGCATTATACCCACTTTGAAAGTATCACCTACCTACCTATATGCTAATGTGACGATACCTTGTAAACCAATACAATTTACGGTCGTGTAACAAGGCACTTATACCGACGTAATCGCTATACTTCTAAATGATGAGACGTTTTTTTACTCTCTCTAAAGCCCAACTGTAAAAATTACAAAACTGATATTATATTACATTGATCTTATTTATCAAGAGGTAGCGTGTTTCAGAGAAGGTTTTAGTATTTATGTATAATGTAATTCACAACTTAGTTTCCGGTCTTCAAAAATATAGCAAAAAAAAGAACAATTATATAACAAACAATTTCAATTTCAGGGTATCCCCTTCGATTCCCCAGTCGAGCTACCAAAGTTCCACAGTCCGATAGACGAAGTGGATCTCTCGGTGGAGGTGTGCGGCATACAGTTTGAGAACCCGTTCGGTCTCGCGAGCGCGCCGCCCACCACTAGCGCCGCCATGATCCGGCGCGCCTTCGAGCAGGGCTGGGGCTTCGCTGTCACTAAGACATTTGGCTTGAATAAAGTAAGTTATATATTTACTTATAAACGTTCAATTCGATTTTCTTGTTAATGCAATGTTGGGAAGAATCTACTGGGATCCGGTTCGAAGGACCAATGTCCCTTACATTGGTCCTTGGGGACTTTAAATAAAAGTGGACTGTATAATATACTGATTTAATGCCGTAAATAACTGTGTAAGGGTCTTACGGAACTTTAAATTAAAGTGGACTGTATAATGTAATGGGTTAAAGCCGTAAATAACTGAAGCGTCCGTTTGCGATGGACTTCGTGAAGGCGAGTGTCGGCCGCGCTGCCTCAATGACGGTCGACGCGATGCGCTCTGGTATAGCTCGAATAGCTTCAGTTAAGCACAGATTTTCTTAAACGAAGAGTTGTACAAAAACAGTTTAAGTAGGTAAAACATAGTTTATATGCCTACCTGCTACTTTTTAATTAACACATCAAGCGTCTATTTTATTCCTGCAATATATTAAATATATTGTGCTCAATAGTATAACTTTTGTGTGGAACTACTCGTATAATTTTGCAGTGTAGTAGTAACTCAGTATATTTCCGGCCTTTGTCTATTTTACATAATAATTTTCATAGCTTTTTTTAATTCTGGTTTATTTAATGTAAAATTTTATTATGATTTTGAACTTGTTTTCAGGATTTAGTAACCAATGTGTCACCTCGAATTGTCCGTGGCGTCACGTCCGGTGAAAATTTTGGCCCCGGCCAAGGATCTTTTTTAAATATCGAACTAATTTCTGAGAAATGTGAGGCGTATTGGTGTCAGAGTATAAAAGAGTTGAAAAAAGATTTTCCTACAAAGGTAATTTACTTTAAATACAATTTATTACATTTAAAGTAGGTAAAGCTGGCTAAAATATTTTTCTAGTTTTTTTATAAGTACCAAAAAAAACTTTGCTTTTAACTTTTGATTTAATTATATGTACATAATTATAAATTTATATGAAAAAAGGGCAGTAAATACCAATTAGTTTAATTTAATAAGTTAATACCTACTTTTATTTTGTAAAATAATCAACTCTAAATGATATATTTAATGATAATAATAAAATATTTTAGGTGTTGATAGCTTCAATAATGTGTTCGTATAACGAGCCTGACTGGACGGAACTAGCACAAAAAGCCGAAGCATCCGGTGCTGATGCATTAGAACTTAATTTATCTTGTCCACATGGTATGGGCGAATCTGGTATGGGATTGGCTTGCGGACAGGTGACTTATTCATATGCTTATTTATTCCAATAAATAAAAAATATATATAAATCTTACATACCTTTTTATACATATTACAATTTAAATTAATATCTATCGTTCAGGACCCGGTATTGGTGAAAGGAATATCTCAGTGGGTACGAAAAGCTGTAAAAATCCCATTCTTTGTGAAACTAACCCCGAATATAACGGACATTGTTAGTATTGCCATGGCAGCTTATGAAGGTATATAAATATTTTAATGCCATACGCATAATTATTTTTACTATAAAAGTATTTTAATATACTGTAAATAAAATCTTAATTAATATATTTAATGTTTGATTGAAAGGCGGCGCAAGTGGCGTATCAGCGATCAACACTGTTTCTGGCCTAATGTCTGTCAGAGCTGACGCTACTCCGTGGCCTAAAGTTGGTATGTTTACATCATTTGCTATTCTAAATTTATTTTGATTGGTATAGTAGCCATAGAAGATCTGGATGGATCTATTCCTGAATGTGCTAATCATGCAAAGTAGTATCTAAACTTTTAGTTATTATTATTTACTTGTTTTCAGTTTTGTTTGTTAGTTTTTTATATTTTATAAAATATGTAAAACTTTACTACTATTCGTTACTTACTAATATACTTAAAATTATTTATGATATAAAAGAATATTGCATCGTCTATCATACATCATCATTTAGTAAAAAAAAATAGAACAATATTTGTAATTCTAATTTGACACACGTGCTTTCCGCTTATTTATAAATAAAAAGTTATTTACCTAAGTATTATAAATACCTCCAATTTGGAGGCTCCAAAAATAATCTATAAGTAAAATAAAAATATAATGACAGACAGATATTACAAAATTACAAAGGTTCCGTTATCAGTTTTACTATTAGATAAGGTTTTACTATTAAAATAAAATTTATAGGCCACGAAAAAAAAACAACCTATGGCGGAGTATCTGGGAATGCAACTCGTCCAATGGGACTGCGAGCTGTGTCTGCCATCGGTAACAAGTTGCCCGGCTTTCCCATACTGGGTATCGGCGGTATAGATTCCGCGGACTCCGCTATGCAGTTTATTATGTGTGGAGCGCCCGTTGTACAGGTGAAGTTTATTTTTGAAAAAAAAAAATTTTGAACGCACTTTCTATACTTGGCATAAATATTGTAAACTAGCGACTCGCCCTCGCTTCGCTCTGGCTCTTCCCTAGATTTAGCACAGGCAAAGCCGCGGGATCCGCTAGTTATACATATAAACCTTCCTCTTGAATCACTCTATCTATTAAAAGAACCGCATCAAAATCCGTTGCGTAGTTTTAAAGATTTAAGCATACATAGGGATATAGGGACAGAGAAAGCGACTTTGTTTTATACTATGTAGTGATAATAAGAAAGCAATATGGTGATTTTTTTGTCAAGTCGTTTGTTTACTAGTACTTATACATGTAATATCGAGAATTGGACATTATTATAAGACGCTTTATATAACATGCATGTTTAAATTTTAAAGCAAATACTAATACTTATTTTGTGATATTTTTTATCTAGATATTATTGTTTGTGTTATACTTAGATTAAGATACGATGGGACTGACATATCCTAAAAGGACAAAAGCCCTTAAAAAAAGGGAATAAACAAAAAAATATTTTTGTACATATTTAAGCTGTCTTAAAATATAATAATGAAAAATCATAAAATGTTCAACAGATATGCAGCGCTGTACAAAACCAAGACTTTACAGTAGTAGAAGATTATATAACCGGGTTGAAGGCGCTATTATATCTTCGAACTCGAGGTCTCTCAGGATGGACCGGTCAGTCTCCGCCAACTATGAAACATCAAAAAGGAAAACCTGTGCAGACGCTATATGACGATGACGGAAAAGTAATAATTTTAAATCTATAAAATATATTATTTTTAATATATTTCAAAAAATATTTATCGACGTAAATTTAAATATTTTAACAATAATAATAAGTCTAGGACATAAAACTACACAACAGGCTAACAGTATCAAACCATGGGTAAACCTAAACTCCCTGTATCAAAGAATTCACATGAATATTTAACAACTTTAACCAATTTTTTTATAGGTTCTCGCACACTTTGGTCCATACAATAAAAAACGTGAAGAAATTCTCCACAAGATGAGGCTTCAATCAGATATATTAGGAGATAATCAAGTAGAATGTCCATTATCTAACAACAACGTAACCAATGGATATAATAACGTACCTAAAATCCAAGATATCTTGGGCGAAGCTCTTCCAAGGATCGGTGCTTATAAGGGTTTAGATAATACAAAACAAGTGGTTGCGCTCATTGATGATGTAAGTTAATTATTTAATTAATATAATTTAAAATTTGGTCAAAAATCTTTCATATTTGAGTGCTTTAAATATTTCAGGACATGTGTATTAATTGCGGCAAATGCTACATGGCGTGTGCTGATTCTGGCTATCAAGCTATAGAGTAAGATAATTTTATATATTTAATACTATTAAGATTAAAAAATATCTTTACTAAGTATTTATTTAAATTTAAACGAACATATTTCGATGAAATCTGGTCATTTTGGTGTAACATATGTACGTCCCAACTCCCACTTCAGTAGTTACATACTAATTTCGTACGAATAAAAAAGTTTGAATATTGAAATCCGAAATATTTTTTATAGATTTGACGCGAATACGCATATTCCACATGTAACAGAAGATTGTACTGGTTGTACTCTATGCCTGTCCGTTTGTCCCATCGTAGACTGTATATCGTAAGTATAAAATTTTAAATTATTAAAAAACAAACTAATTATTGTTGTCATTAGTTATATTAATATAAAAAATTTATAAAAAAGTATACACTCGTAATTTGAACTCATCATCATCATCAGCCCATTTTAACGTCCCACTACTGGGCTCGGGCCTCCCTCAGTACGAGGGGATCAGGCCATAGTCCACCGCGCTGGCCTAGTGCGAGTTGGCAGACTTTACATTCATGCAGGTTTCCTCACGTTGTTTTCCTTCACAGTTAGACAAGTCGTAATCATGATAGAAATGATTCGCACATGAAAATATCAGAGGTGCGAGACCCGGATTTGAACTCTCATCACTCGGTTATCCAAGCGAGCGCGTTACCACTGGGCCCTACTCAATACTGAGTAATTTATCTACATTTTTTTATTTTTTGTTTTCAGAATGGTGCCAAAAACTATACCTCACATAATAAAAAGAGGTCTCCATTATGAAATACACCCAGTGTCACCTTTAGATGGAGTATGCCAATGAAAGATGAAATGTAATAAGCGTAAAAAATGTATTGAAATATAAAAATATGATAATTTGAAATAACAAATTTTAATATAATAAGAGTTATTTTTAAATACCAACAATTTTTTTGTAAATATCTTCGGATCTCTTCTTAGCTGCTCCCCACGAATACACCCAATCATTTAAAGGATTCACTTGCAGAGTCAAGGCGGAGATTGGTTTTGGACAGTTATAATGCTTCCTATTCACTATTCTTAATTCCTTGCTCCCTTTTCTTTTATCATGGAGTTTTTTACAAATGAGACATTCAAATTTTTCAGCTACCTCTAAAGCGTTTGTTTGATACTGTCTTGTATTAAATTCATTTATCAGTCTTTTGTTTGTTATTTTTCTTTTAGTCTTATGAGATAAATACTGTTCATACAAACTGACATTTTTTGTTAACCTCTTAATATAATCGCTCATACGCTTTGGTGTAGGATAGTCTTCTAATAGAATAACAGATTTATTATTTGGAGACCAATCTATTACTGACGGTGATCCAAAATATATTGGTACGCTGCCAACTTTAATTGCTCGCCAAAATTTTTCAGTAACATAGTCATCACAAACACCATTTTCAATAGCCAAAACAAACTTATACCTTGCAATATAGCGAAGAAAATTTTCATCATCCAAATTATTTAAGTAGTCCTCTGTAAATTCTTTGGGCATTTGTTTGTTTTTTAAACATGCTCCATAAGAATCTACATCAATAAACTTCATAAGTTCTTTCACATATGCATCTCTTTCCGTTGCTGTTTCACAGTCACTTTGGAGATATAATACTGGTGCAATTTCTTGAAGTAAATTATTTTTAGTTTCCGTTGGTACAAAATACTTAATACTGGTTATATCATTTAATGATTCTAAATACTGTAATGGAAATGGAATATCACTGTATCTGCTAAAAGTCGCAGAGTAATTAAATAAACTTAATGTTACTTCATGCATTAGTTCCTCCACATTTCTAGGGGATTCTTCATGATACAAGCCCCAAATTATATTTCTTTTCCTCGGTAATGGGAGGTTATCAAAATTTATTTCACTTGCATAGAATAAGTATGCTTCAACATTTTTTACTTCATTTATGATAACATCACTATATAAATCACATTTAATGTCATCTTCACAATTTATTGTCTTCGAAGTTCCTGGAAATCCTGGAGTCCACCACAATATTACTGGATTATCAGAATTAATATTATGAGAATATTTTTTTATTTCAATTCCTTTATACTGCCATTTCCAAATATAAATAAATATTAATGATGCAACACCAATCCACAAAATTTCACATATTGTTAGTCTTAATATTCTTTTTGGTATTATTAATAAAGTCTGTAGGACACTGTGCATTTTACACTTAAAATACGCTTTTACCACTAACTTGTTTTGCTTTGAGCACATTCTTTATAACTATACATTCTCATTACAGGAAATAAAACTTTGTTATCACAGGAACTATGATACATGATTTCATACTGGAAATGTCATCATATGGCACTAACAATCATAATGAATAAAATTGTTTTAAGTATTAAAAATTTGCTTAAATAGCTTATTGAAAATGAAAGATAAAATAAATTACTTTTTAAATTTAATAGTCAAAATATAAATCCTCTCTCCTTCTGCATATAATAAAAATCCAAACAAAATGCTATTATTAAATCTATATAAAATAGTCCATATATGGCACCAACAACTTTACCAACAATAAAAAGGTTTACAAAAGCTATAATTGTCAAAATAAGTTCTATAATTATGAAGTAAAATTCAGCTTCATATTGAACTTGGTCAACTATATAAAGTACCATAATGTATATGGACAGCATAAGAGTTGGTCCAGCAACTAGACAATGCCAAACATCCACAGGCTCCACTATGTGAGGTATTATATTCAGAAGTAGTGCCACTACCTAAAAGTATGTTTTACTCACTTGTAATACTTAGTTTTTAAACATAATTGACTATAATATAGAGTTAAAATCTAACTTAGAATAAAAAAAGTATATATTTAAGTGATTTATTACTGCTATTATAAGGTCAGTTACTATCACCAAATAATATACATCCTCTTTCTTTAATAACAAAATATTGATCAATAGAAAGAGCTATCAAAAGATGGCAATAAAACAATCCGTAAAGTGATCCGGAAGACTCCTTGTCTAAAATGACGATAACAAATGCAGCAATGTTTAATATTATTTGTAGTGATAGGTAAAGTTGTTCTGCCAAGTTATGGACTTGGTCCACTAAGTAGAGGATGGCGAAAATAACAGACATGACGAGTGTCGGCGCAACAGCCAGGCAATGCATAATGCCTGCATCGTTCAAAACAAATGGAATTATCATGAGGAGCATTGACATGACCTAAAAGTAAAAATGTACTAAAATATCGTGTTGTAAAATAAAATTTACCTTCACGATCCGCTTCAGCGTTCGGAACTTGAAGTGGACTAACTATCGTACCAGGGGCGTAAAAATTATCGTACATTATCGTATTTTTTAGGATAATGTCTATTATAGATAAATAAATCATATAAATTGTAATATTGATATGCATGCAAGTACTCTATAGTTTATCTTTTTTAAACCACCGCTGTCAAATCAACAGAACACTGAAACCCAAATGTTTTACACGTGATATACAGACCTGCGTACCATAATAATGAAAAAATAATGCTATTTTACATCGTACGCAGGCAATTATCGTACGGTTCCGAACGCTGATCCGCTTTGGGTCTCATATTTTATTTCCAAGCTATCTTAATTATCTTTAAGCTATATATAACCGTAAACTTTACAATAACTATTATTGTTAAATATAAAAAAATGTGTTTCCAATGACATTATTGAGTTTAGAATGCTGCAATATTTGAAAATTTTATTCCTAAATAATTTAAAGTTTTCGTTTTTAATAATAAAATCGTGATAATTATATTTATTTTTGAGAAATTTAATAATTTATATTTTAAAGTACATAGTACATAGATTGCACTTGGCACTTATTATTATTGTCAATGTCAAGTGTCAAAATCAAACTTCATCTACAATAAATTAATTATTCTCTTTGATTTTTTATTATTCTGAATCCATGAGTTTGATCTAAACCATAAAGTTATTATGTCGAGACTCAGATTTATATTATAATCTTCGATGTATACACTATACATGGTATACAATATACATAAAATAAAATTCTATCGAAGTCAAATTTGTACATAAATATTCGTAAAATACTTGTTTACTGAAGGAAAACATCTATCTTGATAATTTTATTTCTAATAGGGACGAACCCGAGCGGTGTGAGGATTACGTTACATTTAAATAGGAATCGTACCTAAAAAGACTTAATTAAAAAATCAGATAGGATTTTTCCAGAACATAATCGTAACGTACGATTTTTTATTTATAAGTAGGTGTAGTACCTACTTATAAATAAAAATATATTGCTAGATATAATGAGCATTAAAACGAAATCAAACAATATTATTTTTTGTTTTTATTAAATATTCTTTTGTAACGTTTGATTAACTAACTTACAAATGTACTTGTTAAGCACAACTAAATGTACAACCTCGTTCATTAGCAATTAAAAATAAATCTAGGGATAGAGCCGTTAACAGGGCAAAATAAAATACCCCATATATTAGCCATAACCAAACTCTAACAAGGTTTAATAGAAAACACTGAATAAATGCTCCAAAAGTAAAAAGAATTTGAAAAAATAGATACATTTTTTCCATGAATAATGGTACTTTTTTCCGTAAATATAATATTATGAATAAAAAAGATATAACTAATGTTGGACCTGTTGATATGCAGTACATGTGACCTTGGGGTTTTGGTATCGCCATTGGTAACAGAGTAATAATAAAAGAAAGCACCTACAAATAACAATATTTAAAACTATAAGTATAAAAATAAATAAAATAATGATTGATTAAAAATACTTACAAATTCGACAAGTTTCATCATAAAAATATTATATCGAATTAATTCACTCCATTTTTTATCGACTGGGACGGAATCTGTTAGTATTGATTACAAAAAGCGTATTTATTATTTAAATAAAGCCCATATTAAAGTAAATATTATGCATAAAAACGTACCATTGATTATCATATCAGACATTGTAGCTAAATATAAAAGAACTTTATTAGAATCGATGCTCAATTGTTCAAATACCCATTTTTGAAAATATATAATTCAAATTACGTTAACTTTTAAAAAATGTGATAACCATAAAATAGCAAAATTATGTTGCAAAACTTATTGGACTATGACAAAACAGACTGACATACTAAATCTTCTTTTTTTTAAGATACAAAGTGAGCCAGTTTTAAAATGGTGTTAATTTGATATATTACACTATGGCAGCCTAGTGGTAACGAGCTCGCTTGAATAACCGTTAACCGAGTGATGCGGGTTCGAAACCCTGATCCTAGCAAGTTTTGTAAAGACATGTAAAGTCTGTCAACCCGCTCATGGTCAGTGTGGTGGACTATGTTCTGATCCACCTTGTATTGAAGGGCAGCGCAGCAGTGAGTTATTGAAAAGGGCTGAATACCATAATTTATGGCTTACCACTAATTTTTATTTAGTTAATAATATTAGCCCATTTAATATTTACTTTTTTGAAAAGTTTACTCATAATACACCAGCTGTCTTGTTAAAATGTAGCAATCTTTTTTCTCCGTGCTTTTTAAGGAAAAATTTTACTGCAGTATTACGTGTTTTATATTAGTATTTATAATTTGATGTCTTTTTATGGAATACTGTTATACTTCGCAATGGATTTTATTTGATTAAACTAAATTAACTAGGATTTCCTCATCAAAAGAATGAATCAATATTTTATTTTTTTAATTATTGGAATAGGTAATAAATACTGGCAACATTTACTATTACCTTTCACAGGTTAAAGCTGTCAGATAAATGTCAAGTGTCAACTCAAAGCATTAACCTGGTCCGCTTAAGTGAACCAATATTTTTTAATTAATTACGAAGCAATGATATATTAAAATCTATAAATTATATTTCAAGAAAGATGGAAGAAGACGACCCCGTTGTTCAAGAGGTAATACTCGGATGTACGATTGACAACGTGTTTAAGTAACAAGGTTATGTTTACGGCTGAACAGTTAGTTATTTTACACTTTATTGCTTATTTAGATCCCGGTTTACCTGTCTCAAGCCCTCTCAGACAACTTGTATATATATCAATATCCTGTAAGACCTGCTAATAGAGATTGGAAGGATGTAAAAGTTACTAATGCTTCAATAAAACCAAAGAACCAGCTTGTAAGGATGGAAATGGGATTGAATATCTACAGTGATAATTATAGTTCCTCTAAAGGAGAACAAATAGCTTTGAACACAGATGGGCCAGAGGTAAAGTTAAAAGTCATAGTTAATATATTTATTATTTACTATAACAACATTAACTATCATTAAAACCAAAACCAAATTGTTAACATAATAGTTAAACTAAGATTCTTGTAGATTTATTAATTTTTATACTATTATTGCACTTTAAGGAATCAAAATATAAAAGGGATAAAGAAAGGGAAAAGACGCTATACTTTAGAAATGGAATTATGGATAAAATAGTTTATGAAAGCAGTACTCCATGTATTGAAACCCAACATTACGCTGTTGCTATATTACAAGATAAAGAGTTACACTGTACTCCTATTAAAGGTATGTTTTTATTTGTGGTTTTACATAAGAATGTCTATAAAATTTGAAAACAATTTTTAGTAAGCAATAGACCAGATTCAGCAATTTATTGTAATTTTTATAGGTATTACGCAACTAAGGCCGTCCTATTCATATTATGACAAGCAAGATAAGAGAAAGATAGATAAAAATAAAACTGAAACTTCTGAGGAAGAAGAGAAAGAACCTGAAGCTCAACAGGTATATTGATAATCTCAACATGTATATTTTTATCAAGTTAATAGTGTAAGTGTAAGATAATGTAATATGATGCAAAATTATATTATAGGGGATGGATTGTGAAAAAAATTTGCACTACTCTATTTTACTGTATTTTGTTTTGCCTTAGTATGTACTAAATGTTATATAATGCATGCCCAATTGAATATAACTGTACTTTATGAATAAAAATATATTATGTATATAAATGATTTAATATATGATATATTTTACATATAAAGATATTTTAAATATCTTTCAGCTTTCCAAGAGTTAACAATTTCTTGCATTTTGCTATACTATAATATTATTATTAGTATTTCTTATTTATAAAATTATTCTAGGTAACAGTGAAATTCGCGAGAGTAGAAACAGAAGTAGCTAAGAAGGCTCGTGAGAAATCATATGAGAGTATGTCCCAGAAAATAGCAAATGAGCCATGGTATGACGCTTTGTGGAAACATTCAAATACTGATCATGCTGAGGTGAGTATAAGACACCAAGTGTAACAACTTAAACTTGTTGGCATGAGAGTTAGATAATTTATATAAGAAAAAAATGAATCAATAAGCATGTTGCAAAACCCAAAAATGAAGTGCGGTCTGACCAATTCGGTTATTTTTTTATTTTGTTAAGACACGAGGAAAGTTGTTATAGAGAGAAAAAACGGAAAAATTAGGGAAAAATAATAAAACAACACTTCTCTTTTAACTTTTTAAATGTGACCGTTTGATGTAACTGTCAGTCGTTTTATTCAGCATAAAAATTCTTACAATTTCTTACTGAACGTCATGAGTCGAGTTAATACCAGTTCGGAAAGAAGAAACCTCTAACGTGAAAAGAACTGGCGTAACAAACTCAGCAGGACTAATATGATTTTTTTATTTAAATTTCTCTCTTTTTGAAATTAAATGGCAAATTAACAAGAATTCTTTATGTTGACTGGCTTGGCCAGCCTGGCATATTCTGGCATAAGTAATGAAATCTTATTATATCTCAAGTACACCAAATGTGTCTGTGTAATGTATACAACTTTTCCATATTTACCCTTAAAACGCACCTAGGGGCTTACCCGAGTGGAAGGAGAGGAGAGAAGAGGTTCCTGAAGAATTAAATGCTTTACAGCACAAAATTTTGATTATGGAAGATGTAGTTATTCTGTGACTCAAAGAAAAAAAAATTCAAGGAGATAGTTTTATTTAAAACTAGCCTTTCCCGCGGCTCCGCTCGTGTTCTAAAAGCTGAAAATCGAAAGAAATGTTTTTCTCCCGTTTTTGCAACATTTTTTATTGATGCTCTGCTCCTATTGGTCGTAGCGTGATGTAATATAGCCTATAGCCTTTATCGATAAACGGACTATCCAACGCAAAAAGAATTTTTCAACTCGGACCAGTAGTTCCTGAGAATAGCGCGTTCAACCAAACAAACAAACTCTTCAGCTTTATAATATAAGTATAGATATCATTTATCTATATTCCCAGTTGGAGCGTATGAAGCTGTTTAGTGGGACGACAATGGACGGGTCATCTTTTACATTGGGACCGGCGGAATATATCAGTGCTTTGGTGCCACCACCTATGGATGAAGATTCAAATGTTCCAGTAGTAAAGCTATCTCTGCAAGACCAGATAAGGGAGATACTTATTAATGGTAAGTTTTGATATTGTGATGATATGTAATATTAAGGGCTAGGAATATTATAAAATAAAAAAATGACGTACTGGAAAATTATGTGTTAAATATTTAAATAATAATTAATGTGTTAATAGTTACACCTATGTATGAAGGATAATTGTGCCCTTAATATAATTTGTAACGTTTCTCGTGATGCGGTCACAGACATACAGACAAAAAATATATATAGATTCCTGACGTTTATAAACACATCTTTTGTATCGATATAATAATGAGTATTTCGATAAGATTTTCCGAAAAATAATTAATTTACAGAATCGGTTCGGCTAGATTACATATATTATGATATTATGATACTAGCTAGTTGCTCCCTGCCAAATTTAAAATAGCAACTTTAAATTTCTTATTTATTTATATCTAATCAAACGATTAAAAAATAAGTCTCATGCTTCTTGGCTCTAGCTTTAAAAATGACGTAATGCCATACATTCATTTTTTATTATTAAAAAGTATCCTTTCTCAGGCTATTATTTATTAGACCATTTCTGTACCAAATTTCAATTAAATCGGCTCAGTAATTTTTGCGTGATTGAGTAACAGATAGACAAAGTTTCTTTTGCAATTTATAATATTAATATAGTATCTAAAACAACGTGTGTAAGCTTTGTAAGTGTCTTTGTGTTAGCATCTATATACTATATTGACGCTGTGTGTGCGTGTGGCTGTGTGTGTGTCGTGTCTCTCTCTATCTCTCTCTCTCTATCTCTCTCTCTCTCTCTCTCTCTGTGTGTGTGTGTGTGTGTAAGCATCTATATATTGACGCTGTGCGTGCGTGCGTGTGTCTGCTGTGTCTTGTGTCTACTGTGTGTGTGTGTGCTTGTGTAAGCATGTATATATTGACGCTGTGTGTGTGTGTGTGCAGCAAAGCTGATGACGTTCAGCGAGCTGCGCGCGGCGTGCGGCGCGGAGGAGGCGGCGCTGCTGAGCGCGCTGGGCGGCGCGGGGGTGTGCGCGCGCGGGCTGTGGGCGCCGGCCTCGCCGCAGCTGTACGAGGCCGCCCCCCCCGCGCGCCGCCGCCTGCTGTGCGCGGCGAGGGACCACGTCGTGAGTGCACGCCTTTAGTTTATTTAGATGGTTTTATGTTATTGGGTGTGCCGTCGTGAGTGCACGCCTTTATTTCGTTTAGATGCTTTTAAGTTAATTGTCTGTGCGCGCCTTTATTTCATTTACACACATTTGTTGAGAATATAAAGAAATGCATTATACATGTGAATATATTTGGAAAATATTGTACCATTTAGCAACAATAACTTTATTGACAGTGTATACACCATTTTATTTGATTAGACGTGAGTGCATGCATTTGATTCGAATGACTTTATTTGACACATCGAAAGTTCATGCCTTAAGTATTTCAAATATAATCGCTCTTTTTTGTAGATAAAATTATAAATATAGCAATAATTTTACTATTACTCAGAGCACTTATTGGGCCCAACAGATAATAAATAACAGATGCTTTTTACCGAAAAACTGTCTTAACTTACCTGATTGAATATGAGCTTTACTTGCTTCCCACACATTTATGATATCATGGAAAATAACACTTTTTCTACTTAATGTCCATTAAAGCATTTATTTTCACAAAATTTTATAACATTTTACAAATAAAAAAAATCTATCATAATCTACGATTTTTTCCATTCTGGCATATCTATCATAGAATAATAAATTTTAAAATTAATACAAAATATTTTACAGCTATACCTCTTCACCCAACACTCATATGTGGACAGACGTAAAATAACCGCGGCCGTTCGTCTGCCGCCGGAGGAAGTCCTAGAAATACTGAAATCCGTTGCAAAATTTAACCCAAACCACGGCTGGGAACTTCTTCTACCCCCAGACACGGCTTTCGAAGCGAAATATCCAGATATAATACAAAGACAAAATGTCTACTGGGAAGCCAGACAGCGACAGTTCAACGAAATATTAATAGGTGAAAATGTTCCCAAGCGGCAAAGGAAGAAATCTCAAAGGGATTCTATTAGTTCGGACACAATGCAAAGTCCCAAACCGCGTAATAATAGTGTTAGTGTCAGTGATGAAGATAGTGGGAAGCGTAAAAAAGGTATGGGAGGAAAAAGGACTCGACATGTTAGTTCCAGTGGTCAAGATGGCACATGACTGGTCAGTTTAGTTAGGTTATCAAATTGTACACTGTTTCAATTTTCAAATGTTTAATTTGTTACATTGTAGTAAAGGACTCGACTGAAAGGACTCTAGCTGTCATAATGTGACATGTGAGTGAGACAAAGTGATATGGAATGTTGCTATCTTT
Organism: Boloria selene; assembly: GCA_905231865.2. Classification (NCBI taxonomy): domain Eukaryota; kingdom Metazoa; phylum Arthropoda; class Insecta; order Lepidoptera; family Nymphalidae; genus Boloria; species Boloria selene. Next base: position 10,753,616 of record HG993141.1, read on the forward strand.
TTCTATTTGTGATTGGGTAAGAAAAGTTACACAGTAGCTTATTGTATTGTCGTATTGTTTTCTCTCTTACTAATTAAGGGTAAATTTTGTAAAACTAAACTATTTTTTTATGTTTATTGGGCGATTATGAATTATTTTATTATATTAAAAAAATGTTTTTTAATAATCAATATTACTAGGCGTTTCTGTTTCTATCATGTTTTTAGTATATAAAACTTGATATTTGTAAGCATTATTCATAATCGCCCTAATTGTAGTCTGTTATAATATTTAAATCTCATCTAACTGCCATATAATTAACCATATAATATGTAACATTTTGAACTTAATGAAATTTAGATGAAAAACTATTTTTATATTGCGATAATTCCCTAAGTGTTAAAATTAGCAAAAAACTGTTTTTTTTTCATTATTTTAATTTTATCGTGTAAATCCTTTTTTAAACCATAATATATAAAACAGGTCATAAATTTAGGGAATGGAGCAATACCTGTATGGAATTGGACACTAGAAAGAGAGAATTCGATCGTGCGGTTGATACCTATCTCTGTCTTGTAGGTCTGTAATAATAAAAGCGTGGACCAATCAAAATTCTATACAAAGACAACTACTGGCCGCACGCTCGTTCCATCTCTTTTACACTTTCCTATCTGTATTTACGCAGTTGGATAGGGAACACTCAGTACATTCTATAAGTCTATGCTTAAAGTCGACAGTGGTCTACATATTTAAAGGATTTGATAGTAAAATAAAAACTAGGTACACTATGTTTAGTACCTAAATATAATTTTTTTTGTAAACAGTTCCTTAAATGAACTCTCATTTCGTTTGTCTACGTAGTATTTTCTTAAATCAGGATTTCTAAATCAGAAATGAAAGTAAAATTTATTTTGAATAGTCATATTTGCTTTCGCAGTGCGGTAAATTAATAGGTTTTGCTGATTAATAGGTAAAGATTCTTGCTTATAATTCTAAACAGTAAATATACACTAAAAATAGAAAAAAAAAAATATTAATCCCAACTGTAACTATAACTGTAAATTATATATTGAATTTATAACTAAACAGTGATACTAGAACTGATTTTGTAATGAAATTGTATTTAGAGTATAAAGCTAACATTTTTAAGTTTTAGTTGTCATTTGGATGTTAACAGAATATTTTAAATGTTCTTGTTAAACAAAATAATTCACCTTTTTTAGTGTCTTCACAAAAATAATATGTGAAATCTTTTAAAGATAATTAAATAAATTTAAAGTGAAATTATGTACCACATTAGTTTGAGAAGACAGCAATTTGCCAGCCTATAGGCCGGATATAGCTAATTCAATGGTTTCCATTGTAGGGTGATTATCTCTAAAATCACTTTTTTCATTCTTAAAATTATGTAAGAATGTATCAGAAGTTTTGGCTTTTGACTATTAACCAAATCATATTTAATTAAAAAAAACACTTGTATTGTGATATTTCATATGTTCTGTTTTAAGATAAAAGTACTCATATATTATAATTTATAACCTTCGAAAGTTCGTACATATTTTTTAAAATAGCACTAGACAAAAGCAAAGGGTATAAAGTAGTTAATCTGAAATAAAGTCAAGCTGGAGTTGATAAGTAAAAATAAATAAATAAATATGTTGGGATATTTACACACAGCACTATCTAGTTCCACGGTATTAGGTATGAGCCTTGTGTTATGGATACTAGATGGTTGATACACTACACACATATTATGTAAGTTTAAATACATATAATACATATTATAAATATATTCCATGGCTGGAGTACAAACATTTGTGCTTAATAAATGTATGCCCCCAGCGGGACTCGAACCCGCGACTGCTGGCGCAGCAAGTAGGGTTACTACAAACTGCGCCACGCGCGTCGTCAAAAATAATATGTATCATGCTATTTGAGTTTATGATTCATGTAAATTTTCTGTAACTACATTATACAACTATAAGAGGTATTACTTTGTATATAATGTACATTTCTGACGGTTTTATATTAAATGCGAATCTGTTTATAAATGTTGTTTTTAATAAATATGAATTTCTTTTCTCTATGGTTTTAATCTCTAGCAACTTATTAAAGTAGATCCCTTACTTTTTTTAAACTACCCTTGTCTATTACTTGATATATTGGAATAACTTAATCAACTAATTTATACTTTAATCAAATAGATGTTAAAAAATACTTATTAGTAGTCGATTGTATATTATAAAATTAATTATTATTAATTATAAAAATTAAACTAAATGTCAGTATATAAGTCAGCCAAGTATCTAGAAGGAGAAGAATCAACATTTTTGAAATTGATTAAAATTAAAGAATTGTTTCATAACATCAATTTATTTATAACATGATTTGGTGCTACAACTACAATACAATAGTGTGAATAGTCTTAACTACTATGAAACATTTAAAGCAAAATAATCATTAAAATGCACCATTTCTATTATATTAGGATATTTTATATTACACAATGTAGAAATTAAATAAATAATTTGAAATAAGTCATAAATAATTAAATAATAATAATAAAAAAATAACACAAAATTGTAAGTACTCTGATTAAAATAATAAAAACAAAATATTTCCATTAAATTGTGTGTAACTTAAAATTAATTTAAAAAATCACAACATCTATAGAACTTTACTTTGATTAAACAAATATAAAAGTTAAATAATCATTAGTTTCTACATAATATTATTAATAGTACACTAATGACTTTCAAATAGTTATCTTAAAAATAAAGAAAGAATAGTGGTTTATATAAGTTATATAATATTATTAATATATGTAATAGTAACAATTTACACATACCTAATATCTGTTATTAATAAAGTTCAGAAAATATTTGATTATGAGATAATGTTTTAATTAATTAAAAATATGGTATAACAAGGTCTTATAGTTGACCATTTGTTTTTTAAATATACAAGCGAAATATCAATATTTTTAGATACATACTTAATAACTGTTCAAGAAAAAGTAAAACGCCTTAAAGGTGCGCGCGCACTAGGCGTAACTACTGCAGGGGAGCAACGCGGCACTGCACTGCAAAATATTCTATGTATGAAATAGTTTATAGTATGAGACATAGCGCACTTGCGGCTTTGCAGTGCAGTGCCGCCTAGTGCGCGCGGACCTTTATTTAAACAAGAACATTTTGAAACAAGCTATAATATATTATGGAGAGTAGACTCTACCAACTTTTAGTGCTCTTTTTAAAGTTAACTCGCTTGCTACAGTGGCGACACTGTATTTTGACGCTTTTTGATGGACACTTTTACATATACAGATGGTTCTCCTTACATCTACACTCCATCTAAGCTATACAATAATCTTCTCTGCGTGTGTTTCAACTTCACCTAAACAGCTGGACCGATTTTGATTAAATATTTTGTGTGTTCGAGTGGATTCAAGAATGGTTTATATTCACAGTTCGGTCCAATACAAAATGTATTTTTTGAATTAACTATTTATTTCTACATTTAGACAATTTTCAAATTACATTCAAAACAATAAATATTTTTATTTTTTACTAATTTTTTTTCTATTTTGAAATAAGTTATTTTAAAATGCACCACAGATTACATAACATTACGCAGATTATATATAAAATAGACAAATCACAAAACTCATAGCAAAAGAAACACAGATTCACAAAACAAATACTTAAAACAATTTAAAAATAAAAAGCAAAAGTAAAGTAAATGTAATGTCACCAATTTTATTAGCGGAATTACAGAAATTCAAATTGCAATTATCTGCGATTAAGCCGTATCGATTTTTAACAAAAGTATAGTTGCACAGCCCGACTTTGCACTCGTCTAGATTTAAGGGACGTTCGTTTTCCAAAAATAGCACCTGGTATGGATCATCGATTCGGAAGTCGTTTTCGGGTTTGCATCTGTAAATGATAATAGAGCATACGATAATAGAGTATTAAAAAACTAGTGGAACGCGTATGGTGTTATTCTGATGTATAAGCTATATTATTGTAAAGTTTCACTAAAATCCATTCACTAGTTTTTACGTGAAAGAGTAACAAACATCCATCCATCCATCCATCCTTACAAACTTTCGCGCTTATAATATTGAAATAATATTATATAGTAGGATATACAATTATATATTTAAGCTATATAGCATATAATGCATTACAATTTATACTGCAATTAAAATTTGACTATATTTAAAAGTTTTTCCTTTTGGGTTAGTGATGTAGCCAAAATCAATATGAGTTTTTTCTTAGAATTTTGTTTGTATTAGTTGGTCATTCATTTAGTGAGATTAGCTCAACAGCTGATAATAAACTTTAGGTACATACTTATACAAAGTATGTATCATAAGGACGCGGCCACTCGAAGGCAGAGTAGTAGTGGTTTGATGCCTGCGTCGTGTTTGTTCGTACAGTTGGATAGCAAATTAGATATTTGCTCAGTGGTACGCTTACTTGATGAACCCAGCGAAACGAATTCGAATCCGGGTCTCGCACCTCTGACATTATCATGAGCGAATCATTTCTAACATGATTACCACTTATCTTACGATTAATGAAAACATTGTGAGAAAACCTGCATGTATAAGAGAACCTAGCAAGTTTTCAAACCATATGTAAAGTCTGACCTCGTATTGGCCTGTGCCCAGTGCCCAGTTGGATCTTAAAAAGGCTTGAAAATTATATTATATTATTATATGTTGGGACATTTACACACAGCACTATCTAGTTCCACGGTAAGGTACGAGCCTTGTGTTATGGATACTAGATGGTTGATATACTACATATATATAAGTTTAAATACATACATATTATAAATATAAACACCCATGACTGGAGTACAAACATTCGTGCTCAACAAATGTATGCCCCCAGCGGGGCTCAAACCCGCGACCGCCGGCGCAGCAAGTAGACATACCAATAGACATATACTAAAGAGAACTTGTTAAAATAAATAGTTCACTTTATTTTGTAATCGTATAACGACGTATTTATAAAAAATGAGCTACATTTATAAAGAGCCCACTACGTGGGTTCTCGGACCCTTAATTAATGTGACATTAATGAACCCACGTCGTGAGTCACTGGCACTGAATAGGTTAATACTTACTTGTACAAAACAGCAGCTAAGTTAGCATTAAACGGTGTAACAGTAGAAGTAGTCCAAGTGCGAGCTGCCACGGCGGGGGAGTGGTAGTTGTCGCCGGTAAGCGTGGCGCGGTCGCGGCGAGCGCCCAACGCGGACAGCGCTAGGAGTATTGCTGGGGCTTCTACGAAGTGTATACTCGCTCGAGGCTGTTGTGGCGTGTCTGGGATTTCGGTTTTTTAAATATCGGATCGGATTTGTTGCAAATATTTCATTTGAACATAGTTATGCAGACTAGAACCAATCAAATTGAGTTAAGTACACAGATAAGTCGAAAATTGCGTGTTTTATATATGCTAGAAATATCTAAGCTATCTACATATTCTATAATATTATAAAGGTATTTTTGGGAAAGAGGTTTATTCAAACTTTGTTTACAGTTTTTCATGAAAATTGATCATATCTCAAAACAGTCATTCTGTGGGTTGGTTCTGGTTTGCATAACAATGTCCATTTAATCCTTTTCAGATTCGTTGCAAATGATTCACATTTTTTTTCGGTTTTGTTGCAAATAGTTTAGTTCTTTTCTGTACTATTTTTAAAATAGTGAAAATTGTTTTGCCTAATGTTCAATATTATGTTATTAATCTATTTATATGTACTTAATAAAAAAATATGTCTTCCTTATTTAATAAATTAAAATTCACAATTATACTATAGTTATTACGACTCACGAGCGATTTACCTTCGCTTAGCTTCGGTCCTTCCTTAGTTACTTTTACTTTAGGTGCGTTTTTTTAACGGAACCCTTCTTTATCTAAAGAGTGGCAATCAACTATTTGCCAATGAAAACCCCACGAAAATAATTTCAGCCAATTTAAATATTAGCCGAAAGAAACAGGCAGAGAGACAAAAATGTTAGCTAAAAAATGAATACTTATAATTCCAAACGCATTTAGTAAAAAGCTGTTACTTTGGCATTACAAATAGACACTAAGTTTATTTTTATATTTGTATAGATAATATAGTATGAAAATCTCACTGTGTTCCACGTGTATTTTGAGGAAGTTCATCATTTCTTTGACCGCGGTGCAGCTGATCTGCTGGTTCATGGGTGACCCGTAGCCGTACTTGTAGTACATCTCCAAGTCTTCAGCGTACTCTAGACGTTTTAGATCTTCCTTGGAAAATACCTAGATTCAATAAAGGTATTTAATTTAATGTTGCTGTATTAATTTAGGTATTTAACTGCATTAATTTTATATTATGTGTTTTTGTATTACAATTTTAAAATATATGAATTTGGCTTTATTGTATAACTATCCTTCGCTTTCGCCCAAGTTTGTATGATTTTAGAACGCATAGAATACAAACATACGAACATCTAATATATAAAATTCTCGTGTCACGGGGTTCGAACTTGAACTCCTCCGAAACGGCTTGACCGATTCTCATGAAATTTTGTGAGCATATTGAGTAGGTCTGAGAATCGGCCAACATCTATTTTTCATCCCCCTAAATGTTAAGGGTAGTCCACCCCTAAATTTTATTTTTTATTTTTTAGACAATTCTTTTTCCTACAGATCAACCCAATGAGGTTGATTAGCGATTGAAAAAAAGAACGCGAGCGAAGCCGCGGGTACAGCTAGTTTTTATATATAGGTACTTATAATGAAAAATTTGCATCTTTTGAAAAAAATCTAGTACCGCCTTCAGAAAACTTTATATACTTAGTAGCCTATCTCTTACTCCAAGAACTTGTCTTTCTGTCTATTAAATTTCATCTAAATCGGTCAAGCCGTTTTAGCATAGCGGAGTATTTACACATTAGGGTGGCGCAAAAAAACGACCACTTTTTAATTTTTTTAAGTATAGAGAGTAAAAATGTGAGTTTTTGGTGTGATAAGAGCCCTGCATAATGCAAATTTCTGCATAGGAAGCAGATTTTGATACGATTTTTAAATTTATATTCGACTTACCGCACACCATGGCGATATTTGCGTGACATCCCACGCCTTGTTGTACCGACACATGTCGTACATGTAGCGTACCATCTCCCTATCTATGTCGTAGTTGAAGCCGAGACGTTTGGAAATGTTGGTTATCATCTGAAAACATTTTTATGTTAATAATTGATATACGATTAATAAGTGCAATTTCTAACTACATCAGCCGTACTTGAAATGTTTTTTTATTCTTTTTTCAATAAAAAAAAATAAACTGAAGAGTATGTTTTGTTGAACGTGCTATTAATTTCAGACATTACTGCAACTGGTTAGAATACAATCTTTAATATCTGATAGTCTATTATATATTTATTTACAATAAAGGAAATTACAAGTAAACTTAACTATATGTAATAATAATAGTCTATTTATCAAGGAACGGTAGATCCTAGAGGCTCTATAAAATGGTACAATATTATTGCGTCAAATCTAAGAATTTGTTATATGGTCTTTAAAACGCGGACAGAAACGCAGGAAATGCTAGTATAAGAATAAATCTATTATGAACTAAACAGATTCATACATAGAGAAATAGACATTGGGAAATGATTAAAGTAAAATATTTTTTTTATACCTCCTTGTACTCTAGCTTGGACTCGAAGATTCGTAGCTGAGTGAGTGTTTCGTTGTTCTCCTCCACATTATTTTTCCACGACTGACAGAACTTGTAAGGCTAGAAAATAAATTGAATAATTTTAATGTCTTAGTATTATTTTGGGAATTTGTCGCTGTGGCTTAGTGGCTAGAAGACCTACAGAGCTGGAGGGTCTGGACTCGATTTCAAGGTCGAGTCAAAAAACCTGTCGTTCCTTAAACGATATTGAAAAAATAAGATTAAATTCACTCACTTGAAGTAATTTCTCATCGCTGTCCTTCGATATGCCTGCGGGGTCTTCCTGCGCGCGGAATAAGCCCTCTGTGAAGGCGCGGAAGGTAGTAGTGGAGCGTTGATCGTTTGCGTATTTGAACTGAAACCGAAAATAATTCAATATACAATATATTATAAAAATACATTTTGCGGATATTTATTTATTTATTTATAAATACGGATCTCCAACAGTATACATACATTACATTCACAATTTGCTTAAATCTAACATATTATTTTAATGTATAACCAATTACAGGAGAACACAAAATTCGCTAAAAAAAGAACAATGCTTTAAAATGCTTAAAAAAACTCATTAAATTCTAAAAAAAATAAAAAAATAATATCTATAAAAACCGTTTAAAAATATATCCTATGTGGTGACCGAGATGATCAGCTATCACAATACCCATTTCATCAAAATCTGGTTTTCTCTTGATGCGGCCACAGAGAAATAGAGAAATAGACAAAATACTAAAAGCTATAAATTCGGCTTTTGTATCGAAAATATTTATTGCAATATGATTTTCCAGAAAATATTAATGTACAGAAACAACTAAGTTTGAATTTTATTATATGTAAAGATAGAAAGCTGTCAAGAACAAAACAAAACCTTTCAAATACAAGTATTTGAAATACAATATAACTTATATACGTACCATGTAGTCGTGAAGATTATCAGTAAATAGTCCGGGGAATTTTTGCTTCCACGCTTGAGCCAGTTGCTGAGTGGAAATATATCCATCGCTTGTTAGATCTCCTGCAAAGGTGATGTTCTGCCGAGGGTTCCATTGCCAACGTTCCAAGAGGTTCACATCCGCTGGGCACATACGCAGCTGATGAAAATGATGAAATAGTGATTTAAAAAAAATAAACTGATGAGTTTTCATTTGAATTAGCTTATAAAAATTAATATAAAATAGAAAACTTAAATGCAAACAAAATGGTAAAACATAATCAGTTTATTTTAATTAATTTTAAGCAGTAGACTCAACTTCGCTTCGCTCGGGGTCGTCCCTAGATTTAGCGCAAGCGAAACCGCGGGCTCTGCTAGTTAAAATACATAAAATTACTAAAATAAAAGTAGTCTAAGTTACTCCTTATAACATTAGCTATATACCAGTAAAATTCCCGTCAAAATCTGTCCAGCCGTTTCAGTAATTAGTCGGAACAAACACAGACAAAAATTTTAAAAAATGATTTTCTGATGTTAGTACCGTAAATACTTTAATATTGTCGCGGAATAGAGTGCGAACCCGTCATAATAGCACGCTTGTACCATGCCTTACAACAGCTAATGTCAATTTATAACTTTTGACAATTAGATAACAAGAACAGTTTATTACAAATTTTAATGTGTCAAAAAGAGATAAAGCATTTTCAGGAAAGATTTGGAAGTTACTAGAAACATTTTGAATTTTCGATACTAGAATGTTCTAAATTTACGCATATAAAAAGGCCGGCAGTGTGTCGAGAGATCGGTTGACGTTCGGAGTTAAGTGAAGATTACGAAGAGATACGAAATAGTGGAAAAGTGAAGAAAAGTACAGTGAATTATTAAAAGTGGTGGATTATAGTGCTCAAAGACTAAATTAAACTAGTGCTGTGTACAGACTGCGCGTGTATATAAGGTGTAAATAAAATTCTTTAGTGCGAGAACGCTTTTAATTTCCGATCCCGAACCCGTAGTACGTAACAATTGGTGTCAGAAGTGGGATCGGAAATGCCGTTAGTACCGAGGCACGAGAAGGAAGGAGTCACTACACGCGCAATGGCAGAACAGCAAAGGGAAGATTCTGGCCCTAGTACATTGAGTCGTGAGTCCGCGGCTCAACAGAGCACCACGTCAGACATGAACGCACTTCTACAACAAATAGCATTCATGATGCAAGAACAAGCGCGCCGCCAGGATGAACAGCTGCGCGCACTCCAAGAAGAGCAGGCTCGCCGCCAAGAGGAGCAGGCTCACCGCGAGGAAGAACGTGCACGCCGCCAGGAGGAACAGCTGCGCGCACTCCAAGAAGAACAGGCTCACCGCCAAGATGAACAGGCTCGTCGCCAGGAGGAACAGCTGCGCGCACTCCAAGAAGAGCAGGCTCGCCGCGAGGAAGAACGTGCACGCCGCCAAGAGGAACAGCTGCGCGCACTACAAGATGGCATTCACAAGGATGTTATAGTCGCTCTCCAACAAAATAAGGAACGGGTTGAAGCCGTAGAAAGGGAAGTCGAGGGAATTAAGACGACACTCGGTGAGGCCATAGGGGAGTATGACTCCAAACTATCTAAAATAGAGAAAAGGGTCGATTACATGGAAACTCACAGATTACCGCGTAGTGTTGACCTCATAACACCAACAGCAAAAATCTTTAAAGTCCCTTACTTTGACGGCAAATCTTCTTGGGCCGCATTCAAGATCCAGTTTGAGACGATCAAGGAGACAAGTGGATGGACAGATGATGAAGCCCGATCTGCCCTTACCGTCGCACTTAGAGAGGAGGCTCTGAATGTGTTGGAGGCGCTTTGTGCTAGTGACCCTGGCAGGAAGACCACATATAGTGAGCTACTTAATGCTTTAGAGTCGCGGTATGGTGATAGCCATCTAGAGCACGTGTACAGGGCTCAAATCAAAGACCGTACACAACGAGCCAATGAAACCCTGCAGCAGTGGTCCATAGAGATCGAGAGGCTCGTACGGAAGGCATATCAATCTTCGCCATCCACCATAGAAACTATTCTCCTGCAGGCGTTTGTTGACGGGATTCGCGACTCGGAGGTACGCGCCGCTGTACGCCTAAGACACCATACGAGTCTCAAGGAAGCTGTCGCTCATGCTTTGGAGGTTGAAGCTGTGCGCCATGACACAAGAGCTTGGAAGGTGAGGGAAGTAGTCACTACGGAAGGATCATCCACCCGAAGACGTATTTTTAACCCAAGATGCTACGAGTGCGGCGAGCGGGGCCATCTCAGAAGTAACTGCCCTAAATTATCGAACGTTCGGAGACAGTCAGATGTGGCTGTGTCGACTTCTGACCAGCCGCAGGAAAACTAATTCCAGCCAGGGCTAAGGGGTGGGCGCTGGCCGGGGGATCTTCAACCCCACAAATACAAGTAAAGCAGACAGTGGATGGAAACACCTTAGTAATACATGGCGCAATTAACGGAGTGTCATATAAACTGACGCTGGATACCGGAGCATCTCGAACCATCATTAATAACCGAAAGCTGAAACACATTGCGGACAATAAGTTGCAAGACAGGAAGCATATCACTCTCATGACAGCCACCGGCCAGCGCGTACCTGTTTGGGGGGAAAGAACAATTGCTATCAAAATTGGGGACAGCATTTATTGGCATAAAGCAATAGTCGCAGATATCGTCGATGATTGCATCATTGGATTGGACTTTCTTCAAAATTACCTGTGTGCGATTGACATAAAATATGGAGTTTTAAGGTGCAGAAATAGAGAAGTACCGATAAGTGGTGGAGTTCAGGGGAAAGTTTATTGCTTAAAAGACGCCGTTCTTCCACCAAGATCACAGACTCTAGTACCTGTCGCTTTACCTCAGAACAAGTCAGGTAGTCCATAGTCATGCGCTATCATAGAGAAGTTTGAAGATGAGAGCTCGTGGATTCCAGCAAGGGTTGTAGTAGGTAAAACTTCAACATCCATGATTCCAGTGCTTAATACCAGTGACGCTACGCAAACTATTCAGAGAGGAGAGGTTGTGGGGACTTGCGAAGAGATAGCATGGTTAAACAGATGTCAACCGAACGAGAAGTTGTTGAACAAGGATAGAGAGCAAGCGATGAAACTTATCGAAGACTGTAAACAAAATCTCACAAGTTCACAGAAGACAGAAGCTGAAAATTTACTGTATCGATATTCAGATTTGTTTTCCAAACATGAGAGCGATATAGGAAGAACCGGCTTAGTAAAGCACAAAATCAATACTGGTGATGTTGCACCTATCCGACAGCGACCTAGACGAATTCCATGGGCCAGGGAAAAGGAAGTGGATGACATGATTCAAGACATGAGAAAGAACAACATCATCGAACACTCCATTAGCCCTTGGTGTTCTCCGGTAGTACTTGTAAGAAAGAAGGATGGTTCTACAAGATTTTGCATCGATTACCGTAGACTCAATGATGTGACCAAAAAGGATAGTTATCCCCTGCCTCGAATCGACGACACCTTAGACACTCTAAGTGGTATGAAATGGTTTTCAACTCTCGATTTGAAGAGTGGCTATTGGCAAGTGGACATGGATCCCGCGGATAAGGAGAAAACTGCGTTTTCAACTGGAAAAGGGTTGTGGCAGTTTAAGGTTATGCCGTTCGGATTATGTAATGCACCAGCTACATTCGAGAGGTTGATGGAACGCATTCTCGCCGGATTATTAGGAGAAGCCTGTCTTGTTTATCTAGATGACATAATTATTGTGGGGCGTGATTTCAAAGACCATCTTAAGAAACTTGAAGCAGTATTCGATAAACTAAGGGAAGCTAATTTAAAGTTAAGTCCGAAAAAGTATTCTTTTTTTGTAACTTATTCTTCAGAAAACATGTGAATTACCTTGGACACGTAGTTTCGGAAAACGGAGTAGAAACGGATCCTGGGAAAATCACCGCTGTAAAAGATTGGCCGACCCCTAGGGACAAGACGCAAGTGAGAGCATTTGTGCTCCTACTACCGACGGTTTGTGAAGGGGTTTTCAGACATCGCCAAACCACTTCATAAACTAACCGAGGAGAAGAGACCTTTCGTATGGGACAATAATTGCGAATTGGCTTTCCAAGTATTAAAGAAACACCTTTGCCAAACAACCATCCTCGGGTATCCAGACACAAAGGGAGAGTTTATTGTCGACACTGATGCCAGCAATATTGGTATTGGAGGTGTATTGTCCCAGCGGAAGGATGGTCAAGAAGTGGTTATCGCTTACTTTAGTAAGTCACTATCTAAACCGGAGAAGAACTACTGTGTAACTCGAAGAGAACTACTTGCTGTAGTGAAAACTTTACACCACTTCAAGAAGTACTTGTTAGGTCGTAAGTTTTTGATAAGGACTGATCACGCTGCTCTGAAATGGTTATTGGAGTTCAAGGATCCTGAAGGACAGGTGGCGCGATGGATTGAACAACTTCAAGAATTCCAGTTTGATATAGAACATCGAGGGGGTAAAAATCACAGCAACGCCGATGCTCTATCTAGAAGACCCTGTGAAGAAGAATGCAAGCATTGTCAAAAACAAGAGGCGAAGGAATTAGAATCAATTAAAATTATTAGAACAGACTCGGTAGACGAATGTTGGAGTGATGAAGCCATGAAGAGAGCTCAAGAAGAAGACCGAGATATACGACCTATCATGGAATGGTTAAGAAGTGGCAGGCCAAAACCTAAGTGGACTGACATAGCACAGTACAGCACCGCTACAAAAAGTTTGTGGGCACAATGGGAAAGTTTGTTGTTACACAATGGAGTATTGTGCCGCAAATGGGAGAAGACACGTGGAAATGATAGCCATCTCCAACTAGTGGTACCTAAAATAAAAGTATCCGAGGTACTTCGAGCCTACCATGATGGTTCTTCTGGTGGACACTTAGGGGTAAAAAGAACGTTAACGAAAATCAAGGACCGATTTTACTGGTTGCATTGTCGTGATGATGTCGAGGATTGGTGTCGGAAATGTGTACAATGTGCCTCTGTCAAAGGCCCGCAAACCAGAAGCCGAGGAGCAATGAAATTATACAACGTTGGGGCACCTTGGGAAAGAATCGCATTAGACGTAGCAGGACCATTTCCGATTACTAACTCCGGGAACCGATACATCTTAGTTGTAATGGACTATTTCACGAAATGGCCTGAAGCATTCGCCATACCAAATCAAGAAGCTGTTACTGTTGCAAATAAATTGGTTAAAGATGTATTTTGCAGATTTGGTATCCCATTAGAAATGCACAGTGATCAAGGGAGAAACTTCGAATCACAGGTGTTTCAAGAACTGTGTAAGATCATGGGGGTGCACAAAACTAGAACTACGCCTGGTCACCCACAGTCCGATGGAATGGTGGAAAGGTTTAATCAAACTTTAGAACGACATCTAGCCAAGGTTGTAGATAGTCATCAAAAGGATTGGGACGAGTACATATCACTGTTTCTTCTATCTTACCGGACAGCTTTACATGAAAGCATTGCAATGACACCTGCCTTTGCCAATTTTGGAAGAGAATTACGGTTACCAGCGGATCTGTTAAGTGGTTGCCCGCCGGATACTCCAAGTTGCATCACCGAATATGCCAGTGAACTAAGAGCTAAGATGATTGGTGTTCATGAGCAGATACGAGATGCAGGGCTACAAGCAAGTGAACGCATGAAAACTCGTTATGACCGGAAGGCGACAGGAACGAACTTCGAGCAAGGCTCATTAGTATGGCTACATAACCCGGTGAGACGAAAGGGTAAATCGCCAAAGCTACAACCCAGTTGGGAGGGGCCTTATAAGGTAATAACGAAAATTAACGACGTCACTTTCCGAATTCAACGTACATCCAGAAGCCCGGCTAAAATCGTGCATGTGGACCGATTGGCCAAGTATCACGGCAACAACGATGCTCGAGACGAGCATGTCTTAGGAGGGGATAATGTCGCGGAATAGAGTGCGAACCCGTCATAATAGCACGCTTGTACCATGCCTTACAACAGCTAATGTCAATTTATAACTTTTGACAATTAGATAACAAGAACAGTTTATTACAAATTTTAATGTGTCAAAAAGAGATAAAGCATTTTCAGGAAAGATTTGGAAGTTACTAGAAACATTTTGAATTTTCGATACTAGAATGTTCTAAATTTACGCATATAAAAAGGCCGGCAGTGTGTCGAGAGATCGGTTGACGTTCGGAGTTAAGTGAAGATTACGAAGAGATACGAAATAGTGGAAAAGTGAAGAAAAGTACAGTGAATTATTAAAAGTGGTGGATTATAGTGCTCAAAGACTAAATTAAACTAGTGCTGTGTACAGACTGCGCGTGTATATAAGGTGTAAATAAAATTCTTTAGTGCGAGAACGCTTTTAATTTCCGATCCCGAACCCGTAGTACGTAACAATATGAATTTAGTGAAAGCTGTTAATTTGAAATTAAAAACAGACACTTCAATTTTATTTAAAATATGTATAGAATATAGATGTTGCAACACTAGATACGTCCCGACATAAGTCTAAGTAGGTCATACACAAAATGTTAATAAATCTAATTTCCCTTATTTTATCTAAAAGATAGTTTCTTTCCATGAGATTTATGATAAAAAATTTTTAATGCAAAAATTATCGGAAAAACTAAAACAGTTTTTAAGGGAAACTCAACGGAAAGTGGATTTAAGTGAAAATAACATAAGGTACTAGACTGTAAAGTCACGCGGAGTGGTAAGTTCGTGATAGTAGAGTACCTACCTA
This sequence comes from Boloria selene, assembly GCA_905231865.2. NCBI lineage: Eukaryota > Metazoa > Arthropoda > Insecta > Lepidoptera > Nymphalidae > Boloria > Boloria selene. The sequence goes on from HG993141.1 coordinate 10,769,042, forward strand.
AGTAGTACGTAAATTGTAGGTACTCAGGAAAGAAATTGCTTAGGTTTGTAACTTTGTCGGGCATTGTTAATGTCTTTTTAATGACTGTAGGAACTAAAAATTGACTTTAGCACGTACTTTGATTATTTTCATATATTCCGCATTATTTCTTCATAATAATATCATGCACGAAGCATGTTATGGAAAACATTCTTTTCATACTTAAACGTTTAAACCTTGTGTATGCTGTAATAATAAAAATGCCTAGGTTTTCACGAATTTGTACCTATTATAGTTTATTACGATACTACGCTTACTACTTTTATTATATGGTGCTATTCAATGTTAAGTATGGAACAGATATACAGTTTATATACGAGTATGAATAATATTATTATGGTTTAGCGTAGGTAAAGCCTTGTTCAATAAACGAGCTATGTAATCCGAAAAGAATTTTTCAAATCGGATTAGTAGATTAGCTCGTTCAAACAAACAAACTATGTCTCTTTTTAATATTATAATAGATTTGTACGCCTACATATTTCTATTTTTTACTTGTATTTCCGTCATGAAGGCAGACTGGTAACAAAGGTATTTTCAAAATTATATAGAAACACATTGCGAATATGAACTTCGCTGTAGTTAAGAGGAATCCAGTGCCCAGCAGGGGAAGATTAAAAAGGGTTTAAATACTTTTCGACACGACTTCGACAAAATCGAAAAATAATCCATATAAAGATGACATGTTTGTATATTATACAAAGTGGATATTGCAGTTTTATTACATTACTAGATTTACCTTGCTCCGCTCGAGTTCGCCCCTGTACGATTTACCGGGTAATATAGATTTCTCGGAAATGAAATATTATCCTGCAGTAAAACTATCCTATATGTTGAACCAAATTATATACCAATTTTCATCAAAATCTGACCTGTGGTTTTCTCGTCACGAGGTCTCAGACAGACGGACAGAATTTATAAAAACTATAAATTTGGCCAGTGAGTTCAGTATTGATAATAATAAATTGACTAAGTATTTCAATGAGATTTTCCAAAAAATATCTAATGTACACAGGCAGTGGTAGCCCAGCGGTAACGCGCTCGCTTAGATAACCGAGATGCGGGTTCAAATCCGGGTCTCGCACCTCTGATATTTTCATGTGCGAATCATTTCTATCATACTTGTCTTACGGTGAAGGAAAATATCGCGAGGAAACCTGCATGTCTGAGAAAAACCTAGCAAGTTTTTGAAAGACATGTGATTTCCCCTTCGTATGGTGGTCAGTGGGTCATGGAGGTCAGTGCCCACCAGTAGGACGTAAAAAGCGCCGAAGAGATGTAATGTACAGATTTGACTTAAAATAAAAGTGCAAGTGCAATAAGTACATTGTACATATATATCTCTACACTTTGCAGACTGGTCTTCATCTTTATGTACTAAACTTATGTTTATTAATTAATAGTATTCACGTGGGATATGTAATTTTCCATACGTACCTATACGACGCGCCATATGTAGATAAATAACCGGTTAGGTATTACGGATACCAAGTTTACTAGCAGATTTCATTATTTTTCAAAGTTAAACTATTTGATGCCGGTCGTACATTATTATTAGACTTACATATTATGTACTAACATTTAGGTAATTTGAATTTTATATTTTCATAACGTAAAATAACTTATAGCTTTTAAGCAAAAAGTTTGAAAAGTCTTTTTTAAAAGGATAATATTTCATTTGATAACACAGAAAAATTAATTAATTATTATTTACATAGTTAGGTTTTTTTTTAATTTAGCGCGAGCGAAGCCACGGGTTCCGCTAGTTTATATACTAAAACCTTCTTCAAACATAATATATTCGAAAATCGGTGCAGAAATTTTTGAGTTTATCGCGAACAGACACGCGAAGGACTTGGTTTTATTAACCGACTTCAAAAAAGGAGGAGGTTATATGTTCCGTTGTATGTATTTTTTTATGTATGTTCACCGATTTCTCCGCCGTCTGTGGGCCGATTTCAAAAATTTTTCTTTTGATTGGTAGGGTATAGTTCCGAGGTGGTCCCATTGTCACCAAGTCAGGATCTGATGATGGGATCCCAGGGAAATCGAAGGCAACTCTCAAAATTTACAGGCACCTATTATGTTTTTGATATATTTTCTAAACCCGATAAAGCTTTTACGTATGAAAATCATCATCTCATGTGGATGAGCTGATGATGGAAGGTAAAATTCCTCAACAGTTGTTTTTTATGTGTTTTCACCGATTTCTCCGTGAATTGTGGGCCGATTTTAAAAATTTCTTTTTGTTCGGTAGGGTATACATTCAAGATGTTCTCATTGTCACCAAGTCAGCATCTGATGATGGGATCCTAGAGAAATCGAGGGCAAACCTTAAATTTAATCGGCACTGATTACCTTTTTCATATATTTTCTAAATCTGTTCAAGAATTTGTGATGATGTAAGGTATATCTCCTCAACGGTTAGGAGTTGAAAGAAAATTCTTTTAATATTATACGTACTTATGAACTGATAGTCGTATACATTCAGGATATTAGGTGGATTGATAATAGAAGGTAAATCTTATTAACGTCTACGAGTTACGTGGAAAAATAGACGTGGACAAATCTGGATTGACTATTGTCGTTCATTTCAAAACTTCGCTGACTTATTGGAGCAGTAGTTTAGTTAGCATTGCAATATTATATTTAAACATAATATCTAATTTCCACAAAAAAATTAAAAATAAATTATTTTTTAACAAAAATGCAAAACCGACTTCAAAACCTTACAAATTGAAACTAAAAAGAAAAAAAAAATTTAATTACTTAGTTATTGTTGGAGTCGGTGCCAGCCAAAGCAAAATAATCTTAATACAATTTAATTAATGTATCAATTTGTAAATATAATCAAAGTATCCGTTCGAAAGTTCATTGCAAAGGCAGGATAAAACTGTCCTTCTTGGCTGGCACCGACTCCAACAATAACTAAGTAATTAAAATTTTTTTTTTCTTTTTAGTTTCAATTTGTAAGGTTTTGAAGTCGGTTTTTAATATGAAGTGATTACTTACATTAGTGTCACGGAAGTTTTGATTTTTATAGTTGGTTATAATGTTTCTTTGTAAATCGGTTAGTTTCTGAAGGTTGGCTATTTCGTCTGCTTCAGGGTTGTGAGACCCATGGCGGTTCAATAACCATATGGCAATGGGTTGACATCCTGCAATAAAATAAGATTTTATTTGATTATTCAAGATATACATATTTTTGCTATAAATAACTATTTTTATCTATACATGATATTAAAAACAAATATCTTAGTTAATCGATGTGCGCGTTCACAAAAAGTACTGAGCCGATTTTAACAATTTTTTGTGTAGTGATAGATTATTACTACAGTCAATATTTAGACTACCTAAAAGGTATGCAGGTAGGTTGTAGATATGTGTAGTGTATCAACTTTCTGGTATCACACACAAGCCTTGTCAAGCTGACCATAGAACTACGAGTAGTTAGTGCTATCATGTGTTATGGTCCCAACATATTTATTTATTTACTTTTTAACATCCCACTGTTGAGCATGGGATTCGTTTAAGATTCAGGCCATATTTCACCACGTGGGCAAGTACGGGTTGAATGCCTGAATAGTCTTTCGAAACTTTTATTTTGTATTGTAGAGAATAGAGATGCGATACTCGGAATTTCAACCCACATCACTCGGTTTCCCAAGCGAGCGCTATACCACTGGGCTACCAAAGCCTAGTAGTAGGTAGTATCATATAATGTGAATTAGTAGAATTGTAAAACCTAATCAAACCGAAGCGTGACGGTGTTACACAGTTTCTTGCGTGTCTGATGTTTTATGAGTCATTTAAACATTGAACTTGGACGAAATTACAGCGTTAATTCGTTAACTGAGTCATCGCAAACACAATTTTAATTTATAACCTACTTTTATTTTGAAAATCAAGACTTCAATAAAATGTCTCTACGTACATATTTCTTTTTTTTTTACTTATAAATAAGCATTGATACTAAGCGCTGACCTCATCAATTAAATGAAGGACAACAGTGGCACTATTAATGCTCATTTGTCACGATCTTGAAGTACGATATTATTACAATATTATCTTAACATAGGTAAGTAAATATCTATTGTATTAATATTATTAAACTAAAAGTGATATATTATACTAGCATTACCCGCGACTTCTAGCCTATAGGCTATAGCCTTCCTCGATTAACTTTAACTATCCAACACAGAAAGAATTTTTCCAGATACCACTTTTTCAAAAACAAAATACATATAAAGTCGTCGCCCTATTTGATTGATTTATATGTTTTAAAAATAATTTTTAAATGAAGTAATATTTTTAAATGAAGTAATGGGGTTTAGAGCTTTTAGCTATTTCAACAGATTTTCATTATGGTGATGATTTCATTAAGGTTTTAGGTTAAAAGATTTAGAGCAACACATGAGCGAAAACTATGTTAAAATGTATTCTACATAATAATATTTTTATAAATATTTTGTGGCACTGTATTTACTTTCTATAAGAACGTATGAAAGCTTTTATATTAGAAAATAATAGCTTTCATTTGACATTATAAGCCCCCGCAGAGAAACGCTTTGAGAACAACCCTTCGTGCGCACTGGCTTGGTTGGTCATGTGTTCTAATTTAATATAGGTCGCATTCAACTATTAGGTATGTAATCTATCTTCATAAATAATATTATACAGCTTGCTTTGAAATTTTAGTACCCTACATTATTTCCATTACTGGTAGACATATGATTATAACTAGCGACTCGCCCTCGCTTCGCCTGGGCTTTTTCCTAGATTTAGCACAGGCAAAGCCGCGGGATCCGCTAATTATCCATATAAAACTTCCTCTTGAATCACTCTATCTATTAAAAAAAACCGCATCAAAATTCGTTGCGTAGTTTTAAAGATATTATATATAGATTAAGCGGGATATTAAATTATTATTATATTACAAAGGGATATAGGGACAGAGAAAGCGACTTTGTTTTATACTATGTAGAGATAACATTTATCTTTTCATTTTCTGAATTCTAACCCTTTAGTTTTGACAGGGGGTCTCATAACGAGCCAAGAAAAAATATTTCTCAATATTTACGTAACATGGATCGATTTGTTATTAAAGTTGTGTTAAATTAACAAAATATAAGATAGAAGAAGATTATGATGAAAAATTATAAGCCTAAAATTTGTGTAATTTTAGTGATTAAGTAGGTGTTTCAATATCGGCAATCAGATGCGTTTGTAGTGTACATTGACAGAGTGCGCTTTTTTCCATTTCATTTGCATATTTATTTTTTTCCTTACACTACAAATAATACGAGTGTACTTACTCGGCACTGGTTAAAAAGTCAACCGTTTGACGACGCGTTTGGCGCAGTTTGTGACCCTACTTTCTTGCGCCAGCGGTCGCGGGTTCGAGTCCCGCTGGGGCATTCATTTGTTAAACTCAGATGTTTGTACTCCAGTCATGGGTGTTTATATTTATAATATGTATGTATTTAGACTTATATATGTAGTATATCAACTATCTGGTATCCGTAACACAAGCTTCGTAGCTTACCACGGAACTGGATGGCGCTGTGTGTAATATTGTCAAAAAAACTGTTATTTAAAGTTCTACGACCTACAGATAACACGTTGTCAGTAACGGTACAGCAATTGTATAGGTTACAGACATGCAAATGTTGTTACTATTGATATGTTAATGAGATTGATACAAAATTGCTGGAAAATTGAAAAGTTTGTAGATCTTTATTTCGTATGGGATTCACTAACGAAGTGAAGTGAGGATGAGTCGCCTGTTGCTAGTACTAGATAACGTAAGTTAGGTTTGTTAGATGCCTTCAATATTTTCTGCCTGATATTGATTGTATTCTATGTAAATTAATTGTTAATCTTTAGTTTTATAAAAAGAAAATGGTGAAATCACTACCGTAATTTTATGAGTTAAATGCATAAGTACCTAAATGCCATTCATTTTCATACTTGGGAAGTATTTCTATGATTCAACTCAATTCACAACGTTACGTTTCATATGACATTACAACTAGCTTGAGCTAATATAACTTTAAATTTTAATTTCTTAAATAAAACCACATTCTTTCCTGTTCTAGGCGTACCTAGTACCTACATATTATGCAATTTTCTTAACATTTTAAGTCCGGTTAGAAGAAAAACTCAACCGCTACTTGCTTAACTAATACTAATAAAAATAGGTAAAAAAACTTTTTAAGTTAAACGGTTTTATGTTAAACATACATTGCAATGTTTAAGATAAATGTACTAAAAACCAAAAAATAATAAAATAGATACAGTCGTGGGAATTATAAACATATGCATAGACTAGACTAAAATAAAACCGTGGGGCACGTCAATTGTCTACAAATTATCGACTTAATGTGCGATAGAAGAATAGGAAAAATAAAAATTGATAAAAAAATGTTATCAGCCATTTGGTAGCGGCGGCCATCTTAGATTTCAATTTTGCATAGTAAATTGTATTCTACTTGTTGAGATCTTTCATTTGATACCCATGTTGATGGGATTGATAAAACCTAAGTTAACCGCCATTTTGTAGAGGCCGCCATCTTGGATTTTAATTTTATATAGTACATTGTATTCTACTGCTTGAGCACTTTCATTTGATACCCATATTGATGGGATTGATAAAACCTACGTTATCCGCCATTTTGTAGCGGCCGCCATCTTGGATTTCAATTTTTTATAGTATATTGTATTCTGCTTGTTGAGCCCTTTCATTTGATACCCATATTGATGGGATTGATAAAACCTACGTTATCCGCCATTTTGTAGCGGCCGCCATCTTGGATTTCAATTTTTTATAGTATATTGTATTCTGCTTGTTGAGCCCTTTCATTTGATACCCATATTGATGGGATTAATAAAACATAGATTATCCGCCATTTTGTAGCGGCGGCCATCTTGACTTTATAATGATAATGAATAAACATAATTGTATTGTCACCAAAATCCAAAGTGTATACAAAATTTCAGATTAATCGGTTGACAGGAAGAGGGTGAAATTTGAATAACTAAATTTGACCCAAGAATAAATAATAAATAATAAAACAAACGGGGTGAGCTAAATAAAACCGTTTAATAATGCAATGTATGTTTAACATAAAACCGTTTAACTTAAAAAGTTTTTTTACCTATTTTTATTTTCTAGTTTTTAGTTTTTATTTATATTTTTTTTTACCATTTTGTTCCCACGAGTAATGGACATTTTAACGGTCGACCCCCCCCCCAGAGGTCCAATAAAGGGGCAAGGCTATGTACAACAAGATGCGCCTGAGTCTTGAGGGGAAAACGCTAACGACATATCATTTTTATCCACCCTAATGCCATACAGTTCTCGGCGCGTTTTAACCTTTCACCTTAACTTGGGTGGTGTACCGCTAACGACGTATAATTTTTAGCCACCCTAACGCCACACAGTCCTCAACACGATACAAAATCTTGACTTGGGTGGTGGATTCAGGCTGGATTAATCAGATACTTAAAAAATTACAGATTCAATTTCTAAATTTAGATCTTATTATTATACGCCATTTAGTGGCTGCGCCCATCTTAAATATTGAGGTTGTATAGTGCACTGTATTCTTCTTGTCAAGCCCTTTTATTTGATACCCATATTGGTGGGATTGATAAAAAAATGTTATCAGCCATTTGGTAGCGGCGGCCATCTTAGATTTCAATTTTGCATAGTAAATTGTATTCTACTTGTTGAGATCTTTCATTTGATACCCATGTTGATGGGATTGATAAAACCTAAGTTAACCGCCATTTTGTAGAGGCCGCCATCTTGGATTTTAATTTTATATAGTACATTGTATTCTACTGCTTGAGCACTTTCATTTGATACCCATATTGATGGGATTGATAAAACCTACGTTATCCGCCATTTTGTAGCGGCCGCCATCTTGGATTTCAATTTTTTATAGTATATTGTATTCTGCTTGTTGAGCCCTTTCATTTGATACCCATATTGATGGGATTGATAAAACCTACGTTATCCGCCATTTTGTAGCGGCCGCCATCTTGGATTTCAATTTTTTATAGTATATTGTATTCTGCTTGTTGAGCCCTTTCATTTGATACCCATATTGATGGGATTAATAAAACATAAATTATCCGCCATTTTGTAGCGGCGGCCATCTTGACTTTATAATGATAATGAATAAACATAATTGTATTGTCACCAAAATCCAAAGTGTATACAAAATTTCAGATTAATCGGTTGACAGGAAGAGGGTGAAATTTGAATAACTAAATTTGACCCAAGAATAAATAATAAATAATAAAACAAACGGGGTGAGCTAAATAAAACCGTTTAAAAAGGAAAAAGATTTTATCCGCAAGTGTTGTAAATCTATACTAATAATTATAAAGCAGAAGAGTTTGTTTGTTTGTTTATTTGGTTGAACGCGCTAATCTCAGGAACTACTGGTTCGATTCGAAAAATTATTTTTGTATTGGATAGTTCGTTTATCGAGGAAGGCTTTAGGCTATATTATATCACGCTATGACCAATAAGAGCGGAGCATCAATGAAAAATGTTACAAAAACGGGAAGGGCTGGCGTTAGTCCTGCGAGGTATCATACATATAGGTATAGGCGTTGTTTGTATTACAATTTACAGTCTTTAGAAACGCGTGCGAAGCCGCGGGAAATGCCCGTGGAGCCAACCGCAGATCATTAAATTCCTTTAGTACATAATTTAGGTTGCAGTACTTTGTTTTAATAGAATCTCGATTAGTTCTATTATAACGGTATAGTGGCTTGAGTCGCCATGAAGTAAATTGACGGTATAGTGGCTATTAGCCAGATATTACATATCATTTTCTCTTTATAGGTATATAAGTATGGATAAATAATCTGAATTATGTTTGTATTTTACTTCCTAAATATATATCTAATACATAATATACCTACATACTATTTGTTATCATACGTAATAACATACATTCATAGATACAAAATTAGGTAGAGTGTACAATTTTTATAATGAGAGATCTATACAATATAGATTACATGGTACAAAGATATTATCGATATTAAGCACAATATTTCTTTGAGCCACGGTCCTGGGTCCTGCATGTTTATAAAAATAAAATGTAAGAGAAACAAGAAGATTGAAATTTTAAATGAAAACTGACAAATCTAAAACATTTGAAATGTCAAATATTTGCGTAAATCTAAGAAGAAAAAAAATAAACTGGCCAGACTTCCTTTTCAAAAGTCGGTTAAAATACTTTTTGTGTGGCGCACTCTACTGGTACCTAACTCAAATCGTAACAACATAGAAATTCTATAAAATTACCACAATTTAAAGAAGCATCGGTGATTTAAAGTACATTATCTTTATTATGACCGGTAGTTGTACACGTTTTCAAGGTTCAAAAACACAAGTGATGAACAAACACATTGTAAAAGGTTCATTATGCTATTGCTGTGATAATTGCCCAATATACTCTATAAAATAGACCAATCATTCAGTTTCCGAAAGCCATACTTGCACAAGGACATAATCATTATCGTTGCATTATGTAATGGTGATAATAGGAATTCGGTTGTATCAGACACATTGTTGGATTGCTGATAAATAGGGATAAAGAAGATTGGGGATACAGTATGTTCAGTTCTGCCGAAGCAGACCTGCCAATCCTGCAACGCTCTATTAAGACTTCCCAAGAGTAAAAAAAATATATAATAATATATTTTATATAATAAAATACATTCAGGCTATCCTTGAACGCAGAATTTTGAAAGGAAGACTTCCGATTTTCTTTAATGAACGGCAACTTGAAGGAGAAGACGGTCTCCTTCGAAAACAAATAAAATAATGTTGTTTTAAAAGACTACTCCATTATTTCAGTCCTTACAGTGTGTCTAGTGTGGTGTAAGTAATTTTAAGTGGTAAACTAAAATAAATAAAATATTTAGAGACCACTCGCACCTTAACCGCAATTGATGTAGATGTAATATACTTATTTCCACAGAGCAGATGGATATAAATAATATATTATTTATCAATTCCGTGCTTATTTCAATGTATAAATTTTTATTTTAACCAAAACTTTTAACATTACCAACCGATGAAAAGCTATTCGAACAAGGTTTTAGGTTACTGTTTACTAACAATTATACAACTATCTTTATTATTTCCTAACTGAATACACCAGTCACCCAGCATTGTTTTGTCATTTCCATTCAAAGAGTGTGCAAGACACTCTAAGGAATCGAAATGCATTAAATAACAAAGGCGAATAATACACATGCTTAGAATGGCGATGAACTAATTACTGTATTGAGTAATGGACGTGTCACGTACAATACATAAATTATAACAACATCTTTATTACTTTTTAAATATTACTTTTAAAGTAAAATTATATCATTCTGAAGACTAAAAACTACCTTATTAATAAGTCTTTATATTTTGTGCCCCGAAAATAATTTGTTTAATTAGTGATGTTCCTATGTGTTTTTTTTTAATTCCATATATTTATCAGGCGAGGTCATTCAATTTTGCTGGTTTATCTATTTTTTAAATGATTTTACACCTACTCTTTTACGACTACACATAACGATGTATACAATACCTACATAATCTACTTTAATGTTTCACATTGTATGGTGTCCTTCAGCTATTTCCATGGTGTCTATGAGGCACATAAATGCAGTCACCTCGTTACCTTATTGCGTCACAAAACGTTTGGATGTGGTCCAAAGTTTTGTTAATGTAACCAATTAATCTACTAAATTAATGTTTTAGGAAAACTAACCTAAACTGTTATGACCTTACTATTTTGTACATTTTTAGTAACAGTTTCAATTATGGTCACATTTTGTGTCTCAGTTATTAAAAAGGTAACTGCAATATTAGCAAAATTAAATAAAGTTTGTTAATTTTTTTTTATAATAACGGATTAAGTATTTGAATTTTTTTGTCTATCATTTCGAATGTTCTTTACAATTCATTATTATATTATGATACATTAATAAATTATGTTATTTTATTTGTATATTTTATTAAAATACATGGGTGTTATAAAAATATATCTTGATTTAATATATTTTCCTTCGATATATTTTTTTTTACCATTGTCCGTGCCACTGAATTGACAAATAACATTCACCTGCTCTGTGGTCCGTGCCATGGTAATCCGTCCCAAAACATACCATGTAAAAATGCCAGTCTCGCATCGCAGTTCTTCTACCGAAAAAGTTTTGAGTAATGTAAAACCAAATCAGTTAATTTTGGAAGCATCTGTCCAATGACTGTCTAAAATTTTAAAAATAAATAAATATGTTGGGACATAAGCTACGAGGCTTGTGTTACGGATTCCAGATACTTGATATACTATACATATATATAAATTTTAAATACATACATATTATAAATATAAACACCCATGACTGGAGTGCAAACATTCGTGCTCAACAAATGAATACCCCCAGCAGAACTCGAACCCGCGACCACTGACACAGAAAGTAGGGTTACATAACACTTTTTTCAATGAATATTGTGTAAAATTTAGAATATTTAAAGTAGTAGATCATTATTATGTAATTAGTAATTACGTTTCCGTCCGGTGATTACTAAGCGGAGTTCGTTTTTTAAATTTTCGTTTATAAACACTTACATACACGTATATACATACAAATATACAGGCAGGTACAGTTTTTCACGCATATTAAATCAACAATAATCAATATCAATGCGCAAAATTAATTTTGTAATAAGTACAAAATAACTCACCAGGTACATCGTATGCCTTGTTCAGTGGTATTCCCAAACTCGCGAAGGTGTATGCGGTTTTTGTTCCAAATAGGAGATATGGTTCTTCATCAGCTGACTGGCAACTATCCTGGCTATACACGAGAGTTACGAGCGTAAGGACGCCCAGTAATGCTAACCTCATTTTACTTTGCTGTAAATAGGTATTTATGTTAATAAACGACTAGAGTTAAAAGAATTTCATTTATGTTAGCACTAGCAATTCACCCTCGTGAAAGACAAAAAAAATCTATCCTAACGGAAACGTGTGTATTTCCGGGATAAAAAGTAACCTGTTCTATTTCATACTAAATCTATCTCTGTGCTGAATTTTATCTGGGTCCGTTCAGTCCTACTGGACTGTTTGAGTAACAAAAATCCATCCACCCTAAGTTTCGTATTTTTAATTATGAGATTGGATACGATTTCGCGTTACAATCGGAACAATGTGACGTAATGCTTTATTTAACGACTTTTAACGACAAACGGAAGAAGTTCGGGTGTGTAAGTATTAGGTACGAATAATATATGATTAAAATACATAATAAAATGGAGGGAGTCCAATTGCACGTTAAAAGACGTATAAGTAATAGTAGATAGGTGTAAATTTATTTATAATTAATAATTAGTTGTATTTTCATGTTGTATCAAATTTTATATAAGTAATATATTAAATTCGTGAGAAAAATGAAAAATTTTATATTTTAAAAAATAATAATATTGTAGAAAATGTCAAAACAAAGCAGGTATATGAAATATTTAGTTATTATATTTACTTAGGTGCAACTAAATTTAATTTTCTGTAGTAAGTATATAAGGCACAAAAATATTATGTTCTAAGTATTTATTTACAGTGTTTTCGGAACGAGCAGAGCATGTATGTAGTAAAAAATGTTAAATTTGAATAATAGCTAGTTATTTAAATAGTACATACATTCCACTACATATTATAAAACAAAGTCTTCAAACGGGTCTATCTGTCTGTTCGGGATAAACTCAAAAACAATTACACCGATTTTCACGCTGTTTTCACCAATAGATAGGGTGGTTCTCGAGGAAGATTTTAGTATATTACAGCAGAAACCGCGGCTTCGCTCGCGCTAAATCTAGGGACGCACCCAAACGAAGCGAGGGTGAGTCGCTTGTAAGAGACCTATATATTATAAGAAAATAATATCAACGAAAAACTACTAAATAACAAAATAATTATAAATAATATTTGAAAATATTTTTTACTAGATAATATAATTATTATTTAAAATATAAACAAACATGTCAACATCAACAGACAGGAAAAAATATATGTATGTGTGTAGTCACACTTTATGTTGATATCTCTAGGCCTCTAACAAATGCGTCACCGAAAATTTTTAAATCCATAAAAATACTAAAATGGCGAATATTGTTAGTAACACACTTCAAGTTCACAATCACGTAAAAATAATTATTATAAATAAATAATTTCACACCTTATCTATTTACCGCGGAAAGTAGACTATTTTTAATCTGTACGACTAGACGCGGGAAACGCGGCGTTCTTCATTCACTATAGCGAGAGAACTGGCCGCAAAAATAAAACAGGCTTTGAATGTTGTACCTCGTGTAAAAAAGAGCCACCGCACATTGTAGACCGGCGATTATATTATTTTAAAGCGCAATAGTTACTTAATAATAACTAAAACCTTCTGATAGAAGATCTCTTCTGATAGATGAACGATTCTTGTTAGATAATCTATTTAAAAATTATTGAACGCTTCTGTTTGCATAGAAAATAAAAATGTGTACTTAATACATACTTATTTGAAAATATTGAATAAATTATTTTGTATAATTTTACACATGATCCTACCGTGATTTTACACAACTTCACTGGTTAACAGGGATAGGGAGTTAACAGGGATAGTAATGCAACACAATAACCATAGTTTAAAAAACATAATTTTGGTCGTCAATGTACGCCACTACTTAAATAGTTTAAAGAAAAAATAAATATACACCGGGACGTTATTGAATGAAATGTACATACATTATTACGGTACTCTACGACAGTAAAATGGCCAAATGGGTTATTTATAATTATTAATGCTACGTTATTAAAATTAAATAGGTTTTTGCATCAATAATTGGTGGTCGAAAATCGAAATCTTAGTGTTACTCACTTGGCTGGCTTACTAAAATATAATTAGTCTATAGATAGAGTTAGGCTTAATAATTATAATATTATTAACTACTAGCCTTTCCCGCGGCTCCGCTCGCGTTCTAAATGCTGAAAATCAAAATAAATATTTTCTCCCGTTTGTGCAACATTTTTCATTGATGCTCAGCACCCATTGGTCGTAGCGTGATGTAATATAGCCTTCCTCGATAAACGGACTATCAAACACAGAAAGAATTTTTCAATTCGGACCAGTGATTTCTGAGATTAGCGCGTTCAGCCAAACAAACAAACTCTTCAGCTTTATAATATTAGTATAGATGTAGGCGATATCAATATAGGTATTAGATTCCTAATGAACTTAACATATCACAAATCGCCATAAGTCACACTAATTATATTTTTTTTTACATTTAAATTCAATATTTGTATACCATTTTAAATAAAAGTCAATGAAAAACATACTCAGATTTTGGTGTAAATATTTTGGAAATGATCTCATATTAGAGTAGAAAATATTATCTTCATGAGGTAATCTAATAAACACGGCCATAAACCGTGAAATACCTTCGGTGACTAATCACCATTTTTTTCTCAAAAAAATATCTTAAGATCTAAATCTTAAGATATTTTTTTGAGAAAAAAATCTATCCTACATATAAATAAAGGAGCGTCTGTTTTTAATGTCAAATTAACAGCTTTTCACTAAATGCATATGTAATGAAAATATGTACGATGCAACAAAAAAACAATTTTTAAAATTTTCTGTCTGTCTGTCTGTCTATTTGTTCCGTGTAATCTCTGAAATGGCTGGACCGATTTTGACGGGACTTTCACTTGCAGATAGCTAATGATGTAAGGTGTAACTCAGGCTACTTTTTAACCGACTTCAAAAAAGGAGGAGGAAGACAATTTATTTATTTAAACTAGTGGAATCCGTGAATAGCGGAATATATGAGTATAATACTCGTAAATAATAAGTACCGGCTTAGGGTTATTTCTTAATAAGCATATCAAACGTTGTGATCTCCATATACTCGTAGCCCGTTGTAAGTATATTATACGAAAGCTCTGAAAGCTCGAAGACTCAATGAATGATTACAGCTATAATGAAACCGGTAGGTCATTTCTACTTTTTAAAATATTGGCTTAGGTTAAAGCTAACTCAACGCGGCGTGAGACTTTAATTAATATTATGTAGTGAGAGATTAATAAAAAAAAGAAGCCGATACTCACTTTCATAGCTAGTTAAATTAATTTGAGTAATCGGCTATTTTATTTTTAAAACATACGAGTTAAAATGCGCTTAAAATACAGGGTTTAGTTTGCTCATATTAATAATAAGGAAATAGCTATATATAATACTATGAGGTCTAATGTTATTGTAGTCGTACTTATCACCGGAAAATTACTCAAGTCGTAGTAGGTAGATGTAGTCTTAATTCCGCGCGATTGTCTGAAATAATATTGGAATTATTATTTATTTTTTATACTCCTATAACTACTATACTACTTATAATGTACAGATTCAATTCAGTCAATTTATTGTAACAAGTAAGTAGTTTATAAGTATTAATAGACTACGAAAAAGTAATTTCGATGATCAACTATAAAGAATAAACTTCGTAACGACGTACCTACTCGTATAGTACTTATAGTGCTCAATAAACTAGCATTGTGACGAAATGCATCTCTTCTCTACAAACACCTTGAGTCGTGACCTCGTTTACTTTCTTCGAGATTGTAGAAAGTGGGCCGCCATAAGCTTATTGTTGAAATCTTCTATGTACAATGCTTAATCACCCTGATAAAGTTACAACTTAGATGTGTTTCCGTGTTTAATAAGTTAAGAAATAGGTGTATACAGTATACCTTAGATTATTTACATACAAGTAATCTTAGGTTTATACCCACATGAGACCTATTTACACAACCTGAGTACATAAGTATGTGGCTACGTAAATATGTGCGTAACTTATATTTATTTTCACCTTTCTTTTTAAATCAGAAAATGCCTTTAGTTATCTTATATCTTAAGAGTATTTACGTAATATATGTATTCAACCCAATATGTAGGAAGGTATGTATAATGTCCCAACATATTTATTTACAAAGTAAAATAATATTAATATAATAAGGGGAGCGAAGCGAGATCTAACACTATCCCATAACCTCAGCATTTTGTGGTCCACTATACTATAAAAACTATCACGCTTATAGATTTGTGCTTTAACATAGTAATTTAACATCATAACTAGAAATGTGTTATCTGTCAAAAAATATCATTTTAACCATGGAGGAAATCCTCCTAGATTTTAACCAATAACCAAGCTCAGCTTTTTGCTAGTAATATTAATATAATAAAATATCAAGAATCTCATATAATAATCTCACTTTCGACATTGAATAATCACAATAAGAAACTATTATTCAATTCGTTATACGTGCCATAACTCTAATCCAATAGCCTATACTGGCTGGCGGAGTGTAGCCTCACCTGTGAGCGACCTCAATTTCCATGTGCGCTGACCCGGCAATGTATTGATGCCACATCTATTATACTGAGATGTGAACACACATCTTGCAATTTTCTTCTTCTTCCTTCTCAGATCTTATAAAACATATACTACCTATATCTATACTAATATTAAAAAGCTGTAGAGTTTGTTTGTTTGTTTGAACGCGCTAATCTCAGGAGCTACTGGTCGGAATTGATTTTTTTTGTGTTGGATAGTCCGTTTATGGAGAGCCTATCAATGAAAAATGTTGCAAAAACGGGAGAAAAATATTTCCTTTGATTTTCAACCTTTAGAACGCGAGCGGAGCCGCGGGAAAGGCTAGTGTATTTATATAAAATTCTGAGTCTTATTTGAACAGTAAATATTTTTTGGAAAATCTTATTGAAATGGTCACAACTATTAATACGAAGGCTGAATCTATAGTTTTTAGAATTTTTGTCTATCTGTCTGTGTACGCATCACTGAGTAAACCACTCGACAGATTTTGATGAAATTTGATATGATGATGATCAATATATAGTGGACCTAGCTTAGTGACCCTAGTAGCTTAGTGACTCGCTCCACTCTTGATTATCCATCAAGAGTGGAGCGAGTGTAAGTCATTAAAACAAAACAATGAATTGTTACATAATCTAGAAAATTAGATACTATTGTAGTTTTTACTTTTTAACGTTAGTCTGTGGCTCATAACTTTGATTATGCGTAAACATAAAGACGTATTCATTAGATATTATAGTAATGGTAGTATTACCTATACAAAATCGACACTTTAAGTATAATCTACATGTTTTAACTATATGTAATTGTTATGGAAAAAGGAAGTAGGTATATTTTTGTCCTGAATATAACATTTGAAGGTGATAATTACTTTTATGACGACCTCATCATTTCACGAATGTTAAGCAGACACAAATAATTAAGAATTTAAAAAATTAGGAGCTTTACTTTTTTATGGTTCTTAGTATTTTAAACTATTATAAATTATAGTAACAATTTTAAATATATAAATTTTAAAGCCTTGGAACTTTTAACTTAATGTTGAATTTTAAAAACAGCCGCCTTTTTCATAGAGTAAATTCATTTTTATTGTAACAGGTAACTGTAAAAAATGTAAATAACTACCACAGGTAAATGTAACATAATCAGAAATAAAATAAAAAACTAACAAAAATAAAGGCTGTATGGACTATTATAGTCTTTTGCCTTTCCCTATTGGGGATAAATTTTAAAAACAACAACTAACAAAAATAACTTTTCAGATAAATGATGCACAGTATAACTGTGAAAATAGCTAAGAATAATATTTGTATTGCTGATTTGTGTTATTTACTTTCTTAGCTTTTTATATGTGTTTGCAATAAAATAGAAATATATTATTTTAGACCAAATATCCGAACGTAAAAGGAAAGTTTTTTAATTATAATTTTATGTCGCTGGCATAGTCTATGGATTTAGTTCACTAATGGCGTGTCTTCCGGTACCACACGTTATAACGTCAAAATGGCAAAGAAAAAAGGCGATGATAAAGTGAATCAAACTCCTCATAGTGATAATGAGGAGCCTAATTTTGACGAGGAGCCAAATTTTGAAGATCCGGAAGGATTCGTTGATGATATTACAGATGAGGGTAGGTAATTTACCATGCTGAAGTTGGCCCGGCCATATGCGTCACCTTCAAAATTATGTGCATTTCTTTAGTGAATTCATAAATGTTAATTTAAAAGTATAGAAAACATGAAGTGTGAATGGTTGACAACTTTTCGTGATTTTGTTGTGTGATGTGTTTGTTGAAACGTAAGTAACTTATGGATGATCAAAATTCATAACCTCACTTTGACGTTGCAGAATTGTTGGCAGACCTCTTAGAACAGAAACCGAAAGAATCTGATGGTTACGAAAATGTAATCGTTGTAGACGGATGCCCGCAGGTCGGGCCTGAACGCTTAGAGAAGCTACAGAGCGTTATAAACAAAATCTTTAGCAAATTCGGTAAAATTGTCAACGAGTATTATCCTACTACCGAGACCGGAGTCACTACGGGTTACATTTTCTTAGAATACAGTAACCCTCAGAACGCCGCCGAGGCTGTCCAAGCCACTAATAATTGTAAATTAGATAAGCAGCACACATTTTTAGTAAACTTGTTTACTGATTTTAAAAAGTGAGTATTTAGTATTAGGCCTTATTAGAATAAGCATTTTAAACCTCTGTTAATTGAAAAAATTGATGATCTTATGTTTATTGTCAACAATATAATTATAGATAAGAATGAGTAGCAAATAATGTGATTTATGAATCACTATTAGATAAGTAAGTTCATTCTTTAGACTGATCTTTGAAACATTATGTAGTTATGTTTATAATAATCATATAAAAAGAAGCTAACTTAGTCAAAGTTAAGACAAACTAAATTTGGAGAAGCATTCAGTACTTAATGCATTTTTCACATTGCAAGGAAAATAAAAAGTTAATAACTAAGCTTTTAAATAATTATTACAGTAAAAAAGTACATTATTTTAAAGCCCTTCATAATGAAGTGTATTATTTGTAGTCATTTTCAATCTTAAATATCCAAAAAGATCTAAATATTAATTACTTGTAACAATTACATATTCATAATATTAAACCTAACCTTTATTATTTTTAATATTTGTAGGTATTCCGACATCCCTAAAGAATGGGAACCTCCAGCACCCCAACCGTTCAAGGTGCAATCAGACCTTCAATGGTACCTCATGGATCCTGATGCATATGATCAGTTCCTTGTGGGTATTGGCACTGGCGTAGCTCTCCAAGTATGGCAGAATACTCTACCTGAGCCTGTTATGTTGCAAGAGAGACCAGTAAGTACAAAACACAATAAAAAACAAATTAAACAACCAAAAATCAACAAATGATATTTTTTAAAACATTTAATGGGATCGGTAGTTGGTTTTATTACTCTTGCATGAATACTAATATCAGATTATTTTTCTTAGTATGATTTATTCGAAACCAGTTCTATGTGTAAGCTTGATTTACAAGTTAATCAAGTACTTTCTTTTATGAATGTGTCATATCATTGGTTATTGAACTAAGAAATGTACAATATGTTGCCACAAGCTTTGCTCAATTATTATTGTTTGCAATGCCTTTATTATTTATAGTATTAAAATAGTGTTTTTAAGTTTTGTTTTATTTTATATTGTGATTTTTACATTTGAGGTTCATAATAATATACATTTTTATTTTTATTAAAAAAAAGAAGTATATTAGTTCATTTATACTATGGTAATGAGTATTTATTACAGTTTAACAGTAAAATAATATTAGATTTAAGTTTGTTAACACAATGTTGCTTATTTGATAAAAAAAATATAGTTCTTATATTTTTAGTTTTCTTGAAAACATAATTTTGTACAGATTTTATATTACTAATTTCACTTACTCTTTCAGAATTGGACTGAAACTTATGCTGTGTGGTCTCCTCTTGGTACATATTTGGCAACTTTCCACTGGAGAGGTGTCGCCCTATGGGCTGGACCCAAATTCAGTCAGTTTCAGAAATTCTACCATCCTGAAGCTAGATTCATTTCTTTCTCACCATGTGAAAATTATATTGTTACCTTCTCACCTAATAGTGATAGGGGTGATGATAAAAAACTCATTATATGGGATATCAGGTAAATGCAAAGTATACATAATATATAAATAATTTAGAAAATAAGTCAAAGAAAAAAGATATTAAATGAAGTTTTTAAGATGCTTTTTTGGGTTTTGGTTGTTAAATAAATGTGAAACAGACACTTTGAGACTACCAATTGGTTTATTTATGTAATAATAATGTAATTTAATCTCTGAACTTAATTTTGATTCTTTTTCATTTCTTTTTGGAACTTTAGCAGAATAGCATAATGACGGAGTTCTTTCAATATTGAGATGAATCTTATGTGTCAGTAAAATGTTCCACTTTTAATATTTTAATAGAGAGGCACATTATGGCTGGATGCTAATTATGTTCAATAGAAAGTATTCATAGGAAATACTTCTCACCCTTACTTATCAAACCTGCTAATTTATAGTCAAAAATTATTTAATCTACAATAAATTATTTTAAAACATAATACAATGTTATATATTTTGTAAACAGAACAGGTCAAGAAAAACGTAGTTTCCCACCACCTGATGAATATGTGACATGGCCAATCTTCCGTTGGAGTAAGGATGACCGTTTCTTTGCGAGACTGGGTACCGACGTGCTCTCTGTATACGAAACCCCTAGCTTTGGTTTACTTGACAAGAAATCTATTAAAATACCTGGAATTAGGTAAGATCTTAATATATATGTTTTTTTCTTTTTTAACTACTATCTTATTGTTCATTTTTTTTCATGCCTTAGAATTTATATAATGGAGGTGACAATAAAGTAATATTATAATATTATTTCATTAGTTGACTAATTACTTACTTATTTCCACTGAACCTATCTGCTTATAGTTTGGCGACTGATTGCAGATATTAACCACAAAAAAAAAAAAGGTTAACTAATTACAAAAATTGTCAATTAAATGTGAGGCAATTGGCCTTTCTCAGAAACTGTTATTATGCAATTAGACAAAAGTATTAAGTTATTTAGCTTGTGCATTGTATGGTCTTGTATAGAGTATATTTACTACTAATATTTAGCAAATTTATGGTAAATTCTCAATAAAATAATAATTTTTTAGTGTTTTAACTATATCTCATTTATAATCGCATTTAAATTAATTTATGTAATGGCATTTACATTAATTTTATAATATTCAAATCTTTTACAGGGACTTCTCCTGGTCGCCATCTGACAATGTCTTAGCTTATTGGGTGGCCGAAGATAAAGATGTACCAGCCAGAGTAACATTATTAGAAATACCCAACCGTACTGAGACACGTTCTAAGAATTTGTTCTCAGTCGCAGACTGTAAAATACACTGGCAAAAGAGTGGCGACTACTTGTGTGTCAAAGTAGACCGTTACTCAAAAGTAAAGAAAGACAAAAATGAGATCAAATATTCTGGAATGTACTACAACTTTGAAATATTCCATATGAGAGAGAAGGAGATTCCGGTAGATTCTGTTGAAATTAAGGAGCCGATCCAAGCCTTTGCTTGGGAACCGATTGGTTCCAAATTCGCCATTATACATGGTGATGCGGCAAATATATGTATAAGCTTCTACCAAGTTAATACCGGTCAAGCTCCTACTCTGCTGAAGAAGATCGATAGGACCTTCAACCATCTGTTCTGGTCTCCAATGGGTCAGTTCATTGTTTTGGCCAACTTCGGTCTGACGGGTGGTGCCTTGGCTTTTGTTGATACAAATGACTTTACCATTATGAATATCTCTGATCATTACCAGGTTTGTATTCTGTTAGTTTTAGAAATTTTGTTTAAATTATTTTATTTATTAATTTTATATGAGTATTATAAATGAATCTTTTCGGATTTTGTCGCGGATTTATTATGATTTTTGGTTCCCGACGTTTCGAATGCTTTACAGCAATCATGGTCACGGGAGAGACTAAGGTATTAGACGTCTCAGGGGGTTATATACTTGTTACAGACAGTGAAAATGATAGACTATAAAATCATACATTTCAATTCTAAACATTTAATATTTTAAAATTTTAAATTATATTATAAATATTGCAATATCATTAACTTATTTTTAACTACTATAATTGTAATTATTATAATTTTCTAACATTTGTTAAAATAATAATAGCATATTAAAATATGTATAATGTGTTATATTAAAATATAAATTATTAAAGTAATATTAAACTTTCATATATTATAAATTAAAGATTAATAGTTTAAAACAACTTGAGTTTTGATAATTTTAAGTTAAATATTAAGCAACACCACTGCAAACTAAATCATTTTTAAATATTGAAAATATAATATTAAACAAATCTAACTATGCTCAATCCACATAGACCTCTTTAAGTTCTTTTGAATTATAACTTTTTAACTATAAAATGAGTTAATATCATCATTTAGTATGTAAGTTATATGAGTAGTTGATTTAAAACTCATGGCTGTATAATATTAAGATACTGCTTATAAAAAACATCTTATAGTTAGATAAATATTTCATATAGTCTAATTTGCAAGTTGGCCAGCTCCTTTTAAGTGCACTTTTCAGGATACTTTAAATTTTATTAGTATTTTTTATGAATTTGCAAAACACGAAATTTAAAATAATTAAAAACTATATTGTCATTGGAATAATAGTAAATTTATAGTTCCAAGTTCATAATAAATAATATTGCATTACTTATGATTTTGGTAGCCATTGCTTTTACTGTGACAGATTTAGTACAACTCAAAGTATACTACTAAATTTAGAATCTACGAGTAGTACTGTAATTTATTATTTTGTTTTAGATGTCAGGCATTGAGTGGGACCCAACTGGCCGCTATGTTGTGACCGGAGTGTCTTCTCTCAAGTGCAAGATGGATTGTGGATACTTTTTGTGGTCATTCCAAGGCAAAATTTTGAGAAGGTACATTATTCTTTTCTAAATTAAGAAAAGCTAATTAAGTAATATAAAAAACACATCTTCATAATTTTTGTTATATGGAGTTGGATATGATATTACTATATAGATGGTTTGATATTTATTGTAGAAAATGAAAAAAAAAAATGTTTCTATTTTAGAGATTTTTTGTGTAAGTCCTATTTTAATTTGATGAAGACATGTTTAAAATACAGTAGACAATATACATGCATAAAATAAAAATAATTTTACATTCAATTTTTTTTACAAATTAACAAAAAAAACAAACATTTTTTATAATTACATATTACAAAAGGTTATATCAAGTTTAAAATAAACATAAGTCAGTCCTAGATTATAATTGAAGATAAGTCAGTACTAGATTATAATTGAAAATTCTCTTTTAGAGTAATGAAAGAGGGCTTCGCACAATTCTTATGGAGACCTCGTCCGCCCACACTCCTCTCTGAGAAACAACAGAAAGAAATTAAGAAGAACCTTAAAAAATACTACTCGCAATTCGAGTCTAAGGACCGTATGCGTAGCAGCAAGGCTAGCAAGGTAATATTGGAATTTTTAATACTGTATTTTGTAGTAATCACAGTATTATTATAGTTTTCATTGCATAATCTAATATGATTAGATTCCAAACTTTGATACATTTTTGGTATTTTATTAATACCAAATGATATTACCAGTGACATTACTTATTAAATAGGTTATTTATATTATGCATAAAATGGTTTGAACTGAACTGTAATAAATCTTAAAACAGTCATAAATATTATAAGTATATCGCTGTTTTAAGAATTAAAACTCTATACACATATTCTTTAATCCATTCACGTCTTCAATTCGTAATTTAAAAAGTGATGATTCAAATGTGATAGTAAAAGTCTATTTGAATAAAGTATATTTTTTGTTTGATTTGATTTTATTTAAAGTTTATATATCTCTTGGATATTATGCTTTATTAAATGAATATGTTCAAAAATTCTAGTTAAACAATAATATTGTATTATACGTATATTATATACTAGCATTTTCCGCGGCTTCGCACGCGTTCTAAAGATCGGAAACTAATTTCTTTCTGAGTTGCGCGGTATGATGCCTCGCAGAACTAACACCCGCCCTTCCCGTTTTTGCAATATTTTTCATTGATGCTCCGCTCCTATTGGTCGTAGCGTGATATAATAAAGCCTATAGCCTTCCACGATAAACGAACTAACCAACACAAAAAAAAGTTTTTCAAATCGAACCAGTAGTTCCTGAGATTAGCGAGTTCAACCAACCAAACAAACAAACTCTTCTGCCTTATAATATTAGTATATATTATATATATCGTATATTATACCCTAACATAATTATTGTTGTTGTAGGAATTGGTAGCGAAGCGCACGGAGCAAATGAAGAAGTATGTGGAGTACCGCGAGCAGAAGACGCTCGAGTGGACCGAGCAGAAACCGCGCCGTCTAGAGCTGCGGGATTGTAAGTTAATTTGCCGTTGTTTTATATATTACTCTTCCCTAGGTTAAGCACAGGCAAAGCCGCGGGATCCGCTAGTTATGCATATAAACCTTCCTCTTGAATCACTCTATCTATTAAATTAAACCGCATCAAAATCCGTTGCGTAGTTTTAAAGATTTAAGCATACATAGGGATATAGGGACAGAGAAAGCGACTTTGTTTTATACTATGTAGTGATTGTCGTTTTATGAAGAAACACACTATTGTATATTTGTTTTCAAAGGCTGTACCAATTTTGATAAAATTTAGTCAACAGAAAGACTAGAATAATAGAATACTGGGTGGCAAATGGCAATATACACGGTTGCTAGTTTTATTTATTATACACAAAATTTTGTGGGTATGTTGGGATAAGGGAGGGATTTTTAAGTTTAAATCTGAGACCGAGACAAGGTTCAACTACTTTACATAGGTGCTTATTCCACAGGAGCGGAGCCATGGGCAAACTGATTTAAAGTACATGATAAATATCGATGTTTTTGTTGAAATTTAAACGATTTTATTCATTTGTAATGAGTGTATGCGTCTTTCAAACTGCACAGACAGTAATTAGAATTTTTAATAATAAATTAAATAAAATATTAAATTTATTACGTACTATATTTGTCCATACTTATTTCAATGACTTTCACAATAATATGGATGTATGGATGCTTGTTACTTTTTCACGTAAAAACTACTGAATGGATTTTCATGAAACTTTGCAATAATATAGCTTATACATCAGAATAATAGATAGACTACAATTTATAACGATGCGCGGCTTCGCTCGCTCTATAACTCTCATCCGCAATCAATCCGCTAGTTTATCATAATATATTACACTGTATTTTTAAAATTTATTAACACGTAATATTTTCTTTTAAAGATGTAGATACAGATGGTCTCGACACCGACCAGACGAACACAGTGGAGGAAGTTGTAGAATTCTTTGTTAAAGAGGAACAGTCTGTCATCGAGTAGTCGCCATACGCAGCCACGTCTCGCCGGTTGTAACCGGTTTTTATCGGGTTATAACCGGCTCTAACCGGTTTCAACCGGTTTTTTTTAAAGAAAATCATCTTTTAATAAACAGACAAACACCATCTGAAAGTTTTTTTATACCAATCCCATTTATTATAGTCACAAATATTCCATACAATGTTCAGTGTAAGATTTCGGTTTATATATACAATAGGTAATGTTTATAGAAAAATTAAATTGAAATGTTTCAAATTCACAATGGTCTTTTACTACCTATGTTATATGTATAATGTATTTATTAGTTTTGATCTTTGATGTAATATTTTATTATTAAACTTTTGATTTTGGAAACCCAAGAATCCTTATTGCTTATTATAAATGAGATATATATTCGGGAAGAGCTCGTTATGTTGGTAGTGGTGAGTTCGATTTAAGGTCTGGTTCTGCTTTTTGAGAACACAGATAAAAAATATTAAATATAACTAGCGTTCACAGAGAGAGGTCGAGTTTTTAAAATGATCATTTTTAATTTTAATGAAAATCAAATTCTTAGTTTTTTTCTTTCATAAGAACCTTCTGAAAATTAAAATAGTGATTCATTAGGGTTCCGTACCCAAAGGGTAAAACGGGACGTCTGTCTCTCTGTCTGTCAGTCACCAGTCTGTATCTCATTAACCGTGAAGTCACAGTTGAATTTTTCACAATATTTACTTATATATTCACTTAAAAAATAAATTATTAAATTAAAACAAATATTTAAGGGAACTCTTATATAACAAACGTGATTTTGGTATTGATTACGTGAATTTGGACGTGATGGCACCGAACCCTTCTTGCGCGAGCCCGACTCGCACTTGGCCTGTTTTTTTATAACATTATATAGATTGCAACAAAGCAATTACAGGTTTCAAGTCTTTGTGTGTTTGGAATTTTGCTAATGTGATAAATAAGCATAATATTAAATTTTAACCCAGTTTAAATCTATACACATAAATAAAATTGGAGTGTTTGTTTTTAATTTCAAATTAACAGCTTTTCACGAAATGCATGTGAAAGTATATAAGATACAAGCAACAAAAAACCTATTTTTAATTTTTTTTTCTGTCTGTCTGTTCCGAGTAATCTCTGAAACGGCTGGACCGATTTCGACGGGACTTTCACTCGCAGATAGCTAATGTTATAAGGCCAGTTTTTAACCGATTTCAAAAAAGGAGAGGGTAGAAATTTTATTTATTTTAACTAGCGGAACCTGTGACTTTGCTGACGCTAGTAGTAAATAAAAATTTTCAGGCGTTGACTTATTGTCTTAGTTCTCGGTTGTATTATTTCTGAAAATGTTAGGTTCAAAAACTGAAATCTAACTAATAGAAATTGAGAAGTAAAGTAACTTCGTAAGCTCTCGCTTATAAAAAGTTTTGGGACCGTAAGTTTAGCCTGAAATTTGTCAGCTGTTAAGTCTATAGATTTAGGTCATTTTCTGTTTTAGATAACGTACCTAGGTGCTTATCTGAGTTTAACAGATGATATAATTCATTCGTGTAGCAATTGTTTTGCAAATGCTTACTTTTGTGGTACTTTCAGCAACTTTCAAACAACCAAAAATCAAACTTATTTACATAATGGACACCCACGCTCCGCTCGGGTTTCTCTAGACTCGTTAGATATACGATACGTTTTAACGGTTATAATATATTTCTAAGATACGAGATATTTTTTTCGTAGCCAGAAAACCAGCTATCATGATACCAAATTGCATTAAAATCTGTCCAGTGAGCAATAAACAAGTATAAAAATGATTAATATACTGATTTAACTAATAGTACAGTAAATAAAGCTTTTTTTTTTGGTCGACCTCGCACTAAATTTCCGATCCAATTTTAATTTTTTTTAGGTTAAGGGTCACTTACTGACCATAAAAACACAAAATGCTGACAGATCCAGGTGGAGCTTCGATCGCAATCTTGAAGAAAAATTTTTGGCTGATATCTCGGAAACTATGCACTTCAAGGCAAAAGTTATCTGAACCATTATTGTAGAGAACAAAATTTCGCATCTTTTATTTCTTGTAAACTTTTTTGTAAAAATTACCAGTAAATTCTTTATTTAGATATTGGCCTATAAGTTAAAATCTTATATATAAAATTCTCGTGTCACGGGGTTCGAACTTGAACTCCTCCGAAAAGGCTTGACCGATTCTCATGAAATTTTGTGAGCATATTGAGTAGGTCTGAGAATCTTCCAACATCTATTTTTCATCCCCCTAAATGTTAAGGGTAGTCCACCCCTAAATTTTTATTTTTTAGACATTTTTTTTTCCTACAGATCAACCCAATGAGGTTGATTAGCAAATAAAAAAATGAACGCGGGCGAAGCCGCGGGCAAAGCTAGTTTTATTATAAGTATAGGACATAGGTAAAAACTCGGTAGAAGTTTGTAGAAATGTCATCTAGTAGGTACGTTTATTCCCGTATCACTAAGACTAGTTCTCATGTCTAGATATGTTCAGACGTGTGTATTTTCTAGCCTAATGGGAACATTCAACGTGGTATCACTGAACTTGAGTCGGGATCGTTACATTTGCACTTTAAAGCTCAGCGGGATATGGCGTGTTACCGCAACAGACATGTACTAAAGCACCTAGCTGGGTGTAATATTATTAAACTAATGACGTACCCTCGCTTCGCTCTGGAGTCTATATTATAGCCTATGTGCTATTATACTTTGTTGGTCCATAGTCCAATAGTTTAATTATAAAGAAGTATGGTTAAAACATCTAATACTTTCTTTGGTTTTTGCGAATATTTACCATTATAAATGAAACTATATTTTCGGACTTTACGCGGATTTATTTAGATTTTTGGTTCCCTAGTCTCGACGTTAAGAATGCTTCACAGCAATCATGGTCACGGGAGAGACTAAGGTATTTCATGTCACAGAAGTTTATATACTTGTTATAGACAGTGCCTACTTACAATTTACGAAAAAAATTCAAAATGGCACCAAAGGAGGTACCTCATAAAGTTATTTATTTTACTTCCAACAATTTCAATTTAAATACAGAAAATACAACTGTAATAATTAACAGTATTATCAACTTAAAATTTGAAAAGTTAGTTTCATATTGTAATAGAAACTACTATTTAATTTTTAAGCTGATCCCGCAGATAATGTATGGCGTGCTACCACATTTTTATTGTATGGTTAGATATACAGCTTTACACAAGAGACGCTTTTAACGTTAATACGAACAGCCATTTCGGTTGTTGCGTTTAGATTCGGACAGGTTGAAAAAATGTGTCTTATACAATAAAAAGTACTTATCCCAATCGAGAACAAATTACAGTAGTTTGTGAGTCTTTTCAATTTAAATTACTTTTGAGATAAATTTCCAAAGGACAAACATTGAACGACGTTACAAAAACGCTAACTTTCTAACTTTATTTGAAGTACACTTCTTAACTTATTATACGAGTATAATACAGCTCATCTGACATCTTTGGCTGCTCGAGAACCGACATAATTCTCTTTACAGTAGACTATTTCAGAACCATTTTAAACCATTATTTGCAAGTATTAGCTACTTTATTGATGGTTTAGCGCGAGCAAGGTTGCGGGTTCCGTTAGTAAATGTATACATAAACAGTAAACTTGACAAATTATATTAAACCTTCGTCTTGAATCACTCTATCTAATAAAAAAAACCTCATCAAAATCCCTTGCGTAGTTAAGATCTAAGCATACCTACACAGGGACAGACAGACAGCGGGAAGCGACTTTGTTTTATACTAAGCAGTAGGTATATAAATGTTATTAACTTTTAATAGTGTCGTATTTTAATGATAATTATGTGGTATTTTCTTACGACCGAGGGCTTTTGGAAGAGATTTTGGATTTACAACTCTATAATATAATAATTTATAAATGTGTATGTGTATGTTTGTTAGTTTTATCCTTTTTTGGAACAAACATATTTTTTCATAAAATCTTTATTCCTTACTTTCTACAAAATACTGATAGTTAATCACCGTAATTTAAATACAAAATCTCTGTATATTTCTAAAGACTCGGTGTATCTTACGAAACTCCATACAACATAGCTTTACCCTACTAGTACTTTACCAGTCTTAGTCCTAACTTGCAATTTTTAATGTAAATGTATACATTACAACTTACAAGCGACTCACCCTCCTTAGCTCGGATTCGATCCCTAAATTTAGCTACCTTGAGTAACATTATTGGAGTTTTAGTAAGGATCCTTATTTTTTTTGAAAATATAACATAGCCTATGTCACTCGGGGATAGTGTAGCTTCCCAACAGTGAAAGAATTTTTCAGTAGCTTCGGAGCCTATTCAATGCAAACAAATAAACAAACAAACAAACAATCAAATCTTTTCTCTTTCTTAATATTTAATGTTGGGACACTATTACACACAGCGCCATCTACTTCCGTAGTAAGCTACAAAGGAAGCTTGTGTTACGGATACTAGACAGTTGATATACTACATTTATTTGATTAAATACATACATATTATAAATATAAACAACATAACTGGAAAACATCCGAGTTTAACAAAGGAATGCCCCCAGCGGGACTCGAACCTGCGACCGCTGGCGCAAGAAAGTATCGCCAAACGTGTCGTCAAATAAAAATCTTTTTTCTTTATAATATTAGTACAGATAAGTATTTTTAAAAGATGAAGTTTCTTCATTTGTTTAATCTACTATTGAAATAGCACTGCATCTATGATCTAGTATTAAAAACAAAACGTCTCCAGTCGGCATTTATAGTTGGGTTGTATCCGACAGCGTCATTTAACACGCGAGACTGCGGTGTGGCGAGACCCACGTCACTAGAACCTAGCGTATAACCTACCCTATTTAATATATTAGAGGTTCAAAATTAACTTGAATATATTAATTACTTAATGCTTTTTACTTTGTTATTTCTGTAGAGACAGGTGAATCTCTCTTAAGTTAAAAATTCTGTATAGAGAGCATATAGAAATAAAAAGAGATCGTCTTTTCCTATATCTTTTTGAAATACAACCTTCACCTGACCTTGTCTATTGAAATGAAATTTTTCCTTGAAGAGTTTTCATTATTTCCCTTATATTAGTTACCCTACTGGCGATTCGACCTCACTTCAGTCGAGTTCGACCCTAGATTTAGCGCGAGCGAAGCCGCGGGTTTCACTAGTAAATGTATACAAAAACTTGACAAATTATTTACTAAAACCTTCCTTGAGAATCAGTCTATTTATTACTCATTGGTGAAAACAGAATGAAAATCGGTGCAGTAGTTTTGGAGTTTATCGCGAACAGACAAACACACAGACAGGCGCGTCGGATTTTGTTTTATAATATATAGTGATACATAATTACATAGAATAATATACAAAACAAACTGAACATTAAATCTTCTTCTCTTGGTCTTCTTTGTCCAACCCTCTTCCCAGTTTAGCTGGGGTCGGGTCTCCTTGTACGGTTGCGCCAAAGAATTCTAATCTGACTTGTCTCTGCACTCAGGTTCTCTCTCTGGATCTCTTTTTGCATATTTGACCACCATTTGGCGCGTGGTCGTTGACTGAACTGAACATTAAATATTTTTGTTAATTAAAATCTCACTAAAATAGTTCTTACGACCATAGTCAAAACGATAGTCGAATAACGCTTGTAGGTTCTCGTAGATCGCATGAACCATACCGTTGACTGTAGTCAATTTTACTTCGATTTAAAAAAAAACTAGTTCGATACTCGTAACAATTTTAATACCTTCACAATAATTGCTATACTACTACAGTAAGTATTTATACAGGCAATTAATCGAACCCGTTACCACATTACCCAGGATAGCAGAAAAATATGCTGCTACCAACTGGTCATTCAGATAAATAATAATAAAAATAATCCCTGTAAAATAACGTACATACCACAGAACGTACTGCTTTGGTTGCGGAGATTCATTGAAAGTCAAATGAGGTTTACTTTGTATACTATATTGTACTATACAGCAATAGGACGCAAATCTGAATATTATCATAGCCTAAAGGTGAAAGATTTATAGTGGCGTATTTCTAGTAGATAAATTCTTATGTAACAAACGATTTTAGTTTTTTGCTGCTGATTTAAGTTTTTAGTTTTTTGCAGCAATGTAACTCAAAGTAGGCTTTGAGTTTCTTTGCTGTTGTATTCGTCCCTTCTTAAAGTCCATTGGGCTTCTTTTCAATATCAGTCCATAGTCCAGTATCCTGGGCAAGTGCGGGTTGAAGTTACATTTAATTGATTAAAGAGTATTTTAAAGTAAGATTGATTTAAATATTCCGTAATTAAATTCAGCATGATTAAGCATTGTTAAAGTTAAGTAGAATATTTACCTTTAATATGATAAAAACAAAAAAACTAAATAAGATTCAATAGTTTCATATTATAGTTTATCTAATATTAAGTGCAGCGGACGTTGGCTTCTAGTCTTTGTGGACGGTGGCCAAGAAAACCCAATTATACGGGGGTTTTCATGAGGAACGTAAATGTATTGCTCTTTAGTGACCATTTAATGGGAAACTCGTAAAAATATTTTAGCCGAGAATTCAATGTGTATTGTGTATAAAAAATAAGTTAAGTTAATTTTACATAAAATTTATATGTGAATACTATTTTTAAAGAAAATCAAACTATTTTTTTCGTGTTAAAATTATATATTTCTCAACTACCTAACAAAGTAATTATAATTTATAAAGTTCGATCTATTTTTAAGTCTATAGCGGGGATCGTAATGGAAATGGATTTCGGATCTGGATACGGATATATGAATAACATTTTACTGGTTTCAGGAACGGTTACGCATATTAAATGATTTCGGAGTATCCGATAGTTTCGGAAAGTTTCAGTTACATAGACTTATTTCCATTTTTAAAGAATTGTATAAATTCAATTTTTCCCTAAATAACACACTTCTTACAATAAGTATATGTTAAAAACTTATCCATATAGTTAAACACCTTATATAATTAAATTTTAGTACGAATCATATATTTAAAACAGAGAGTTGACTTAACTTTTTCTATCTATTCCGCCTTAAATACATTCTATTGTATATTTAAATATTTTTTATACATAACATTTGAGTACATAGCATAAAATTTCGAAAAATATGATAGTGAATGAACGCGCATGAGCGTAGCTCCCGGCTCCGTCCATTCAGCGACTCCCTTCAGTTTGCCTGAAAAACCGCGGTCGCACGCACGACGTACCAAGACACTGCTATATGAATTTATTTCGTTGTGACCGGTTTCAGTGAAGTGGATTTAAAGTGACACAACTATAGTTCTTGTGATTAATTCCTGTGTTGAAACGGTGAGTACTATTTTTTATTAATAATTTAAAGTAAATATTTATTGAAATTAAATCAATATTAATTAATGATAATATATTATAATCAAAATGCTAGAAAATAAAGTTTGACAGTTATAAAAAGATATGTTTAAACTTTTATTTATGAAAATTCACACTGAAAAAGTTGCACCGATTTTGATTAAATTTGTATATTACAATGATATATAAGAAAGATTAAAAATTCTATAATCTACTGGAAGAGGAAGTAAAAGTATTTAACTCCAGCCCATGTATATTATATGTATGCGACATGTTGAAGCTCTTCACCCGACAGATGTTGCACTAATAAACTAACGATAATTTTAGAATATCATCTTTTATTAAAATATTAGTTTGTCGCGTAGCGTATGGATATGCTTGACCTATTAAAATTATTGGACATGGTTCTAATTCATACATTATATCATTATAGACTTTTAATTTAATGAATTTTTATTAATTTTTTGTTTTTTGGTCATCTGTACTAAAGTTTATAAAAGTATTAGATATTTATCGTTGATTTAAATGATTTTTTAACATTTGATAGCTTATTTATCAAGAAAGTGTGCTGCGTAGCTCTAACATTACACTATGAATCCTAGGGGCGGAACACTTATAAGTAAAAGTAGTACGTAGGTATATACATAAATATATTTTGTTCTTCTAATTTATAATCTAAGTATTTTTTAACTTAATCCCCACTAATTATCCATTAAAGTTAAGTCATAAAAATTTGTTTTTTCTTGTCGTTATCACCTATAATTAAGGTACTACTTTTTATGTTTTTTTTTCTATATACAATTTTTTTCATGTACTTTGTAAGTACTTTGTTGGTGGTCTAATAAAATAAATAAATAAATAAATAAATAGAGTTATATTTAATACATAATTTATTATTAATTACATTAATATATTTTATTTCTTTTGTAAATAGAAATTGAGAGATAAAATTACAATTAAAGTTGTTAAATCAAGAAGATATTTATTTGCCTTAAATGTATCAAATTATACTTACGACTTTTTTAATTCAATTATTGTAAAAATATATCACAGTTTATCTATACTAATATTATAAAGAAGTAAAGTTTGTTTATTTGTTAAATTGTAAGGGGTAATCTCGGGATCTACTGAACCGATTTTAAAAATTCTTTCACCAATAGAAAGCCACATAATTGCTGAGTGTCATAGGTTATATAAAAAACCGAAAAATAAAAAGGCTTTTACGTGGTAGTCCGTTTTGCAAAGTAAATCGGAGAAAAAACGGTCGAATGAAAGCGTTTTTTACGAACGCTGCCTTAACTATGAAAGATATAATTTTGACTTGTAGATAAAAGATGTGGAGCTTAAAAATGCCTACAAAAAAGTCAACGACAGTATATGTCTAACTTTTATATTTAAGTGACAAAAAGTAGTTTTTTTAATATTAGTATAGATAATTTAATTTTTAATTTTTAATATTAATAAAATAATTTAAATTATTTAAACACTCTCACTTTATGCCCAACGAAGTGGGCACGGGTCAGCTAGTATAACTTAAAAATATATCTGAGTCTCTTAAAACTTTTAGGTTTACGCGAATATTTGACATCTGAAATCTATCTTTTCTAATATTTTCGCTATTTTTGTATTACAATATTTTTATTATAAAAAGTAAATCAAATAAATATTTAATATCTTCTTTCTTAATTCTTAGACTTTTTTATTAGCTGATACCTACATAAATATAATAGCAACACTAGAAAGACCATTATTTTATAAAATTTTGATTTTTTTTAAATAAATAAAATACATTCAAGGAAGATAACAAATATTGCGAAGTACTTGAGTGAAATTTGTGGATTGAAAGAGTCATAGAGACTTGGTAAGTACTGTCTGTAAGAAATGACCTTTGCGACTAAACCCTTAGTCTGTCTGATGACCATAATTATTGCTGTAGGGCATTCGTAACGTCGGGAACC
Source organism: Boloria selene (assembly GCA_905231865.2). Classification (NCBI taxonomy): domain Eukaryota; kingdom Metazoa; phylum Arthropoda; class Insecta; order Lepidoptera; family Nymphalidae; genus Boloria; species Boloria selene. The sequence goes on from HG993141.1 coordinate 10,803,879, forward strand.
AAACTTGAAAACAAATTCGCGAAAAAAACAAAAAAAATTGCAGATTCTTGTAAAAAAAAAAACTTGTATCTAACCCGACCGTACAATTTTGTTCGTAGTATTTGAAATTCATATAAAGTTGTATAACATGTAGAGACGTAGTCGAATTTCGATGAATTGTATCGGACGTCCTTCAGACATCACTGAAATCAAAACGCTTTCAAAAAAAAAAATATTTTAATTGGCTATAGCTCTCGTGTGGGGAAGTTATGAATTGTATTTTTGTCTTAATGCCTCATTGTAAAATAATGATTTATGAAGTCCTCTTGATGATCTATTTTTCTGTAATTACTTTGACTTATTTATCATCATTAGGTAGGTACAATTAATTAATTATTTGATATTTTCCCACAATAAGAAGTATTACCCGGATAACTGGCTATTATAATTTTATTATATATAGACAGACAGACAGATATACCAAATTCTAAAAACTATATATTTGGGCTATGAATATTTCAATACTATTTTTCTTCAAATATTTAATGTATTCAACTGAGTTTGAATTTTATTATAATATATTATGTAGATATAGACAGAGGCGGCAAATGCGTCCAAGTACAATATTTGAAATATGACGAAGTAATATCTTTGATTTTAATAACTTTATCTGTTTATTTGACACATCAAATTTATATTTAATTAAACCTTTTCTTATACAGGTTTAAGCGTAATTAAAAAAAAGGAACAAGTAACGTATAAGAAGAGCTCTCTATTCCGCGTGCTCTTATACAAAGCTACACGGTTGCTAACTACTGAATGTGAGCCGTAATAATGCAAATGTGGATGAAGTTGTAGGCCATTAGTAAGTTTCAAAACATTTTTAATGAATGAAAGCATTATTTTTTATTAGAACAAACTTGTTCTCGTATACTCGTAGTGTTAGTTATAAATATTAAAGTTAATATTTAAGAATAAAATTAATAAGTAGTGTTTTCCATATTCGTTATCATATACGTAAGTATTACCTATATTTATAAAATATATAAATTCAAAGAAAATAGTTAATTTTATATGTCAAAGTCTCAGAGAACAAACGTGATCAATTTAAAGTACCAAATTTTTTACGGAGGTTTGGTTTCATTCTTCAACTCGTTATATATATATACTTTAAATTATTTTTTAAATATAATTCGTAGTAAGTTTCTCAATAGTTCTACATTATATTATCAAACAAACTCTTCAAATATTAATGCTTCTTTCTATTTTTAAAAACAAAAATAATTTATAGCGTATATTTTGCACAATTTTTTTATTTCACACTACATCCTACTCATATGTATACTTTTTATTCACACGTTGAGGTGACTTGGCAATGTGCCAGATTTTATACATCTATTTGTGATATCACACTGTCAGGTTGTTACCAGCTATGTATATTTCTTCTACAAATCAAAACTCAAAGATAAGCTTTGGTTTAGTGCAGCGGGTTTTAAAAGGAATAACTTAAAAGTTTGTAAATATTTTGCCTTTTACCTCTTTTAAAGTAAGCTGTAGTTTAGGAACGAAATGCCACAATGTAGTAGAGAGTAGTAGTAGATATTTTAAAGTTAGATGAGTCTGATCGTCATTGCCTTATGTAATGTTTCAAATTTCACTGCTGGGCGTGGGCCTCTACCAGAAAAAAAATCACAGTCTACCACTTTGTATAACAATATACAGTAGTTCTTGCTGTTTTATTTATTTTTTAGAGTCACTACTTACAGAAACAAACATGTCAAAGTATTTAAATATTTCCTAAAACTTCACTTTTTAAATCATCTGTTATCTAATTTGACTGCGTATAAAAGTGGCGCAATTAAATTATTTTGTTCAAGCAATAAAATAGCAAATTACGGAGAAATATAAGGTAGATTTTAGTCTATTTTTAGAACGGTAACGGTATAAGGTAGATTTTTGTGTCGATTTTCTTCACATGTGTGTAAATTCAATTTGGTACATTACCAGATCGTTCACTCTGACTAGGTACCATCACAACCATCTGTCGACACAAGCTTTTAAATATGAAAATTCAATCATAAATAAATTGTATGACAAATGGATAAATGTTGATGTTTGATCTCTTGTCTTTCGTTTTTTACAATACTAGTATCTACATGTCGCTTTTCTCGAGGGTAAGGATGAGTGGTTTACACACAAGCATAAATAATAAATAAATAAAAAATAAAAATAAAATTAACGTTTTGACGTCATCTTACAATTTTAATTCATATTCACAACATTTAAAACATAAATGGTAATTTTTATTTCTTTTAAGCAGGTAGCTTTTTCACGTGGACTTGTAGGTACTATACAACTAATTAATGAAGTATATTTGTATCTAATTATTTAGATTTAGCCCTTTCATTTCATCATTGACTAGCCGGAAACCAAATTCTTATTGAGTCGCGCTGTATGGTATCTCGCAGAACTAACGCCCGTCCTTCCCGTTTTTGCAACATTTTTCGTAGCGTGATATAATATAGCCTTCATCGATAAACGGACTATCCAACACAAAAATAATTTTTTAATTCGAACCGTTCCTGAGATTAGGGCATTTTACCAAACAAACAAACAAATAAACAAACTCTTCAGCTTTATAATATTAGTATAGATAAGAGAGCTCATGTTGATATATTCAAAAATACAAAAGATTTCTTCTCTGCAAGATTGTATGGGAGAGAAATTTTTATTGTTTCAGAAGTCAATTTAAATATTCGTAGTTAAAATCAATAAAATCGTCGATGATTGCTAGAGTATGGCAGCTGTTATTATTAATAGTGATATTTATTTTAAAAAATCTGGTGAATGCTTTCCATTTGATTTTAATCCAGCTGTTGTTCGAGTGAAAGTGATATACTCAATACAGTAAGTTATTTATGTATTTGTGCAGCAATTTAATGACTGGGAGGAATTCTTAAAGGTGAAAAAGAATCCATTTACGACACTTTGCTTTTCGTCTTTCTGTTTAACTATAGACCCTTTTTCTTAGAAACATGTGAAGGTATCAAGGGAAGCTAAAATGAAATACAGCAATGTGATCGCCGCCAGGCTATTTCAACATATAGAATTATTGTTAATTTACAATTTAATTAAAAAAAGAGTGAGAATAAGATAAAAAAAATAGTCCCGCTGAGTTTCTTTCGCCAGTTCTTCTCAGGTCAGAGGTTTCTTCTTTCCGAACTGGTGGTAGACTCATGACGTTCAGTAAGAAATTGTAACAATTTTTATGCTGAATAAAATATTTTGATTTGATTTGATTCGATACAGATCTGTAATCCCTGGGGCTGTAAAAAAACAAACTTCTAAATAAACGCAATCAAAAGTTATAGGCTACAGCCGTTTATACTACGTGCTTGGGCACTCGCATGGGATTCAAGACTTATAGGCCAAAAATCATGAAATTTGGCAAAAGTTAGGTTTTGTCTTATATTGACAACATGTTTGGCTCTATTTATTTCACGCACGAATTTATTTCTCAAATCAACAATTAAAATCCGACATTAATACTTTATTTTTATTGAATGGGATTTAAGAGTAAAGTAATGCCATTTAAATTTAGATAAACATTACGAAGGCCTAACGATACAACGAGGCCCATCGACTACTAAGGCTTAGTAGTCGATGACGAGGCCTAACGGAATGGTGGTAGAAACTTTTTTCTATTTTTTATTTCCATACTAAGAAAACTTACATTATCTTTTATGGTTTAATTTAAATAAGCAGCAGATATTAGTTGCATGATTTTCTTAATAATTTTTCAATATGCATTATATATATTCTTATAAACTTTACTCAAGTAGTATAATGGAAAAATTAAGTAATTAAATTTATTAATTTTTTTCTCAGTTTATTCCTAAATTCTCAAGAAATTCTCTCTCTCTTATGCTTGTTAGTACACCGACCCTTTTCAAATCTAATCCTATTATAAGTTCAGGCACCTGGCCGTGGCACCCTTCGGGTTAAAATACATCCAATTATTATAATAACATGTTTTTTTACTAGATAAAGGGCTTAAGTTGAAAAACTAATTGATGTATTGAACAAAGTTTCGTTCCACAGTAATTATAAAGAAAATTGTGATACGTCTACGTAATATGATTTTTACAAGATATAAATTTATAAATAAATTTTCTACATATTTTTAAATATCAAAAGGTTTTTTTAAATAGAGTAAAAACTACGCATGCTTTCCACACAAGGGATAATGTTATATACAGGAATTACTTAAAACCCTAATAGTGGTTTAAAAAAGTATACATATGTCAAATTTTATACTGCATGAAAAGTTAATAATGTTAGTTAAATAAAAAATATCTGATATAATATTAAATGCTAAATAGATCATCTATGGTTTTTGTTACGATCTTTTCGTAGACACTTTTACGAGTTGTTATGTAAAGTTTATCACTCCAAGGTTAAACACAAAATGGTCGACATCATCGAATTTTTTTCTTCGTTCATAAAATATAAATGATTCTTCCGGATGATCAATTATTCATGAACAAATAGCCACGCAAGAACACCATTAATGTAGTAGGCGACTAAGCATACTCGTAATAGTCTGATTTTTAAAATTCTACAGAAAAATCCTATTACTATTTTTTATAATTCAAATTCAAACCTGAAATTCTTCAATTTATTATAGCTATTTTTAAAATTTATTTAGTAAAAGGGGCAAACGATCCACCCGATAGTAAGTGGTTATACCTATTATTTCTAATGTTCATCGCACACGTTAATATACGCTAAAATCAAATTAATACATTTAAGAAAATGTTATGTCTATGTATACCTACTTCACCAAAATGAAAAAATCCCAGTCTAAATAAACTTAAAACCTTGCTTTAAATATGTGAATCTCAAATGTAGCTCAAAATTTAAACTTGGTATTCTTCGGAAAAGCTTAAAGCTCGAAGATCGTTTTATTGCCATGAAAGTCTATTGGACTTGTCGTAGGACTTTATAGAAATTCTACATTCTGCATTTTCCAAAATATTGACTCTGCTTACCGAATTTCATTTATATCGTTACGAGTATTATTATATTGAAGCGTAATTCATGCTTCTGATATTTTCTAATGCTAATCTTGCATCGAAAGTATTACAGCAATATTTTAAAAACAAAATATACAAATTTTGGCTTTATCCCGTACATAATGAAGTCTTCAAATTGTCATTCACTCTTCTCTATGCAAATTTGTTTTTTACTTAGACATAATTCTCTAACAGAAAACTTAAAATAAGAGCTTTTTCCTTTTTACCCTACATCAAAAAGAAATAGTTAATTACCTACTACTTTCGGCCTCATTTAAATAAAAAAAAAAGTTTTGTTAGAATGTAGTTTTGTATGAATTCTTGAATATGCTTGAAATTTAATGAGCACTATAAATACTTATTTGTAGTATTAATTAATACAAAATCTAATTAACAGGTACATTCAAAGGTACACTAATAGGATTTGGAAATGCTCGAAATTGCATTGAAATGTAGAATGCGCCAAATAGTAATCAATTTTCACCACTAGTGCAATGTTTTAGCTTTACGATCTACACATATTTTTAAGAGTATATATATGTAAAATATAGGATAAAAATTTAACATACTTTGAATGCCTATTTTATTTATATCTAATAAAAAACCTAAAATATAAATTCCAAGCTTTAAAAATGGCGTAATTTCGAACAAACTTTCATACCCTATTTCATCCCCTTACAGCTCATTTAGCGAAAGTCTCGATAACTGTCCTGTTTCGAAGATAAGACGGAACAAATAAATGTTATGAATTGCATTTTAATTGTACGTATTACAGAATATATAACAGGTATGATAAAATTACCTCGGTATAAAATATAGGTAATATCCCACCTTTTCTAGTCAATAGGTAATCCTGCTGGATTATGCTGATACTTGGGCTTTACTAATACATTGTTAAATAGCTCTTCTTTTTACTGCCTCGGTAGTGTCATTAACAAAACAACAACGCCATTGCGTATGTACGGTCATACATCAAGAAGTCTTGGGTTCGAGTCCCGGGTCGGGCCAAGTTTAATTATTGAGTCTTTCTGTTTAGTAAGCCTCTGTAACACTCTAGAGTTGGGAAGTTGGAAATGGGTCACCCCCATGCCTTGGAGAGCACGTTAAGTCCTGTGCCTAAGCTCTCACTGGTCGTGTCGAGTAGTCGTACTACCGGAGTATGAGAGTGATAGGAATATAGTGCACTTATATCTGCGCGTACACGCGCTGCACTGTTATTGTATATCTCCTGCGCAGTTGGCCAGTCTCAATCAGATTTGCTGCCATGGCCTGAATTGGTCGGAGAACATTATTAAATAACTTCTCTGTTATATAACCTACCTATTCATATTTAATCACCATTTATCCGGCTTTTAGTTATTGAAAAGTTTTTATGGAGGCATAAAGTGCTATCGACCGTTAAATTTTCTGCAGGAATTAGGGGTATTGATAGAATGGGTAAGGAGACACTTGAGAAAGCTTTCCTAAAACATTATTAACCCTTTTAATAACGGTAGGTCAAGCCATCAACAACGGGTTATATGACAATAGGCCTTAGAAGAAATTAGAAAAGGCATGGGCTTTGGATAAATGCTTTTAAATATTTTTCTTTACTGCTTTTTTATGCTGTTATTATATGATTTTAATGCATGATATTTTTATACATTAGTTTAATATATATGTATTAATTTAATATGTTTATGTGGAAGATCTTATTGAAATATTAATATAATCTTTTGGCAGGAAAAATCATTTATCACTAAGAAATATATACTTATCGATAAAATATACGTAGGGATGAACCCGAGCGAAGCGAAGGTGAGTTTTTTTTTATTAATTAGTACTTGAAAGAAAGCAAAGTATGTTTTTTTACATTATTGAAACAGCACCATCTAGTTCCGTGGTAAGCTACGAGGCTTGTGTGATACCAGATAGTTGATATATTACACATATATCAATTTTAAATATATACATATTATAAATATAAACACACATGACTGGAGTACAAACATTCGTGCTCACCAAATGATTGCCCCAGGCAGGACTCGAACCCGCGACCGTTGGCGCAGAAAGTAGGGTCACTATCAACGTGTCGTCACTTGTTGTTCCGAAAAATATCATAAAAACTTTGGTTAGGTTGAACACATGCAAATATACGAGTACGATGAGTATATGCATGGCATAGTTAATCACATTATTTGCTGTTCACTGACCGCAAAACCTTATCTATGCCGGACACTTTGTTAGGAGCACAATAGCTAAAAGTTTTTTTCTATTCTCTTCTTCATTGTTTGATTTCAAGCAAAGGGTATCTTCATTAACCACCGGTTAAAAGATTATAATTTTTATATTTCTTTCAGGCTTCCCTGGGTACGCGGATTTGGTTCACATTTTTTTGGGCTATGACTTTTTTGCGTGGATCTCTAATGATTTTTCTGATATAATAGCATCAGCTATCTGCGTTAAAATGGTTCCAACACCTTCGTAGATTAGCTGGAACAAACAGACAAACATATAAAAGTTTAAAATTGTTTTTTTATATGCATTTTTTAAAAGCTGTTATTTGAACTATTTCTATCAATGGAATTAAAAATGGAAATGGTTTTTGATACAACAAGTCATTGCAATTCAAAATCAACGATAGCTAACCGATTGAAAACTATTTAGTGAATGTTTGTTAAAAGTTGTCAAGTGCGGGTAGTCTTCGCACGAAGAGTTTTAAGACTCTATAGAAAGGTCCTTGTATAAAAATTATGCGTTAAGCGCGTATTGTTTACAAATTCTAGGGCAGATAGTCTTTAAAATAGAAGAGAATTCATAGTTGCTTGTCTAACACTACCTACATATTTTCTAAATTAATTTTCAATAGACAGACTGACACGTAATCAGTGATAAAAGATTTGTTATTTTTCTTTTAGGCACACTAAGAAGATTTAAGAATAAGCTTAACCAACCGCAGTTATAAACTTTATGTCGTAAATGTCTTATTACTGATTAACCTTTTAATTTTTATTATTTAATTTACCACTTCTAGACGAGTATTGAAATGCAAGCCTCTATTTAAATTAATTATATTTGAATATTGACGATCACAGGACTACAGGAGGTGTAATTGAAACTCTCATCATTTACGTCTTCGTTCCCTGATAAAGGTCTCTAAAAGGAAATTCTTGCTCGAACTTCACTTTTTGTCATCGCTAATTCGTTGAAAAATGCCATTACAAAAAAAACGTTAACAAGTAACGAAATACTTAGCAAATAATAGGTAAAGACTTCGACCTTTTACGATAATTTTAGTTTATTTAATTTTCTTCATATTAAATAATTTAGGATTATATAAACTCTATAAAAAAATACAATTGTGTTTTTCTTTCACAACTACAATACGAATAAATACCTAAAAATATAGTTAAATCAAACCCATTTATTACACTTTGTGCGATATAAAAGCGTCCTGATTGTTGTTAACTTTTCAAATTATTGTTATTATTTTCACGTCATCGATAAAAATATTTTTTAGTTAAATATCAAGAAAAATATTAAATATTTTAATAAAATAAATAGCACACAAAATCGTAGCACAATTTCAATTTCCCAGAATATTTTGAATGTAAATTTAATTGAATGTTTCCAAAGGGCATCATTAGGCATGTTTGTTCGAAATTTGTGTTCACTGAAAGTTATTGTATTATGTAGATTCGGACAAATGAAGTGAGTGAGCGAACTTTAATTTTTAATCAAATGTTACTCACTGAAGCTTCATCTCTCACCGTCTGAGTTTATATTAAATTTTATCGCGTAAAAATGTTCTTTTTTCCGCCAAGCAATTTTTCGCGCACTATATCTCATTACGAAATCTTCGTGACAAGTTAAACGAGCCCAAGGAAAGCTTTTTGTCATCAGACTACGTGGTGTATCCCAGATAATATATAAGAAAATTTACTTTTTTTGTTTGTCTTTTGTTCTTGTTTTAAATAGAATAATCTTTGGATTTACAGACTCCGTTTAAGAAAAATCTTTTTTCATTTTATCATTCTCCCTTCTTTTTTTCTTCCTCCTCACTTATAAACTTAAACTTGTTGTCAATTTACTTCTTACAACATTAGCTATCTGCGAGTGTCAATCCCGTTAAAATATTAAAGTATTAGAAGAATGACACAGACAGACTGACACACACACAGTCAGACAAAAATCTTAAAAAAATGTATTTTTTATAAGTACCGTCTATAATTAGATACATATTCATTTAATAAACACCTTGTTATGTTGACGTTACAAATAGACACTTTCAATTTAATTTATTTGTATAGTTGGTAAACTTTTACTCTTGTACAACGTTTTTCGGATGCTAAAAGCTAGCAATTCGGTTAAAATTATTTAAAGGGTTATTCTCTTTTTATATTTAAATTCTTATCTTTGGTTTTACAGCCAAAAAGTTAATCGGCGACGAAAAGCTGTCGAAAACTAAGCTTCACACTTCTGAGTAGCGCTTAATGCGAATACAGTATTCGCACTAAGCGCTACTCATCGTCTTTTATAATGCGCACAGCCAAGAAGTAGAACGCCTGCGTCTGTTTTTCCGAGTGCGTATGACCTGAAACTTTTTAAGGTGCGTGTTAACAGGCTTCTCCTGGGCAAACTCGATACATCGTAGACCTTATCTATGCCTTCGAGCTAAGATAAAGGTCAAGAGTAAGCCCATCTGTAATAAAAGAAACTAATATTAATCAGTGGTATGGACGTACATTTTTAAAAGATTAGGATTTTCACAGGATAGCTGACAGATTGTACACAAAAACTAGGTCATTAGATATTGTTACTTACGATAATATTTAGGTTATACTAGCGACTCTACCTCGCTTTGCTCGGGTTCGTCCCTAGATTTAGCATAGGCGAAGCCGCGCGTACTGCTAGTTAAAATAAATGAAACTTAAGTTATTCCTCATAACATTAGCTATTAGCGAGTGAAAGTCCCTTCAAAACCGGTCCAGCCGTTTCAGAGATTGCTGTCAATCTCTGAAACGGCTGGACAGACAAAACTTAAAAAAAATATATATTATAGATGTTAGTACAGTATATACTATCATATCCATTTAGTAAAAAAGCTGTTAATTTAAAATTAAAAATAGACACTTCAATTTTATTTATATGTATAGATGTATAGATAAATAACAATATATTCTTGGCACAATAACAGCATTCGTTGTATAGTAAAGAGAAGAACACAGAAAAAAATACCAATTAGATAGACGATATTCGATCTACAGATTCCCTGATCAAAGAATTATATTGCACATTTTTAGCATAGCGGTACTTTTCCAATATTTTTTATAAACAACGACTTGAATATTGGATTTAAAGGCTTATTAATAATTATAATGATTTGAAGAATACTTTTTATGATGATTTGAACATTTTGAGGTGAAGTTATGAAGATAAAAACTGTGCGTTTTTGTTTTATGCACTGTAATAGCCTAACGGATATTAATTAAATTAAGGATAGAGCTATGTCCCACTTTCTGTATTCAGCCCTTATAATCCCACTGCTGGACATGGGCCACTTTATCTCAAGGAGGTTAATTATATATATCACCATAGTCCACCACGCTGGCTAAGTACTGGTTGCTAGATTCCCTCGGTCGTCCATTTCTTAAGACGTTAGGATTAGTGTAGAGTAGAGAGAGAGAGAGAGAGAGAGAAAGAGAGAGAGAGAGGATTAGTCTTAAAAGTGTATTTAACATACAGAGTGGAGAAAAAAATACATTACATTAGATTGATAGAAAGAAATAAATTTTGAAATTTTAATAATGTTTACCTAAAAATTTTTATATTTATTTTATTTTTATACTCTACTTACAAGAGTATGGAGAATTAATTATAATTTAGTGCTTTTGTCATTTCCTATATCTAGTAAGCACAACATTAAATAGATTACTGGGAACCATCGTTAGTGTAATTCTATGTCCCTTATCTTGACACGCCAGATTCATTGATTAAGAGCTTGTCAGACACATGTGTGTTGACAAAGTTAATATGTCACATATGCTCTGATAAGTAAATAAGCACATAAATCGATAGCAATATATAGCGATAGTATTCATATTAACAGCTTTTCACTAAATGCACACGAAAGTATATGCGGTACTTAGATCAAAAACTCAATTTTCAAAAATGTTGTCTGTTTGCCTGTCTCTTTGTTCCAGCTAATCTCTGAAACGGCTGAAACGATTTTGACGGGACTTTCACTCGCAGATTGTTTATGTCATAAGAAGTAAGTCAGTACTTAGGATACTTTTATGTTATTAAAAAATTATTAAAACCATTTAATTAATTGTAACTTACGCCCACCGAAGGGGCCGTTCTTGTCTGGCGTTTCTTGGCTTCACGCTCGGCTGGATTGCCGGATGCTACTGAGCTCCCCACCATGACAAGGTGAACGAACTTTGGAGGGAAACGATGCATCTGAATTCTTTAATAAATGAGAAAGAGCAAAGAGATTTTTCAGACTTAATATAATTTTTATTATAAAATATTTGTAGATATATAAAATTATGCTACCTACGGTCAAGCTTTTAAAAGTGAATCAATGTAAACAAATATTGTTACATAAATAAACCACATGAGCGTAGCCGCGATAAAAAGCGAGTGAATAAATTTAAGCTTACTGTAGCTGTTTTTAATTTAACTCTAAAGTCTAAGCCTAGACTCCTTGTATGCGCAATATGGATATTGTTAGCGTCTGTTTTATGTTTCAGATTAGTACTTGATTTGAAAAGTTTAGGGGTTTGAATTACTTCATCTACTTTATTTACAATCCCACGAAATAGCAGCGAAACTTAATGTTTTATGAATTTTTGGCAAAGTTATATATTCTACTTAATTAAATGTTTCCTTGCTCAGAGTCTCGATAGAATAGAATAGAACTATTACCTCAAATACAAATGGATCAGACAGTATTTCTTTCACTAAAAGCCAGCTGAAAAATATTGGATAGGTCTAAGGAGATACATTAAGACTTAACTATGACATGAAATATGACCATATCATATGTGAGGCACCAAAGTGTCGCGGGGGTACGTCGCTTGTATTAAAATGAATCACAATGTGTATTTGTTACTACACAGTGTATATAAGCCCAGTGTGACATAAGAATAATTTTTTAAACTACCGACTGGTCTCGGAAATTAATCAATTGATTTTTCAATTTTGTCCAGTCTTAATAGGATATTTCTTCCAAGACATTTCTTCGTAATGTAGGGTAAGGGTAAAAGTAAGGGTTTATTCAGCCTACCTATATATTTAAGCATATACATGCGTGCGTCTGACAGTTCGAAACAGAACCAACGACCCGGATAATTCAAGAAGTTGTAGAATTTAACTTTAAAATATATTAATTTACTTGCTATTTTTCCGTGCTTCTTTCGGGTGCCTTTCTTTGGACTTAACCACAGTTTTGACAGTAACCTATTACATTAAGTGTCATTTGAAATATTACGTTTTTGTAAAGTACCTTATATAATTCCATATAAATTTAGTTAAAAGCTGTTATTTTGTCATTATGAACTGACACTTCAATTTTATTTATCTATAAATAGATAAGGATAGGGATGTATTAATATTAAATGAAATATAATAATGACTTCAAGTCAGTGTTAAAATATTTCCAGTCCTAACAATGGAATAATTATTTTGAAATTATTTGAAAATCGGTTTCCATTTCATAGCTAAAAAATTTACAAAACATATTTCATATTAAAGACGTCATATCTACTAATTATATTATCAAAAATTCTTACTTTTTATTACTAATTGCTTTGTTCCTTTGAGCTTATCACGTAACACTTATATTTTCTAATTATCAGTAAACCAAACTATACTTTCATCAACTCAAATTTTGTGATGGTAAAATATTTATGGTCACCACAAATGCTGCTATATCAGTAGTCAGGCACACTACGACACGCCCTTGTAAAACCTCACACAATCCAAGTGAATCGTAACCGCGACCGAATTAGACCCTTGTTTGATATTTCTAATTTTAGTTACCGAAACCCAAGCTAATTTAAGCTAAGTAAATATATGATAAAACAATGAATAATTCAAGGACGTTTCTACACAATCCTTTATTTCGATTTGCATTGAGTCACATATCATTAATATTATGAATTTCTATTTAAATAACTTCAAGGCAGGAGGCAGTTATGATAACTTACTTTAGGTCATATCTGTTTGTTTGTCTGTTATGAAAAACCTAATAACAGTGCGGAGTCGCCAAGTTGGCGGTATACAGTGGGCTTATCTCAGTTAGATTGTCTGCCGTGACTGAAATTGGTAAAATTGGTCAAGAGTACGCCATCATATACGATTGTTTTTAATGTATTACGTTGATTTGATCCCTTCGCATTGAAGGGAGGCCCGTGCTTAGCTGTTGGCATTAAAAAAGGGCTTAATACAAATGAAATAAAAAAAATAATAAGAAAAATTAATTTGCAAATGTGAATTTATTTCTAGAAAAGATCTCTGCCAGTAACCAAATGGTAATAAGAGTTAGTGTTATAAAAGAGGCTTAAGTATTTGTGTATTCAAAATCTAAAACCAGCTTTTTACTGTCGGAACTTGGAACAGTGAAAGCTAAAGTTAGGGTAGATATTTTCATAAATAACGTGATGGTCCCTTTTACGAGTTTTGGGTGAAAGATAAGTTATTCCATTTAATTACAAATTAGTTATTACTTTTCCGTTATATTAAAAATCAGATTTCTATTTTTAATTTCAATTCTGTAATGTTTCAACTGTACTAATAAATCCTTGGAACAGATTGACTGAAGCGAATTTTTTTACGTAGAGAAGTGTCAGAAGTGTAATTTCAAACTGTCTCGCAACTTTTATTTAGCGCCTTGTTACTTCGTTAATTTTACATTTCATAGTAACTAAAATTTGATTTAATTCAAAAGGTTACAGAGGACAATTTATCTAACTACTATTATTCTAGTATTTGTAAATTTGTTACTCTGAAGGCTAAATTTTGTAAGTAAATTCAGCTCATTTACACATTTTTTTTCGCATTTATAATAAATAATAATATTATAATTAATGTGACTATTTCATTGGATTTGTAAAGTTTACCTAGATTTTATTAAAAGTATATAAGATGATAATAATTTAAAGAATTTAATAATTAATAAAAGAAAGTAGCTGTTTTTAAGCGATAAATGTAACTTAGTTAACCGAGTTTTATTATAAGCAGTCACTTGCAGAGTCATTTCGCTTTAAAACCTATTAGTGTTACGATGTTGCAACAGAAACTTTACTATTTAATATTGTTGAGATGAAAACATTTTACTTAATTATTTTAATTTTTAGTTTGAAAAATGTAAATTTTATTTTTATGGATGAGCAACAAACTTAATTCAGTCACTAAGGGTTGGATTCTAATTAGTAGTACTTGTACAGTAAACTTTTACAAGGGTACAATTACGTTGTATTATATTGCAGTACTTCTCATTAAAATATTTCAAAGAGATTTTCTCAGACATATATTACATTTTTAAATCAACAAATTTGCTTCATTCAAAGACAGCATTTTAAATGGTCGATATGTCGTCGTAAGGAGGTTATGAATTCTATTTATGTTATTTATAAATTTATTGTAAGAAATTCATATACATGTATATTTATATGAATAATAACCCAAATACATATATATTATATTACGCATATAATATGAAAAAGTCGAGAGGTCTTAACATGTCAAAAATCATTTCACAATTCAATTTTATCGTTGCACTTAGATTAGTATTTTAAGTTTTAACGATATATTGGAAAGCCCTGTTTTATAAAGTTTTGCAAAAACTTTATTTAAGTATCAGTGTTCAGACAAATAGAACATGTAACTTTACTCTGCACTAAATCATATTATACTTATTAACTTTATAATATATTTTATGTGTACACATAGATTAATAAGTTATTAAATATTTGCATTGAATAACGAGAGATGTAGACAATACAATGTGACTCTTCCAATTATAACGTTTACATAAGGACTATTATAATCAGTAACAAGATACTAGAGAGGTTAAAAATTGCTTTACAATATATTAAAGGTTAGTCAAACACTCAACTAATACATGGTGTTTATATGCACTTGAAGCTCGCAGTCATGGGGTTTTGACACGATGGGGAGGCGTTTGACCGATAGGTCATTAACCTCCGTTATAACATCCATGAATAAACGATGGATCACTATCGTTATGATTTTCCTATTACTTTGTACTAGCATTATTTCATGACGTCAATGATGACGTAGGGTTTTAGTTACTTGATTTTAGTATTAAGAGTAAAATAATAGTTTTAAAGTTATATTTTTGACAGATAACACATTTAGATATGAAGTCTTAATAACGATATATTTTTAAATCATCTATGTGTTTTCCGAATTCGTAATATTGAAATAATAACGTTATTAGTGTCTTCGAGTGAAACCTTTCACCAAGTTACTGCCCTAAAATCTTTTACTAATATAGGCGAGTACACTATAGTGTGATAGCTACACAGAATATATGAACACAACCTATTTATGCATAGTGAGATGTTAAGAAGTCATATTTGGTTCCTCCACTGAATCTAACTGATGTACTGAAATGACATATCTACAAGTTAACTTTTGTTAAAACTTCTTAAAATATGAATGATACTTTTTAAATATAAAATATATAATGTCGAGATAATGTCATGTACTTAATATGTTCCTTGGTAAGCTACGAGGCTTATGTATGGATACTAGAAAGTTGATGCATAACTTTAAATACATACATATTATAAATAAAAATACTCACGACTGGCATAATAATTTGCGCTTATAACACAAATGAATGCTCCTAGTGGGACTCGAACCCGCGATCTCTGGCACAAGTATGGTCATTAAGGTCGTAAGGATATCAGTTAAAAATGTAAACATATTTTGTTTGTTTATATTATTTTTGTAGAAAGTAGTTTTGATAAACAGAATTTTCAATTTCTGTAGTTTTTATGTTACCAAATAAAATTACCAAAACTTTGTAGACGTGTTTATTAAAAATCTGTCGTAAAGATGACGATGCGATGTAAAAATTGACATGTTATAATTGAAAAAGTTTATTTTAACACAAAATGTGAGAGATTAATAAAAATAAAATGTACCTACATGTTTATTTTTGTAAGGATATGTTTTATTTATATTTGTAGGAACAGATAAAAAAATTATATTAGAAATGGTCTGCATTCCTAAAATCGGACAAGTGCATATCTGACTCCCGCATTGAAGGTTCCGTACTTATTTTATTTACTTGAAATAGGTAAGTAGTACCTTGGAAGTCGTAAAAGAGCGGACTAGCATGGAACAAAAAGCCAAAAAGCTTTTGGTAGCCGCTATAAAGTCCGTGGCTTTTTATAGGTAAATATAAAAACCATTTTATTATTAGTCAGGTAGGTATATGATGAACAATCAATTACGAAAGCGATTAGATATGTTATATGAGGACGATCAATCACCCTTGTACTTTGTGTCAAATATGACATTGATGTACTAAAGGCGTAGGGATAATCCATATATTAGGGTCCTTATTGCTACAATAGAACCTTACACTAAGGTTAGCTGATAATGTCAAGGAAAGAGCACGACCCTTTAGCTTTTTCTTAATAAAATGATGAAGAAGTCAAATATTTAAGGGATCTAACTCGGTTGTCCATGTAAATTAAACACAGTTGAATACTACGGCTGTACATTAAATGTAGGCAGTGGTAGCCCAGCTGTAACGCGCTCGCTTGAATAACCGTGTGATGCGGGTTCAAGTCCGGGTCTTGCACCCTTGATATTTTCATGTGCGAATCATTTCTATCATGATTACCACTTGTCTTACAGTGAAGGAAAACATCGTGAGGAAACTTGCACGTCTGAGAAAACCTAGCAAGTTTTCGAACGACATGCTCAGTCCGCCAACACGCACTAGGCCAGCGCGGTGGACTACTATATCCCCCTCGTACTGAGGGAGGCTCGTGCCCAGCAGTGGGACGTTAAAAAGGGCTGTAGACACATTCAATGTTTGTTATGTTGACTGGGATAGCCAGCTGTTATCATATTATCATGATCTCTGGTTTCTTCGTAATGCAATCGCACATAGATAGACAAATATTTTAAGAACTATAGATTCGAGTTATGAATCGATATTCTTTTTATCTAATTAAAATAAAACATATAATACTTACACTAATACTACTAATACTACACGTGTACAAATTTTACTCAGAATTTTATTATATACATAGAAAATATGTGTATGATGAATAGTCAAGCAGTTCACTATTTTGGCTTTATCAGTAGCTCGTAATTTTTGCATACATACGTTACGTTCTATGAATTCGTTGTAGTTTGTACTCCTACAAAGTGTATTAAGCTAATTAGTATTGGGAATTGATTGATTTTCTTGTTTCATACAATTCAACAATCGTATAAGTTAGGGATTTCCAATTTTGAAAACTATCGTTTATTAGATGCATGAATATAAGCATCATGATTTCAGCTCAACTTAGTTTTCCAGTAGATTTTGTTAGCAAGCCACAATAGCAAATGTACGTACATTCTCGTAGTTCTCGTAATTAACATGCAAAATTGTTTGTAGTTTGATTAAATGGTAATTTCTGAGTATGCAATATAACGTAGAGTTTACTTAAAATATTTACCTTTTATGAAAAAACGTTGCGAATATAAATACTTGTAATATAATTACATTAGGCTTGTTTAGTTTTCATGTTAGTGTTTCTCAATCGTCAACTTGTCGGACTTTTTAAATGTCGGATTTTTCTCTGATCTCATTAGTTGTGTCAAACTGACATCCTATCGAGCGAAAGGATTTTTTAAAATATATTGGGACTTAAAACACAGCGCCATCTAGTTCTATGTTAAACTACGAGGCTTCTGTAACGGATACCATATAGTTAAAATACTAGACATATATAATTTTAAATATATACATATTGTAAATATATACATATTGTAAATATATACATATTGTAAATATAAGCATAGTGCACTGGTTGTTGGTATTTCTTTCACAATGCCGCTATTGCTGAAACCCCATTATCATAAAATAAAAAAGAATCATTGCAAAAAAATACAGACGAATTGAGAACTTTCTCCTTTTTTGAAGTTGGTTAAAAAAAGTAACTTTAAATAATAAAGATCTCAACCACTTTAAGACTTTCGTATAACTTTGCCATACGCGTAATAAAACTGTAAACTTTATTCAGAAAATTATGGCGCGGGATTACTATAAAGTTTTGCTATCGCACTAAAGTATAATATGAACCAGCTAAGCGTGAAAGTGAAAAAATATAGGGACAAATTTCTAGAAGTTGATGAAAATCTAATAATATTCTAACTGCGAATTGCATTCGTCGTAGGTATTTTTCTATTATCGATATTCATTGAAAAGTGTAATCTTGTCTAGGCTAGCCAATATAAACAATATAAACGTCTTGAATGAAGATGAAATCTTATTGTACTTGACAAATTGTCAGATGTGCGCCAGTGATGGTCAAGAGCTTGTAGGCCGAATGTCAGTGACTCGGCACATTATGGAGGCTATATAAGCATTTAGTAGAATTCTTATTTTTAAGCGAAATTTGTTTCAAAATATATAAATGAATATCGACTCGAGCTTGCTTTGTTCCAACTCGTTCGTAGTTACGGTAAGTATGATAGATAGATTGCATAAATTGTAATATAAGTTTTTTTCCTTGGAAATGAACTAATCTCCCGCCGTAAAAATCTCTATGTCACTCTTTATAGGTAATATAATAAATGTGGATTAATTTATTAACAATTTTATAAATAACTAGCTGACCCGTGCCCACTTCGTTGGGCATAATGTTAATAATAATCCTTTTTTAGTACAGAGTGTTTAAATAATTTAAATTATTTTATTAATATTAAAAATTAAAAATTAAATTATCTATACTAATATTAAAAAAACGTTGACTTTTTTGTAGAAATTTTTAAGATCCACATCTTTTCTCTAGAACTCAAAAATATATCTTTCATAGTTAAGGCAGCGTTCGTAAGAAACGCTTTCATTCGACCGTTTTTTCTCCGAATCACTTTGCAAAACGGACTACCACGTAAAAGCCTTTTTATTTTTCGGTTTTTTATATAACCTATGACACTCAGCAATAATGTGGCTTTCTATTGTGAAAGAATTTTTAAAATTGGTTCAGTAGATCCCTTACAATTTAACAAATAAACAAACTTTACTTCTTTATAATATTAGTATAGAAGTATAGATAAGTCAGTAAAATACATTACACACAAAAATTAGACATAAATATGGACAGACAGAAAGTTCTAAATAAAACTAATAATAATCTGAGCCCGAATAGCAAATATCAAAGCTAATATTAGAATAAATTTATTTCGTGAAGTACTAACTTATTTAAGACTTAATAATTAAATTACAGACTTACTTACTACGACAGTATTAATCACAACAAAGCGTTCGAACAATAAAAGAAAACATTTATCGTGAAGGAATGAGGTCGAAAATTTAGAACACTTAACGCCTTCAAGCATTCTTCTAAGACAGTCGAATAACTTCGAAACGTTTACAACTTTTCTTTTTCTTTTTTATACACTTACACACCTATAGTGAATGTAAATCAGTCTCCGTAGGCATTTCCTGAAGGGACAAAGGCTTTGTGTAGAATTATCAAAGGCGCGGCTTGTTTGAATAAGCTGGTTGTAAAAAGTATAACATGGTGGTGCTTGTACAATGTCGACTGAATGTATTATTGGATTAGTGTCTCTTATGTATTACTGTTAATTGTCAGGTCCTGGATTCAAGTCTCAGATCAGGCCATTAATGAAGATATTGAAATTCCTCCCGAAAAGCTTTCGAGAGAAGATAAATTCGTTGATCCTATGATCACCCATTGATCACTTTGCTATAGATGTACTACCACAAGATAATAATATAAAAGGACTCAGTATTAAATAGCAATGAGCTATTGAAACAAACCTAATAATACCAGACACATTTTATTTAGAAACTAGATGGATATAAAAGGATTTAAATTTGGATTTTAGACTACGATTGAATTATCTTATAAGTTGAGAAAACTATAATACTTATACGAAATAGATCAGATTCACATTAACATAAGAAATGTTAAAGTACGTGTGCGTGTGTGTTGATTTTCTCTTACAGATAAGTCTTCTTTTTCAATACGTAGAAACAAAAAGATGAATTGAATCGATTTCTATAGAGAATAACATATATATAAGTAAATTGTAGAATGTTTATGAATTATTAAACAAGCATATGAAGCTTAAAATATACTTTAAATAAAAAACAAGGATCTCGAAATAATTTAATTAGAGTTAGATACAGAAAGAATTAGTATTCTAGCGGCTTATCGCAGTTCACCAGCTCTAGGGAAATGTTGTGACTGTAGAATTATTTTAGGAAATGCTTCACAATTCTTATATATTTTAACAGTATTTTAAATCACGATTCAAGAAACTAAAAGACCACGGGATTTTAAATAACAATAAATCTACATCCCTTTGATAAAATTGACGTCATACGAGTTTAATTATAATTATAATTGCAATTTCCTTATATAATGTTTCCCTTATAACCTTGAAACTTAATAGCGACAATTTTGTACGAAAAGTCTACAAGACAAGGATAATGTTGAGAAAATGTGGGTGTATTTAAATTGATATCTTGAAAGCTTGTCGTAAAACATTATAACAACTCGAAGTCAACAATGGTGAAATTTTTCCTTCAAATTGTCTACCATTAGAAATATTAAGAAAATAGCGAAGAATTCTTATCATTCCCGCATTAGCAAAGGCTTTTCATATCATCAGTTAAATAAATTGAAGTAAGCAGTGTTTTGTTGTTTTCTTTTTATTTAACTGAATTTCATCTCCTTTGAACTATTTTCTCCTATAGTATAACAAAAAGATCAAAAATTAGTTCCGTTTATGGGTGCGTCGTAAATTGATATAAATGTTTATTGTGAGTGTATACTCGTATTAGGAGATGGACACATGCTATCTCGGCTTCTTTTTCTTCTTCTGTAGGCCTTTTTAAGGCCTATATTATGTTATTTTATTATTTTGATATGTTTTTTTTTAATTTAGCCAGCGTTCATCTTGAAAATATGAAAATGATTAAGTAATAAGTTTAAACAGGGATTATTTTACTTACTTATAATATTATGTATTTAACTTTTTCTATTTATTTTCCTCAAAGGTAGACAAGTGCAGTTTATTACATATAAATAAAATGATGTCATGAACGTTATATATCGGAGAAATGCTGTCTTAGTTTGAAACTGTATGCTGTATACTACAACGACCCAGCATTCACTGATTGATAAAATGTATGAGTTAGCGCCTGGCCTTACGATAGCTTAAACTTTCCCTAGGATCTTGGGATTAATCACGCAAACGGTATCATTTACTGTTCGTGATAGAAAAGCAATTAATAATAGACATAGTTAATGACATGTCATACTCATAATAATCTGCCCAAAATGTCTACATGCCTCACTTATCATAGTAACAAGGATTAATTTATTTTAAGGATTTTCTATACATCACTACGAGTTTATTATACCTGTTAACATCATACTCGTAAGTGTGAAAGGAACTTATTAACTCTTAATTTTTTATGGATTATTTTTACTCCTAGAAAATATTATGTCATCTCTCAGAAATTTATACTGACCGTTAATTTTCCCCCGAGCGGAGTGGAGTTGATTCGTTAGTTATTGATAAAATAATAACAATATACAGTCGGTCGCGTTCGGATTTTTGATTACAATACAAAATTAATTACATTAAATTAAATACAAAAAAGAAAAAAAATAGTCAGTTTTTAGAATGTCTAAGTGTCTTATTTAATCGCGCATCACTTAATAACAGCTAGTAGAATTCCAGTGGGAGTTTTAATTATAGAGGTTCGAATTAAAAATGTTGCCATGTTTTATTTGGTATTGTTTATACAAAAATATTACTTTTATTTATTTTTAATATAAGTATATTAATATAGCGCTTATATAATTGGGGTAAAAAGCTTTAGTTTTATTATTATGAAATTTTAATTATTGTTAATTAAAATTATGTTCCATAGTTAAGTTCTTTCATTAATTGACTAAAAGTTTTCATAGAGCCGCGTAGCGCATTGGCTATTCCGAATATTGGATATCGATTACTGTATGAATGCATTTATGCTTCCACGGACTGCATTCTGTGGGTTCTTTATAAAGTTTCAATAGACCAATGGCATGAAAAACCGTTACCAATTTTCATGCGATGTTCCCGTACATGGTTATTCACTATTCGAATAAGAGTTTAAATCGTACACCGTTTGCAAATAATACTATACTGAATGTTCTTATAAATATAAATTTGAATCTGTATGTTCAAATCAAATCAAATCACTCCCTGTTAAAACAAAGTCGCTTCCAGCTGTCTGCCTGGCCTTAAAAACTAGGCAACGGATTTTGATGCGATTTTTTAATGGATAGAGTGATTCAAGAGGAAGATTTATATGTATAGTCACTAGCGAAACCTAGGGATGAACTGCAGTGACGGGAGGGTGAGTCGCTAGTCTCATATAAACATATATTTACATATTAAATACTAGCATTTCCCGCGGCTTCGCATGCGTTCTAAAGACTGGAGCCCATATTCTTTCTGAGTCGTGCGGTATGGAACCTCGTACTCGTAGAACTAACACCCGACCTTACAGTTTTTGCAACACTTTTCATTGATGTTACTCTCCTATTGGTCGTAACGTGATGTAATATAACCTATAGCCTTTCTCGATAAACGGACATCACAAAAAGATTTTTTAATTCGGATCAGTAGTTCCTGAGATTATTATTTAATAGCGTCGATACTCTATTTAATTTACACCGACCCCAGTCTCTTTAAGAGTAACTGTTCCACCCGTCTGGGTAGAATTTTTGCTATAAATATATATGGCGCTTATCTTGAGGTTTTATATACATACATATGCATACCATAGTATATTTTTTATTGTGTACAAATAACAATATTTAATTTTATTTCACGTGCTGATTGTTCGTATTTGGTTTTGTTTGTGACAATAACGAGGTCTGTTTCACGTCGTTATAACAACGCGAAGTACAGATAAAAGTCTGATTTTCTTTCTTTCTGTTCCGATAATTCAACTTGTGCCGCAGTCATTCTGCTTTTGCGGTTAGTCGAGTCCGAGTTTAAATTGAATAGAGGAACATTACTAAAATATCGATTGCAGTATCCAAATGGAAAATGGCAAGTCTCTAGATTTATTCTAGTTCTATTTGTATAATTTAAAAATTGTTTATATTTACTGTAATATTTAGTGTAATAGTTTCTTAGTGGTTTTCTCTTTTATAAAAATTATACTAAAGCTAGTTTATTAATATTTTCTGGAAAAATTAAGAATATGAAATGTAAAATGACTCAAGAGTCGTAAAAGTTTTGACTCCAACATATGATAATATCAATTTCAATAATATCAAAATATTGTATAGTATTAAATATACCTATATATTATAGTACATGAAAGTTGAATTGCACGTTATAAAAACATTCTAACTGCAATTAATAATAAATTTAAATATACGGAATCTTCATTTCTGCAGACGGACTAGAAAAGGTAATATAGTTATAAGACATAAGCAAATTGAGACAAATGGCCACTCTACGGTACAGTTTCTTTGAAAAATGTTAGATATTTTTTATACTTACGATGAAGATAGATTTTACTAGGCCTTATTACTTTACTTTTTTAGTTCTCATTATTAATATTAAGCTTTTCGTCATCAAATCAAGTAAATCGCAAAATAAAACACTTTGACTATAACTTCAAGAAAACATTGAACTATAAAATAAAAAAAAAACAACAATTGCTTATAAGCGATGCAAAGGTATTTCACTAGTTTTATTTAAATAGATTGATGCTGATGAAAAAAATTCCAAGACTTACTGAGGAACTTTGTACTGTATATATTATTCATTTACTATTCACGAGAAGGGTCAGACATGGAAAAAGGAGTGAGCAATAAATTGAACTACTATTACAAATAAGGAAGTTTCTATGAGTGTGTTTTATTTCTTCACGACGGCTGGATAGATTTGGATAAAATTTAGTTCTTAGATAGATTTTCACCAGGACTAACATTAGATTTTGACCTAGACTAGGTCAAAATCTAATACTACAAAATCTAAGACTACCAAAATATACGAGTTCGAGTAAAGGAAGGAATAGTCGTTAGTGTTGAATATATTTTCAAACAGTACAGAGCTTTAGAGTTATTACAAGAGTTCCTTAAAGAAACTCAAGCATGTTATGTTGGCAGTACTTAATTACATAAATGGACATAATTGAAGCGTCGAGTGCTTAACGTTGACTTTTAAGTCATTAATTTCCTATAACTGGGCTTGGTTGACTCATTATGATTTATTATGAAAGGTACGTAATAACAATTTTAATTTATCGTTAAAACTCGTCAAATCATTTTGCCTTATTACAAGCTATGACTTTTCTTATAATATATTATTAACATTAGTAAATGAGGCTAATATAAGCTTCGCGTGCTGCTAAGGAGAAAGAATCTCATAACGTTGGAATATAGTAAAATATAAATTAATCATTCTGCTCATCTATATTTAATATTACAAGTATAAAGCGTATGTTTGTTTATTTGTTTGTTCACCACGCTGGTTTATGCAACTGGTAGATTGATTTTTTTGTATTGAATTAGTAGATGTTGTACTGTATGGAAGGCAATTAAAAATCTAATACACGAAAAAAATGCTAATTTTTTAAATGTGTGTTGGAATTTCTACACTCTTTTCTGCAAAATTACCAAAAATTGTATTGTTTCTTGAATGTATTTGCCTTTTTTAAAGCCTTTTTGGACATGGTCCTTTTCCACTTCAGTCATGCAGATTTTTCTCCATCAGCAGAAAGAAGGATGTGGATACAAGAATCGGTGCTTTGTTTGTTTAGTTCGAGAATATATTATCACGATCGTATGTACGCAGTACGCTTTACAGGTAAAGTATTGGAACAATATTTTATGTAAAGTGTCTAAGTTTGTGCCTGAACTTCAGATTTAAGTTCATGGTTCATAAATTTCGTATGGCTTACATTTAGAGTTGTTTCAGTGTTACAAGCTACTGCATTTGGATCTATAGGTATTTACTTTTATAAATTTTCTTGATAAATTTCTTTGCCATTTGGATTGTTGAAATATTTATTTTAATTTTAAGTAAGATGTTTAAGATTGTAAAACAAAACTTAGTCTCGCATGTTTGATATTTAAAATATAAATTTTTGAGCCTTTCATCAAAACTGCTACCGAAATGAAAAGTAAGCTTGAAATAAATGCTTGCAAGTGTCTAATTGAATTCAGTTAAATTTCTCTGCATTTTCTTAATTATAATATTATTATGGTCTATTTGAAAATGTTGAACTGAATTGAAATTAATTTGAAATTTCAACTCTCTCAAGTATTAGCGACTGATTTTTTTATTGTGAATACACTATACATGAAGCACATACAGCTTATTAGGATGAGCGAAACGAGTCCTGACACTATCCTACAACCTGGAGTGTTGTGGTATAGTTTACTGAAAAACTATCACGCCTATAGATTTGTGCTTTAACATAGTAATTTAACTTCATATCTAGACGTATTATCTGTCAAAAAAGGTATATAAATTTATAACCATTAAAAATGAATATTAACAACTCTCGTAAATATTATTACACGTAAGAAAAACTATGCGAGCCCTTACAAAGCTCAGCTTTTTGCTAGTAAATAAAAAGTTTCTTGTTGATTATCATTCTTACCTATATATGGGAACAAGCGACTCAACCTCGCCCCGCTCGAGTTCGTCCCTAAAAACGTTGTAACGATTACTATAGATTTCTCAGAGCACATCTCTAAAAAATCTATAGTAATATTTTCCCGCAGTAAAAAATAGCCTAATTTTGTTGACCTGGATAACCAGTTATCTTCATACCAATTTTTTTATATGAATCATTTATTTTTTATAAGAGATCTCTTGATGCGGTTACAGAAAAAAAATCCAAAAAACTATAGATTTGGCTTCTGTATCGATACAAACGATAATTTATATGACATTTTCCAAAACAAATATTTATTGTAGTTACATATTCGAGTTAAAATTTTATTATAATGTATAATTAAGAAGCTTTACGTACCCACGTATTTCATATTAAAACCCTAATAAAGATAGGTAGGGTGATCGCAGAAGTCGTCGTAGCTAGACGACCTCTATTTCCTAAAGCTGTCTGACACCTTCATTTTAAGGGTTCAAAGCTGATTAACATATTTAAGGTATAGTATTTGATGTCAAAATAATGTAAATTAAATATAAATGGAAGGTAATTAGTAATTACTACGAGTATGTATTCATTTTATTTGCATTCAAATGTTACAAAAATACTGCGTTTTTGTGTCAATGCATAATATTTTTTTAATTTCATCGAAACGAGCACGAGATGACGATGCTTGAACTCGATGCTTCAAGAAACTTGAAGATCCAGGCCACGGTGGCACTGAACACGCTTAATTATTAAGAAGCTAGCATTAAGCTGTAAGAGAACCGTATTTATGTAAAATGCTTACATAGTATATAAATATACATATATAAGGTTATAATTTATGTAATCTAATATGTATATGTGCATTGTGTGTATAACTTATGTATAGGTATACTATTTAAATAATTTATGTAAACATTCTTTGTGTATATTCGAGATTTTATAGAAAAAATGCAACGGTCTCAAAGTGGGAGAGTTTTCAAGAATGTATTTAATGATTTCAAGTGGTATATTCTTCTAATCTATACATATAATAAAATTGATTAAATTGATTGATTGATTGATTAAAACTGAGTAAAATCTGTACACTAAATATTTTTTGTAAATCTAATAATATAGAGGCCAAATCTGTTGTTTTTAGAATTTTTGTCTGTCTGTCTGTGCGCATCACCAGAAAACCTATGAACTGGTTTGGATGGAATTTGGTATATTTGATAGCTACTTTTTATTTAGATAGATACTTTTTATTTATTTAGATAGATAGTCACCAGGGTTAATACTAGGGTTACTTTTCATCGCGGGAAAATAGATTTCTCAGAAATGAGAATTTCAGAGAAATCTCAACTAACCGTTACAAACCGGCTATAAAACATCACACGGTATATAAAATCTATTTTGTTTCCGGTCTTTAGAACGCGGGCGGAGCCGCAGGAATTGCTAGTTGCAAATATACTAGATTTGAGTATACAGTTACAGTAATATATTTTTCTCAAAAAGTTTCAATCAATAGATATCTATTATTATTAGATTCCCGATATGGATGGAAATCCTTTCAGAATCACGGGGAATCAGAGATAAAATGTAAATTCAAAATATCAAGTAAGACGTGACTACGTATCTAATGTTCTGTTACTCACGTATTTTGATGAAATGGGATAGCAATTTTAGTTGTAAAACTAGAATTATTGGCTTTATGAATGTGAATGCTTGTCTATTTAAGCAATTGTATAATATTAGAAAAAAATTGCAAATACATATGCACATCTAATAGGTTTATTAAATCATCATCATCATCATCAGCCCTTTTTAACGTCCCACTGCTGGGCACGGGCCTTCCTCAGTACGAGAGGGATCAGGCCATAGTCCACCGCGCTGGCCTAGTGCGAGTTGGCGGACTTCACATGCCTTTCGAAAACTTGTTAGGTTTTCTCAGACATGCAGGTTTCCTCACGATGTATTCCTTCACCGTAAGACAAGTGGTAATCATGATAGAAATGATTCGCACATGAAAATATCAGAGGTGCGAGACCCGGATTTGAACCCGCATCACTCGGTTATCCAAGCGACGCGTTACCGCTGGGCTACCACTGTCTTTATTAAATACAAGCCAAAAAAATAATCATAAACAGTTGACGTGATTTTTACTTTACATATAAAACCTCTCAACTAACAACGTATGCTCAAAGGACCTGTGAACCACAACTTTGTACTATTAGAAGGAGTTGCTTACCTATTACTCGATAGTGCCTTATATTACATATTGAAAATTTAAACAATTA
Organism: Boloria selene; assembly: GCA_905231865.2. Taxonomy (NCBI): domain Eukaryota; kingdom Metazoa; phylum Arthropoda; class Insecta; order Lepidoptera; family Nymphalidae; genus Boloria; species Boloria selene. The sequence goes on from HG993141.1 coordinate 10,832,102, forward strand.
CCTTAAATTATTAATTACCTTAAATTAAATTAATTAAAGTTCGTATGCCTCTGACATTATTACGTCTAATACAATATCTTAAATATTTATCTCTATCATTAAATTGACTATTTGCCACCAAACAATGTTATAAGAGCTTTACTCTGTGAAATTGGACCAAAAAAGAGATTTTTTTTAATCGGAAAAATATAATATCTCCTTGTTTCTATTTAGCTTTAAGATACAATTAAAATCTACGATTATTTAGACTTTTATGAACCAGACAGTAATAAAAGTTCTTCGATGAAAAGCAATTTCTTGCCACCGTTGCTTACTTTTGTATAATAATTAATTCTCTTTTGTCGGTCATCGTATATTATGAAAAAGCATTCTTTTTAAAACACGGAAATAGAGAGAGACTTTAAACTCTTTAGCCTTATTTATTAGTATTGATTAACCTTTATCACTATAAACAACCTTAATAATTATCTTACTGCTTCGTTGCGAGAACAAAAAATATGATATAATCATTTGTTAAACTTAAACTAATAAAACATTCAGTCAATTCATTTGTGTAAAGTAAAGTAGTTTGTTTTGAATTTGGTATTGCTTATTATCGAGTTGAGAGTAACATTGTTCTAGCATACACTTTATTGCTTCAATACATATAATTTATGAAGGGTAGTTTAAGATTTTATAGCTCTTTGTTTCAAAGGGTACTAACAAGTTAACTCTAGATATATACTCGACTCGATGCAAAGTGATGATAACGGAAGTTCTGTTTATATGATAATTTGATAATAATAAGACGTTTATTATGATTTATAAATTATTGTTTTACTTTAATAATTTTAATAATTTAATAATTTAAACAATGATTCAATTCAGTTAGATTTAGAGGCAAGCAGATGCTCTAACTGAATATATTCCTAACTAGCAATCGCTCGCTAACCATTTTGCTAACCTATAATTTTAGTATAAAAACAGTATAGCGATAGGATATAGATAGCCTATTGATAATAATAGAAATGCTGACAAATACAGGATTGTCAAAGTATTCATTTTTAACGAATGATTGCGAGTTGAAGTGTTATGCCATTTATGTTTATTGCTATTTCATGTAAAGTTAAACCTCTACTTATCAACCAAAACGCTTTTCTAATTATCTTTTAAAAGTACGTGTAACAGTCAGGAAACACCTCATTGGCGACTCACCTCACTGGCGTCTCCTTTCACACATTCCGTACAATTGCTTTGTCTATAGGCCTTCGTTAGGCAAATGTATGGATTAGCAGGCTATACTAAAAGCTTCTCTACTATACTAAAAGATCTTTGCATCACTACATAGTATAAAACAAAGTCGCTTTCCGCTGTCTGTCTGTCCCTATGTATGCTTAGATCTTTAAAATTACGCAACGGGTACGATTTTTTTAATAGATATCAGATAAATAGAGATAGATTCAAGAGGAAGGTTTATATGTATAACTAGCGGAACCCGTGGCTTCGCTCGCGCAAAATCGCTAGTTCTAAATAAAACTGACTTTTTGGATTTAGCTGAGGCTTCATTTTGATTTTTGTTCCCGAGATTATGCTGTAGTATTCGGGAGTAATAAGAATACTAATGAAAAAAATCAGCAAAAAAACGACAATTAAAATAATTTTTAAGTTATAGCACAACATTATCGATTTTTACATGTATAGGTATCTTGTTACACAAGGCATGGTAAATAGAGAGCATTTATATTCAAATTCAAATCCCAGCATTCGAATTATTTTATAAAGGAATTACAAAGATTGTGAGATTGTAGATAGCCTGAGAAATGGAAACCAAGAAGAGATCGCTTCTAGCGATTAGGCAAAGGTAATTTTGATAGTATCTTTTTTTGGTGTAAAATTATTATATTTTTTTAATTTCATTGAAGTTCTTATACATTATTGTTATTTTATTGAAGTTCTTATAACAGTTTTTATGCTGAGATGCTGCTATTTATCACTGAGATATGCAATTTTCTCAGATACTAATCATCAACAGTAAGCACAGATCGAAGGAAAGCGAGAGCATCAATATGAGAGCAGTGAGATGCTTCGAGATACGAGTACTTACACTTAAATATTATATACAATTACACAAGGTGAAATCAACAAACTCAAACAACAAATCAACAATAAACTGCGACCATCTACTGTCACAAATTTCTATCTCTGTTCCAATTAAATTCCCTAGGCAACCAATACATCGAATTTTAAATTATCCGCATGTACGCATCAATCTTGGAACCAATTCACCAATAATAAGAATGTGTAATTTATATAATATGTTAAGCAAAATTATAGACATAGATATATTTGGCGATCCTCTATCTAAATTTAAAAAAAATTAAAAGTTCACTTTTCTTTAAAACAAAATTAAGTTTTATTTCATTTTTCTATTTTCAATTTGTTGTTTTTTTTTGTTTTAATTAGTTATTTAATTTAATTTATTTTATTAATAAGGATATTTTGTTTTGTTTTATTTTATGTCATTAATTTGTGTATAAAAGATGACCCTTTTTTTCTAACTACTATTTTTTAAGCATTATTACTTTTATAACACTGTTGGTAATCCTATCTATCTAAATAAATAAATAAACTTATTATGTCAGTCGTTGATATATTCAATCGAATGTCAGTGAAGAGCACTTAGATGCCAATTCAAATTCTCTCCATATTTTTTATTCCGCAGTTACGCAAGCGGCTTTACCAACAAACTGCACGGAAAATGGCGGTGGAAAATCGGAAAGGATTGAAATTGAACGATGGACAATATTAAGCACTATATCGAATTTATATGTTCTTTACTCAATATCAAATGTTATGTAAAATAATGTGCTCAGTTTACAAAAAGGACTTTGTATGTATGTATTTGGGTCTTTTATAGCAGAAGATGCTAAAACGTGAATATTTGAGACAAGTTTTAATAGAAAACAATACGTATTTGTTTGTTTAGTTTAGATCGGAACTTACAAAATTTTACTATTCTATTATAAATATTTAAAATAAAAACATACTGAAGATATATCTTTATTGTTATTTTCATCTGCTTCTTTTATTTGCATATATATCATGAAAAACTAAAAATCCGGCTACGGCTGTGTAATTTAAAAATGAAAAAACCCTAAAATATGTTGTTTCAATATTCCTGATTTAATATTTATACCCGGTGTCATTTCCACAATTAATACGAATCTAACGACATCTTTGAAGTTAAAATCCATCGAGCCGTTCAGGCTGCAGAGCGTGCCAAACATTTGAATTTGCCTAAAAATGCGCCATATTTTTTTAATTTTAATGTACTCATAACTCAGTGTCACTCTCACAGTAAATACGAATTTACCGATACCACTCAAGCTAAAATCCATCGAGCCGTTCAGGTCGCAGAGCGTGCCAACCAATTATACATACATATATACTCTCGAAAAACATAACCCTCCTTCTGGCGCAGTCGGTTAAAAAAGTGTAAAATTATGGGATATAAAATATTACAGAAAGAGGTATATTGTTATGATTGACTGTATTTAGCTTCTGCGGTCTAATAAATATTTTACAACGTTTCTTATAGAACTTCAACATGTCGTGGATTTTATTTAAGTATTTGAGTGCTAAAAGGCACTTAAAATTGTATATGAAATAATAAAAGGAAAATATGATTTTTCCATGTCTTAGCCCTACTTAAAGAATTCTCAGTTCCCTTACCCATGAAGAATCTTATGATTTTTTAATTTTAAGCGTTAGCAACAATCATGCTTTTTCAAATTGTATTTATTTTTCATGTTGGATCTAGAGAAATAAATAATTCACTCTCAAACGACACTGGTACGGTACAGGGTATGATACGTAAGACGACACAATTGGTAAGACATTAAGAGACGGGGAATACCGCTAACTTCTTAACATATGACGCGACCCAGTACTCGAATCTCGTAGCTTCGGATGTGCAGTCATACATACTAGACACAAGAACAACAGGGAAACTCATATAGTACATATATAAGTAATAATTATTGTATTGTATCCAGCCTTCTAAACCACCTACTACTGGGCACAGGATTCTCTTTAATACGAGGGGGATCGGGCCATAGTCCACCACGCTGGCAAAGTGCGGGTTGGCGGACTTCATATATCTTTCGAAAATTTACTATGTTTTCTCCAACATGTAGGTTTCCTCATGATGTTTTCGTTCACCGTAAAGATAATTAAAAAATAAATATTATAAAAACGAACAGAACACTTTAAATTTACAGTTGCTTTTTGGTATACAATTTATTATTCTTATAACAATGTCGGACTTTCGACGCTGAATAATGGCAGCGAATACCGTCATTGTAAGATAAGTAGTTTTGCAAATACTCTCATGCTCGAGAAATATTGAATAGTCTATAAGGAAATCGTGCTTCATGCCAGCCGATTTATATAAGGTAATTTATTTATGTAGTAAAGCAGTAAGAAAGAAGAAAGATCAAATCCAAAAAGCAATTTCAACGTAATTTTTCTATTGTATGGTTAATTTAATAAAATATGTTGTTTAAAGAAGGAAATGGTTAGTACTGTTTTTATAGTGATGTGAGGAACTCATCGAAACAAACTTAACGAGCCCAAGTTGGAAGACTTTACTGGCAGTCATTGAAAAGTTTGCTCACACACTTTCTTGCTACATTAGAGTGAACGGCAAAATTGAGTATTTTTGAAGCCTAATGGTACTTTATAAAAATGAATGAAAAAACCCTAAAATATGTTGTGTTCTGATTCAAAATTTATTTACCGGTGTAATATTCACAATTATTACAAATCTAACGACACCTTTAAAGCTAAAATCCATCGAGTCCAGTTCTTGTATATAAACGGGCATAAGCTGACTTTTGATAAAAACAATATGGTTTAATTTCTTTTTTTTAAATCTTTCTTATTTTAGTTCTTGTTAAAACCTGTAATTTTAACTATTAACGGTAACGTTAAAAATTCAAAACTGTTTTGGAATACTTTTGACTGCCAGAATGGAGCTTAGCTATTTATTACACTAAGTTTAAGTTGAACATAAAGTTACTTACAATTTTATTTAATATTAGTGTAATGAATATTTTATTTGCTAGAATTTACAATGTCAAAGTTTATATAATTTAAATTAATATTATCCTTGTACTTCTGAAGTCTTACATAAACAATTAACATTTCAAGCAGTAAATTATGTAATTATAAGCCTGAACAGATTTTAATTACACACGTGAAAGTCTGGTACTATATACACAATGTAATTAGTGAGAGAAACAAAGCTTTTAACGTTTTGGAAAATTATTCTTAAATTCTTAGATAGCGCTTTGAAAATACTGTTTGTGAAACAATAAAAGGAAGGTGAGTTTCGTTCCCTGTTCGTTTAAAGTTCACGGCAATTTTCCATCTGAAGTAATAGGAAGTCAAAACAGAACTCATTTTTAATTGGTTTCGGGCTTTCATGAAAAGTAATAATTGATTTATTTAATTTTCATACAGATTCTTTTATATATCTGTGCTTCGTTTCAATTTTTGGCATATGGCTGGAGGTGCGTAACCGTAAGATTGGCGTCAATGCTGAAACCATAGTGGTGATCTGAAGTTGGTGTAAAATGATAGGCATTACAACTTTTTATTATTTTCTTTATTAAGGTAGGGTATTTTACTATGTATGAAATATAATTAAAAATATATTATTGAGATAGCTTAGGCAAGAAGCAGTCAGAAAATGTTAGTTCTAGATCATAAAATAACAAAATAAATTTTAAAATTAAATTCATAATTTTCAGTATTTTAAATCTGTTTTTTGAACACGAAATAGTAGCCGCCATGTTTTTACGTCATACGGCAGTGTAAATAAAAATGAATCGATAATTTGTTCGGTGTTTTTACACTAGTATTCTTACAGGGACAGCAGGAGAAAACTCAAATTATATTTTTGTTTCGAAAATCTTACTTCTTTAGTTATTACTCGTATATATTATACTAGCATGTCTCGCGGCTTCGCACGCGTTCTAAGGACCGGAAACCAAATTATTTCTGAGTCGTACGCTATGGTACCTCGCAGAAGTAACGCCCGCCCTTCCCGTTTTTGTGACATTTTTCATTAATGCTCCGCTCCTATAAGTCGTAGAGTGATATAATATAGCCTATAGCCTTCCTCGATAAACGCAATATCCAACACAAAAAAAACTTATCAAATCGAACCAGTCATTTTTAAGATTAGCGCGTTAAACCAAACAAACAAACAAACTCTTCAGCTTTATAATATATACAAGGCATACTAACATTTACCTATTTCTATGCTAATAGACAAATACTATGATAGTATTGCTAGCACACATAGTATATTATGCAGATTATGATCCCTATATAGCAAGTGTATTTTCATAATCGAACTAACTCGTTTACGCGTGAACGGTTCAATGAACTGTCACGCCTTCCACCGTGATTCCAGGGGTTAAGACGATGTGACAGCGAGATAATGATTTTATACAATGTAATTGTACTTCAGGCGGTTTTTACGTAACAAATTGTGACGTTAATAATTCTGAGTGTGTGATTAATTCGTTTTTGTAAATATTTATTTACATATGGTATTTAAGTGGTAGTGCTATGCTTGTTACCTTCGGGTAGCAACCGAATGGGCCGGCACGTCCCGTATAGTTCATTAGTACCACTCTCTCACAGAAGACCGGCGTGAAGTGGCAGCTATGCTGTCGCGTTTCGTCCGGTGAGTGAGAGTCCGGGAGGCCCACTCTCCTTCCCCCCTCCCTCTTCCCTTCATCCTCCGCCTTCGTTCCCCCCTCCCTCCCACTTCCCTCCCTCCTCCATCCCTCCCTTTCCTGAAAGGCCGGCAACGCATCTGCAAGCCAGGCTTGCAGATGTCCATGGGCGGAGGTGATCACTTTCCATCAGGTGAGCCTCCTGCCCGTTTGCCCCCTTTTTACCATAAAAAAAAATCGTTGAAATATATTGGTCTAGTTTTTATTAATATGCTATACAAGTAATATCACAAATGTGAAAGGCAAAAATTTTCCTAAAGGAAAGTTTTATACGTATTAGAATTATATAAAGCAAAATTAGAATTTCGTAACGTTGATAATATAATAAAACTAGCGAGTTACCTTCGTTCCTCTCGTGTTCGTCCAGTACATTTTTAGTATAAATTCTTCAGATGTGAGTTATTTCCTTGCAGTAAAAAGTATCCTGTATGTTCACTCCGATCATTTATCATAATATATCAATTTATTTTCATCAAAGTTCAGTGTTTTTCTCGTAATGTAGATAGACAGACAGACAGACAAATTTCTAAAAACTATAAATTCGGCGTCTTTATATAGATAATAATGGCTATTTCAGTACGTATTTCCAATAAATATGTGATGTACAGATTTTTTTTTTATTTTTTTTTATTTCAGATCCTGTTAAAATTTTATTATATTTATATGTACAATATGTCTATATATTCATGAAATAACAGATTATGGTTGCAATTATATTTTCAGTTAACGCGTTTTAGAGCTTAGGTATATTGATTTCATTATAAGGAGTGGGTGTTTGTCAGAATCATTTACCAACGTACTTAAAAAAATTGATCCAATGGAAAAAAATAAGAATATTTGGTTTAATATTAATTTCTACAGTTGACCAAATTCTAATACAAATATTTATAAATACTACTGAAAAGAATTCTTAACTTCAAATAAAATTGTACATCCAGACCAGCTGTTACGTTCAATCAAAGTTTAACCGTTAAAGCAATAAGTCTCCTTAATAATATTCTATATTTTATAAAGTAGTATATTTTATAATAATATTCTATTCTATAATTTATAAAGCTTTGTAATGTCTATATATCATCATCATCATCAGCCCTTTTTAACGTCCCACTTCTTGGCACGGGCCTCCCTCGGTACGAGGGGGTTCAGGCCATAGTCCACCGCGCTGGTCTAGTGCGTGTTGGCGGACTTCACATGCTTTTCGAAAACTTGTTAGGTTTTCTCAGACATGCAGGTTTCCTCACGATGTTTACCTTCACCGTAAGACAAGTGGTAATCATGATATAAATGATTCGCACATGAAAATATCAGAGGTGCGAGACCCGGATTCGAACCCGCATCACTCGGTTACCCAAGCGATCGCGTTACCGCTGGGCTTCCACTGTCACAACGTCTATATATCACAAGTGAGCTTTTTGACACGAAAATAAATCTTTAAGATTAGCATCATTGAAAGTTTGCATTTTTTTAACAAATCTATGTTCTAGACATAGAAGAAACTGTAATGATAAAAGAAGTATAGGATAAAAGATATTTCACACTTAGATACTGTCATGAAGTGGGTCAAGAGCTCCAGCTTAGTGCAGAATCTTGCGATGAAATTATAGATAATAAATTATATATTTATGATATGTATGTATTTAAAGTTAGATATGTTTAGTGTATCAACTATTTTTTGTCCGTAACACAAGCCTCGTAGCTTACCACGTAACTAGATGGCGCCGTGTAATAATGTCCCAACTTATTTATGTACATATTTGTATTATATACGCTAATTTTCATAAAAGTTGTGACTGTAATAAGGAAATATAGTATTGCATTGATTTGTACTTGTAATAAAACAGTAATTTTGTGAAATCAATGTGCGCATTTCACAAAAGTACTGAACCGATTTTATCTGAATTTTGATTAGTGATAACTTTTTACTTGAGTCGATATTAAGGATAGCTTTTATTTCAAAATATACTTAGGGACGCTCCCAAGCGAAACTAGGGTAATTCACTAAGACTAAGAAATAATCATTTAAGTTATTAGGTAAATAATATTCTTATAATATTAATCCCACCAAAAACATTTTCATGTAAAATGTTGCCAAGACGAGCCCATATGACTCGCACTGTCAAAAAGTTATCAGATCTCATGTAGAGCCAAGCTTCTAACACTACACGCCCTAACTCTACAAGGCCTAACTTCACAAACTCTACACCTTAGTCAAAATATGTGGCTTGGCCGTTCGTTACTACAAGAACTATTGTATAACACAAAAAAATTTTTTTTTTATTTTTTTCTTCTTTTTTTTTTTTTAACAAGGAGTACCTATACATATATACATATATATATATATATATATATATATATATATCTGGGGGCACCAAGTTTTAGATTATAGATTAGACCTCTAGCGTCATCAAAATTTAATTTAAAATTACAGGTCTCATACAAACTCCCATCCCCTAGTTTAAGGGGTTGGGGGATGAAAGTTACAAGTTTTATAATTTTTTTGTTGTTTGTGTGCTAATACTAGCTTACATACAAAATTTCAGCTTTCTAGGACATTAGGAAATACCTTAAGAATTTTGATGATCATCAGTGAGTCAGTGACGAAATCAGCGTTTTTTAGATATAAATAAAATCTGAAGTATAAAAGCTAATGTAATTAAAACTTAATATGTTCAATAAGTCCGCTATTGACAATATATCCCGAAAATTTTGTTGATCTAGCATAACCCAAGTTATGAGGGTTCAAAAAAACGACGAAGCGCTTCGAGAAAAGGTAGGTAGTGCCCGTGCGCTTCGCTTGGCTCGTCTTGGCGGGGGCACTACCGTGCCCCCAGATTTTCTCCCGATCACTTCCGGCCACAGCGTCCAGCCAATCTCATTGAGACTCTTTATTAAGAGGTTAAAACGGGGATTTTAAGTTTTGTTTTAAATATATTATTACTAATACATTTCAAATAATCATTTTGATTAATAATAATGATACTTTTAAGCAGCATATTCTCTGATGTAGAACTTTTTATTAATAAATAACGCGAGCTAAATCGGTGGACAGTACTAGTAAATATACGTGTAAAGATCAATAGGATAAAGGCTGGAAAATAACGTAAAGATAGCTTTAAATAAATAAAGTTCTTACAACCCTTAGTTACGAGGGTAGCATGTTTGTTTTAGACACATTGATATATCGCTTTGTTAATTAATTGCTAGATGTTGTCGTAAGCAATGCCCAAAGGTTACTTTGTTTAACAAACCATCTATGATAAGAATTATACCTAAGTATTATAAAAAAAATGTGTGTGTACCAGAGTACACAGGTAAGAAGTGAAACTTCCTTACGACATATCATTTTTCTACTATTTGCAACTTCACGAAAATGGGGTAGATAAGGCTTAAGCCTTAAGAAAAGCAATTTTTTTCGTATTAAATTAAAGCTATTTTATTATTATAGACATGCAAACAATTAATGAGTAATTTATTTTATCATTGTTCTTATTATAATATCATTGGTCTTGTTGTATTTTTACATTGCTACAAAATTTCTCCCATACGTCGATAAAGAAGTTTCACTTCAATAAATTGTATACTTGTACTTATTTACGTTTTACATTGTCTGTATGTTTGTTTTGTATGTATAGCCATTAATTAGTAAGAATATATGCTATTTCAATATAACTAATATAAAAATATAATATAATTCATAATAACTCATATCTGGCGGCTTGCTTAGCGCCTAGAGCCTAACGAGTGACCTAGCCAGTAGTTTAGTAAAACGAACATTATAGAATGTACGAAACAGGCCGCACTGCGCGCTTAGCGCCTAGCTGGTTACTAAGCGTGTATCTAAGTAAACAAACATTTTGGTTTTTTGACTCTAGGCGCGAGGCATTTTATTCAAGAAATAATGAATGAAATATTAATTGCATCAATTTTTAAGAGAGAACCTTTGTGGAATCCGGCAAATAAACTAAATAAAAATGCAATTATTTAAAAAAAAAATAGGAAGAAATATCAGTCGAAGTAAAAAATATCGTAAGTACTAAAAAGTTGTTTATTTATGTCATGAACCCAACATGATGGATAGGACCTTGAAATGGTATATTTTAAATGTGAATTTTCTGTAAGTATCAGTTTTACAGCTATTTTTGAAAGTGACAACTCGTAAACGTGCCGACAAGCAACCACGCCAACCTCCTGCAGTGCGGCGACTGTGTATCCTACCATGTTGCCAGAGCGCAATCCACTAGGCTCTAGACGCTAAGCAAGCCGCCTGTCTGTGCGGACGTAGCCTAAGAGATGAAAACTGAGCTAATCAAATAGTTTCATTTTGTCGGTTGTCTCAACTTTAAAAAAAATAAGAAAAAAATACGTTGGAACATTATTACACACAGCGCCATCTAGTTCCGTGGTAGGCTACGAAGCTTGTATTACGGATACCACATAGTTGATATACTACATATACAAGTTTTAATACATACATATTTTAAATATTAACATCCATGACTGGAGTACAAACATTCGAGCTTAGCAAATGAATGCCCCCAGCGGGGCTTGAATCCGCGACCGCTGGCGCAAAAAAGTAGGGTCACTACAAACAGCACTACAAACTGTTGTCAAGTTTTATTAATATTTACTTTTTTCAATTTTCCATTTTCAGTGTGAAAAACTAAAATGTAGCTTCCAATGCACGTACTAACCCACCTCACAAACGCGGTCCCTCTACGGGTTAATCCCAGGCAGATCGTATACTCGTAGCTCGATGAGTAATACCATAGTGGACTTTGGTGCACTTATTTTTCTTTTAGTACTGCGATCCGGTACTAACGTGCCCAAGGATTGACTGTACTGATTTTTTTTAATTAATTGACGTTTAAATAAGTGCTTGTAAAAGTCTAATTGAATAAAGTAATTTTTCATATTCTTTTCATTTCATAATTATTATAGGGGACTATAAAAGCTACTTGAGCGTCTGTTGTATCTGTTCGCCACTTCTAGACTAGACCAACAAGCTGAATTCGACAAAATATTAATAAATTCATATTAAAAGACAACAAAAGTCATTTCTCCCGTTACTATGATTTCTGTAAAGCATTTGTACCGTCGGGAACCAAAAATCAAAATTAATTCGCAACAAAATCCGAAAAGATGATTTCATTTATAATACCTACCTATCTAATATTTGCGTAAACCTAAGGAAGTGTTAAAAAAGCTTAATGGAATCCATTAAGTTTGGGTCACAGTTGTGATAACTTTCACTTAACAACCTAATGTTCGTTTTATTTTATTGTTTCAATTTCTTAAAGTATATACTAATACAATATATTCCTTGACTAAACTACAAGAAAACCTGACCAAATTATTTTTGAAAATATAAAAGAAAAGTAAACAAGTTGTCAACAGGCACATAAAATATCTTGTATTTATATAATTTACACTGAAGCTAAAGTTTTGATTTGTATTTCGTATGTCTTAATTAGTTAATAACGGTGTAAATAAAAAATGAATAACATTTATAGATCATTTTTACTTTATGACTTCCGTCCGTTTCATGTTTACAAGTTATATAGAGGTTGTTAGCTTTTTAAGTGTTGAAATTTATATATTTATGTAAAGTGGTAGCATTTTTTGAGTTGTGTGTCATTCCTGTTTATTGTTCTCAATTTATTGTATAACTGTGAGTTTATAGTCGATACTCTTTGTAACGTCTGTCTGAAAGCTTATAAAAAAATGATCATATAAAATAAACAATAATTAAATTTATTATGAGGTGGCGGTTGTGGGAGGTGTAACAAACAGCTTTTTTTAATGTGCCTAAAATCGTGACATCTTGTCAAAAGGACTGATTAAAATTTCGTTAACAGGAAAAGAAATGTATCTCTACTACCGCTGTAAGATTGTAGATACATATATTGATATTGATTGATTGATAGAGTAGAAATCACTGTTAAGATTGTAGAACTTTACCAAAGCATTAATGAAATTAAATTATTAAATTATTGACAATCTGCATAGTAAATTATTCGCTGTATAACCTATGAGCTTTCGTTTTTTAATAATTTACTTCTTTCCTGTCTTCGTTTTATTTTTATTCACATTTGTTGGGTGTGAGGGGAAAAGTGTTGGTATAAAGCTAATCTTTAGGGACTGTTGATACTATATAAGACGCGGTCTACCCAGCTGCTCAAATGAAATATTTCTGAGGATAAGCTCATCGCACAAGTGTCAAGTACATGAAAAATAGAATGTTATTTTGCGTTTCCTGGCAACTTAGCGGCTAAAACTTTTTTACGTACATGTTTTTTTAATATAATCTTTTCGGTTTTTTTTGCGAATTTATTTCAATTTTTCGTTAAGACACTCTTTGTAATAACAATGTAATTTAATACATTTGAGATGTCTAAAACCTTAGTTTCTCCTAGCAATCGCAAAGCAAAAATCCGAAATTTTAATTTGATTTTAGTATATATTTTTTGTAATTTTTATATTTTTTGTAGCTTTCACATATCTTTATATGCCTATCTATATATTCTAAGAACTTGATTTTTCGTTCCCTTTATTCCCCTAATAATAAGAGAATCACTGCGTCCAAATAGCAATAAATGCGAGTTATTCGTGGAGGTTAATTAGCCGTTACTGGGAAGATTCTCTCGCATTCCACAATATCTAGTTTATTGGTCGTAAAGCTGTGATAAACTTATAACAGCAAGTTGTCTCGTGAAGAACTAGAATTTAGGTGTATATATATTTATGACCTACTTTATGTGAAAATGATGAAAATTATGATGATGTTTTTATATCATCTGAATATTATTTCGAAACCAATTATATAGTTTAATTTAAAATGTTTTAAGGACGAATTTAGATAGTATATAGGGTAATAAGTGTTGATTTATTTTTTTGACAATTTTCAATACATTTCCTTTTATAAAGGTACCTACTCACAAACCAAAATTTTCGCGCTAGTTAACTAAAGTTAGATATTTTCATAATATAATTGTTATTACCTGACTTCGTTGAATGCTAAAGAAAAGCTGTGTTTAATCTTAAGAGGCTATGAAAAGAATATAAAGGTCCAATTTATATGTTTAAAATTAATAAAATACTAAATTTACTAACTAACTAAAATTAGAAAACTGTAAAAAAGCTAATTAGAAATATGAAAACATGTTAACGAAGGAACATGAATTACGAGATTGAGAGTAGAGTCATTTCACTACATAAAACGCAGCCGAACTCGCAAAAACAGAAGTCTAAAAATATATGAATGTATCATAAAGTACCGTCCATTATTACTGGCTTGACATCTTAGAAGCACTCGGAGGCTCCACAGTTCACACCTTTAATGTAAAGAAGGTGCGCACTGAATGGATGTTTTAGGAGATTAAAATAGGAAGAGAAGGGTGTGTAACGCTTAAATAAATGCCGTCGGAATCATTTTTTTGATTATGCTATCTACGATACGCCTACATCGCTATTTTAAGAGTGATGTAAAAATTTCTCCCCTTCGCTTGTGACAGGTAATTTATTCTCATTTGAAGAATCAGCGATGAAATTCAATGGAAGATAACGTTCTTGCAACTCTATGCGGATCTTGTGCATGTAGTCATCACTTAAATACATATTTTGTTTTGACTTACGAAGGATTAACAAGCTAGTTTTGTTTAACTGTATTATGATTTGTGTTGTATTATTAGTTAACGATAAAAAATATTTTTTACTAGCAAACCCGAACCGCTTCGCTGGGCGTTAAAATAAATTAAGCACTGTAAAGTAACTCGTATACTAAAATATGAATTTTCAAATAATATATAATATGACCTGGTTGTTTTAATTTTTTTTCAATGTTCTTTGGCAGTTTTTCTAATTTCAAATAAAATCGTAGAAAAAAATATCCAAATCGGTTCTTAAGTGATGCACTTACAGCAATTAATTTTAATATACATCGATAAATTAGTCAGTAAATGTGTAACAGTAAATCCAAATGACAGAACTAGTTCATCTCACAATTACCGATCAACGCCGTCAGCCAGCGTCCATTAACGAGAAACAAAAGAAGGACGCACTTGACTCGATTAGGAAGAAAGGAAAACTACGTTTCTTTTTCTTTTTAACATCGCTTTAGAATTTTATTGCTGAAGTAGTAGTAATTTATAATATTTAAATAAAGATCCCTTTTGTAAAAGTTCTTTTTACCCGTAACAAATACTTTTTAATATTACATACAAAAAGTTTTAAACCAGTAGTAATTGACCGACTTAAAAAGAAGACTTATGCGATAAATTTGCCAAATGTAAGTCGATATTCAAAAGTAAATAATTTTTCCAATTCATTTTTCTATCATAAGGATGGGGTAATCGGAAAGTAATTATGAATATATAAGTTTATATGCCGAGTAAAGCGAGGGCAAATTGCTAGTTACTATGAAGTATTTTTTCTAGCCGTACGCATATTAAATAATTTGCTACTATGTTATTATAGGAATCGATATCCATGTCAGGAAGATTTTAATTAATGTTAAAAATTAATCAAATTATTTATAATCTATACTAATATTGTAAACGCGAAAGTTTGTAAGTATGGATGGATGGATGGATGGATGGATGTTTGTTAATCTTTCACGTAAAGAGATTATGAGAATGCTGACACTGATCTATAAATTATTATAAAATTGATGATTTTCTTTTTTTATACGAAAGTCAGAAATAAGAATTTCTTTTTCCTTTGGCGTTTTTAACTCGGTTGATTGGGCGTAGTTACCGCAACGATGAATGAAACGTGCTTAGAATTATGTTCTAAATTTTAGATTATATTTTTTATAAAATTGGTTTTTATGCTATCTATACAATAAATGCTTCTTGCAGTTCAACCGGCTTTTTCTAAACCACGGCCCAGCCCGTAAAAGAGAGGCAAGTCTTTTTGTGCTCATTAAGCAGTATTTGTTAGTGATAATAATAGGTAATAATAAAAAACTGCCGAATTTAGACCACTAGTACTAAAAATATATCAAATTGACATAATATATGACTACTTGGCATAAACTAATTTTATTTTTATACAATTTAAACTGTTCTATTAGCGTAAGCGTTTGAGGAATGTCATATTGTGTAAGCCCGCTGAATTTCATAATCGTACATATTTATAGTTTATACTTTACGGCGTTACATAAAAACATAAATTACTAAGTTAATCAGCAGCTGATAGAGTATAGATTCTAAAGAAGTATTTATAATGTATAAAGTGTATGATATATTTAGTTTTTTTTATGGTAAAAAGGGGACAAACGGGCAGGAGGCTTACCTGATGAGAAGTGATCACCTCCGCCCATAGACATCTGCAAGCCAGGCTTGCAGATGCGTTGCCGGCCTTTCAGGAAAGGGAGGGATGGAGGAGGGAGGGAAGTGGGAGGGAGGGGGGAACGAAGGCGGAGGATGAAGGGAAGAGGGGGAAGGAGAGTGGGCCTCCCGGACTCTCACTCACCGGACGAAACGCGACAGCATAGCTGCCACTTCACGCCGGTCTTCTGTGAGAGAGTGGTACTAATGAACTATACGGGGCGATCCGGCCCATTCGGCTGCTACCCGAAGGTAATAAGCATAGCACTACCACATTATACTATTAATCTTCTAATCTATCTAATATATAAAAATCTCGTGTCATAGTGTTTGTTATCGAACTCCTTTGGAACGGCTTGATCGACTTTTATGATTTTTTTATATACATTTGATAGGTCTGAGAATAGGTCGGTCCAGATTGCTTATTTTTTATTTTTACCAAATTTTCATTTTTTTTGATTTGGCATCAAAAAATCCGTATAACCCTAAATTTTCAACCTTCTACCACCAATCCCTATTTTAAATGTATAATATTTATTTACATCGCCTGTGATTTCGAAATAAGAAATAAAGCTCATATACCCAAAATAATCGTGTTAGAAGTTCGTAGTCAGGGTAAAGCATTGGATCGGCTGAAGCGATTTTAACGGGTATTTCACAGCGAGAGTATTTATTGAAGAGTTACATAAGCTGCTTTTCGAACCGAAAAAAATGTTAAAGCCGGTGGAAAGGCGGGTGTACTAAAAATGCTGTTATTGTACTGTCATTCCGCGACAGTTATATTATTATGAGAGTTGTTACAAGCAGTTTTTTATTTATATTAGTATAGTAAAAATGCTATAGATAAATTGACTCTTGATGTTTCCTCGATATGTGGTTTCCATCCATATCAACAGATGTAGTCAATAAGTGTTTTAAAAAATAATTCAAATTAAAATTTACACTGAAATTAAATTTCCTCGGTTACAATTCATCCCATCACGTTTAAATTTTACTACAATTTATTTCCTTTTTAAATATATCTTTGAATATTCAAAAAATACGAAATAATTTCTTTGATGACCGCAGAGTGCATACCTTTGCAACAGGTTTTTTGTTATGTAGATGGTAGCAGGTTCTATACTAGGCGTAAATGAAACAAAAATGGCGGACCCAGGTTCAAAATAACAAATATGTAATTTATATTTTATATTTATAAGTAATTTATAATTTATATTTATAATTTAACTTAATTTTTGAGGTACATGACCTTTTAACTAGATAACTGATGATGCGACATGGTTATAGAAAATGCTTAGTCTACCGCACTCAATGGGCCGTCGAAGAAACTTAAAGATTTTAATTATGATGCAGATAACACATGAGTGCCCTTAACTAAAGTATATAAATACGCTGATATGAAGAATATTTAATCTTTATATAGTATTAAATTGCAAAGACGTCAAAATTGTACAGTAACTATTTTTAGCAAACTGCCCCACAAGTAGGCTTATACATATAAAAAATGATTTTCAAGTGTATGATAGAGACTTTCCTAAGAGCTAACAGAACTTTTATTATAATTTTATTCTTGCGCAATATATTCTAGGTTTGAACGTTATCAAGAACTCGTTGAGACTTGGTAAAACTGCTTCTACGAATATTCAAGTTGGTTTCTTGAATTAAATCAACAAGTTTCAATATTTTGCAATTATAGCAGAAAAGTTTTTTATTGGATTTCGATAAAACACGATCTTTTGCTTTTTGGTACACAGTACACTATTGGCGGCAAAAGAAATTAGAAGCAAACGTTATGCGATCTGATTATTATTGATTATTACTATGAAATTTTCGAATATATTTTCTGAAATTTAATAATTTAAATAACTATATATAATTACGATTATTTATGTAGTAGGTACGTAGTAACATAAGCATATTATTTTTTTATTCATAGTGATTTTCATAAAGTCAAGTCGGTAAAAACTCCCTTTATTTGTTTATGATTCTAAAGGAAAATTATTTTAAGTACCAGTAGTATTTATAGTAATAGTTTTATAGAAATAGTTATTACAGTATGTGTTTTAGTATCTGTAATAATTATAAGTTTTTTTAATACTTTATTAGGTGCACGCGCATATTTGACATTATAAATGAAACTATCTTTTCGAATTGGATTTATTTTAATTTTTGGTTCAGTCTCTCCCGTGATCATGATTGCTGTAAAGCATTCGAAACGTCGGGAACCAAAAATCAAAGTAAATCCGCGACAAAGTCCGAAAAGATAGTTTCATTTATTAGTTTTATATTTAAAAAAGCTTGCATAATATCAACAGTTATTGAACACAAGCTTGAAAATAATCAAGTGATTTTTCTTTCAAAGGTGCAAGAACGAAAACAAGTCGTTAACACGTACTACGAACACGTGTATTGATCAAACGGTTTACATCCTACTACGTGTGAGCTATAAATTGTAATCTTTTATTATTACTTTAAAATAGTGTTAAGCTCTTTGATCTTATATTGGCAGTGGTAGCCCAGCGGTAACGCGTTCGCTTGGATAACCGAGTGATGCGGTTCAAATCCCGGTCTCGCATCTCTGTGTGTGTCATTTTCATGTGCGAATCACTTCTACTATGATTACCACTTGTCTTACGGTGAAGGAAAACATCCTGAGGGAACCTGCATATCTGAAAAAAGTTTTCGAAAGACATGTGAAGTCCACCAACACGCACTAGACCAGCGCGGTGGACTATGGCCTAATCCCCTTTGTACTGAGGGAGGCCCGTGCCCAGTAGTGGGACGTTAAAAAAGGCTGAATAAGAAGAAGAAGAAAGATTTTTTTTACACCTATGCATATTTAAAATGCACAAGTATTCGTACAAGGCATTCAATATTATTTAGATGTAACAAAAAATATGAGTTCACTACGCTTTCACTACTATGTCTCTTGGTGCCCATTGTGTTACCTACACTATATGAATAACTAGCACTTCCTGTAAAATTTTACGTTTATAGCATAAAAAGTGCTTTCATACAAACTTGCGAGAGCCCTTAGACCTTCTTATTCAGGCCCTGTCTCAATCCATCCATCTTAGCGAACGTCTGCTAACTATAAAATACCTCCCTGCTAAAAACCTTTATACGTCAAGCGGTTGTATGATATTTCGTGATAAATCAGTGAGTGACCTTTCGCTTCAAATATTTGGATACTCGTACATACCTAGCATAGTAAAAAGAATGACATTCTTTTTACTATGTACCTCGTGCTACCTTCTGGAAATGTCAATTACCTATCTGTATACAACCAAATTCGTACAGAAATTTCAGAATGACAGAGTGACAAGTATGAAAGCGTAGACTATTTAAGTGTGAGAGTAAAACAAAAATAACTTAATTTATCGTATACTGTAAAATTTACATACTGTTATTTATATTATAGATTATATACATAATATTATGTTTATTAGTATTCGACGAGGCATTATCTGTTCTATGTTTTAGTTTATAATTTTGTATGTTTAACCTCTTTTACGTGGACCGTGGTAACAGACCAAGACACCTATTTAATCTCTAACTTAGAAGTAGTTTCTGAACGAATTCACATACTTTTATGAAACAACTGTCTTAAATCTATACTAATATTATAAATCTGAAAAGTTTGTTTGTTTGTTTGGTAGGTTGGTTGGATGGTTGAACGCGCTAATCTCAGGAACGAACGGTCCGAATTAAAAGATTTCTTTTGTGTTGGATAGGACCAATAGGAGCGGGGCATCAATGAAAAATCTTGCAAAATCGAGAGGTATTTGGTTTCCAGAAGAACGGGTTAGAACGGGCGCGAAGCCGCGGGAAAGGCTAGTGTCTGTATAAAAATATGATACTAATTTAAACAAACTTCAATTTTACGATAAAGACTTTACTTTCTATAATTCCATAAAATCTCAACTGTCTATTATATTATAATTCTTATCTATAAAAAGCTTCATTGTAAATCTAAAAGAACATATAATCCTCCGAAATTTGTAAAAAATAATTTTTGATTCATAGAAATATTGTATCAGTTGGAGTACTTTATCAGACACAAAGACGCCTCGATGATAGTCAAAATATCAGTTAAAACATAGTTCAGATATAAACTTTATGCATTGGAATGCACATCGTTTATTACTGCTGATAGTATAATGCCTTTGTGAAATCACCGATGCGGGTTTTACATTCTAGTCGTATACGAGTTTGTTCCTTAAAGTTCGAAATAAACCGCAAAGATTGTTAATAAAACGATTGTGTTATAGTGTTTAATAAATGTGTGTTACGACCTTAATACACTCAACTTTTTTTTAATGTTAATCTAAGAAGCCTATGTTATGGATAAGAACTGGAAAAGAAGGAATTATCTGATAGTAGATTCACTATAAAAATATAACTTTAAATACATACATAATATTATAAATATAACAGCCTTGACTGGAGTACAAACATTCGTTTCCATCACACAAATAAGTGCCCCCAGCATGACTAGAACCCACTCGTACAGCAAGTACAATTTGAGCAGACGACTCGCGTCATAGTAGAAGTTGTCGTGTAATAGCAGAATACTATCGGTCTTCTGCGGGCTTGCTTAGCCTAATTTAACCACCAAACCTCGCTTGTGTGTAAAGGCGGCACGCAAAGTGCTAAGGTGGGAAAATTACCTAAGCTTAATATCTACTTAGTCGACAATAATTAAACTTAGATGTAGTACGTAATATATTTTCGTTTAAATTTATCAATTTTATAATTATTGTTTAAAAATATTAGATATTTTCTCATAAAACATTAAAAAAATATTTAAAAATTACAAAGAGTTCATAAATATTTAATAAAATTTTATATTCCTTTTCCTTTTTTAAAAATTCCTTTTAGTTTATTTCTTCAAATGAAAGCAAAATTGAAAATATCAAATTTGACAGAATAATTATTCTTAATCACTTCCGTTCTTCCGCCTCATTTATATCTAAGCTGCTAAGCCATTATTTTTAATAAAGCATATTTTTACGTTACATCTCTAATTATTTTATACTTTTATCCGTTCTTGGTATAATAATGTTATCATCTCATTAGCGAGATAAAGCGTTGACGCAAGCGTTACTGCTGACATTGCCATCACAATATCGTTAATCCGTTTATTAATAATTCTATTAAGATAAAATTAAACAAAGTTTAATTTTTGTTTCCATTGTTTTCGGCAAAAGTTAATTTGTATTATTGGTGTCGTTCTTTTGTGCTATTGTTGTGTACGAAATAACTACACTGCATATAGGAAAGTAGCTTTAAAGTTGGTCGTATATGAAAAAGCTTCTCTGGCTGGTTTTGAAACTTTTTTGACCGATTTTAAAAGAAGAGTACACGCAAATGGTGTTACTTGTTTTGGTGTGTCAGATTGTTACGTAATATCTCTGCAAACTAATTTGTAAGATATTTTTTATAATAAATATGAAAGTTTAATAGGATATTTTAATCGTTTTAATTACACAGTACAGTTAACAATCCTTGTTTATATTTAGATGTGTACAAGTTGTACACACATTAGACAAACTCTGTCAGGAGTAAGTAGTCACATAGGTGGATCGACAAAGTAAATATTGTTACTCAATAAACAGTGTTAGAGAAATATAGCATTTTGTATAACAAAATTACTTAATACAGATAAATATGTTGGGACAATATGTTGGGACATTTTTTACAACAGCGCCATCTAGTTCCGTTGTAAGCTACTAGGCTTGTATTACGGATATCAGATAGTTGATATACTACACATATAAATTTTAAATACATACATAATATAAATATTAACACCCATGACTGGAGAACAAACAATTGTGCTCAACAAATGAATGCCCCCAGCGGGACTCGAACCCGCGACCGCTGGCGCAGAAAGTCTTTCGTCATTTGCTCTCAGAGAGACAGACAAAGTGAGACTAGGACTCACTATACTTCACTCAATAGACTTATAGGTACAGCTGCTAAGAGTCCAACAATCCTTGCCAAAGACATAGATCAAATACCACTTCTCACAAAGACGGTAAAGTGTAAAACAAGTGTAAACTATTTTAAATGTAACTCTCAAAGTTCAGGAAACAGTTATTTCCTCTTCAGAGTACAAGAATTTACGAATACGTCAAAGTCCCCTTACTTTAGTTAACTCGTGTTTCAGTTCACAAAATGTTTTAGTCCTTGCACTGGTATGTCACTAATATGAATAACTTGTTGGCTTTTGTGAAACAAATATTAGTCAGTTAAAAAAAGTCTTACAAAAGTGTAGTCTCGGCTACACGGCTTTTTGAAGATAAAGTTTAAAATGATTTAAACTTTATCTTCAAAAAGTTTTACTACTAATATAAATACTCCTAAAATAATGCAAAACAAAACAGCTCAGTGATCGTTTGTCATTTATCGAATCGATTTTTAGTAATTTTGACGCGCTTTTGTGTTATCAATATAACGATTTCGAAAACAGTTTTCTATTTATGTATTTAGGTGATTTCTATTCATTTATTTGTTTTTCTCTCAATAGCGATTATGACGAACTTTTTTATACCTTTTCTTATGGTATTACTAAATAGATCTCTATTTCCCTTATTCTATCAATAAATCTACGAGTAAGACATGTGTCATAATAAGAAGATTATTTAATTGACGACACGTTTGGCTCAGTTGGCAGTGATCTTAATTTCTGCACAAGCGGTCGCGGGTTCGAGTCACGCTGGGGGCATTCATTTGTTAAGCACGGATGTTTGTACTCCAGTCATGGGTGTTTATACTATGTATAACGTATATTGCATTAAAAGTTATGTATTGTGTGTACTATATCAACTATCAATTAAATAGTAATTCAAGCCCCGTAGCTCACCATGATACTAGATGGCGCTAAGTGTAATAATGACCCAACATATTTATTTATTATGTTCCTTATTATAGGTTTCATTTTCACATCAGCACTTGTTACAATATCAAGTTATTTGAGTATGTTCTTGACTAAATTAAGTTATCAACTCCCTCTTTTTGCCTCTTCGCACCGAATGAGGTCACGATCTTAACTCCTTCCTGTATTAGAGTACTTATAAATTTAACGAGAGTTATAAAAGGGATGGTATTTTAAGGCTTTGATCTTTGTGTACGGAAGTTTGGTGAGAGAAAACATATTAATTAAATTACGCGTTAATTGGTTTTAGTTGTAATATTGTTTTAATACAATTTTAATTATGTAGGAGTTCTTGGAGAATTAAAGTTATATGACGTGATACTTTTTCTTGATTTCAATCATTTTCAAATCAATGTTCCAAATGATACTCTAATTTTTTAGTTACAGTAATTTAGTTTGCCTTCAAAAAGGCATAAGCAGTTTTGAGGATTTTTTGAGCAAAAAAAATAAAAAAAAGACCTTAAAGTTTGTATAATGTGTTAAATGCTAATAATAGATAGAATAATATGAAAAGATAGAGGCTAGTCTGAACTAGTGTAGCCTTCGGAGATGAGACATGTCAAGTGCTTTTCAAGTTGAGCGGGAAGCGACTTGTTCTAAAAATACCAGTACGCTGCCTCTGCTAAAATGAGTATGGCGATTCTGTTATTATAAAAATTTAAGTGTTTATTTTCGAAGCTGAAATCATTTCAACATTTATTATTTACCGATATTACAGTCTATACTAATATTATAAACGCGAAATTTTGTAAGTATGAATGGATGGATGTTTTTTACTCTTTCACGTAAAACTACTAAATGGATTTTAATGAAACTTTACAATAATATAGCTTATATAAGATAAGCTACAATTTATAAACATATTCTGTGAATTGTCCAAATTATGACGATAAGTGTCAAGTAAGTAGTAAAAAGTCTACCATCTGCGAGCTATTCTGGCGTGCGCTGCCAAAACCGCTAGAGTTACACATATGTAATGTATGATGGAAATGTTTATCGTCTCACCCTCACTTCACCCGGGTTCGTCCATAGATTTAGTGCGAGCGAAGTCGCGGGTTTTACTAGTATCACAATAAAATCTCGTACTAACGCTGAAATGTAGTTGCATTTTAGGGGTCAATCCTGTCCTTTTTAAAATATTTATTAATAAAATGCTATTGAATAATCAAATTTTATTTTATGTTAAAATTATCAATAGATTTAAACATTCAGATATTAGGTAGTCAAAAATTTTGTATGGATATAAAAGCTCATTAGGCCACCATTGTAACAGTACTGAAACAACTGCATATCGAATATTAAAATGAAACGCCTGACACGAGCAAAAATTTGATTCGATTTTATATTCTGAAAACAAAGTTTCGTTTCAAAAACTAATAAATTTCATACAATAACATACTACTGGCAAATAAACAGACAATTTGAATTTGCTTAATATACTAATGGTGGTTTTATTTTTGTTAGGTTTCTGAGATTGAAAGTGACTGAAAAATTTAAATAGTTTAGTCAATTTTAATAAGTCAATGTAATATCTATATTTTATAATCTATTTTAGTAATTGTACAGATTATTTAATTCTATGACTAAGACCATCTACTTTTTTATTTGATTAACTATTATTATTAAATTAAATCTCTCATTCCCGAAGAACAAATAAAAGCTGTACTTGTCAATTTAAGCTACTTTAGGAAATAAATTAATCAAGTACGTTTTCTGACAAAATTTTCTAAACAATTTTATCATTGTTGAGATGATCTTTTATTTATACATGTCTAATAACTTTCACGTCAGGGGGTATAAGGTAAGCATGTGGCAAATTGAAAAAAACATGGTTAGGTAAACTATGGCGTATGCTCAATGGAATAATCCAGAATCACTATCCAATCAGTTATTGCTATGGAAACCATTGCCATGGGAACTACTAGGTAAAACGAAAATACCTCGATTGAGCTAAAAAAGGACAGATATGTAAACTTTTGCCCGTAAAAATACTATAAGTGAGGAGTATTGCTCGTTACGTAACTGTAGTTACTCCTTAGATACCCTTACGATTAAGTTCACAGAAAAAGTGTTAGCAAACGCCAAATGTATTCAGCAGGTCTCTTCGTTTACTTAAACCCGTCACGTACGACAATATGACAATCACAGACGGAATCTCAGATGGAAGTATGACACCCCCCAAATATGCGTAGGTTGGTTATGGCTGTTCCTCTAAAGGGTTTCGAAATATTACTTGATGAATGTTTAATATATTTATGTGCAATATATTATAGGCAAATTATGTGTAATTTTTTATTATTAGGTAGAGGTACTTTTTACGTGTACAATACTTGATATCACATTATAATTATTTATTAACATATGTCGTTCTCACTTATTGACTAGTAATTAATAATCATAATATAATCATATATAAACATGTCCGCCAAATGAGGGCCGGCATGGTAGACTATGGCCTGATCCCCCTCGTATTGAAGGAAAGCCCGCACCCAGCAGTGGGAAGGTAAAAAGGTTAATATAGGGTAATAAAGGGTAAATAATACATACAATATTAATCTGAATTTACCTTCGCGAAGGTGGTTTTGGGCACAGCTATAATAGCAGTACATAATAAAATTTCTACATCACGATTACCTGTAATCAAATGAACATTTAGCCCCAATTAAAAGCGACATTTCATCTAGACCCGTCGTTATCTACGCAACGTAATTACAGTAGGAATGTTTTAATTAAATCATTTGGGCGTTTCGGCATGGTTCCTGACTTTCATATGAAATACGGACTTTCTTGAATGTGAAGCGACAGTTTTTTTACATTTGATAGTTATTATTTTTCGTCTATGATATTTTTTGTGAAAAATCTTATATTTTATCATAATTTTAAGGCCTCCCTGAAATTTTCCACATGTTTTAGATTAGGCCCCAAACAATTTTACTAGAATATTTCATGTACTAAGATAAAAAAATAAGAATAATTTCCAGCCCATAAACTAAATGAAAATAAGCGTGGCTTTGTAACTTTCTCGCTGCGTAACAACAAGAGATGTTGTTAACATATTTCATATTGTTAACTTTGTTATAGAATTCTCTTCTTTTACATGTATGTAAATATATAAAACTGCAACCACAGACAGTCTTTTTGGGGATACCAATTTCGATGAAAATGATTACTGTAAAACATTCGAAACGTCGGAAATTAAGAATTATCTGCGAAAAAATTTGAAAATATCGTTTTATTTTACGAAGACGTGGGTTCCGCTAGTGAATATACCTATACAAAAAATTGATAAATTAAATACTAAAATATTCATTCATTGGTGAAAACAGTATGAAAATCGGTAATTAGATTTTGATTTTATCACGAATAGACAGACGGACAGACGCGGTGGAGGACTTTTTTTATATTTATGATATGTAGTGATACGAATAGCAACTCGCCCTCGCTTCGCTCGGGTTCGTCGTAGTGATGTTTGTTTTAAAACAGAAGAGAATTGTTTTATTTTAAAAGTTATATATGTAATAATATATAATTTACAAGTTTAGGTATACATTTTTTGTAATTATCTTTCAAAGTTCGAAGTTAATGAATAAGTTATGTGCAATAACCTTAAAAGTTGATGAACTCTGCTTTTTTAAAAAACTATGTGAAGTAAATATGTATCTAGTTTCGTAGTAAGCTACGACGCTTGTGTTACGGGTACCAAATAGTTGATACATTACACTCGTATATAACTTTTAAATGCATGCTACAAATATAAACACCCATGACTGGAATACAAACATTCGTTCTCAACAAATGAATGCCCCCAGCGGGACTCGAACCCGCGACCGCTTACACAGCAAGTAAGTCACTACAAACTGAACCAAGCATGTCGTCACATATTATTATTACAAAAACTGGTAACCTGTAATATTAACATTATATCTGTATATACTATCGGAGGAACCCCTTACCACACACTTCGTCTTTCAGTAAGTGGCTGTTATAACGGTGACATATTTTTGTTTTATCCAAGTTTACTTTTAGATCTAATCATGCTCATGGCATTTATCCCTCGAGTATAACGGAATTAAATAACTTTGAAAAGCCTCAAGGATCACTCCTTTCAAAAGTTCGGCGGTAATACTGTTATAACCCGGCGCCTTCACATTTTTCAGCTGTTTATTAGAGGTTTATTGACTTTTCCTATTTCGTACTGGCTGAAATTTGGGACCTACAGTGTAGTGTCAGCCTAATTTAATTTGGATCGTTAGTCAGGTAATGTAAAGTGTACAGGTAAACAGTAATAATGTTTGAAGATTCGTGCTGTTCAGTTTGCATTGACCCTACTTGGCGTGCCAGGGGTCGTGTGTTCGAGTCCCGCTGTGGTATTAATTTGTGGAGCACGAATGTTTATACTTCAGTCAGTCTGTCAGTACTAAACATCTACTAAGAATGGAATTTGCGACAGAGTCGGAAGGAGGTTTAAGGTCTCTCGCAATTTTGTACGAATTCATTTCTTTTCCTACAAACTTTAACTTTGGCAGGGAGGAGCTAGTTCGCTAGTTTATTAAACAAAACATTTTCCTTGTGTTTGTTACGCTATAATATGTATCTACTCTACTAAATTTGTCACAAATAGAATTGAGAGAAAAATGACCATAGGTGTTTTCGCCAATGTCATGTAATATCAAGTTGTTTGTCTCGAAAAAGAAAATTTGGCACACGGTATATAGTGAGTTCTAACGAATTTAAGGGGGAACCAGATTCGACATGTTATAGGCTGTAGAGCTAATATACCGTGAAATAGGAAATTGCAAACATTTTCTGTTATAAGTCCTAGTCTAGTCTAGACCTAGGTCTAGGTTATTGTGGAAGCAGTGCAAATTTGTAGTGTTAAATCGAATTTAAAAGTTGATATTGTTGTTAAAGGTTTTAGAATCTGCCAAAAGTGATCTTAATTACTTATTTAACATTTGATTTGATAATTTAATAGTATTTAAACTAATACGATTACTATATCCTAAAATAAGGTTGAGATTGTTTGTGTTTTGTTACGCATTAATTTCTTTCAAAAAATACTTTATACACCTATAGATGAACTTAAGTAGATTAGGTAAAATGAATTATAAGGGCTCGAATAAAGTCTTGGCACGTTGTTAACTGATCTAGATAATAATCAACATGCCGCAAGTAATATTTAAAATTTTATAATTGCAGATATACATGAAAGCGTACTCGAATTATGAATGACTCTCATGTTACTTAGAAGTTGTTATTTTAAAAGCGTTTACGTATTATATGAAAATATTAAAAAGTGTTATATCAAGAGATTATATTATATTTAGTATGTATTTTAAAACTTTCTACGAGTATAAAGTATTATTATAAGATCGATTGAGTAATTTGTAATGATTTTATCCTTTACTTTAGTAGTAGGTATCTAGGCGCAATGAAATTTTATTAAAATTTTAATGGATTTATATTTTAGTCTGCATTTTGATAGTCTCACTAAATGCCAAAAATTAGTTGGAAAATTAGAAAAACTCAGAGGTTATTATTTTGTATGGGAGTCACTAACCGTTAAAACCCAGGGACGAATCCAAGCAAAGTGTGGGTGAGTCGCTAGTACCATTTATATACTACATTATTCACTTTTTTCTTTATTGCTGAGTCAAGTAAACACTTATTTTTTGTTTTTATCATCGTAGCTAAATGAAATCCTCTCTATCATAACTAGGGCATAATGGGAAAAACGTAAATTAATCACAAGTGTATTAGTTGAGTCGATCATGCATCAATTTTATTGATATACCTAGTCGCAATTAATAATCTGAATGATTAATGGTTAGTATGGGAACATTATATAAACAAGCTGTAAATTATGGTTTTAATTTGAATTAGTTAAATAATACCCTATAACGAATGTGCTTAAACATGTTGACTCATAATTATAGATTCTTACAGATTATTATTGATATATTTTATGAATATTTGAGAATGTTGAGATGAAATTGTTGTAAGAATCTATCTATCGATCTTTACATTTGATGACACGTTTGGTGCAGTTTGTAGTGCCTACTTTCTTGCGCCAGCGGTTGCGGGTTCGAGTCCCGCTGGGGGCATTCATTTGTTAAACTCGAATGTTTTTACTTCAGTCATGGGTGTTTATATTTATAATATGTATGTATTTAAACTTATATATGTAGTAATCAACTATCTGGTATCCGTAACATAAGATTTCGTTGTAACTTACCACGGAACTAGATGGCGCTGTGTATAATAATGTCCCAACAAATAATATAGCTACGGTAATAAATTCTCGTAGTATCTTGGTTGTCTTTTATGAAACATTCAAAAACACTTTTTTGTCGGGCAAAGCCTCAGGTAGGAATGCGTATTCACTTTTTCAGTCACAGTGTTTATCTTTATTCGAATATTCTTCCCTTTTTCTGTTCCCACCGCAATCACCGCGAGCGACGTAAAAATCCCGAGGGGCTACTAAATTTGACCCTCTAAGAAGAGAGATTTAATCTGGAATAACTAAACATAGAAGTTTTTATTTAACTTATATAACAACTTATAATATAATACTAGGTGAATCAAAGTAAATAATTCTCAAAAGTAGTAACACTACATAGTATAAAATAAAGTCGCTTTCTCTGTCCCTATATCCCTATGTATGCTTAAATCCTTAAAACTACGCAACGGTTTTTTTAATAGATAGAGTGATTCAAGAGGAAGATTTATATGCATAACTAGCGGATCCCGCGGCTTTGCCTGTGCTTAATCTAGGAAAAAGCCCAAGCGAGGGCGAGTCGCTAGTGAAATATAAGAGCAATCCCGCGGCTCCGCCTGCGTTAAATATGGAAATCTAATTCTCTTACATATTAATAAATTACTCATAAACCACTTTTGCTGCTCACTGCTATATTTAAAAAAATGCCAGTACCTATGCAGCGGATTTTGATGCGTTTTTTCTAATAGATAGAGTGATTCAAGAAAAAGGTTTTAGTACATAATTTGTTAAGTTTAAGTATACATTTACTTGCGGAATTCGCGGCTTCGCTCGCGCTATATCTAGGGAAGAGCCCGAGCGAAGCGAGGGCGAGTCGCTAGTATATATTCATACGGGAATCGGATAATATTATAGGAGTAGTCTGTCGGTATATTAAATTGATTTTCTTTCAGATTGATGTGACTTTTTGTATGGAATAGGAATATATAGAGCATTTTTATATTCTTTTATACAATCTTATAAGATTCTGAATAAAGTCAGTACATTAAATATGATTTCGAATTAAGTATAATAAAATATTTGTTATTATCCATATAAATGCTGGATAGTTTTTAGATTTTTTCGTGATACTAACAGTCAATATCCGCATTTAGGGACGAGTCCGCAAGGTTGAAACGCAAGTTTTTTAATTATTTAAAATACAATTCACTTGACTTTAAAAAAGAAAAAAGGATACGTGACTAATGCACTTAATGGGAAATATACCATGACATTTTCTGAATACAAGATAGCCTATAGCTTTACATTGTTTTATTAAATTATTTATAATAAACCAGTATGAAAGCTTAACCTGCTCTCGTAAATCTTACAAATAAAAATTCAAGCGCATAATTTTCTAATTATTTTAAATTTGATTTATGTTTTCCTTTAAAATTACAACCCATTACGTAGATTTAAGATTTATGATTGTGAATTTTTAACAAAAAGAATTATAACCTCATATTTCATATAAACGAAGCTTTCTTCATGAGCCCCATTTATTTAACCGACGTATTGTTAAACCAATTTTTCACTTGTTTCCTTCACACTGTCGACCCTTGTCATGCTCCTAAATTAAAGCGTTTAAAATATGCTCACCAAGCAATTAGTGGTAGGACGCTAATTATTCAGCTTTTTCTTAAATATTATCGCTTTTTAGATAACTTTAGCTTAAAGTAAAAAAAAATTTCAACTAAATTTATTAGTAAAAATTTTCTTTTTCTTTAAGCTTTGTTTATTTTAGGGATAATTTACCTATACGTTAAAATTATTCAAAGCCATTTTAAAATTTATTTTACCACTTATTTTTAATAAGCGCTTCTCTTGCTTTGCTCGAGTTCGCCCTGAGCGAATAAGAAATCCTTCCCACGGTATCCATACATTTTTTAATGAAAAGTACCCTATATGCTATTCTACTACACTAAAATCTACAAATATTTCTGTCTTCCATCCTAACTTTCACGGTTATATTGTACACATACTGCCTTAGATTTAAAAGCTTAAGCTAAGCTATACAGTCTTGTGTTATGTATAGTATTACGTAAGCATTTTCAGAAAAGCTTTGAAACTACATAAAAGAGAATAGGTTAATACGAAGTATTTCATTCCAATGTAATTTTCATTTTAAAAACATTTACCCAAAAAAACAATATTTTACGTTAGTCATAATTTATTTTATCAGTAGGGATTTATAATAAATTAAATTTACAAAACCTTGCCTCAATAAATTAATAAATTGAAATTGTGAATATTCCCGTTCAAACAAAGAAAATTAGCCCTAATTCAGATAAAGCCAAAGTAAATTTGTTTTTTCTGAGGCTATAAAGATATTAATCGAGTTGCTGACGAAGGTCAGAGGATTTTCTTCGTAAATGTAAGAAATCGAAGGCAATACGTTTCTATCTCGGCTAGAAGTGGTCCTTCAATGCATAGAAAGGTTGAATCAGCCACACAATTACGCTTCAGTCAGAAGCTCTATATAAAATTTATTTATTGGACGTCTAAGATCAAAAAGTGCTAAAAGATAACTGTACCATTTAAGATACCTATTCAGTTAAAGTACATATATAAAATTTGTTCAATCAATTCCTTTTATACGTATTTACACAGTAACAGATCTGTATTTAAAATATTATTTTTTTCTATTTTGAATTAATTTAATTAACGCTTTATGAAATATCGTAGCCCAAAGTAATAGAAATTGGATAGATCACATAAAACATGCAGTCGATTTTTATATTAAGAAAATGGGTGGGTTTATTTCGCTACTTGTAACGGACAACGTTACAACTCGTTATTAAAATGATTTTAAAATTGTAACACAAAGAATCTCACCCAGCGTTCAACACACGCATTAGTACCCCAGGCAGATAACAGATGGCGCTGTATAGATACGTAGAAGCGCACAGCTTCCTGAATCGCGCTATCGTTGTGTTGCGCATTCTAAGTAAGGGTCTAGGAACAGTTTGATTTTAATAATTCGAGTCAGTAGGCTTACGCTATCCTCATAGACGGTTCCCCGGCTTTTGGATAGTTAACAGCACCTACAAGGGTATTCGTTGTGGACGGTTTCCCGGCCCTCTGAAAATCCCGTCTAGTACCTATCCCGTGTAACTTACAGTAATATAATAAATACTGTTTGTCACTATATCGCCTTTTACTTTACACCGCCTCCCGCCCCGCTACGGTCTTACACTGGCGCCCATCGTGTCGGGCCCCGACGCTACTCCCAGCGACGAAAACGGATCTCCGACAACCCCTAAAGGACCGACTTTGCGGTTGAGGCCACGCAAAGTGATTGCTTCTAAAGGCAAAGGCAAGAAGAAACAAGCACAAAACATGACCACCAACGTGTCCATGTCACCGGAACAACTCCAACACCTTGTATCGTCAATTACCACCGCAGCGATACAAGCAGCAGCACAGAGTACCCCGCCTTTAACATCGATGGCCACTTCTTTTGCCAACGTGAACTTCTTCTACGACGGCACGAGGGAAGACGTAAAGGTGGAGGAATTTTTATCGACGGCATCCGTTTATAAATTGGTAAACAAAATCACTGACGAAAACGCAATCAGTACTCTGCCTCTGATATTGAGGGGCGAAGCTTCCACCTGGTGGCAAGGTGTTAAGAAGGGTGTTACCATCTGGACCGACTTTGAGCAGAAACTCCGCCATGCTTTTGCACCTAGGAAAACGGGTGTTATGATATTCCAAGAAGTTTTTAATCTCAAGCAATCAGCAGACATGTTAACCGAAGTCTTCGTGTCCAGACAGCGGGCTCTTCTCTCTCAACTACCATCTCCTGGACTAACCGAAGAGCTAGAGTTGGATGCCATATTCGGACAATTACATGTAAGAGTCAGAGAAAGACTGCACCGAAACAATGTTAGAACATTTGATGAACTACTCAACGCAGCCAGGAGTATCGAACAACTTTTCCAAGAAAAGAACGCGGCCCCACCTGCGACAGCCAGACAGGATGCAGATATCAAGCCAAAGAAAAAGCGGTGTGATTACTGCCGTGCTATTGGTCATACCGTGGATATCTGCCGAAAGAGACAACGGGAAACCAATTCAACTAACCTGTCGAGTAGAAAAACGGAAACTACCCAAGCACCCCCACCATCGAATTCTTCCTTAAAATGTTATGATTGTGGCACTCCTGGGGTAATTCGTGCCAAATGCCCCAAGTGCTCAGGTAACAGTCTCTGCAAGACTGAGCAAGTAGATTTCTGCTCCATCAGCGTGAAAACGGATGCGCGTCCTCGTCCTGTAGTGGGGATAGCCGTTCACGACATCGTAGGTACCGCATATATAGACACTTGCGCCAAATCCAGTGTCGCCTCCTACCAACTGTACACATTGCTAAAACGCAGGAATTGTCACTTCGCGCAACAGACAGTGACTGTCACCCTAGCGGACGGGGTGAAACGAAGAGAGGACATTCTGTCGGCAGTAGTACCCGTCAAGCTGTGTGACCGGGTTATACCTACTACCTTTATGGTGCTACCACACTCCAGAGATAATAAAACTCTTCTCGGCGTGGGTTTTATAGAAGACGCGGGAATGGTGCTCAACCTTCCACAACGCACCTGGCATTTCGTGGACCTTCCCTACACCGAATATGATTTAGCGGTAGAAATAATAGAAGGTGTCTCTATTGCCCAATTTGAACCATCCCTAAGACCTCCCGTAGCCCCGGAAAGTCGCTGGAGTGAGTCAGTACAACAACCAGTAGAAGCAAGTGAGGCGGTACCGCCCAAACGGCCACGTGAACTGTTTGATGGATATAACCCAAGCCGCACCGACTATATGTACGCGGATGCTCAACGTGCATTTGAAGAGACTGAGATTGAACTGTCATCGGAGGATCAATCGCTTTTCCCTACGTTTACCCAATACACCGGAGATGACATCGGCCTTAACATGTTAGACATCAAGGAGAATGAAATATGTATCCTAGAAGAAGACGAGAAGTCAGCACAGTCAACAAATCTCAGAACGGAGGTTGCCATTAATTCATTCGAAACAGATCTGGGTAACACAAAGGGCAAAGACAGGGAAACACTCCATGACTTACTCCAAAGTTTCAGCAGCGTGTTCACACCTGGAAGACGACCTACTACCTTAGCTGAACATTCCATTGACACAGGCGACCACCGTCCCATAGCTGTACCACCTTATCGTCTATCACCAGCGAGATGCATCATCCTGAAAGAGGAAATCGCGAAAATGTTGGCAAATGACATAATAGAACCCTCCTCTTCTCCTTGGTCAGCCCCTACTGTGATGATACCTAAGAAAGATGGAACCATACGAGTATGTGTTGATTATCGTCGTCTTAACGCAATCACAGTCACTGACTCATACCCCATGCCCCGGATCGACGATCTTTTACAAGAAGCGAAGCCAACGGCATTCATGACTACTCTTGATCTACGCGCCGGTTACTGGCAGGTGAAGATTTGTGAGAGAGATCAGGACAAGACGAGCTTCATTACGCCGTTCGGTATTTACAAATTTCGTCGTATGCCATTCGGACTGAAGAATGCGCCTGCAACCTTCCAAAGATTAATCGACAGAGTAAGAATATTGGTCAAAGAGGTTAAAATGCTGGCATATTTAGATGATCTAATCATACTATCCGCATCATTTACACAACATATACAGGATATCCGGTTGGTGTTAACAGTTTTGCAAGAGAACCATCTTACAGTCAACCTGTCAAAATGCCACTTCTGTTGTGATAGAGTCAAGTACCTGGGACATTATTTGACTCCCAGGGGATTGGAGGTTGATCCAGAGAAGGTAGCGGCTATTGCGCAACTCCCACCGCCCCGGAATATAAAACACCTCTTGTCCTTTATACAGACTTGTTCATGGTACCGTAGGTTTATCCCAGATTTTGCAAAGATTAGTGAACCACTCACTAGGCTCACAAGAAAGCGTACCCTGTGGCAATGGGATGAACCACAGGAGAGAGCATTTCAGGAGCTCAAGCAACAATTGACCACAGCACCAGTATTGAAGCAAGCAGACATGAATACCCCTTACATTATTAAGACTGATGCTAGCAGCTATGCCATTGGTGCAGTTCTGGTGCAGGGGGAGAAAGAAGATGAACATCCTATAGAATACGCGAGTCGGCTATTAAATTCTGCAGAAAGAAACTACACTACAACAGAGCGAGAAGCCCTCGCAGTTGTATGGGCATTAATGAAGTTTCGAGGTTACATTGAAGGTACCCCTGTTACCGTCCTTACAGATCACCAAGCTCTACGTTGGCTACTGTCATTAAAAACTCCAACAGGAAAACTGGCCAGATGGGCTCTCATAGTCCAGGCTTTTGATGTTCAGATAAAATATTCACCAGGACGGATTAATGTCGTCGCCGATACCTTATCTCGGCCATTTTGTGATAAAGAGAATGAAAACGAATGTGGCGTATGTAGTGTCACAATGGAATTACCCACGCGAAGCGCGGCGGAAATTCGTCAAGAGCAACTTAAAGACGAAGCCATAGCACGAATAGTTAAGGCTTTGGAATCCGAGTCGTCCGAAGACGCCGTCTACTGGAGCGGAAAAGGGTACACCATGAATCAAGGAATTTTATACAAATATGATCCAGAGGGTAATGGAGAGGATGCTCAACTCGTGGTGCCCGAACATGAGTGGGTCAATGTGTTGACAACATATCACGACGACCCCTTGGCTGGACATTACGGGGCGGACAAAACATATCAAAGAATAGCGCGGCGATATTATTGGAAACGAATGCGAAAATACATCGAATCCTATATAAAAAAGTGTTTGCTCTGCCAGCGATACAAACCATCTAACCTAAAGCCCGCTGGACTCCTGCAAACCACAGCGATTAACCAACGATTCGAAACCTTGGCTTTTGATCTATTTGGTCCACTTCCTACAACGGCAACAAACAAGAACTGGATTTTCATTGTCGAAGATATAGCTACTGGTTGGGTGGAATTGTTTGCCTTGGAAACAGCTAATGCAGAGACGTGTGCCACTACTTTCATTAATGAAGTCTTTTTGCGATACGGGATGCCCCGACGGCTGCACAGCGATAATGGACCCCAGTTTGTCAGTGCGGTAATGCAGAAAATGACTTATTGCCTTGGGCTGAAACATACTTTTACCCCAGTATACCATCCTGCAGCTAATCCAGTTGAACGTAAGAATAGAGACCTCAAGACACAATTAGCAATATTGGTGCAAGACAACCACCGAAATTGGTCAGATAAACTCGCATGTATTCGGTTCGCTATGAATACAGCTAATAGTTTAGTAACGGGATATACCCCAGCTTACCTTACCTTCGCTCGCGAACTCCGAACTCCGGATGATATTGAGCACGACCTAAGAGAAGTTGTTCTCTCAGAAAATGTCGTTCCCGAAATCACCCCGAAGTTATTATTGCTGGCTGAAACCCTTAAAAGAGCAAGAGAAGTGAGAGAAGGAAACGAGGAAGATAGAAAGAAACAGGCTGACAACACACGTAGACCAGACCCCAGGTATAAAACAGGTGATCTTGTGATGGCTCAAACGCACTCAGTGAGCAAATCTTCGCAAGGGATGAGTAGCAAGTTTGCACCACGACGCGATGGGCCCTACCTGATCAAATCCAAACAAGGTGCTACGTCATATATACTAGCCAAGGCTGATGAGCCTGATATAATTATTGGTACTTACCATGCTTCAGCTTTAACTCCCTTTATAGATTCTGAGGGTGAAAGGCCCCAACCTCAACAACCGATCAGAAAGAGGGGACGGCCGAGAAAGAATCCAACGGCTAAGACCCAGATATCGAAGGGACGCCCTCGTGGTCGACCAAAGAAGAACTGACCCAAATCATAATATGTTACTTAGAACTGTCCTACTCGTCGAGACGTCTTCGTGGACATAGGGGGAGACTGTAACACAAAGAATCTCACCCAGCGTTCAACACACGCATTAGTACCCCAGGCAGATAACAGATGGCGCTGTATAGATACGTAGAAGCACACAGCTTCCTGAATCGCGCTATCGTTGTGTTGCGCATTCTAAGTAAGGGTCTAGGAACAGTTTGATTTTAATAATTCGAGTCAGTAGGCTTACGCTATCCTCATAGACGGTTCCCCGGCTTTTGGATAGTTAACAGCACCTACAAGGATATTCGTTGTGGACGGTTTCCCGGCCCTCTGAAAATCCCGTCTAGTACCTATCCCGTGTAACTTACAGTAATATAATAAATACTGTTTGTCACTATATCGCCTTTTACTTTACACCGCCTCCCGCCCCGCTACGGTCTTACAAAATAGAATAAATTATTTAAATATTTTACCTTTAAGTCCAAAGTTTGCTTTAATTTTAAGTTACAATGTTGTTTCCTACAGTGCTTTTTTTAAAAACATATTCGATACTCGTTTAAAAATGCAATATTTATTACCTACTAAAGGTGTGAAAGTTATTGTGTAAGTTATGATCTTTTTTAATTTAATAACTTGTACCTACATACAATTGTATGTTACAATTAAATTTAATAGAGTTGGTAATTAATGAAAATTTAATTACTACTAACATTGGGTTATTTTAATTAAGCACGTGTAATGTAAATTGTTTTGCTTCATGTTTCGTGCTACAATAACGCCTTAGCGGATGTTATTTTACAGAAAATCGTTTCTACAACGTGACTATAACCATACGACATTTGCAATTTTGTTATAATCGTGTTTTGTAAGTTAAATTAATCATTCCCTGCTTACTTGAAAAGTGATTGTGAAAAAGTATGTGCTTTATTTGTTTAGATTATAGAGAAAAAATTTAGTATAGACGTATAAAAAAATAGCTTTCATTTTTCGGTTTCCAAGTATCGATATCTCGGAAAGAAGAAAAAATATTCTTTCTTTTCGTCTTATTTCTTCAAGATCTATATAATTCGCCTTCAAAACGTGACGCCGTGGAAACTGTAAAACCCCCTGCCATTATAATTTGGAAGTTGTGTTACATAAAAATTAAAATCACACAAATATTTTATATATTTGTATTCATGCTAGATTAATTTGATGATGTCTTTATGCGGTTAGCGTTTTAGAAGCAGACGCTGCTTAATTAAAACCTAGCAGTTTTCTAATTTCTGATTAATCTACTGCAGCGTAAAGTTTAATTTTGCAGCATATAATTAGCACTAAATAAGCACTTAATTACCTTGCTAACTTAACATACGTCCAGAAAAAAATGTAGACCAAATATTTAAGAACCTCTTTGCAAATAAGTAGTGTTGATTCAGTGGTCGAGATCACAATTATTCTCGGAAAGAGGATAACCTATACGAATATTTATATAGAATGTACCTACCTGTCTATTAAAAAAAAGCCTTTTTCATAAAAGCTATTGACGAATAACTCGTACTCAAATAAAAAAATCTTTGCCAACAGAGGAAAAGAAATAAAGCCTTCTTTGCTATTTGCCTACGTTAAATATAAATTATAGAAAATGTCGAATATTCATATAAAATAACTTACGGTTATGTTGAAAAAGCAATTCCTTTTATTTTCAACTGTGCAAGTTTTAATTAATTTGTAGAGCTCCAAGTATGAGTAAATTTGCATAGTACGTATACTATCTCAACTCTAGTGTATTAATCTACAAGTGCTATAAGAAATTAAGAACGTTAAATGGATTGGACTGTTAATCTGATTGTAGGAATTTACATTATGTTGAAATTATAAATGAAAGGGAGAGTCTCTCCCGTGACCATGATTGCTGTAAAGCATTCGCGAAACGTCGGGAACCAAAAATCAAAATAAATCCGCGTCAAAATCCGAAAAGATAGTTTCATTTATGTCAATAGTTCGCGTAAACCTAAGAAAGTATTATATGATGAAATTGTTAACAACTGATATTATGTCTTAGAAGCTTTTTAAACAACCGACTAAGTTATTTTAAAAAAGTAATAGTTTTTACTTACTACATAGCCATCGCATTTCATCATTGCAATTGACGCAAGCATCAACATTGATGGAAGAGTTAAGTTTTTTTATTATAAAAATGTATTATTATCGTATATAGTACGAGTATATAGCGTGAGTGAAATTGTATGGGGTTTATTATTTACAGCTAAGAGAACGAAAACTAAGAAATATTATACAATACACATAAACAGCTTTTTTTCAGATATTATGACTAATAAATGAATATTGATGTACCAAAAAACCTTTTTTTAATATATATCAATAAGCACAAAGCTTTATTAGCGATGGAATTGGAAATTGAAATTCGCTATTAACATTGCAATGTGACGTTAAATATATCAGATTGTTTGTGGTTGGAAAAATAAAATGGAAAGCTTAATCACTGGACTGCTATTTAGTAATACAATTAATCCAATAAAGTTATTTATTATAGTAAATTATATTCAACTATTATATAAAAGCTTATTTGATGTTCAGTTGATAATTGATATTCATATAGAAATTATCTGAGCTTTCAATGAAAGTAACTTAATGTTCCTAAAAACCCCAGGGGATCGCGACTCACACGTTGAAAAACCCTGATCTAGATGAATGATTGTATTTCTGCTGTAAAAACTGTGACTTATAATTTCGAGAGCGGTTTTCATTAATACACTTCACATAATAATTAAAATATGTTTGCGGCTTTAACTATTAAGTTACATTGAGCCCTAACGAAATAGCACTCCGGTTAATTGTTGTTTAGTTAATTAAGACAGTGTTACTAGGTTTGTATCCCTCCGTAAACTTGCTATCGGATCAAAGTTTTCAACAGAATATGGTACCATAATAGAGTCTATTTGGTATAGAAACTTGCAAAGTTTTATTACATACATAATTATAACAAATATTTTGTTCACGTATTATTAGAATAGCTACTTATATTTTGTACTTTTATCTTATGTTTTAAATTAAATCAAAGCCTTTTAATTAATCATTTTATTGAACAATGGATCGATCGCTTTATTTATTTCTGCAGACTAAGAGCGAGCAACAAAAAAATTACATATATTTTATACTATTTTCTTACCATATGTGTTGCAAACTTAAATAAATCAACTTTAAATGGTAGAATCGAATAAAGTATTACATAGTATTTGAACATTTACATATATGTATGTTTAAAGTTAAACCCTAAATACACAAAGAGCTTTTAACTTTAATTTATCATCACAAGTGATTTAAGAATTAAGTCAACTCAAGGTGTTTGATTAAACCGGTCACAGGTGCCCCAAATCCCTTCGGGCGGCCGAAACTTGGAATGACATAAAGTTTTACTTCTCACGAGGGAATTTAAATTGGATCCTACTATTTTATTCCTTTAAAATACGGAAGTGTCGAAATATGATTAAAACAAACTATTAAATATGATTTTCTAAGCTGTTGGCACTACCTTCTTTGCGTAGACACAGTCTCGTCGTCGATATAGTCGTGAAATAAATAAATAAATTCATAATTGGTTTTTAACTAAATAGAAGAATGAAGGAGATTTTTAAAATTTATCTTATTTACACTTGAAGAGCAAGAGATTTTTTTATTTATTTTATTCTTATCCAGCGACTAACCCCCACTTTGCTCGGGTTCTTCCTTAGATTTAGCGCGAGTTTCACTAGTTATACATATAAACCTTCCTCTTAAATCACTCTATCTATTAAAGAAAACCGCATCAAAATCCGTTGCGTAGCCTAGTGTTTTAAAGATCTAATCTAAACATACATAGGCACAGACAGACAGCGGTAAGCAACTTTGTTTTATACTATATAGTGATACTTCTACCCTTTTTTCGCCTACTTCCTACCTGTATTAGTTTACTGAAATGTTCAAAATGTATTTAGAAAAATATAATAGTTATTTATTTGTAAATAGAAATTTTATACTCACACATTACTCACACTATTTTGGCGTTCTGTATATTTATATTCTCATTGAGTCATTGAGTTATATAACAGGAAAATGAGAACAAAACCAAATACTAAAATCCTAGCTAACCTCCTTTATTGCTTTGTCATAATCCTCACATGGAATACAATCAGCCGTCTTAAGATTTCATCTCATTAGTTCCGTAATTATTTATTATTTGCCGCACGCCATTATTTTCTTGACCAAAATAATGGCAATAACAAGTTCATTATTATTTATATATTTATAATATGTATGTACTTAAAATTATATATGTGCAGTATATCAACAATCTGGTATCACTAAGATAAGCCTCGTAGCTTACCACGGAACTAGATGGTGCTGTGTGTAATAATGTCCCAACATATTTTCTATATTCGATATTGCTCGTAGAAAAAGTAGAAAAAATGTTAGAATGATAAAGTATATTAATCACAACTCTGTGACATGTTATTTAATAAACTTAACCATAAAATTGCCAAAAACCGTTAAACAGCGCCATCTAGTTCCGTGGTAAGCTACGAGGCTTGTGTTACGGATACCAGATAGCTTATACACTATACATATTATAAATTGTTAATTTACTTATTAATAAATTATTTATATTAATATCAATGACTGGAGTCAAAACATTCGTGCTCAACAAAAGAATGTACCCAGCGGGACTTGAACCCACGAACGCTAGCGCAGCAAGTAGGGTCACTACAAACTGCACCAAACGCGTCGTCAGATTAAATCATAGAGTATATTGATACATATGATTAAATTTAAAGAAATTAAGTGCGTAGTAAATAGTTTTTCCGATTTCCATTTAATTAATATGGATAGTTCAATAAAAACATCAATGAAACAGACATTCAATCAACGCCTAACGATAATCGTAAAGAACAATGCGTCGATACAAAGTCAGCCAATAATATTGCCGACCAGGATTAAGGGACGTTTCCTCTAAGAACTTTATCTCCTACAATTTTCTAAGACGTATTCTGTAGATGAAATGATATTTCAAAGGTCATGTCAGCATAAAATAGCGAAACACTCTGCTGAATGGCTGCAATATTTCTAAGAAAATTCTAGCAATACGGAGAGAGGGATCGGTTTTAAAGAGTTGTAATTTGTACTAAAAGCTTAGACGAGGCTTTTTCTATTTGGGTTTGACCTTATTTGAATATTTACTACTTTGTATTGTGTTGACTAGTGAATTTTAATATATTTTATTTCTGATTTTATTTATATATTTTTACTGTGTTATGGTTAAATATTTATTTTTATTAAAAATATAAAAATAGACAAATGTACAAAATATACAACATTTCATCATCTTCAGCCCTTTGTTAACGTCCCACTGCTGGGCAAGGGCCTCTCTTAGTACGAGACCAGACCATTGTCCACCGCGCTGGCCTAGTGCGTGTTGGCGACTTCACATGTCTTTCAAAAACTTGATGGGTTTTTCTCAGACATGCAGGTTTCCTGAAGATGTTTTCCTGCATATGATTTGCACATGAAAATATTAGAGGTGCGAAAATCGGATTTGAACCCGCATCACTCGGTAATCCAAGCGAGCGCGTTACCGCTGGGCTACCACTGCCTACTGCATTTAATACAGCACTTAATAAATCTAAAACACGTACGACCTACATGTTAATTAGGATAAAGTGATCGTCGCCTAATATTGTTAAAAAAATATATATTTGAATAGCGTAAAACAAATGCAGACGAAATTGTGAACAGCCAGAGTACAGTAATGTACCGGGCTAAATGGTCTGTTCCTAAAATGGACTTGAGAATGCTTTAAAGTGAAGTACATTTAAGCTTTTACGATTTACAAAAATATATACCTAAATGAAAATACACTTGTATTTCCTAGCTAATGTGAAAATGACTTTTACCCTTAAAAATGTTGAATTCTAAGATTCGTGTTTGAAAAATCAGACATTTGACTATGTTTTCTAAGCAAAGTAGCAAGTGTAGTACCAATGGGGTAATAGTATATAAGAGAGAGGAGAAACTAACAAACAGACAGACAGAATAAATTAAAAAAGGGGTTTTTCTTATTAGTAACGTATATAATTCCATATGCATTTTAAGTCGTTATTTTGATTAAAGTTGTTAGTTGTGATTTTTCAATGAGTGGTGGTAATAAAAAGTACTTACATAACAAAGAAACCGAGCTGATGATCTATGAACTATAAAAACGTCTGTTCCAGTTGCAAGTGTACAAGTGTTACTAAAAGGTATGAACCATGCTTAAACTTTTTAATGTCTTAGTTATTTGGCTATTAGTATAAGGCTTTTTAACGTCCCACTGCTGGGCACTAACCTCCCTTCTAACGAGGCGAATCAGGCCATAGTCCACGATGCTGGCTAGGTGCGGTTTGGACTTCAGATGTCTTTTGAAAACTTGCTAGGTTTTCTCAGACGTGCAGGTTTTCTCTCGGTGGTTCTGTACTGTAAGACATGTGCTATCATGTTGTAAACGATTCACACTTAAAAAAGTTGCAAGACCCGGATTTAAGCCTGCTTTACTCACGATACCAAACCGAGCGCGTTACTACTGGGTTACTTACTGCCTTTTGACTACGTAAAGCAGAATAATCAAAACATTTAAGTTAAATACATATTATAGACTTACAACAACTTACAACTTAAGTATAGGTACTTTTTAGACACATATTCAGAAACCGAAAAATAAAACTATAAGTTCCAAAGTTATATGAAGAAAGTAAT
Source organism: Boloria selene (assembly GCA_905231865.2). NCBI lineage: Eukaryota > Metazoa > Arthropoda > Insecta > Lepidoptera > Nymphalidae > Boloria > Boloria selene. The sequence continues at coordinate 10,876,051 of HG993141.1, forward strand.
CTAGGGACGTGTAATATTACTTACTTTTCGGCTGATATATAAATATACGTACGTTTGAATCAATTTCAATGTCTAGAGACCTAGAGTCTAGACAAAATGAAAATTAAGTTTTTAACAAATGAACATATTTGGTTCTAACTGATATCAATTTTGATTATTTTTATTCCTTTAATTATATAATAATTGTTTCATACAAAATAATATTTTTACTACGTGTAAATTAAAAGAGTACTGCACATAAATTATGATATGTAATGGATGTTATTTAAAGTCAACACGCGATGTCCTAAGTACGCCTGTCGTTCTAAATTTTCTGAAGAGCTCTTCCGTCATTCTGAACGGCTTTTGTTAAGTCACGCCATTATCTATACTCCAGTTAGGTAAAGATATATGATTCGTTTTTTAAATTATAAGATCACATCACATAAAAGTTGAAAAAAAGCACTTATTTTTTGTATACAGGTTTGGAACGATCTCAAAATCAGTACATATATACCTACTATAGTTCCTTTTGTAATATTTTTGTCTGTCTATTTATTTGTTCCGACTAATCTCTGAAACGACCGATTTTGACAGGGGTTTCACTCGTAGATAGCTAATGTAATAAGGAGTAACTTAGGCTACTTTTAATGTATTAGGTGTTGAAAACCGTTTAATTTATATAAACTTGCGTCCAGCAGGGCTGGGTTTGCTAGGCATAAATAAATTGATTGAAAATGGACCATTAGACATATTATATTATATTATATAAATTAAATATATAATATAATATAATATAATATAAAAAAATATATAATATAAATTATATTATATAAAAATATTGAAAGGCATAAAATAGCCATGACACTGATTTAATCTATTCCTTTCAACACATAATATTGGTAATAATCAAAAGGAGAAAGCAATGGGATTTACAGCTCATCGTTTATGATTTCTTCTATACGAAATTGGACCTAAAGTAATAAGTATATAATATGTACATTTAAAAAAAACCTAAATATAAATATTTTTTCTTATATAATATTCTTATATAATAACATCTTGCATGTTGGTTTTGTATGTTGCATCTACGAACGTAGCATTTTTGGTTCAACTAAATAAGCCACTTACACTTTGTTGAAACGTGAGGCGTCCTTAATGTAATTTTACAACGTACTGATATTCCAGGGAAATCATTTATTATGTAAGGATAAGGAGTCCTATGTCAACTATAGATAGTAATCTTAATATTCAGATTACTAGAGCTATTCCATAAATCAAGTTTATTTCTTCGCTGAGTAAAGTTCCTGCGCAAAAGGAAGTAATACACACTTTCACGTTTAAAATATTTTTCATAAACATATTATATACTAGCATTTCCCGCGGTATGGTATCTCGCAGAACTAACGCCCGCCCTTCCCGGTTTTGCAGCATTTTTTATTGATGCTCCTCTCCTATTGGTCATAGCGTGATGTAATATAGCCTATAGCCTTCCTTAATAAATTAACTATCCAACACAAAAATAATTTTTAACCAGTAGTTCCTGAGATTAGCGCGTTCAACCAACTAACCAACCAACCAAACAAACAAACTCTTTAGCTTTATAATATTAATATGGATTAAGAAACTAATAAAAAAGGAGATCACTTAAAAAAATTAAACACCGAGACCGAGTCTGAGTTTTAAAACACGTCGGGGATTGTCATCACATGCTAGTATAAATTGTGGCTAAGTAGGTAACGACATGCGTCGTCGTAAACTTATATGGCATTTGTGATGTAAAACAAAAAAAATATGTATCTAAATTGACACGTTTCAATGATCTAAAGACCATCCATTTAATCTTTGAAATTCTTTCGAAAGTAAACCTCAATTATGTGTTTTAAGTAATATCTTTTGATTTAAAGAAAACGTTTTGCGAAAAAACTCCTGTAAAGGAGTCTTCTTAATAAGGTCCGTTTTTAGACCCGGAACAATAAAAATTCTATCAATTCGAAATAATTTTCTGACTGAAAGCTTTTAGGCGTACCAACACCTTACTATAGAATACAATCAATATTTGTTAAAGTTAAAAAGATGTACTTTCTTAACTAAAGCTTTAGAATAAACTACCAGTTAAATGTAAGTTCATTTGTTTAATATTTTATTTTGATTGTAGATTAGATTTGTTCAAATTGAAGCAAAATAACTGACAAATAATATAATACATGATGTTAACTTAGTTTTACTATAACTTATACTATGTACATAGTGTGTATGTGAACAAAATGCTGGCGCGAATCCAAAACCTATAACAGATAAGTACTGAAAGATCTGAATGTATTTGTTGAAATCGATGTGATTTTGTAGCCGTTATTCAAGTTTATGGGGAATATAAGTTCATTTACATATTCGCAATTCATATTTACCCTAAGTTTAATTTAATATCCTTGATGGAAGCTAGTTATTGCAGTTAGCTCTATCTAGGTAAGATATACCTAGTGAGAGGGTAATTATGTCCGCAAACACTTAAGTACGACGGCTTTACGCTCTTGAAGCACTAAGGTATTATTTATAGCTTAAGTAAGATAGTAGGTTTCTTAATAGGAATAGACAAAAATCTATTAGTCTGTAATCGAACCCAGTACCTCATGATCTGCACGAGTTTATTCAGTTTTTATTTAAATATGTTTATAGATTGTTGTAGACACAAACGACTCTAGATATTAAGATTATAATATGAATCTTATTATTACTACATAGTATAAAACAAAGTCGCTTTTTCTGTCCCTATATCCCTATGTATGCTTAAATCTTTAAAACTACGCAACGTATTTTGATGCGGTTTCTTTTAATAGATAAAGTGATTCAAGAGGAAGGTTTATATGCATAACTAGCGGATCCCGCGGCTTTGCCTGTGCTAAACTTAGGAAAGAGCCCAAGAGTCGCTAGTTATCTAAATAAAATATACAATGGCTCGTATTAAGTACACGTATGTTAGTCAATCTTAGACAAACCTGAAGCCAATAGCCTACGATTCTACTTCGCCCTTATGCAAAAAGTTACGTCATCCTTTTTTTTAACTTTGATCTTGTAAATAAAAAAGTTTCAAGATGACTGTGAGCCACAAAAAATATATTAAAATACTTTTTAGGACTCCGCTCGTAAAGTAACAGGCGTAAAGTATATATACCTGCCAAACTTGCGTTTTTATTTATTTTATTTGCAAAACATGTATATTGTATATGTAAATTCTAACATAAAAGAAACTATTCTGAATACTAGTTGAAAAATAAAAAAGTATGTACCTAGTTTATAACAGAGCGTTTCACTTACATTGCATATTTTATTTTGGACTAGCGACTCACCCTCGCTTTGCTTGGATTTGTTCTTAGATACGTTTAATTTTATTTTTAGCGGAATTCTAATTCTTTTTCTTAAATAATATATCAAAGTCTAATATATAATATATCATATCTATGACATTAGTCGCCTGTTTCAGAGATTAGCTGTAACAGACATATAGAATACATAGAAATTAAAAATTGTATTTTATATTTTTCTTATAAGCTGTTTAAATATGTAGATGTTACAAACACACTTTTCTACTTTATTACCTGTAAATATAAATAATTTTCCTTAGAATATTAAGATAGCTACATTTTAAAATAACTTTTATGTTTAATTTTTATATTTTATTTCTATTTAATATTTTATTTATAAATATATAGGAAAAACACAAGAAAAAGGCTATAAGCCTTCATTCATTCTCGAATCACACATAACTTACATATCATTGCAATGGACTCACGTCTCAACCCTAATTAAACTTCTTAATCCATTCAAAAGTTAGCAGGTCACGTAGAGTTAAGCCTTAAGCAGTAAGCATGCGCTGTATAGACAAAGGGTAATAATTAGTATCCAAGACAAGACGTACCTATATAATTTTAGCTAAATACAAATTAAATTAAACTGTGCAGAAAATTCAAAACTTCAGGAGTCTTGCAAGTGCTTTTTACTATGATATTAAAGATTTAATGATAACAATGAAATATATCAAACAACTTTATTGATAGCGTCTGTCGCGTCAGCTAGTAGGTATATATGTACTCGTAAATAACCTGGCTTTAAACTAGAAGCATTTTTAGGGTTCCGTACCTCAAAAGGTAAAAACGGAACCCTTATAGGATCACTTTGTTGTCCGTCTGTCTGTCTGTCTGTCAAGACCTTTTTTCTCAGGAACGCGTGGAGGTATCAAGCTGAAATTCATATCAAATACTCAAGTCTATGGTCTCTTGGAGCTGTGAAAAAATCAAACTTCTAAGTCAACGCGATCAAAAGATACTCCCGTTTATGCCGCAAATTTTCGACACTCGCAAGGGAATCAAAACCTACAGGGTACTTCCCGTGAACTCAGAATCTTGAAATTTGGTACGAAGCAACGTCTTATAACACAGATAAAGGAAAAATTGCGAAAAGCATAAATTTTTAGTTACATCATATAATAAAAATATTTTTAATAATTTTAAACTTATTACCCCTTTACTCATACACCGTTCCGTACAGGTTTGTACGGAACCCTCGGTGCGCGAGTCTGACTCGCACTTGGCCGAATTTTTTACTATATCGCTATACTATTCGATCGGGGTTGTCCCTTGATTCAGCGCGAATGAAGCCACGAATTAAAATAAATATAATTTCAAAAATTAAAGTAATTTTATAACATTTATATTTGTACAACTTTGTAACGATCCTTGTAACATTGGCTATCTGCGAGTGAAAGTCTCGTCAAAATCGGTTCAGTCGTTTCATATAATACCCGGAACAAACAGACAGATAGACAAAAAATTTAAAAATTGGTTCGTTTGTTGTCAGTATACTTTCAAAAGCTTGTAATTGAAAATTAAAAATAATAAATATACACTCCAATAGTACTTATAAAATGGTATTATGAATTATACTACAATATGATTAGTACTAAATACTACTAAAAGTATATTTTAAATAATATTATTTAAAATATAATATTTTTTATATAAGAGTTGTTAAATTTTAGATATCTAGAATAATGCGGTATAATTTCTTCATTCAGATTGACCCAGTAACCAAGGTGAAGTCGACCGTAATAAATACAGGAACGTGTCATGGAATTAATAATGTTGTAATAACTCTGCTTACTAACTACGGGAAATTGAGACAAAGTGATAGTGCAGTTTTGGATATATGCAACATTTCTTCTCTATGTTTAAAAGCTCCTCGCTTTAATTATGTCATTAACCTATTTTCCTAATCGAAATTTGAAAACGACTAGTTATCTTCTATATATTTAAAAGTGAAAGGTCACGAAATATCGAAACCGCTTGACGTATAAAGATGACATTTAGCAGGGAGGTAGTTTATATTTTGAAGACGTCCAGTAAAAAGCGGATTTTGTAATAGGGCCGGATTAAGGGGGTCTTAGGGCTGTTGTTGCTTGTTTATTTTACTTTATTTTTTTTCTGCTAGAAACTTCATATTTGGCAGGAATCATCTAGGGACAAACATAAGAGAAGCAAGGGTTAGTCGCTTGTCTCCTTTATCTTTCAGAAGTAACATCACATCTTAAGTTTAGTTTACGTATTAATTATTATTAATGCCAATCAGTACTTTACATACAACCCCCGTTATGTACTCGTATATGCTAAGAAATTGAACAGCCGGCATATAAATAAATAAATATGTTGGGACATTATTACACACAGCGCTATCTAGTTCCGTGGTAAGCTACAAAGAAGTTGTGTTACGGATACCAGATAGTTGATAATATAAAGAGACATGTCATAATATAATTCTCCCAATTAATTAATTTATTTTTAATAAATTTTGTATATATTATAGCTAGTTAAGCTTAGTTTAAATAAGTGCTACTTTATTTTAAAGTATCAAAGTTATTGTGATATACGTTCCTAAAAGGATTATTAAGTTGTGTTCGTCGGCTGTCATCGTACAGGTAACGAACTCAAGTTTTAAATTGAATCTTTGTCGTTGTAATTTCTTTCCTTCCTATCATCATAAATTGTTAAGTAAATTAATATAGTTATATTACATTGTTCACACCTCCTGTACACACGTTAGAAATTGTCAATATTATATTTGTTCAATTTTTTTAATAAATAAACATGATGACCCGTGGATCCAAGGCGCGCCAGGCGGAGGAGCAACTCCAGCTGACGCTCCAGGAGCTAAAGACATACAGGATTCAGTGTGAACAATTGCTTAAGGAAAGGGATGACAATGAGAAGGAATTAGAGAAGATTTTCAAAAAAAATACTGATTTGAAAAATGAAATGTCAAAAATGCATACTGAATACACTAATATAATGTATGAAAACTGAAAATCTTCTCAAAATAGGTTTGACCAGTGCAGAGATGAGTATGAGGAAGCCCTCAAACTCAACAGTGATTTGAAACACCAACTGCATGAGGCAAATAAACAAATTGATAATCTTAAAAATGTTAACTATAATCTAACAGCCTCACAAACCCAATGTCTATACAATGAATTGGTTGAGAATGCACCAAACTTAGTATCCTCTGTCTCAAACTTGAAAAATAATATTAGTGTGATAGATTTGACCAGTGATGACTCGAGCACTACCATATCTATGCCGAGTAAAAATAAATTAAAAAAATATATTAAAATTAATAAACAAATAAAAAAGTATCACCAACTCATAAAAACAAAAAATATATATAAAAAGTATAACAACATTTGTAGAGAGAAAATAGCACTCAAAACAAAAATGATATCATACTGTCAAGAAATTAATATTTTAAAAAATGACTATGAGACTGATGTTAGCTCGCTGCAGTCTGAGATTGTAAATTTAAAACAAAGTTTGGAAACATTAACTTCTAAATACAATACTGCTCAGAAAGAAATTGCTGAACACATATCTGCCATGGACGACCTGGTAAAACTTAGTAATAATAATCTTGAACGTTTTGATTCATTTATTAAAAATCATAATTGTGAATGCCATCTTTCAGCCTCAGGTCCAACAGGGCAGATAGATACTAGCTTAACTAGTGAATCCCTTTCTCAGCCTGCGGTGACTCTCACTGACCTCAAATATTATAATGTACAAAAACCTGTACAGTCCATACCTATTCCTAAGGAAACAAAATATTTAAAAATTTACAGTGATGAGCTAGGAAAAGGTATGGGTGTATTATTGAATGATTTTTGTGTGGGACAGAGAGTAATCAATCATTGCATGCCCGGAGCCACTTATAATAATATAGTTAATAGCATTTTGAGTGAGACTCACTGTCCTAACACAACTATTATTTTATTAATTGGGAGAAGGGGTACTGTAAACAAACATTCAATGGAAAATATTTTAAATAAACTGGAACAATTAAATATAAATAAAATTTTATTGTTTACACTACCTTATTTAGCTAAATTGCCACAGGAAAATAGGTTAAGATATGACATAAGTAATTTAATGCACACATTAAGTACTTGTAAGTACTTAAATTTAAATATTAAAAAAAGTAACAAAATTGATGTTATTGACATAAATAATTTATGGAAAAATAATAATTATATGTTGACATATAGTAGGCTGAGCCTACCATATTATTTTAAACGACAGATAGCATCTGTGCTATCTTATTATATACAAACTGACATAGCCAATAATCTGGTTGCTTTGACATCTGCTCCTATTGAGCAAAATTGTATTATGACATCTTGTGATGTGGAATCCGTTCCAAATAAGAATTTAAATTAATTATTAAGACAACAGAGGATACCTCTAGCATATTAAAAAGTAATGACACCAAATCATATAAATGTCATAATAATTTAGTGAAAAATGCCCACATTTGTAAAAAATTAAATAGTGTAAACCTGGTGCACCAAAATATACAGGGCATGTTAGGCAAGGATCTTGAACTGGAGTTATTTATGAATGGCGAAAATATTCATATTTTATGTTTAACAGAACACTGGCTTTGCATTTCCCAGTCCATATTTAACTTCAGCGGTCACCAGGTAGCTAGTATGTTCAACAGAGAAAAAGCTATACGCGGTGGCTCTTTAATAATTATAAATAAACTTTTTAAGTATAAAGAACGTAAAGACATTGTGAGCCTCTCTGTTGAGCAAACTATTGAACTAGCCTGCGTAGAGCTTGAGCACTTCATTGTTGTATGCGTATACAGACCTCCTAGTGGGTTATATGAGTACTTTGAGAAAGTATTGGAAGAAGTTTTGTTAAAATTAAATATTTCTAAAAAGGGTATTATTATATGTGGGGATTTTAATATTAATTTATTAGAAAATTGTAATACAAGTCTCAGATTTAAATCTATGCTTCTATCATATAACCTACATAACTTATTTACTGAACCAACTAGGATCACTGCTACCAGTGCTACATGTATAGATAACATATTTACAAACTGTAAACCAAATTCTAAAGCTATTATTAATAAGTTAAGCTCAGACCATTGTGGCCAGTTTGCTTCTTTTTCTTTTTCTTTAAATGCCAACAAAAATAATTTAAAAAAGTCTTTTATACCTATAAGTACTACACGTATGGAGAAGTTCAGAGGTAATATTGTGGCAAAACTTCCCTATTTATCCTACACTAATGACCCCAACTTCTTATATAACTCCTTATTTAAATTAGTAAAAACTGAGTTTTCTACAATATTTGCTCCTAAAACAGTCAATTCAGGGGGTCTCTTGACATTCGGTGAATGGGCAACTCCTGGCATATACAAGAGCAGGCAAAGGCTATACGAATTGTACAGTGAAAGAGCTTATAATCATAATGTATCGTTTGCTTCTCTTGTAAGTGCCTACTCAAAATTGTTTAGAAGAGTATGTTCCATGGCAAAATCATTATATATTAAAGATAAAATAAAAAATGCTAATGATAAAATCAAAATGACATGGAACATAATTGCCTGTGAAAGTGGAAAAGTCGCAGATCGCAGCTTCGATTTTAAGTTAAATATTAATGATAATTTTATTACCTCAGACCGAGAAGTTGCATCTGAGTTTGAAAAATTTTTCACTAACATTCCACTTTCAACAACGCAATCACTAAATTCGTCTCCCGACATTGCCGAACTTTTGTTAAAGAAAAACGTCAAAGAATGTAATGTTATATTTAAATTTAAACAAGTAAACCCCAAAGATATAATGGTAGCTTTCAGAAGCCTGGACGTCAAGAAAACAGCTGATCTATGGGGTATATCTGTAAAAGTTATTAGCTCGGTAATAGATGTTGTTGCACCTTACCTAGCTACTATATTTAATGGCTGTATAAAACATGGTGTGTTCCCTGATCTAATGAAACACAGTAAAGTCATCCCTATTTTTAAATCAGGTAGTACCCTAGACCCTAATAATTTTAGACCTATTTCGGTACTCCCAACATTTAGTAAAATTTTTGAAAAAATTATACTCGGGCAAATGTTATTGCATTTTAATGCACACAATCTACTTCATAAGAAACAGTTTGGTTTTACGAAAGGTCGCTCCACAGCAGATGCTAGTGTTGAGTTAGTTAAAAATATTTTTGAGGCTTGGGAGAGGTCACAGGATGCTCTTGGGATATTCTGTGACTTATCCAAGGCCTTCGATTGTGTGCATCATGAGACATTGATCAGGAAACTACATCACTATGGAATTAGAAATAAGGCACTCAGCCTCCTGAATTCCTATTTGAGTAATAGAATTCAGAGGGTTGATGTAAATGGTAAGAGATCTCCTGGGGCTCCGTTAGATATGGGTGTTCCACAAGGCTCTATTCTTGGTCCATTTCTCTTCCTAATTTACATAAATGATTTGCCATTCTTTGTACAGGACAAACATGAGTATATGTAATATATAAAGAGTTTGTTTGTTTGTATGTTTGTTTGTTTGTTTGTTTGTTTGTTTGGTTGAACGCGCTAATCTCAGGAACTACTGGTTCGATTGGTTCGAAAAAATCTTTTTGTGTTGGATAATCCGTTTATCGAGGAAGGATAGGCTTTATTATATCACGCTACGACCAATGGGAGTGGAGCATCAATAAAAAAGTAGCAAAAATGGGAAGGGCGGGCGTTAGTTCTGCGAGGTATCATACCGCGCGACTCAGAAAGAAATGGTTTTCGGTCTTTAGAACGTGTGCGAAGCCGCGGGAAATTCTAGTTAGATATAATATAACATTAGGTTTTTACCACGAAATAGTTAATATTCATCTGCTCTGTGGTTTTTACTCACACGTACAATAATTGTCAAAGCGAGATCTTAGCACACGTAGAGTAATTATGTGGCTTGTGGCATTTTGAACTCCTTCTTAATAAACTATGTATATTTGAATACAAAGGAGAACTGGTGGTTAGTAATATACAAAGAGTAATAACTATTAACTATTATTTTAGTGTACATTTTTTTGCGGCAGTCATCACTACATACTTAGTATAAAACAAAGTCGCCTTCTCTGTCCCTATATCCCTATGTATGCTTAAATCTTTAAAACTACGCAACGGATTTTAATGCGGTTTTTTTTTAATAGATAGAGTGATTCAAGAGGAAGGCTTATATGCATAACTAGCGGATCCCGCAGTTTTGCCTGTGCTGAATTTAGGGAAGAGCCCGAGCGAAGCGAGGGCAAGTCACTAGTTATATCTTCTAAAAAGTTTTATAGTGTTCATACTTAACTAGGATATCTTATCCATCCCGAACTAAAAGTAAACTCAGTTTTGTAATGTATATCATTTTTGCATAAACAAATTATTTTCATTCCTTTAAAATTTTTATTCATGTTATAACTCCGCATAAATACCAACACGAATAGACTCAGATTTAATTTGCTGTTTTATACCACATCGTGTGACATCCACTAGCTAATGAAAAAACTTTGCTTATCGTATTAAGAGGGGACTGACTGTTCTACACGCTTCGAGATATGGTTCATTGGGCATATAGTTAACCTAGTTTCAGGATTTTTCCTTTTTTCTGATTAAAAACGTTTGTTATATGCAGGCCCTCATCATTCCTATATTATATTATTATTATTATATTTGGCGATTTGTTTGGTTCAGTATGTAGTGACCCTACTTGCTGTGCCAGCGGTCGCGGGTTCGAGTCCACTGGGGGCATTAATTTGTTAAGCACGAATGTTTGTACCCCAGTCATGGGTTTTTATGCTTAAAATATGTAATACATGTATTTAAAGTTATATATGTGTAGTTTACTAACTATCTGGTATCCGTGGCACAAGCCTCGTAGCTAGATGGCACTGAGTCCTAATAATGTCCCAACATATTTTTTTATACTATGTATATTATATATTATATTGACATATAATGTAAGAATGAATTAATTTGAAGAGTAAAATTTATTTTAACCTGGCAAACCCTATAGAAAAACAGCTGCAAATATCCTGTCACATATTACGCGTAAAACGACAAAAGATTTAATAATAATTAAGGAATATGACAACAGTTGATTAAAATTATTGAAAGTACCTGGCTGATTTAGGGATGTACGAATTGAAATAGATTTGGAGAAAATATTTTACGTGAGAAATACAAAAGATACAAAAATAATCATAAAAAAATTAAAAAGTTGGATCTCAAGCCATGCGCCTAGTAGGTACCGCTTGTTTTAGCTAAAGTTAAGGGCCATGTGATATTTGATATTTTTTGTACAAAATTTGTTATACAAAAATCTTACTTATATTTGATAATCTCATTTTTTTGTCTTTTGCTTAAATACTGTTTACTTGGTTTAGACTGGGCCTAATTCATTTCCTTTGATAAAAATTGAAAACAAGAAAAAAAAGTATCTATTACATATGTAAGGACACGTAATTTAATTTACAAATTGAGAAGCCCAAACTTAAAAGAGCCAGAATTTACTTTGGAATATCGTCGTCTCAACAAATATTTTTATACGGGATAGGGTCTTATTATATCGATGGTTGGCATAATGGTTTAAAGTGCTTTTACCAAGAGAATTATTGTTTGAAATATTTTATTTTGTTTTATTTGTTAGTGATATTATTGTTCCAATGTATGAGAATTAAAATAAATTATACTATTCTGTTGATTGTTGTTTATCCCTAACGGTATAGTATACTGTACTATTATAAGGGGTAACCAAAGATTTTTTTCGGTTAACTTATATTTTTGTGATTTTACATTATAGGCCCGGAACTTTTTCATATTAATACGAATAATATATTAATTAAATACTAAGAAAGTAGAAGTTATACCTACCTATTTATACTAATACTTGAAAATAACTATTATTCTTTTGTTTCAGGTAGTGTGGAAGTGAAACATCAAACAAATCATAAGATAGTTATTAAAACATAAACCAGTGAAGTAGCGCTATAATAGTGACCAATATTTAAAATGAAATTGTGACGTATACGTGGTATATTAAATAGTTTAGTGTACTTTTTCACCACGAGGACGGCCACGAAGCAGAGATGGCTTGGCCTGAAGTTGTGCGATGAGGGAGCTGACGAGGAGGGAATGGACGAGCCGAGTGCTGCCAAGAGGCCCTCTGTACTTACTATAGATAGAGCTGCATTCCTCCTTTTGAGGGTCAAGAGAGCCTTCAAGAAAAAACGGCAACAGCGGAAAGAAAAACAGTGAGTACATACTTTAAGTTATATTTATAGACATATTCATAACCATGAAATTGATTATAAATATGTCTATAAATAAAATTGAAATTAACACACTGTACTGTCTAGTTCCATAGTAAGGTACGTAAAACCAGAAAGATGATACTAAACACGTATAACTCATCTTATAATCACCCATAACCGGAGTGCAAATATTCGTGATCATCACATAAATGCCCTTAGCGGGACTCAAACTTGCGACCATTGGAACAGTAATTACAAAATGAGCCAAACATGTCGTCATATTAGTAACTTATTGTGTGACAAATTTCTAAAGTCGACACAAAACGACATCTTTGGCTCAGTTGGTAGTGGCTCACTTTCTGTGCCAGCGGTCGTTGGTTGATGGTTCTAGTCCCGCTGGGGGCATTCATTTGTTGAGTACGAATGTCTCCAGTCATGGTTTTTATTTATATTATGTATTTATTTAAAGTTATATAATATGTAGTATATCAACTATCTGGTATCCGTAACACAAGCCTCATAGCTTAACACGGAAATAGATAGCGCTGTGTGTAATAATATTCCAACAATGTCCCAAAATGTGCCCCAAGAACTAGACCAACTTGATGATGAATTTCGTAAAGGAGTAAATGACGCCTGTCGGTCTGAATATATTGACCTAGAAATATAAATAAAGCTCATAACAACAAATAAAAGCTTGAAAACGCAGGAGCTTTGTTGTCCTTTTAATAATTCAGAATAATTTATTTTGCATACAATATAAATTATATCATGATTAGAATACTTGTAGTATTCAGCCCTTTTTAACGTCCTACTGCTGAATAATTTGCCAACATATTTATTTCTTTATATTTATAGTCCACTACGCCAATCAAGCGCGGGATGACGGACTGCATATCTTTCGAAAATTTCTTAGGTGCTCTCAGATATGCAAGTATTCTCACAATGATGTACTTTACCGTACTACAAAAGGTAATCATGTTGGAATTGATTCGCACAAGAAAACATTAAAGGTGCGTGTCCCGGACCCGCTATTCTCGATTTTCCAAACAAGCTAGTGACCACTGGGCTACCAATGCCTACAGAATTCTTGTACTTTTTCTTATTTATTATTTATTATTATTTCAATTACCCTTTGCCCCCCCACTCACTATATACAAAAATAATATTAGGAATTTTAATTACACCCAAAATGCATATAATTAATATTTAATTTACCTTAAGTTACATATTTACTTGACGTAATTGAATATTCAATGTTCAATGTATTTACAGTGAAACAAATTATTTCATTCTCTCGTTGCTTACATTCAGCAAATTGCGGTGCTGACAACATATCCTTGAAATACGACTCGATTATCTCTCCGTAATGATAGAACGTTAAGGCGCAGATGCCATAAATAAAAATATGAAATTTTTTATATACATATATTGATTATACTTCATTTGTACCCGACTGTAGCAAAGCTTAGAGCCTAAGCACACGACGTATTTTAAGTGCGCAGACAACGCGCCAATGACGCGCGTATACGTGCTTCAAACGAGATTCGAACGCAGCCTTTTAACCTAAGCACACGGGGCGTTCGTGAAACGCGCGTCTACTGCGCGTATACGCGCAGACACAGCGATACAGCGCGATGGAATCGCTCATAACTTGGGCGTTTTGATCAGAAACTTGTGAGCGCGCGCCCCTCCTCCGCCCCTTTGTACGAGCGTTTGTATAAATTCATACGCGCTTTTGTATCGCGTTTTACGCGCGTTTGAAGCAATACAAACGCAACTATCGGCATCTACGGCGCCGAAAGCGCGCGTTCCGGAAACGCGCGTCGTCTGCGCGTTTAAAATACGTCGTGTGCTTAGGCCCTTAAACTAAACGGCTTAACCAATTTTGATAATAAATAAGTCGTTCAAATCGACGCGAGTGTTACAAGGTATAAGGATATCATTAATAATAATAAAAATCCGAATAATCGATTCCGAAATAAATAGATATCAAAATACAAGTGTAATAAATGGACAATTGTAAATTGTTCAGACTTGTTTTTTTATGAATATTTACTATTTCAAATATTGTATAGACGTTTCAATAAGTTTATCACGCATTAAACCTGCGAAACATCAAATGGTCTACTTAGATTTGATGGACGAAGCGCTGTACTGTAGTCTTAACTCTAGTAAAATCCGGGAACTTACAGATGTCTGTGAAAGTTATCTATTGTTTTGAGAAAATACTATAGAAATAAACGCGCAAATCCCAACACAGAAGTATAAAAGTTATGTTCTAATATTCAACTCTAAACATCTTGGCACACTCTAACTAAGACACCAGGAGCAGAGATACTGTAATATGCACCTTTTCTTATATATAAATCTATGGAGATGAGGGACTTGAAGTCGCCTCACGTACAGAGTTTACGTAATCCTCATTGTTGTTCCAAATTGACTTGTCTGTGTATAAAATTCTGGGGGCGCATTTATTCGTTGCGTTCCATTACTTTCTTTATGGCTGGTGATTAGATACAAATAAGTAATATTCTTTTCAACTGACTTTAAAAGAAAGAGACGTTTTGTGTTCGTGAATTAAGGTTCATTGGAATTTGGACTGATGTTTTTATTTTAAAAATGAGATATTATGGCTAAGAGATACTGACATTAAACTATAGTCTGAGCAATAAAATATTGCCTTGTGATAATAGATTAAATGGATCCCAAATTAAGACCCAAAGTCCCTCACGGATTGCCTTGAAACTTACCATAGTATTTTTGCCGTCACCTGTTACAAGATAGTGCTGCAGCATATGAATTTATGGGTCATTTAACCGTTCGCTATAAAAAAATTATACAAGTAAATAAATATTAAAATTCTGATAATGTTTTACCGTTGTAAGCTTATGCGAGCATTGTGGCGGGCAAAGGTTAGTAATAAATAAAACTTTACTTTCAGATGTATTATATTATAATATTATAATGGTTTTCGATTCTAATCTTTGCTTATTCTATTTTATTCGATACAATTTTGACTTTTTCCTGAAGAGAGGCATCCTGTATAGTAGTTGACGATAGTGGAGGAACAAAATTATCAGACTTGAATTCGTTTTTGATTTCTTTATCTCCTACTATTTTGATTGCATCTTTTTTGTTGTCAGACACATTTTTTCCTTTCAATTTCAAATTTACTGGTAAAATTCCAGTTTTCTTTGGGAAAAACAATATTTCTACTGCATTAGATTTGACAGGCATAGTAGGTAAACTGGGTCTACTTTGTAAGCTGTCTAGCAAATATGGTAGAAATGATAAACCATGAGCAGCGTTTTGTGAATCGGTAAAAGAATGTTTTTTCTTCGGACTAAATTTCAACACAATATCTTCTTGAAAATGTTCATGTGAATCGCAGCATAATGGGGAAGAAGCTGGTTCTTTGAAGGAAAACAAGTCATTGCTAGATAGGATTTTCTTAAGAAAATCTGAAGGATGATTCAGTGGAGAATCTTTTACATATTTTAGGCTTGAGCATGGACATGGCTCAATAAAAGTTTCTTTTTTTGGACTTAGTAAAAAATTAGATCCATGCAAGCTATCAGATTTCAACGCGTCGATATCTAAAAAAATACACACCTTACAATTCTCTTTTTTTAAGTACCTTTTGTTTATTTAGATATTTTTTAGTTTTTACCTTCTGGGTGAACATTTAAGTAAAATGAAAAGTCCATTTTCCCAAGGTTAACAAGAGAATTGGTAACAGCAGGTAAGGTCTTGAAAGTTTTCCCCACATCACGAGATCTTGCTGAACATATGCAGGCCAGTATATGAATAAGTATATTGAGGTTACCCTTTATTATAACAAAAGCATCATTATAAGATTATAAATTAAAGTATATGAATTATTCTAAAACGGATATACCCATAATTATCAACATTAACTGTACACAAAGTCAAGAAAACAAAACTTCTTAGCTTCCTTTCAATGAATTAAGTCTTAATTAATTTTGGATAATCTCTCGATCTAATTGAGTCTATAAAGCTTATTTATAAGGAGCTATTTAAGTTAAGACGAATAAAAGTTCAATTATAAATTTAGACATAAACAAAAACTTTTAATACCATGATGATGAAGTTGAAACAAAATTTGTAGAATTCGCTTGACACAAGCAATAAGAATAAAGATCCGATTGAAATTCTGTTCAAATCTAATTCTGAACATTTCGCAACATCGATTTAGTCGTTTATTGGATTTGTGTTTTATGGTCTGGCTTGTGTAATACTGAATTTCCGACAGATCGGCACTTTGACTTTTATTTTCCTATACCGAGCCCAGTCACTCCATCAATGTAGATGGACTAAACAAAGTTATATATTTTTACTATATTATTATTATAATTATAATAAAATATATATTAGTTGTTAAAATTATGTTCTTGACAACATTATGATAACATTAATATTTGTTAATATAATAATTAACTTAATTATAACTTATATTTATAAAAACTAAAACAAAATGTTATAAATGATATTTCATTTGAATATTTTATTAGTTGTGTCGTGGTAAAACATAAACATGGAAGGTGAAGTAATACTTTATACTCAACTAGCAGCATTTGCCACGTGTTTCTGAATTATATATGAAAATCAATGATTTTTCAGTAAAAAAAGAAACAATGGGAATAAAAAACAACCAATATTTTAAGTTTATGAATTTTGAAACCATTTTTTTAGTGATCTAATTTTATTTAGGGACTTTTTAAGCGTAATGAAGTTCATCGCGGACCTACATAATATATCGTGACATGATAATTTATATATTATGTTCAATTAATATTGTTAGATACAGTATATAATATTGTTAGTTTTGCGATATGGAGATATAGTGCACTACTTTATTGACAATATTATTTTTTGCCCGCGGCTTCATCCGTGTTGTTCAAATATGTTTTAAAACAAGTCTAAACTCTATTATAACAGTTATAATTTTAAGGTCATTACAGTAAACCGAGAGACAAACTGATTTAGAGACGTACAAATAATAATTTTACTATATAAACAGATTATTGCCCTCCGCACAAGAGCATTCAACTTGCCTGTTACGTCTGTCCGCATGTCTGAAAGTAGTGAATCTTCCACTTCAGTAGCTCATAATAAAATTATGATGCCGACTCATATGTTATTTATTTACTCTAGAATTAAATCTATACTATATATAATAAAGTTCGTTTGATTGTTTGGACGTGCTCTGGAACTACCAGCTGGTTTTATGTTTGCATTTGATTGCTGAATTTTCGAGGAAGATTTAGGCTGTTTAAGATTACGCTGCGGCTTTTAAGTAAATGTTAATATACATAAATAGATTATTTATACTAATGGAGTTGTAGGAAAAGCTAGCATTGTATAAATTACTTAAAACTATATATCGGATGTCGTTTTAAGATATTTATATTATTATTTTTTCTTAAATAAACCTTTAAAAATTGTTGTTTTTAAACATTTTTACAATTTCGTTGAATTATATTAAGACAGTACACATTTTTAAGTTCGACCTAGCTTCACTCCGGTGCAAACTGCTATTTTAATAAATATTAAAAAAAACAATGCATATGGCTTTTTGGTGACACTTAAGAAAATTATAGTTTTCAATAAAAGTTTCCGAAAAACATAAGTTGCAATAAATTTTCCTACGACGTTAAATAAAAGCGATTAATCATAAACAATAATTTTATTAGACGCCTGTGAATATCTTGTAATGCTCCAAAGAGACCGTACTTAAACGTTTTCTGTTTTATGGCCCATTGAAGTGTCCCAGTGAGGTTTATCCCTATTTTGAGAGGAATGCGTGTAGCGGGTTTGTGTTGCAGGGACGATAAAATTCATTTAAATTGTATTTATTTATAAACGTCGATTTCAGTAACGGCTCGTAAAACTCCGCTTGCCTTATTGCCAGTTGGAACAGCTAAACGCACGAATGGCACTCACGTATTTGCCACTCGCTATTCTGGTATGTCAATTATATGATCCATGTTTAAAACTTATTATTATTTATTTATTTTGTTATTATTTTATTTATTTATTTTATGTAATTTCATTTTTCGATAAATTTCGAAATTCGGTTGTAATATGGTATTCAATTCTTAAAATAAATCACAATTTTATTATGCCTTTTTAGTGTTTTTTTTTATTTAAATGAACTGAACTGGACTCTCAACTTGTCTAAGGCTATGTATAGTTTAAATTAACTGAACTGAACTGAAAAGCATAAAAGATCACGAATAATTTTATTATTTTTAATTTTTCCTTTTCTTTTTCTCTTCTTATGGTCTTTTCGTGGATTTACAGCAAACTCACTAAGTTTTCCAGACCCCGCCAATGTCAACTGTAAATTCGTTTAAAATGTAAATCTGGCACAATTTGCTAAACGTCTTAACAATGTTGAGAATACAAATGATCTCAAGTGAATTGATTTACAGTAACGCTTGCCCACAAATGATGTTATTTTAACAGACACTTTTTTGTCAAATCGAGGCTTTTCTTATTATATTTTTTATAACAATATATTGAATGTTATGTATATTTTAGTAATTTAAATAGCAAAATTTAAATATAATAAATTTATCTAATATATACAACAGGTACTGTCGAATAGTGTTCTGAGCGGCGATACTAACAGCACTGTCGGGCCTCCAACGGTTGCTAAAGCAATCTTAGACCCTAAAAGACGAAACAACTTAGTCGATGAAGCATTTTTAGAGCAAAAGGACGTCTTATTAGATATGGTAACTACGTATAGGTTTAAACTAAATATACACGGTCAAAAGCAATATTATACAAATAACCCAATTTCTTACAGCTGGAGGCAAAACTAAAAGAAGTACGAGATAAAAAGAAGAAAAAACCAGATCGTGTTGAGAATAGCAATGTAGTTGTAGAACCTATTAAATGTGAAATATTACCGAAAAGCGCAGACTTAGATATAAACGGAAACGGTATAATATCAGTTGGCAAAGCAGATGTACACTTAAAGTTTGGAGAATCTGGTAATTTTATTTGCTAATTCGACTTAATACTGAGATATTTCAATATTACTATACAGAAGTAAATATTTTAGGTAATAGCACATTAAATCTAAATGCTTCTGGAATATCTAATATAGGAAAAACTTCTCTTAATCTAGAAATTGGCGATGGTACATTACATATTCCTAGCCTAAACAATCTATTTTCTGGTGAGTAATTTACTTTATATAAAAAACTGTGCTTTAAACAAAATTTAATAAATTCTTATAATGGTACATTTCAAGGTTCCCAGTTACTCAGAAATCCTTGTGAAAAGCAAGACAAAATTGTAAATGCTATTGAAAATAATAGTAGTGCATATAATGTTAGCTACAATGAAAACATGTTTAGAAGAAGCCTAGAGGTTAACGATTCTCTTGCAAATCTTGGTATTAGTAATCCTAACAGTTCATCTAACATGATGTCTAATAATGCGATGAATCAAACTGTTGATATGCCGGCGACAATATTAGATCACAATTTTACAACTCAAAATAATGACAACATTGGTAATATGTAAAAAATAAATGAATGAATAAATTAATATGATAAATACTTTTAATCTTTTATTTTTTTTTGTTACACAAGTTATTATTAAATGGCAATAAGTACATAAAATGAACTGTGGTTTTACCTGTAATTCAATATCCAGTTCTTAAAAAATTTAATAAAGTTTTTTTAATCGTCATTGAAGACAATTGTTTACAACAATTATTTATACTTGAACCAAAAATACCTATTTTATTATTAAAAAAATATTGTAAATTTTCATATAATAAACGTCCAAATTGCTACAACAATGGGTTACAATGTTATTCCTTGCTCACTTGGGCTTATTATAAAATCTCTGCCTATGAAAATTCCCTGGCTTACCGGTAGATATATTTCAAATGATTTATGCGCCAGGAACTCCGGAATCTCAGCATTATACAAATGCCTTTGTAAAAATGTAAGTACAAAATTGTAAATTGAAAAGGGGATAAAGAATGCATATTATTTTTTCAGATTTACGCAAATATACATAGTGTAAATAAAAAAAAAATCTTTTTTTCATCGTTTTTTTTAATTAAGTTTTACACATTTTTTAGTCGCCGAAGCGACATCACAACTTTCCGTGTAAGTTGCCACTGAGATTGTCACGACAAAGATCCAAAACTCGAACTCAAGACCTTACAATCTGCAACACTTGGTACCTCTAAGTGACTGGACTATTATTTTAGAGTAGAGTATTAAAAGCTTGAAGATCTAATAACATTTTTGTCCAGCTGCCGCTTCAAACTAGGAAGTGGGTCTTTAACTCAAACAAGATTTGATTATTATAGACAGACTCCAGAACAGTACGTAAAATAAAACACCACAATACTAAATTAAGATTTAACGACTAACTTAATGCTCTAGTCTCAACTCTCAATCTGTCGCATCGTAAAAAATATATCTCAGCGTTTTTCCCCTAATACGCTATAAAGAAATATAATTTGAAAACATTTATTACTTTATATTTAAACAAGGACTTGCTTTGCTCATGATCCCTGTTGTTTGTTAGTATATGTACATTCTTTAATGAGTTTCAAATGTTAACCCTCAATTTAAGAAGACAGTGGCAGCCCAGTGGTAACACGCTCGCTTGTATATTCGAGTGATGCGGGTTCAAATCCGGGTGTCTTACGGTCAAGGAAAACACAGTGAAGAAACCTGCATGTCTGAGAGAACCTCGTAACTTTTGGAAAGACATGTGAAGTCTTAATATTTTCCAGTTTGTTTCATGTTTTTAAAATATTTTGTATCATTATGTCAGACGGTCATTCATATTAAATTTATCCCTGGGATTTTCTTGTTCGCCAGTGGACATTTATTTTGCACTTTAAACGATGATACAGAAAATGTTGTGTCATACTTATAAAAAATTCATGAGATTTTATATAGCAATAAATAAAAGTAATTTCTTTTAAAGGAAAAAGTTGCGGAAAAACTACTCGTAGATAAAAAGTAAACCCTTGAAATAATAATTATTGTACAACATATAACTACTGTACAAACATTCGAATATATAACAAAAAAATAATAACAATTGAATGCCCCTAGCGAAACTCGAACCCGCGACCGCTGGCGCAGGTACTAAGGTCACAACAAACTGAGCCAAAAGTGTCGTCATCAAAGATGCATATTATGATAATAGTACAGTAAATAAAGCCGTTTTTTTGGTCAACCTAGCACTAAATTTCCGATCCAATTTTAAGTTTTTTAGGTTAAGGGTCACTTACTGACCATAAAAACACAAAATGCTGACAGATCCAGGATCCAGGAGCTTCGATCGCAATCTTGAAGAAAAGTTTTTCTAGGAAATCCCATTAGTAATAGGAAAACACGAGGCAGAAACTAGTATATTATTATTAAATTGTCATCTAATATATAAAATACTAGCTGACCCGTGCCCACTTCGTTAGGCATAATATTAATAATTCTTTTTTAGTAGAGTGTTTAAATAATTTAAATTATTTTATTAATATTAAAAATTAAAAATTAAATTATCTATACTAATATTAAAAAAACTACTTTTTGTAACTTAAATATAAAAGTTAGACATATGCTGTCGTTGACTTTTTTGTAGGCATTTTCAAGCTCCATATCTTTTCTCTAGAACTCAAAAATATATCTTTCATAGTTAAGGCAGCGTTCGTAAGAAACGCTTTCATTCGACCGTTTTTTCTCCGATTCACTTTGCAAAACGGACTACCACGTAAAAGCCTTTTTATTTTTCGGTTTTTTATATAGCCTATGACACTCAGCAATAATGTGGCTTTCTATTGGTGAAAGAATTTTTAAAATCGGTTCAGTAGATCCCGAGATTACCCCTTACAATTTAACAAATAAACAAACTTTCTTCTTCTTAGTCGTTCGCTCTTGACAGAGTGGTCGTGGTTGAAGATGATGCATTTTCTCTGGCTAATGTAGCTCCTGCGATGTGCCTCCACTTGTTACGGTCTTCAGCGTCTCGGGAGCACTGGACTATGGAGTTTTGTGTTGTAGCTTTTATAAGGTCTGTCCAACGCGTGGGTGATCGACCGCGTGACCGCTTGCCTTCTACTTGCCCCTGGACAACGAGTCGTTCCATAGAGTGCTCATTTCGAACAATGTGTCCGAAGTATTTGATGATTCGTCTCTGCACAGTGGACGATAATCTCTGTTTGATGTTAAGTTCCTCTAAAATCGAAATGTTGGTTCGAAACGCTGTCCAAGGGATTCGCAGCAGTCGTCGCCAGCACCACATTTCAAGTGCATCGATTTTTTGACGGTCTTTCGAGCGAATCGTCCATGTTTCAGCGCCATAGAGAAATATTGGGAAGACTAAACTTCTCATAAGGCGGATTTTCGTGGCTTTGGTGATATTGCGGTTGCACCAGACTCTTTTTAGCCTATAAACAAACTTTACTTCTTTATAATATTAGTATAGATAAGTCGTAAGCTATTTTTTATTTCCCCAGGACCTAGGTGATAAAGGATGCCTTGCAATTTTCAATTTAGGTAGCGCCAAATTAGGTTTTCCTGTTTAGAACGCGGGCAGAGGCGTGGGAATTGCTAGTATTATTGTTACTATCTATAATTGAAAACCTAACAAGTGACAACAAGAAATGTGAAGTCCGCCAACTCGCGCTAAGCTAGCGCGGTGGACTATGGCCTGATCCCCTCGTACTGAAGGAGGCCCGTGCCCAGCAGTGGGACGTTAATAAGGGCTGATGATGATCTATAGTTGATATTTTTGATGATAATTCTTTATTTATGCAGTGCGGCTGCAGCGGCGGCGGCGGCGGCGGAAGCGTTCGCGGGTCGGCGCGGGCCGCCGCCGCTTCTACGCTCGCGGACCCTGCCAGCCATCATCGCGCCTGGATTCTCTATAATGCACGCACAGATTGACCCACAAAGGACTACTGGTAAGAATTTTATTTATAGTTATAACTATTGTATCGGTAATGTCATATTATAAACTTTGTTACTATACAAAAAATTAAATAAAATTTTGCAAACCTATAAGTTATGACTTGAGCATAGCGGTTTTATTTCGGGATTATTAATGATACATTGTGTTTCTGCTTAAAAATATACACATAGTTTTATATATAGTTGAATGATAGATTGAAATAATCGTTAGTACTTATAGGTATAATCGGAGGACCAGATTAATGTTTTTACATCATAAATATTAAAGTAGGTTGACCCTTTCTCACCTAAAATTTTACAGTGCTCTATTTATTTTATTACAGAACTCATTTTATTCAGTCATTGGAGGCAGATAATCTACAAGTATATAATATAAGTCAATTGCTCTTTGTAAATTTCGGCTGAAACTATAAAACAGCTGAACCGAACCTTTGAATAATTCTTATTTGTTTTATATGATAATATGATTCATGGATGGTTTAAAACTTGACGACACGTTTGGCTTGACGACACGTTTGGCTCAGTGGGTAGTGACCCTGCTTTCTGCGCCAGCGGTCGCGGGTTCGAGTCCCGCTGGGGGCATACATTTGTTGAGCACGAATGTTTGTACTCCAGTCATGGATGTTTATATTTATAATATGTATGTATTTAAACTTATATATGTGTAGTATATCAACCATCTAGTGTCCATACCACAAGGCTCGTACCTTATCGTGGAACTAGATAGTGCTGTGTGTAAATGTCCCAACATATTTATTTATTTATTTATTTAAAAATAAAAATATACAGAAAAAAATCAAATGGAAATACAAAAAAAATGATATTTTTATTTTATATGGGAGTCAAAGAAAAAGTTAAAACCTAGTTTACCTAGGGACAAACCTGCGAGATCCGAGGGTAAATAAATATAACGAGTACATTATATAATTATTATATTTATTGGATTAAAAATTACATGTAGAGCCAGATTTATGGGTGGATGTATTTAAAGTTGAACTTTCCTAAATAAAATAGATGTAAATTTTGATATGTGAATTCCCTTTATCTGACTTTTTACTTATATATAGTGTACATAATATTGAAATCATATCGGCTTAATCCAAAGGCGTCATCTCATTTGCATGATGTAATACAAAGGTTTATAGTATGGCCTCGGTTAAAGATCCGCTAAGACGGTGTCATCTTTACTGATTAGGATAACAATAATTTAGCATACTAATTAATACTGACTAAATGAGGCTTGTCATTGTTTAGTTAAACTTTCATCAAAGGTAAAAGATCTATAATGTATCTGTCCGCAGAACTCATTCAAGAAAATCATAATTAACATTAATGACTTGCGTTTGGACGCGACTTTTCTCATGTTATCATATAACGTATGTACAAATTCGGAATCGTGGAAGGAGCATATTTTTTCCAAATTCCAAGTGTCTGAGATTTGATTGATCAGTGATCTCACTTTTATAATTATAATTATTTTTTTTACTATATAATATACGTATCTATCTTCCTATTTCATCTATCAAGTTATATTGACATGTTTTGAAGCTTTTGAGTATTTAGTCGAGACATAAAGATTAAAAACCTTACGCTGTATACTCGTACTTGTATAAAACTGTTAATGTTTCAATATCGAGTACATACGTACTAATTCAGAAGTACAGTCACATTCAGTTTAACAGCCTGTAAACCTACTAGTCTTTAGGTCTAGAGCTATTCCAAACAGCCAATAAACTGTCAAGTGTCTAGGTTTATTGCATGTGTAGAGCTTTGTTTATGAGACTAATAGTATAAATAAGGATTCTCGTATAAATACTTTAAGTATTCGACTATAGGTCGTTTCAACGAATAGTACCTATGGCGTTATGTTGGCTACTCTGTCTTTCAAAGTAATTGTAAAAGTAATTTCATTATATTGAGTGAAATTCGTAATCATTAGAAAACAATAATTGATTTTTTTTGTAAATATAAAGAATCTAACTAAAAACATAATTAAAATCACCATTACTTTGAGGTAGGTTATTATAGGTAATGTCAAATGTGGCAAAACTGGAAAACATCGCTGCCAACATAACACGATAGGTACTATTCGCGAAATAAACTATAGACCAAGTCCTCATAGCGTTTTCTGCCCACATAGCGTTGGAATAAAGTACCTATGATGTAGGTTATGTGTTTATATGGCCCATCTATACATTTATCATTGTAAGTCCTTATCATATGCATGTTTTATAAGCTCTACTTAGGGTTATCTAATGGTAATGGGTCTTAACTCTTCTCCTTAAAAGAAAAGTCACTTGAGACAGTGTCTTTTAGAGACGACATGTATCGTCTTATTGTTAGACGGAAAAAAGTGTTAAAATTTTCGTAATATAAATAGAATTCAAATATCATATCAATCACTATAATTTATTTATGCTAAACATTATTAATAGCATTGATTCAGTCGAGTTTTAAAGAGAATTGTCAGCGGCTTCTCATTCCTCTATTATCTAACATAAATTATTTAAAAAGCCATAAAAATATGGCGGTCTTATAGGTCTTTTGATATTAATATTGTTCCATATGAAACTAATAGTGCTATAATAGTTTAGTCATAAAGGCTTATGGGGCGGTTTGGAACGAGTTCAAAAGTATGCCCTCGCGTGCTCTAAAGCTGTTTCGCCGGCGTTATCCAGACGGCATTCTAAATGCACGCAATATAAAGGTACTAACAGACGATTCAATATTATCTTTAGGAAAATTAAGAAATAATATTTACATTTAATTTTTAATATTATTATAGCTCATTACCGCTTTAACAGAATTTTAGCTAGATTTTAGCTCACGCCTGAAACATTTAATTTTATGTGGGGATTTTATGGGAATAGATATATATACCGTTTAGCTTACTATACAATTATTTGCAAATAACATTAACTTTTACTTTACTCAGGCACACAGTAGTACTGCGCGCCATCCGGTACTTTTACACGTCGCCAACCAACAGTGAAGTTCTCTAAAATACTAAGAACTGGGCCAAACAACCAAAAACACACTTCCAAATTACTTACTTAGAAAGTAAGCATTAAAAGCCATTATGCAGAAACCTTCAATATTAGCGCAAAATGAAGATCGCAAAGCCTAGTGGCGTAAGTTATTGGTTATTTAATTACGAACTAAAGCTATTTAATTGTAGAGGACAGAGGTTGCAAATTTATTTTTTGATGTGTTATCTTCAAATTATATATTTTAATTAATTAAATGAAAGTTTGAAATCTAATGCGATTTACTTTGAATCTTTGTTTGTTTTTAAAACTGGTCAACTATTTTCAATATAGGTACTTTGTATACAAAGTTAGTCTCAATGCTGGCGGAAATCTGTGTCAGGACTCCAAACTTATTTAGGTGTTTCAACACCATAGCACTTAAAGATATGATAAATATATATTATTAAATTTTAAAATTATCAACGAATGCGAAATGATTCCTATTAAGCACTAACTTTTTATCGTTAAATAACTAAAATATTTTTAAATGTACGTAATTAATGTATTTTATATCTATATGTATGTACGTAATTATTCTGTTTACCTTAATTAGCGTCGTGTGAAGGCGACTTAAAGTTTAAAACAAGTAAAGTTGTAAATAACACTCCATTTCAGACGTTCAGTTATCTTGGCTGTATTTTTAAATCCTTGGATTTTAACCGCATCAGTTAAATAAACTCTATTCGAATGGAACGAGCGATAACAATTGTCATCTATATAATTTAAAGCTTTTTCTAAGTAAATTATATAATAATAATGATTAAGTAGCAACCCTTTTATTTATAACTAGCAAACATACTACACAACTAGCCGGACCTGCTTCGTTGGGAGTAAGTAAAAATAAATTAAACGGTTTATATAATTTTCTATCTGCTAGTAAAAGTCCCGTCTAAATCGCACTAGCCGTTTCAGAGACAAACAAAATTTTTCGAAATTGTTTTGTACGTACCCGTATATACTTTCATATGCATTTAGTACAAAGCTGTTAATTTGAAATTAAAAACAGACACTTCAATTATATGTAGTATTCATATGTATCGATATAGCTAGTGCCTGTTTCTGCTCGCATAGCTTTTGTATATATATATAACAGGGCAACAATATAAACTGAAAAAGCTGAATCTTTTTTGCTATGTTCGTTAACCCATCTTTCGTTTATTCGTTAACTATCGCTTCGGGTAAAGAACAATAACAGATCTACCCCACGGGAACCCTGCATTTTTTCCATGGACATAAAAGTATTGATGTCCTCCCGACTGATTACGGCAATGGCGGCCAATCTCATGGAGACTAGTCATCTGCGCGGGAGATATTATAGTGCACAAGTGCACTCTCTATACCTTATCACTCTCATATTCCGATGGGACTACTGCTCGACACGACTAGTGAGAGTTAAGGCGCAATACCGACGGATTTACATGCTCTCCGAGGCACGGGGGTGAAACACCGCCAACTTCCGAACTCCAGGCTGTTACTGAAGCTTACGACACAGAAAGACTCAATAACTAAACTTGGCCGGTGGCCCAACCCGGTCCTCGAACCCAGGACCTCTCGGTGTGCCAGCAACTACACCACCGAGGCAGTTAAAGTAAAAGTATTATAAGATATTTAGTATTATGTTATTAGTATAAGTTAAACTATCTCTGTGCCAAACATCAGAGATCCCTTTCGTCTTTCGTTATTGAGTAACAAAAATCCATCATCACAAACTTTCAATATTAGTTTGTTTTAGTCCTTCGTGGTGAAATTGCTGGACTGATTTGGATAAAATTAGCACACAAGTAGAATATGACGTTGGAGTGGGTATACAGTTATGTAGAGACAATATATAATATAAATAATACCGAACCGACCGTCATTCACTAATTTTACTTTGTAATATTTAAATTTCCTGTGTAGGTAGTCCAAATAGCGGAAAAATATGAAAGCATTTCTCTCATACTTTTGTAAAAAATTCGCAACATTTTGATAATTATGAGAATTTCTGTGAAAATAAACAGTATACCTTTTGAGAACACCTCAAGCGTTAAGAGAAGGTCTTTTAGGTGCTTATGACCTCTAAATTGTATGGCCTACTTCATCTTTAAAGCGATCTTATTCATTTAGAATAAACCTCTTTAGTTACACTAGTGCAGCATTCGTTGGTGTCTTCCTTATATTTATTTAGCAATTTAATATAATTACATAGTATATTATAGTGTAGTTATTCTACTGAATCAATTTATTTTTATATAGCCGAAATGCAGAGTGGTTGCAAAGATATATTTTGCTTTACTTGAGTTTAAATTTATATAATTTGATATGATCGACGGTTAAATATAATAATTATAAAGCTAGAGCATTGATAACATGGAATGTCTGCTCAAAATCAGAAATCGAAATCAGAATACATTGTTTTTTTAGATCTCCAGTATATAAAGTACGTATCATCATTTACTATTTACTATACTTATGTATATAATACATGGACTTAATATTTATTACTGTAGGGTGTAGGTACTAGTAGTATAGTTTTTATCCAATAGCTACAACATAGCATCAAAACTATTTGGCAAAAATAATAACGAATATTTAACTAATGCTCGAGTATATTGTTAAGGGACAATATCTAATATTGGAAGACGTGATACGTGACACAAAGAAAAAGAGAGATCCTTTTAGAAAAGGTGCTCGTAAAAATACCACAACTTGTCTCCATAAGTCGAACCTAAAAAAATATTTTTTCAACTTAAGCCTCAAACTCATACAATTGGATTTCCTTTATTTAAACGTTTGTTATACATTGCTATAAAAACTTACGAAAAGTCACTGGTTCGATTTTCTTCACAGTATGTCGTGTCAATTTCAATAAAATTAAATATCTTTAATATATAATATTACATAGAAATATACAGAGTAAAAATAAAATATCTATTTTATTAAAATAATATGTTTTTATTACATCATAGTACTTATGTAAATGTATTATCCCTCGGAAATGCGGCAAAAAATAAAGGCAAGAAATTCTTCCTTACCTCATGAATTGCTAAGTGTTCCCATTTTCTACAATATACTAAATTATTAAACCGACATCAAAAAAGGAGGTATACTCTGTATGTAATATTACTAGACTATCCACATATTATGTATATATGCCCGTCAACGCATTTCTTCAAAAGTAGTAATCTGATCGTGATTATTATTTTTCCTTCCTTACATATATTAATCCAGGAAAAATAAAATATACGGAATTTTATGGTATCTACTTTCATTTTGATTAAAATATATAAATCATTACAATTTTAAATTTAATAATAACTCGCTGGTCAGAAAACGATATTACAAAAAAACCTTTTTTCCTTTTAATAATATGAACTCTGTCCTTTGACCTATTCCCAGAAAAACAATTTCTTTAGAGATTAGGTATAAGTACTCGTACGTTTGTTACTTTGTACATAATGAATAAGATTTTTTCTCCTATTATAAAACATAAATTTAGGAGTTTTTTTGTTTTATTCTATGTTATATTAGTTAAATAAGTAGATTATCATTTTATTGTCAAGTATTTTTAAAAGAGTCATGATGACTATATTAGTTTGCAAGTTTTATACTGCGTATAAATGGCATGCTTTCTGTAATATACCGGGTGTAACATTCAAATGTACAACAACTCAAGAGTACAAGTTTTTTCCTAAATTTATGAATGCAGTTTTTCTTGTTACTGAAATTGATGACATGGTACCTAAGAACAGATCTTCGTATGTCTTGTAGTTTTAGACTTCCATACGGTCAGCATTTGAATGTTACACCTTGTTTTTTTTTATGGTAATAAGTGGTAGTGCCATGCTTGTTACCTTCGGGTAGCAACCGAATGGGCCGGCACGCCCCGTATAGTTCATTAGTACCACTCTCTCACAGAAGACCGGCGTGAAGTGGCAGATATGCCGTCGCGTTTCGTCCGGTGAGTGAGAGTCCGGGAGGCCCACTCTCCTTCCCCCCTCCCTCTTCCCTTCATCTTCCGCCTTCATTCCCCCCTCCCTCCCACTTCCCTCCCTCCTCCATCCCTCCCTTTCCTGAAAGGCCGGCAACGCATCTGCAAGCCTGGCTTGCAGGTGTCCATGGGCGGAGGTGATCACTTTCCATCAGGTGAGCCTCCTGCTCGTTTGCCCCCTTTTTACCATACACCTTGTATGTACATATATTCTATATACAAAAAGTTTCGCTACACCGCTTTTCATGAGTCGTATACCTACTTACTATATTGCTTATACTTACTAATTTCATATCATAGTTACATCATAATAGTATTTTTATATTAATTAATTGCCTCGGTGGTGTAGTGGCTAGCATATACGGTCGCACACCGAAAGGTCCTGGGTGTTCGAGTCCCCCATGCCTCCACTCTTACTGGTCGTGTCGAGTAGTCGTCCCACCTGAATATAAGAGTGATAAGGAATAGAGAGTGTACTTGTGTCTGAGCGTACACTTGAGCACTCTAATATCTCCCGCGCAGATGGCTAGTCTCAATGAGGTTCGCCGCCGTGACCGTACTCGGCCGGGAGGACATCATTTTTATATGGGATTGCTTTCTATATGTGCATTGTGTATTAATAAAAAATGGGAACATTAATTTTGAAAATCACATCACAAAAATATATCAATTTGATAAAATGAGTATAAGTATGTACTATATTCTACGTCGATAACGGCGACTTGTAACTGTTTTCCAAAAATGCAAAATGTTGTAATTCATACTCCGCTCCCATTGCTCGTAGCGTGATGTAATAAAGCCTAAGCCTTCCTCGATAAAGGGACTATCCATTACTAAAAGATTTTTTCAATTCGGACTAGTAGTTCCTGAGATTAGCACGTTCAACCAAACAAACAAACAAACTCTTCAGCTTTTTAATATTAAGTATAGATTTTTAATCTTAGTTCTTCGCTATTGTTCGCGCCCTGACTATGATCTTTTCTAGTACGTACTATACATATTTTTCTTTCATTTATTTAATAAGAAAACCGAAATGTCTAGAATCGAAGCTGTATTTTACGATGCTATCAAGGTAAATGCCACAGACCACATTAAAACGAAACAAGTTCCAACGGGCGTGTTTAATTGTGTAGAAAATGTAGTAGTGCATTGGTCACGAAAAACTCTTTGGAACACCGCCAACCATTAGAAATGCACACAGAATTATATTTGTAGTGCAATTATTTTTATATTTATCTTTCTATGTGTCAAGGCACAGGTATAGTACAAGTGATAGATTTAAATAAAAAAATCCTGATTTAAACTTCTTGCACATCAATACGTTACACATTCAGCGCGCAATTCTTACTAATATTATAAAGTAGAGAAAGTAACTCTGTCTGTCTGTTACGCTTTCACGACAATACTACTGAACCAATTTAAATGAACTTTGGTACACAGATAGGCTGAAAAAGGACATAGGCTACTTTTCAAGGAGAAAAATGGGCTATAATGGGTTAAAATAGAGGCTGAATTGTATGGAAATTGTCTTTTTTAACTTTCGTTTAAAATTAAATTGTAAGTCGTTAGTACGGCATATAAGGCTTTAAGGCATCTTTGTTATTCTGTTCTTTTTTTCTGTTTCACCATCATTCGATAGTAAAACGCTGCTTTGTACGATGATAGCCTTTATAAAATGTAAAAGGCAATCTCGTGCACATTTCTGCGGCACATTGGAATGATCTATTCAGGTGTAATTTATATGTTATAGTAGGTATGTTTCGGAAGTAGGGAAAAAACAAAACTAAGTAACATTCTATAAATAAATGTATATGTAAAAAAGTTACTTTTTTATTCTAACGTCACATTTTTTTACACTTTTTTTCACTACTGCACTAAATTAAGTAGTAATAAGATTGTTAAGGTAAAATATTTTTTTAACTGTTAACAGCCTGCTTGCTGCTGCTAGTCTACCTGGCATTTTCAGGAAATGAGTAAAAACGTCCTTTCATTATCGTATGTTTTCATAATATAAATACTATACCTATATAGTCCTTAGATCTAGCTTATTGTATTTCTTTAGGTGTTTCTAACTAGTCAAGTATACATTTATACATATAAATACTGCCTAGCCTAAATTAAAAAATGTCATTTTACCTTGCCTTGTATTTTTCACGTAACCTTTACTCGACCTTAACCTAACACTTAATTAGATTCAGTAGACTGGGAAAAACAAATAAAATGACGCCGTTTCTTATACGACTAGGATTTTGTGTACATCAATTACGAGACAATGCGTGAAAAGTTTTTTTTTACTATCTCTATACTACAAATATGCCAGTGAACACAACAGTTCTATTCTTCTTCAAGGTGATATCTCGAAATCTCCAATTCCAATTCAAGTTACAAAGGGATGGCAAACTTTGTACGGAAAGTTTTATTTTTGGGAGCTTTAACTTAAAAAGAAGATATTTGTTAAATATCGTTTATGAATAAAAAGCCTATTTCGACACTTCACGAAATTCTCATTTTAGAGGTCACAAAATTAGATTGCAACATAGCTAATAGTTTACGGGTAGTCTCCAATTAAATAAAGAACCGAAAGAAGTTTGGTGACGTCATGTATATTATATATATCCACTAGCAACTCCCGCGGCTTCGCCTGCGTTCTAATCACTATTAATAATATGGATTGGTGGTAGAAATCATAAAAAAATAAAAATAAAAAACTATGTCTAAAAATAAAAATAAAAAATCTGGAGTGGGACACCCTTATGACTTAGGGGAATAAAAATAGCCTACGACCTATTCTCATGTAGGCTAGTTTTTCAAATAATAAATTATATAATACACAAAAAATCATAAAAATTCAAGCCGTTTCGGAGGAGTTCGATAACAAACGCCGACACGAGATTTTTATATATTAGATTTAATGAACGAGTTTCAGTACATATAATATTTAATATATTTCTTCTTCAAGATCAAATATATGGAAATAATACAAATTCTCTCTCCCAGAAAATGCCCTCACAGAATATTTTATAAGAACGAAATTAAATTTATGCAGGCTACGCGTCACTTTATCAATTTGTTTAGGCCGGCAGAAGTACACAGACTGTATACTTATTTTAAAATGGCTTAAGTACTAGCCGTCCTCACTTCGTGTGAGTAAATTTAGTTGTACCATCGTGTGTCATAAAGGAAAAGGAAAGTAGCTCAAATAATTTAAGAGGCTACTTATTGAATTAGTAAATATTTGTTGAATACATAAACTTGTTTTGTTAACGCATCCTCACCGGCAAGAAGGTACTACCTTATAAATGAAAGAGACTGGAGAGACTTATCCTGTGACCATGATTGCTGTAAAGCGTTCGAAACGTCGGGAACCAAAAATCATAATAAATACGCGACAAAATCCGAAAAGATAGTTTCATTTATAATGTCAAATATTCGCATAAACCTAAGAAAGTAAAAGTACTACCTATTAAATACTAACAAACCATCCTCAATCTTATTGAGGATTCGCAGGATTGCTTATACTCATTCAACTACGACGCCCCCACGGCAATTCCGCCGAAGCAGACCACACAGCCAAGTCTCCACAGTCCAGTCTGCTGTCGAAGAACTAGCTGATCCGGTGTGTTTCTTGGCATCGCGCCTGGCTGGATTGCCAGACGCTATTGACACCCCCCACCATGACAAGGTTGATTGATTTCAAGACCTAAATAACGAAGTCAAAAATAAAGCAGGAAGTGAAAGTAAAGGTTATGGAAAATAAGTTCGAAAATTACACCATGTGCAAATGAATGATGAAGCGTCTATCAAAGTTCAAGGGTGATTTCCCTTGACAGTTACATATGAGTGTGCTACGAATACCGTCCATATCATGCCAAGAAATACTTGGTGTTTAATTTTTTTTTTACAATAATCATTATAAGTTTATTCGTTATTTCCTATAATGACTAAGAAATGAAAGAAATTATTATTACAAACATTAAACATACATATTACACACACAATAAAAACAACTTTAAATTTTTTGTCTGTAAGAGGCCGAACTTTTAGATTATTATTTGTCTGTCTGTCTATGACCTCATTACAAGAGAACTATTGGACAAATTTTGATAAAATTTTGTAAGATGATAGGGGGTTATTCATATACGTATAAGGTACTTCTACTGCGGGAAAATATCTTATTTCTAAGTAATTTAATAATAATTAAATAATTTACATTACTATTCAAATGTGAAGGAAATGCCATTATTTTTAAATGTAGCATAAATTTAAATATAATGGCAATTTCTCATCAATCTAAATTTTCTAAAGAAAATCGTCAGTATTACACCTTTATTACATGAATGATTGAAAACATTTTCTTGGCCGACTTCTTCGACATAAAGTTAAAAGTGTCTATTAATTTTAAGATCTAAAGAGCCCTATAAAATTGCTGGTGACAGAATACTCGAGTCGTAAAGACTTCAATATCTTTTAACTGAAAACCACTACATTTTCTTATTTAATTAACTGAGATTGAGTAAAAAAGTAATGATACTCGTAGGTCGTAGACGAGAATATGAAATGGATTGAAAATGCTTATATTTCTTTTATTTTGATTTTAGATTATTAAACACTAGCGACTCACACTTGATTGCTCGGGTTTAGTGCGAGCAAAGCTGCAGGTTCCGCTAGTTAAAATAAATTGAAATATCTAAAATAAAAGTTAAGCTAAGTTACTCCTTATAACATTAGTTATCTGCAAGTGAAAGTCCGGTCAAAATCTGTACAGTCATTCCAAAGATTAGGCGGAACAAACAGACAGACACACAGACTGATAGATAAAAATTTAAAAAAATGATTTTTTATGTTTGTACCGTATATATACTTTCATATGCAATTAGTGAAAAGCTATTAATTTTAAATTAAAAACAGGCACTTCAATTTTATCTTTATATGTATCTATATGTATAGATTTATTATTAACAAAACAGTGATTTAATATAGATTTTCGTTTTGATTAAATAGTTACTTTTATAAAAATCTAATATTAAAAACGATATTGAATAAAATATACCTGCTCATTCACATGTTAAAATCACTTCTATCTGGAGGCAAAGGAAAATCGCATTTGCCTTTCAGTTTAGCAGCCAATGAACACAGTGTGAAATTCCCATTTCTAATAAACGTAACACCTATAAAAATAAAACTACAACAGTTCCTACTTACTTCGAAATCACGTAGAATCGTTGGAAAAATATAAAAAAAATGTTTTTTACACCTATTAGGTAGAGTAAAGCTTTTTTTTCTTTTGTATAAAGAAATTTAGTGTTGAACTTAAAAGTTTCTATGCGTCCCCAGAGTCCTGAAGACTTAGTATCCTTCCTATTTACGATGCTACCTTCTCAACGAACATTAACTTGATTTTTCTTTGTTATTTTTTTCTTTATTTTAAGATATTGCCTTTGTTATTTTTGTTAGTGGCAATGCTTGTCTGTACTTCTATACTAATATTATAAAGAGGAAAGATTTGCATGTAAGTATGTTTG
The DNA here is from genome assembly GCA_905231865.2 of Boloria selene. NCBI lineage: Eukaryota > Metazoa > Arthropoda > Insecta > Lepidoptera > Nymphalidae > Boloria > Boloria selene. The sequence continues at coordinate 10,912,156 of HG993141.1, forward strand.
TAACGAATTGGCTCAAAAAGTACTAGACTGATTTTAAAAATTCTTTACTATTTGAATGCTACATTATCACTGATTAATATAGGCTAGTTTAATTGCAAGAAAAAAATAAGAATCCCTACTAAAACTACAATAACAAGAGAGGAGGAGGAGTGCACGCCGCACATAATATATGAAATAGGTAGCCGCGCGGCTCAAGAGTAGGTATATTAAAGCTGGAGTAATTTTGGAGAATTTTCAACCCAGCGAGTGATCGAATGAAGTTTAGTAGCGATTAAAAAAATGAACGCGGGCGAAGCCGCGGGTATGCTAGTTAAATAATAATATTGTTTAATGTAAATTTTCCAGATTTATTGTTCATCATAAATATTGAATAGATAGTATTGGTATTTAAAACCTATACAAATATAAATACGTTTCTTCATTATTATTGTTCATTATTCACTTAAAATAATGATTATGTACTGAGTATGTACACACAACACGACATAGACGTACTGTCCTGTATATCGTCTCGTTTAAATGGTTAGGAAAATTTTACGCTTGAAAATGGACTGCTATTTCATTTGGATGCTCGGCCAATCGTTGTAAATAGCGTTTAAAGGGTGCACTGTTTATAAATTTATTTTCTTTCATCTGTGCTATACAAAAGCTAATGGCTATTTATATAGAAGAAAATATTTTATTTTTCAAAATAAAAGTGCATCAAAACCGAAAATATGCTCTCATATGATAAAATGAATGAGCCAGCTCTCTTATTACCGGTGCAGTAGACAAGACAGGTGTCCATGGGTTTTAGAAGGTGTTTAGAACGCTTTGATAGTAATAGTCAAGGGTTTACGACAAAGTTAAAATTATTCATTTAATAAATCGCCCTCACTTTGCGAGGCCGATTACGTTTCTTGGCTTTAATGATTATCATAAAAATTTATTTAACACTATATATACATTGGCAGGTAAAAAAATGAGTACTTAAGAAAGTTAGTAAAATATTTATATATTCTTTACTTGAGAAATGGTTTATTCTTCGTACATATTCTTCGAACATGAAAAAAGTATGCTAGGTTAGGTTAGGTTAGGTTAGGTAGGTAGGTAGGTCTAGGTTCTCAAGCTATCTATGCCAAACATCTAAATCAGTGCAGAATATTAAGGGTAAAAACGTAACAGACATACAAACACGCAAACAGACACATAATTATTTTCCCATTTAAAATAATAGTATGAACACTTATAAACAACAATTTATTTTTTTGACTGACTTAGGACATAATATTTGCCCATAACTTATACAAATTTTGCTCTCATGCTTAAATGAAAGAAATATGATTTATTGACGCGAACATAATCGCTTTTTATAGAATACGTTTCCCTTCAAAGGTTCGTAGAACGATATCGAAATATTCGGTACTTCTAATAAAAAGTTGAATTCCGCACCACATCCTATTGGAATTTTCTTTATTAGAAGATTCATTAAATTGGGGTTTTCGATTGACTTGGGATGTACGCCTTATATTGTAGATCAAAGCTTAGCGGTTTCTGTGGAACCAGATAATTCAATTGTGTTGATCGTAAAAAGAAATTTATATTATTATTATTGAGGATAATTTTGTTGTACCTTTGTTGTAATAGTAAATAGCATATTACCTTGAAAAATCTGCTGTGCTATTTGCTTACCCAAATCACGGATTCAACTTTTTTGAAGGAACTTTTGGTAAATTATAATGGTAGACGTATTCAACCTCTTATAACGTCTCACTGCTGGTCCCAGGCCTCCCTTTAATATTAGGGGGATTAGGCTGTAGAGCGTGTTAGGGGACTTGACTTGACCTTTGAAAACTTACTAGGTTCTCTCAGATATGCAGGTTTCGCCACAAGTTTTTCCTACACGGTTACATAAGTTGTTATAATATTTAAAACGATTAGCACAAGAAAATTAAAGTCAGCGTCAAGAAATACCACTGCCCTACAATTGTACTTTATTAATTAGAAATCTGTAAGCAAGAAATGGAATAAAGTGGTGTAATGAATGATTTAATGCTTATTATAACCTACATATATATTTTCATTTTTAACATTTCACAATATATTTTTGTCGCGTAAAAAAAGGATCAATAGATTTGATAGATTTTTTTATGTATAATATTAATGTATATAATAAGTTTATTAGTGATGCGCATTAGCTTAAAAATGGAGTGATAAGTATGAAATAATGTTAAAAAAGTAAATTTTCAAAAATCAGAAGCAATTTCATTGTTTTTAAAATACGTCTGAAATTTAACGTTGAAATTCTGAAGCCTGTAAAATGAACATGAAAAATACATTGGACGTTAAAATTTCCTAACAGGATATTTTAAATGTCCACATTTTGTGCTCCGAACACCTTTTGCGTAGTGAGTTTTAAACTCAAATAGGTATCCTGAGATGGCACATAAAATTTTACAATTTTAACAATTTTCCTAACCATATGAGTCAGTAAGCTGTAACTTAATTACTTACATAATAATTTCGAGGGCTAAAAGTTGCGACTAAAAGTTGCAAATTTGATTTCAATTAGGGTGATTTTAACACTTTAAAATGTACTTTGAATTAAATTTTAAGCTACGCATAATTTTAAAACAAAATGCTTCATTTAAAATGCAACTAGTGACTCTCCTCGCTCTGCTCGGGATGGATGGGGTAGGTAAAATTTAATAGAGATTTTTAGAGATGTATTACCGTAGTAAAAAGTATCCTAAATGTTAACCCAGACATCATGCAAAACTTCATCAAAATCTGGCCAGTGGTTGTGTGTAATGTGTAGTGATACGCCCCAAAAAAATATTAAATGTACAGACAACTAGAAGTTTTCGTGAACAGCTTTTGTTTGGACTGCAAATCTGCCAAGAGTACATAAATATAAGCTTCTCTGTCTTTAAATATTTATTTTTTGTGTTACAATATTTACGAAAACTAGATTTGTAAATTTTGAGCTGTGGCTAATGAACAAAATTTCTAATCAATACGTAATATATGAACAATTACTCTTAATCCATAGCATAACATCGTTCTATGAACATCCAGTTCATACGATTAGCATTATCTCGAACATCGTGATCTTTTTTTTTATGGTAAAAAGGGGGCAAACGGGCAGGAGGCTCACCTGATGGAAAGTGATCACCTCCGCCCATGGACATCCTGGCTTTCAGATGCGTTGCCGGCCTTTCAGGAAAGGGAGAAGGGAGGGGAATGGGAGGGATGGGGGAAAGAAGGCGGAGGATGAAAGGAAGAGGGAGGGGGGAAGGAGAGTGGGCCTCCCGGACTCTCACTCACCGGACGAAACGCGACAGCATAGCTGCCACTTCACGCCGGTCTTCTGTCAGAGAGTGGTACTAATGAACTATACGGGGCGTGCCGGCCCATTCGGCTGCTACCCGAAGGTAACAAGCATGGCACTACCACTTTTCGGATCGTGATCTATTAATTATATGATGGTATTATATACATTTGTTTCAAGAAGCTTTAAATCTAAAGTATTATTTCATTACTAGTTGGCGCTAGCGGCTTTTCTCGTGAGATATTGCACTTAAAAAAATGTAAGCACTTGCTTACACTCTTTGGGAGTTCAATCTATGAACATGTCCAGTGTTTATACAATATAATAATGGCTAGTCTAATGAAGATGAGAGAAGGTGATTGAAGCCGACGTGGTCGAAATTAAGTAGATGTTATTATTATTTCTTTTGTTAATCTATAACAAATGTTACTAATATGCTCAATTTTATGTTTATCATTCATGAAATAAACGATTTTACGTATAAGCGATAATATTAAATGGCGGTAGACTTGTAACAAGTGAGCAAATTTTATGCACGATATATAATGCTGATAGGTATATATACACTAATTGACGTATATATTTTTAAATAGTAAATTAAGTAACTAAAGGTGATTTTTATTTTCTTATCTGGTACGGATTATAACTTCGGTGAGTAGTTCAATACACAATACACATCTATCAAATTTTCTGACATACGGCGCATTTTAATAACTTATTTTTTAAGTTTTTGACAGACCCTATTAAGACGGATGATGGGCGCTTAGGTTTTAGTGGGTAGTAGGTACTGGCGTGCTGGTGAGTCCCACAAAACCACCTGTTTTATATAGGTGGTATGTAATCATGCATTTCCCAAGGATAAAAAGGTACACTATTAATGTATCTTATATATTAACTTAATTTAACGAAATGAGAAGTTTGAAGTTTTTGGTTATTAGAATATAATTATAGCGTGGGGAAAAGTCTTGTGAGTCACTAGTTTATAAGACTATTAAAGGTATTTATTATGCTTATGTCTTCTTTATTACTTCACTTTGGTTCCTTTTTGTTCAGATTGATAGGGTAATTGGGTTAAGAAAGTTATCATAAAGTTCTTTCCCAGTCTAAGAGTCTAAGAGTAAAGTTACCTTACTTAACTATAGTTATAATTCAACTAACAATATTGTCACATTTTCTGAAAGAGTCTCTCTGTGAGCTTGCAACTACTAATATTAAAATTATCGGTTGCTAAGTCCTAGCATGTTTTGTTAAGATTACCTTTAGTAAAAATATAAATTTTAATATTCATTTACAATATGCCTGATAATATTTTTATAAATATAAAAGTAGCCTAAGTTACTCCTTATGACAAAATCCCGTCGAAATCGGTCAGGTGTTTCGAAAATTTACTCGATAAAACAGACACACAGACAAGGACATTGACAAAAATTATAAAAATAGTTGTTTCCTTACAAGTAGGTACTTTACATAATTACATGTGAAATTAATAAAAACCTGTTATTTTAACATTACATTGCAATTGTATTTATCTTTATTAAATATTAATAGGTACATGTAAGAATTAACGATTCATAAGTATTTGTAAAATTTTATTTTAATAATTTATTTTGAATTGATTTGAATAATTCAATAAATATTTATTTTTCACAAACCACTTTTATACCTGACATGCGACACAAATAATTTTTCTTCAATCCATACTACTCTTTAGACGCTTTTGTTAAAGGATTTTGCTTATCTTATGGGGAATGAAATATTGAGAAAATTTTCGTGACAGTAAAAGTTTCATAAATGAACTTTATTCTAACATCGCAGTACTCTAAGAAACTTGTTCATAAAATGTGATTTCCCATTTATTCCTGTGGAAAGTGAACTAGATTTTTGCTTTATATAATATAGGTACATTTCTTCTATTTCATATACGTATAATATGTAGGTAACTAAAAATAAATCAATATGTTGATGCATTAACACACAACACCATCTAGTTCCATGGTGAGATACAAGGCTTGTGTTACCGATACCAGGTAGTCCTGTTAAAAGACTCCACTTCTATAGAAATTAAAACATTACATGACTAGAGTACAAACATTCGTGCTCATCACACGTATTAAAATCATTCAAGCCAGCAGGACGTGTTGTTAATTAATAATAATTAAAAATAAGTTATCAATTCAATATAAAATGTGCTGTATTATTTTATACATAAACTAGTCTTTCCCACGGCTCCGCTCGCGTTCTAAAGGCTGAAAATCTATAGAAATATTTTTCTCCCGTTTTCGCAACATTTTTCATTGATGCTCCGCTCCTATTGGTTGTATCCTTCCTTGATAAATGGGCTATCCATCACATAAAGAATTTTTCAATTCGAACCAGTAGTTCCTGAGATTAGCTCGTTCAACCAAACAAACTCTTCAACTTTATAATATTAGTATAGACTAGTATATATAAATTAATATTTTTAATTTAAAAATTGAAAATTAAATGTAAAGATGCTAGAAAATTTGTGTTTGTGTGTAGCCTAAAAAGTAACCTATTATGTGCTATTCCAGACCATATTCTATAATTTTACCAAACATCCAGAACCTTACAGTTTTTCTGGCGTGATAGAGTAATGAACATCCATCTCAATTTTCACATTTATAATTAACTCGCAACTAAGCGACTCACCCTCGCTTTCCTAGATTAAGCTAGAGCGAAGCCGCAGGTTTCGCTAGTTATACATCAAAACCTTCCTCTCGAATCACTCTATCTATTTAAAACAAACCGCATCAAAATCCGTTGCGTAGTTTTAAAGTTCTAAGCATACATAGGAACAGACAGACAGCGAGAAGCGACTTTGTTTTATACTATGTAGTGATGGGACTTAATCCATTAAGTAGATTAGGTATTAATTATAATTATTAGTTTAATATGTATGTATAAGCTATATAAGCGCGTATTTCCAAATTACAGGAAAAACGTTACAAAAATGTTTCCTGGATTATTATCATACGAAATACTCTAATCTTTAATATATCGTAAAAGCCCGCATAAGAGCTGCGAACGAATCCACACACAATAAACTTTCCCAAACAATTTTAATCAAGCACCTTATGAGGTTTCATAAGCCCTACGTTAGAGATATTATTATAAGTAATAAGTATGTTAATGTTTAAGGATCATAAGAATATTATTTTGTTATATCTATAAATAAAATGATAGAGGTCTGCAGTTGTGCGCGCATTACGGAAAAACTACTGGATAGATTTCAATGAAACTTTCTATGTTTTATTTCTTAGACACTTGGCCCTTATCAAAAAAAATGATTGCGATATCTGCATTTAATAAAAAGTTATTAAAGTTTCAAGAAACAACGATTTGTATATGCACTGCGTGTTCAGTGATGTATGTTTCCTTCTCGCGGAGTAGTGGGGCAAGCGGCGTAGCGCGCATGCGGAAAACTTTGTTAAATATTTCAAGCAACGCGGACGAAGTCGCGGGTATCAGCTAGTTTTAAAATAATTTTGTATGTTGTGGCACAAACTATATTTTTATATTTATAAATCAATTCAAGTAGTATACTTTAATCAAATAGACTTTTACGAGCACTTTTGATATTATCTTCTGTCTATACCTATATATACATATATTTTTTAGAAAATCTAATTGAAATAGTAGTCATTAATGATACACAGTCGAATCTATAGTTTTTAGAATTTTTGTCAGTCTGTCTATCTGTCTTTCATCGCATCTTGAGAATTAAGAGAAAGAGCTTTCACTGTACAGATTTTGATGAAATTTGGTATGATGATGATGCGTATTATGGCTGGTTATGCGTATTCTTCAGTGATATCTAAAATCTGAGAATCTAAAAACTTGGTTTCCGGTCCTTAGAATGTGTCGCGATAAATACTAGTTAAAATATAGTAACTAGTTGACTTGCTAGCAATGTAAATTCACTTTAAAAAGTTCTGTCGATCAAGTAATAAAGATACAGCATTTTCATCTAAAATTACTGCCTGTACAATATCTCTCATCGTATGGGTCACGCAAAATATGTATAGTTAGTCCCCAGTCACAACACAACTGTAATTGCTTTACATAGAAACAGACGGCGGTGATATTATAGATAGAAACTTTTAAATTATACTATTGTTCTCAAAGTATATTAAATTTGAAAACTCATTTTAATATGAGGCATTGACATTTGGCTTTTATTTCTATAATGATATGGATAAAGGCGTTATTAAATTCTTCGCTGAGAAAAAAACTGGTTTAATGAAAATAACCTCCATCCAATTGACTACTTAATAAATTGAAAAGTAATTAATATTTTTGTGTAAGTGTAATAATTTATGAGAAATTTTAGCTTTTCAGTGAAATCAAATCTGTGTTTGTATAGTTTTAATAAAACCGACTTCAAAATATAACAACATGAAAAAAATAAAAAAAATATGTTTTAGTTTTATTTTTTAAATACTTTATTAGATATTTTCAGAGTCAGCCGACAATTATTAGATACTAGCGACTCTCCCTTGCGCTTCGCTCGGGCTCTTCCCTAGATTTAACACAGGCAAAGCCGCGGGTTCCACTAGTTATGCATATAAACCTTCCTCTTGAATCACTCTATCTATTAAAAAAACCGCATCAAAATCCGTTACGTAGTTTTAAGGATTTAAGCATACATAGGGATATAGGGACAGAGAAAGCGACTTTGTTTTATACTATGTAGTGATGATGATGGTTTAAAATATTATACTTCCATTTGAAGCTTAGCTTTGATTTGTATCGGCTGGAACCGACACAGAAAATATCTGGATAGGTTAGTTATAGGAAGTAAATGAAACTAACTACTAAGCAGTTATTTTTTACTTTCTAAGTGTTTTTTAATTTTAATTTTAGTGTAAACAAAGTAAGAAGAAAGTATTCTAAAAATTCAGTAACTTAAAAATCAATCATACCCTATTGTTTCACTGTAGGGTTGGATTTTTATTTTCTCTTTTTGTAAATAAGACCAACATGGAAATAAACGCTTAATAAAAAAAAGCGAAATAAGAATCTCCTCTTTTTAAAAGTCGGTTAAAAATAACTCAGTACAAATTATTACACATATTAATAATAAGACATAAAATTAAAATCGTGACCTTTCGTATCGTTATATAAAAATTTGAGTTACATAGGGTAGTGCTAATTTCACTCTCAGAAAATGAGCATACGCTTAAATATTTAATCATTCGCTAAGAGGATTTCAAGTTAATATCTGACGATGATACTTTTGTAAAGGGCTTTTCTTAAAACAGGCTTTTTTTCATTTCTTCTTCAAACATCTAAAGTCAATAGGACGAAATAATTTGGAATTATAATGTAACACGTTAGAAAAGAATATAATCATGACTCTCTGAGCTCATGAGCCAGAGAACGTTCATCAATCAAATCAATAAAATAGAACAAACTGCCAGACACACAAAAATGATAAAAATATTGTCCGCTTATACTAAGCTCATAAACTTAAACTAAAAATTAAAATACAATTATGTAAATTTTAAAGGTAAATCCAAACTCAACATACATCGTAATATTTTAAGCATAAGTATTTTAAGTTCAACTTAAATATATAAGAAAGTATTCTAGTTGAGAGTAGTCGATTCTTTAAAAATGTTTTGCGACCCCTGGCTCTTATAACACTCGATAATCCTAACATATATCAGTAATATCATACAATTATCCCAACGTGGGATTGAAGCTGTGTCGGTTATTGGAAGCTTTGATTGGACCTATTTATTGTAATAGCTGTGACTAGGTCCTACATTTCATTTGGAAAATAGAGTAAATTACTGTAATAGAGCACCTGATATTTACGACCTAGAACAAGCCGTTCACAACGAAATGTGAAGCGCTTCATTTTCACTCATTAACTTAATGAACAGCCTTCAGCATTTTCTTGCAACACAATACTTTTTGAATCTTTTTCTATCCTATCCTATATAAGTCAAAAGATTGAATCTGTTCTTAAAAACGCTCATTATATAGACAACTTTATTAATTCATTTTATTAGTTCAGAGTAGTTTTTTTCTTTTAAGGTGATAATTTATTACAGGACTGGAGACTTCACACCATGCTTCGCTGAAGATCAAAAAGATTAGCTTATTATACCGAAGTTAAAGTTATGCTATACTAGCGAGTCACCCTCGTTTCCCTGGTCCCTAGATTTAGCGCGAGCAAAGCCGCGTGTTTCTCTAGTAAATGTATGCAAAAACTTGACAAATTATATACTTAAACCTTCCTCGAGAACCACTTTATCCATTGGTAAAAACAGCATGAAAATCGGTGCAGTAATTTTTGAGTTTATCGCGAACAGACAGACAGACACGCGTGTCGGAGGACTTTGTTTAATAATATGTAGTGATTTTGACCCGTATCATGGTTATACAAGTCAACAGAAACAGAAACAAAAATCATCGTAGTAAATTTTATCAAAATCTGTTCGGTGATTTTTCGGGATGCGGTCACAGTCAAACAAACTGACAAACATACAAAGCATAAGCACTGAAAACTGATAGACAGAAAAACTATATTTTCTAAGAAATGTTGAATGGAATTTTAATAACGTTTTCCAAAAAAATATTCATGTACAGATTCGACTGAGTTTTTTTTATATGTAGGTATTGATTTATAAAGAAAACATTTCAGTCTAAGCAAAGGTGTTCAAACGAATGTAAACAATTTGCAAAGTAAAGGAATACAAAAACATAAGTAATCGAAAAGAACTACTTCATTACAGCAAAGAAGTCCCATCAATAAAGGAGTTTTGTTTAAGAGCCGGCAACAAATATTTGTCGAATGCTCGCGTCGAAGAATGAGAAAATACGAAGAATTTTTATATTGCTCCCTTTTTGATAGCAAAATTTACGTCACCTGTGCTTTGCGTTTTTTCCTTATTTGTTTGCGTTATACGAAATAACAATACATACTTCTTATTGATTCAATGTTTATAATTATATAGTGAAACTAGCGACTCGCCCCCGCTTCCCTTGGGCTCTTCCCTAGATTTAGCACAGGCAAAGTCGCGGGATCTGCTAGTTATGCATATAAACCTTCCTCTTAAATCACTCTATCTATTAAAAAAAACCGCATCAAAATCCGTTCCGTAGTAAAGATTTAAGCATACTAAGGGATATAGGGACAGAGAAAGCGACTTTGTTTTTATATACTATGTAGTGATTCTACAACAGTCACGAATAATTTTGAGGGTAAATTGAATAGTTCTCGGATTTTTATCAGTAAAACGTAAAACTTATGTGTCGAATTGCACTTGGATTTTTCATCAGACAAAACTTATACAGTCCACAAGAAGTTTAAGCAACATAATGGAGATTTGAGAGAATAGCGTACGTCAACGTGTAGGAAAAATCGCCATGAATGACTTATAAATGAAAAAAGAAATTTTAATGATGAAGAATGACCTTTATCTTCTTATCAATAAATTGGCACTTTAAAATCATGTAGGTCGTATAAAACTTTCCATCATTCATCGATGAAATATTTTAAACTTATAAAATTCAGATTGAGTTAATAAATTAAATAAAAGTTAATTTATTTGCAAAATGAAGTTGAGAATAGCGGTCAAGTGCACAATATTAATATATTGTTGGAAACAAATACTTGACTTACTGACTGTAGAGACTCTAAAGTAGATATGAAAATGAAGATGTTATATTTGATATAGGTTTGACTGCTATTTTACGAGTATATTGTCCGGACCCCGTTCAGATTACGTTTAGTTGGCATCTAATCGTAGTTAATAATATTCTAAGACATTCTTCCTATTAAGTTAACTTTATGTATAAAGATTAAATAATAAAGCTGTTATTTCTTACAAGAGTTTGTCGATTGACATAAGTTAAATAAACGTTGCGTGGAACTTATAGTTTATCTATACTAATATTATAAAGAAGTAAAGTTTGTTTATTTGTTAAATTGTAAGGGGTAGTCTCGGGATCTACTGAACCGATTTTAAAAATTCTTTCACTAATACAAAGCCACATTATTGCTGAGTGTCATAGGTTATATAAAAAACCGAAAAATAAAAAGGCTTTTACGTGGTAGTCCGTTTTGCAAAGTGAATCGGAGAAAAACGGTCGAATGAAAGCGTTTCTTACGAACGCTGCCTTAACTATGAAAGATATATTTTTGAGTTCTAAAGAAAAGATGTGGAGCTTGAAAATGCCTACAAAAAAGTCAACGACAGCATATGTCTAATTTTTATATTTAAGTGACAAAAAGTAGTTTTTTTTTTAATATTAGTATAGATAATTTAATGTTTAATATTAATAAAATAATTTAAATTATTTAAACACTCTGTACTAAAAAAGGATTATTAACATTATGCCCAACGAAGTGGGCACGGGTCAGCTAGTATTAAAATAATCACTAAAATATGTGGTTGATTCTCTTAAAAATGATCGAAGCATTTTATATAAATTACATATTTAATAATGATGTAGAAAAACATTATTAATTCTATCATCATTTTACCACTACAAGTAATTATTTGTATCTAATTTTTAACAATTCTGTTGTTCAAAAGCTTAACTATATTTCACTAAAACAATGTGATGCCTAAATATCAAAATATATCAAATTGACGGCGTACACAGCCGGAACGCTATACGCATAAGTAAGCCACGTAAAATAAATGTTTTTATGTCGTAATATTTACAGTAAAAACCATATAAAAACACTTATTTTTATTTTTTCTAACACGTTTGTACTTAATATAACAGAATAAAATAACATATACAATATACATACTAATATTATATATACTATAGTAACTCTGTCTGTCTGTTATCTTTTCACATTTAATCCGCTGAACCAATTTAGACTTAGATATGGAGATAGTTTGAGGGTCTCGGTAGAACAATTGATGTATTTTATACCAGAAATCATCCCTTAAGGGGATCAAAAACCGGGTGACATTTTGTATGGGAAATTAATAATTTCTCAATTATATTAAGTACTAGCTGATACCCGCGACTTCGTCCGTGTTGCTTGAAATATTAACAAAGTTTTCCGCATGCGCGCTACGCCGCTTGCCCCACTACTCCGCGAGAAGGAAACATACATCACTGAACACGCAGTGCATATACAAATCGTTGTTTGAAACTTTAATAACTTTTTATTAAATGAAGATATCGAAATCATTTTTTTTGATAAGGGCCAAGTGTCTAAGAAATAAAACTTAGAAAGTTTCATTGAAATCTATCCAGTAGTTTTTCCGTGATGCGCGCACAACTGCAGACCTCTATCATTTTATTTATATAGATTTTTTTTTTTGATTATAACAATAAATGTAGAATGATACTCGTATATAGATTTTTTATTTTTACTTTTCTATACCAATGTATTTATTCCATACTAAACGTAAAAAGCGAAAGGAGAATGGATCGGTAGTAACATTATAATTAATAAAGAAAATTTGTTCCAGAAATCACTCAAAGCCAGCTGCTATGTCGTGGAGTGTCTGCAAACAAAGTAAGTGGGCTACGAGCGCATGCCCCACGTTTATCCTTCATCAACAAGGAAGAGCCGGACCCCCACGAACTACGCCGCAAGTCAGCCAGCAGTCGCCTAGGCAGCTCTCCTCGATCGAGTATAGCGAGTGAAGACAGGGCAGATAGCCTAGCTCTTAGGTAATAATATTCAATCTTACAATAGAAGTACTATTGTAAGATTGATGTATTGACTCTCTCTATGCTCAGATATGTTATTGTCAAGCAAATTGAATTAGTTTGTTAAGTTATTTTGTAACAACATGTCAAACAAATTATCCCTGATAATAGGCTAGAACAGTATCACTGTACGCTTCTCAAAGACGAAGAGGAGGAATAAAAGTGAGTTATATGATCTCCACCTCCCACATTTCTAAATAAATAATATGGGTAACTGTTAGTAACTACTGTGTTACAATAATATTTTGTTAGATGGTTCTATTTAGCCGGTTGATTTGATCTGATTTTGGTAACAAAAATGGTACGAGAAAAACAAAAAAAAAAATAACAAATTAAACTAATGCTAATAATAGGGCTACTGTTACTATTACGAAAGTTTCGACTTGACAGATTTGGATGACATTTAGCACATAGATGAATATGACCTGGAATAACAGGTTATTATGCGCCTACGGGGAAGATAATGAGTAAAGATATTTCTATTGTTTTTTAAATGCTTGTATAATGCATTGTCTATAAATACCTATATAATATATTGTTTTATTTATAAAGCTATTAAAGGATGAAGTATGACTAAACGGGTCCACCATTACATAATACATATATCGTAAAACTTCTAAGTTAAGAAGACTAAGTTAACAATTTGGTTAAAAGTTTTATAAAAAATAGAAATTAAAAGAAACATTAAATTTTAAATATTTATCCTTTTTTATGAAACACCTTTCTTAATGAAACATTAAAAAGTATATCAAATCTAAGGAACAGAATTCATATTAAGAAGTTGTAATCTTAAAAATACATATTTGGGAAAAGCTACCTCATTAAACATGAAGAATAAGTGTTGTATTTCTTCATTGTTTGCACTGGGGATACTCTTAATAAAGATGTAGTTCCATCTTGTAAAGATATAACTATATTCTATAACATGACATATAATGTATGATATTGGCAGTGATATACTTGATGAAGTCTCAGCCTAATTCTCTAGAGACCATATTCTAATTGGAGCTTAACCAAGCGGTCGCCTGAAGTTAAGTTAAACATAATCTACGAGCTACCGTAGTTATGTTGTTTTAACTGAAAACTACGTTAGTGTAAAAGCCTTATAGATACAAAAACAGATTAATGATTTAAGCGCTTTTTAGGTTATACAATGGATAGATACAACCATGCCATCTTAAAAAATACGTCTCAAAGGGTTATGATTATGAGAGGACTGTTTCATGTTGACATAATTACCAGTCCCTAACAAGTATTCTTGGAGACTCGTTCAATAACAATAATTCAAATAATAATCGCTTTGATATGTCAAAAATTTAAATACTACATGAAAATTATGAAGCAGAAAATAAATAAAACACACACCAAAACCACAAAACTATACTATGAAACTATAGAATAAAAAATATGAAATTATAAAGTAACGACCCCGATATGAACTCTTAAAGTATTATAAAATTAACATTATATCTTCTTATTACACATACTCTTTATCCAGTTACTTATTTAATGGCGGTACTGAAAATTCTCGTAAAATCCGAATTTATTTGCAGAACAAATACCATTCGAGATGATTGAAAACGGCCCTTTGAAACCAGCACACAAATTCAACAAGCCGTCATTTCGAAAATATTAACGAATTGCTTTATTTGTTTTTCTATTCTTGTAATCCTTAATATTGGGTTATTTCAAACTTTAATTTACAAAAAGTAATATTTGGGCTGGTTACCGATTTCAGTTAAAAAAAAACTTGGTAACCAGATAAGGACTTTCTCAATTAACTTAATATTTAAGTCGTAAATTCTCTAGTAGTCGTAATTGATCTGGAGAAATTTGGTGGACGCTCTTAAATTTGGGTAAATTTAAGTAAGGCTTTGCCTTCATATAACATCCAGCAAAATATGATATGTGATGAATGTTTATTTTAAAAAACTCGCAGTTGCTGCTCGGAATTGGGATGTAAGCGATATCACACCATGATGGATCGTAGATGTTAAAGTGAAAAGAATATAGAATTAATGTGTTTGCATACAGTACATATAGTTAAGTCAATGAAAAGATGTCCGAAAATGTTGGAGAATTCCTTTATTAATAGGTTATCGAACAGGTTTTGGTTTCTGAACCTTTAGTTTCACAAAAATCGCGGACGCTGTGCTCTCTCAATTGCGGGATGGGGCAGGGTCCTAAAGCCACAACATAGTGTAAAGTAATAAGAAATAGTATTAAAAGAAAAAAAACAGTGTCGGGCCACGGTCCACTTAGTTTAGGTGTAGTTAGTTAGCATATATCGCTGGTTTTAAAAACGCCAAAAAAATAAATTCAAAAGGCACGGGCGCTTAACGCTTGTGGATGTATTCAGTAAAAATAAAATATAAAAAAAAAACCTTTAGTTTCATCTATTATTTGAATTTTATAAGCTAAAGCAGACATTTTGATATTAAATCTGCGGTTTTATTTTTACCAGACCAGTTTTGTAAAGAAAGATTCGATATTTTATCTTTTATAGAAAAGCACACGTCTTGTAATTCAAAAGACTTGTATTTTCGATTCCCAATGTGACATTTCCAAGGTGACAATAAAAAAAGCAATTTCAACATAATATAAAGGTTCAAACATGGCATGATGTTTTCTAAGCGCTTTCTTATTTGATACCTGTATCTATCGAAATTCGTAAGGATTTACGAAGCCAATTTGCTCGAGGTATCTATTATTTTGACGATTTATATGTAAGTAGAGATGAAATAGGATAGAATGTAGCTACAAAAGAAATACGAGTGACAGGTGAATTAAGGAATGTATATTTAAGCATTACTAGTTTTTACATGTAGCATATTATGCATAACATCCCAATATCAATCTAAACACTTCACAGTTTGTTTTTGTGACATTTAACTACAGTTAAATGTCACAAAAACAAACTCAAAAAGGTGCACGCTCTCATGTTTTCGTGACTCGTACCATAAACTTTTTAGTTTATTTTCCCTTTATTATATTTACAATAAAACGATCCCATAAAATATATTTAATGTATTACAAAAATAATTTTATATCTATATGTAATGTATAAATAATACTACATTTATATCTTTTATTAATTACTAACAGAGAACGCACAATCAGTGCATGGTGACGCTGAAGACTCATGACACGCTTTGTCTTAATCAGTTCAAAGTAAATATTAGGCAATTCCCAGACACACCACTATAACAAGCCAAAGACAACCGTATTAGCATATTATGGTAAAACCCTATTTATTGTCTCAAAAGTTTATATACCGACTTTATCAAAAAGGTATACGCAATTCAAATCCAATTAATGTACTAAGTGTGTGCATTTTTCATTAATGCTACGCTACATAAATATTAATCCATCTTTTTAGATAAACAGGTTACACTTCATATGAATTTAAAAAAACACTTCAGTATCCAGATTTTTAAGTCGATATTGATTAGTTATTAGAAATTGTATAAAAAAGATTTAAATAGAGATAAGAATATTTTATATTATTTAAATGTCAAATATACATACAAATATCGATGCTTTTATATATATTTAAATATATATGTCATCGTCTGTCACTTATCATTTACATAGCGCCTATCCCATCAACGACTGACTGATCGCTCCAGCGTTACGCCGTCCACACTATATCACTCTAAATTCACCGTTCGAGTAGTATCCTTAATTCACATTGATTTTGCGATATTATACTAAAAACATATAAAGGTGCATTATATAATGCGTAGTATAGGCAATACGTACCGCAACAGAGGCTACCTAATCTTTCTGTATCGTAACAGCCACACCTTAAATTTTATTTTAGTGATGTACCTATATACTATTAGAAAAAAATATTTAAAAAGCGACATAGCTAGTTTTAGAATTTTTATAATAATTATTAATAGTATTAAAATTTATTACTTTTTGACTGACATCAAAAAAGCGGACGTAACAACATTAAAAAATTCTACATATTGTTACGTACTACGGGTTCGGGATCGGAAATTAAAAGCGTTCTCGCACTTAAGATGTTTTATTTACACTTTATGTACACGCGCAGTCTGTACACAGCACTAGTTTAATTTAGTCTCTGAGCACTATAATCCACCACTTTTAATAATTCACTGTACTTTTCTTCACTTTTCCACTATCTCGTATCTCTTCGTAATCTTCACTTAACTCCGAACGTCAACTGATCTCTCGACACACTGCCGGCCTTTTTATATGCGTAAATTTAGAACATTCTAGTATCGAAAATTCAAAATGTTTCTAGTAACTTCCAAATTGTTCCTGAAAATGCGTTATCTCTTTCTGTCACATTAAAATTTGTAATAAACTGTTCTTGTTATCTAATTGTCAAAAGTTAGAAATTGACATTCGCTGTTGTAAGGCATGGTACAAGCGTGCTATTATGACGAGTTCGCACTATATTCCGCGACATTACCCCCTCCTAAGACATGCTCGTCTCGAGCATCGTTGTTGCCGTGATACTTGGCTAATCGGTCCACATGCACGATTTTAGCCGGGCTTCTAGATGTACGTTGAATTCGGAAAGTGACGTCGTTAATTTTCGTTATAACCTTGTAAGGCCCCTCCCAACTGGGTTGTAGCTTTGGCGATTTACCCTTTCGTCTCACCGGGTTATGCAGCCATACCAATGAGCCTTCCTCGAAGTTCGTTCCTGTCGCCTTTCGGTCATAACGAGTTTTCATGCGTTCACTTGCTTGTAGCCCTGCATCTCGTATCTGCTCATGAACACCAATCATCTTCGCTCGTAGTTCACTGGCATATTCTGTTATGCAACTGGGAGTATCCGGCGGGCAACCACTTAACAGATCCGCTGGTAGTCGCAATTCTCTTCCGAAATTTGCAAAAGCAGGTGTTATGGTAATGCTTTCGTGTACAGCAGTCCGGTAAGATAGCAGGAACAATGATAAATACTCGTCCCAATCCTTTTGATGTTTATCCACAACCTTAGCTAGATGGCGTTCCAAAGTCTGGTTAAACCTTTCAACCATTCCATCTGACTGTGGATGATGTGGTGTGGTTCGAGTCTTGTGCACCCCCATGATTTTACATACTTCCTGAAATATATGCGATTCAAAGTTTCTTCCTTGATCACTGTGCATTTCTAACGGAACGCCGAATCTGCAAAATACATCTTTTACCAAAGTATTTGCGATAGTTACTGCTTCTTGATTTGGGATGGCGAATGCCTCAGGCCATTTTGTAAAATAGTCCATCACAACTAAAATATATCGGTTCCCGGAATTAGTAATCGGAAATGGTCCTGCTACGTCTAATGCGATTCTCTCCCAAGGTGCCCCAACGTTGTATAATTTCATTACTCCTCGGCTTCTGGTCTGCGGGCCTTTGACAGAGGCACATTGCACGCATTTCCGACACCAGTCCTCAACATCATCTCGACAATGCAGCCAGTAAAATCGCTCCTTGATCTTGATTAACGTTCTTCTTACCCCTAAGTGTCCACCAGAAGAACCATCATGGTAGACTCGAAGTATCTCGGATACTTTTATTTTAGGAACCACTAGTTGGAGATGGCTATCATTTCTACGTGTCTTCTCCCATTTCCGGCACAATACTCCATTGTGTAACAGCAAACTGTCCCATTGTGCCCACAAACTTTTCGTAGCGGTACTGTACTGTGCTATGTCAGTCCACTTAGGTTTTGGCCTACCACTACTTAGCCATTCCATGATAGGTCGTATATCTCGGTCTTCTTCTTGAGCTCTCCTCATGGCTTCATCACTCCAACGTTCATCTAACGAGTCTGTTCTAATAACTTTAATTGATTCCAATTCCTTTGCCTCTTGTCTTTGACAGTGCTTGCAGTCGTCTTCACAGGGTCTTCTAGATAGAGCATCGGCGTTGCTGTGATTTTTACCCCCTCGATGTTCTATATCAAACTGGAATTCTTGAAGTTGTTCAATCCATCGTGCTACCTGCCCTTCGGGATCCTTGAATTCTAATAACCATTTCAGGGCAGCGTGATCGGTTCTTACCAAAAATTTGCGTCCTAGCAAGTATTTCTTAAAATGTTGTAAGGTTTTTACTACAGCAAGTAGCTCTCTTCGAGTAACGCAATAATTCTTTTCCGGTTTAGAGAGTGACTTACTGAAATATGCGATTACCACCTCCTGCTCACCCTTCCGCTGGGACAATACACCTCCAATACCGATATTACTGGCATCAGTGTCGACAATAAACTCTCCCTTTGTGTCTGGATACCCGAGGATCGGTGTTTGGCAAAGATGTTTCTTTAATTCTTGGAAGGCCAATTCGCAATTATGGTCCCATACGAAAGGTCTCTTCTCCTCGGTTAGCTTATGGAGTGGTTTGGCGATGTCAGAAAACCCTTTCACAAACCGTCGATAGTAAGAGCACAATCCTAGAAATGCTCTCACTTGCGTCTTGTCCTTAGGGGTCGGCCAATCTTTTACAGCGGTGATTTTCTCAGGATCCGTTTCTACTCCGTTTTCTGAAACTACGTGTCCAAGGTAATTCACTTGTTTTCTGAAGAATATGCACTTCTTCGGACTTAACTTTAAATTAGCTTCCCTTAGTTTATCGAATACTGCTTCGAGTTTCCTAAGATGGTCATTGAAATCACGCCCCACAATAATTATGTCATCTAGGTAAACAAGGCAGGCTTCTCCTAGTAATCCGGCGAGTATGCGTTCCATCAACCTCTCAAATGTAGCTGGTGCATTACATAACCCAAACGGCATAACCTTAAACTGCCATAACCCTTTTCCAGTTGAAAACGCAGTTTTCTCCTTATCCACGGGGTCCATGTCCACTTGCCAATAGCCACTCTTCAAATCGAGAGTTGAAAACCATTTCATACCACTTAGAGTGTCTAAGGTGTCGTCGATTCGAGGCAGGGGATAACTATCCTTTTTGGTCACATCATTGAGTCTGCGGTAATCGATGCAAAACCTTGTAGAACCATCCTTCTTCCTAACTAGTACTACCGGAGAACACCAAGGGCTAGTGGAGTGTTCGATGATGTTGTTCTCTCTCATGTTTTGAATCATGTCGTCCACTTCCTTTTCCCTGGCCCATGGAATTCGTCTAGGTCGCTGTCGGATAGGCGCAACATCACCTGTATTGATTTTGTGCTTCACTAAGCCGGTTCTTCCTATATCGTTCTCATGTTTGGAAAACAAATCTGAATATCGGTACAGTAAATTTTCAGCTTCTGTCTTCTGTGAACTTGTGAGATTTTCTTTACAGTCTTCGATAAGTTTCATCGCTTGCTCTCTATCCTTGTTCGGTACCTTCACGTTCGGTTGACATCTGTTTAACCAGGCTATCTGTTCGCAAGTTCCCACAACTTCGCCTCTCTGAATGGTTTGAGTAAAGTTACTAGGGTTTAGCACTGGAATCATGGATGTGGAAGCTTTACCTACAATAACTCTTGCCGGGATCCACAAGCTCTCATCTTCACACTTCTCTATGATAGCGCAGCACCATTGACTACCTGACTTGTTCTGAGGTAAAGCGACAGGTACTAGAGTCTGTGATCTTGGTGGAAGGGCGGTGTCTCTCAAGCAACTAACTTTTCCGTGAATTCCACCACTTATTGGTACTTCTCTATTTCTGCACTTTAAAACTCCATATTTCATGTCAATCGTACACTGGTAATTTTGGAGAAAGTCCAATCCAATGATGCAATCATCGACGATATCTGCGACTATTGCTTTATGCCAATAAATGTTGTCCCCAATTTTGATAGCAATTTTCCTTTCCCCCCAGACAGGTACGCGCTGGCCGGTGGCTGTCATGAGAGTGATATGCTTTATGTTTTGCAACTTCTCGTCCGCAATGTGTTTTAGCTTTTGGTTATTAATGATGGTTCGTGATGCTCCGGTATCCAGCGTCAGTTTACATGCTACTCCATTAATTGCGCCATGTATTACTAAGGTGTTTCCATCCACTGTCTGCTTTACTACTATTTGTGGGGTAGAAGATTCCCCGGCCAGCGCCCACCCCGCAGCCCTGGCTGGAATTAGTTTTCCTGTGGCTGGTCAGAAGTCGACACAGCCGCATCTGACTGCCTCCGAACGTTTGATATTTTAGGGCAGTTACTTCTGAGATGGCCCCGCTCACCGCACTCGTAGCATCTTGGGTTAAAAATACGTCTCCGGGTGGATGATCCTTCCGCAGTGACTACTTCCCTCACCTTCCAAGCTCTTGTGTCATGGCGCACAGCTTCAACCTCCAAAGCGTGAGCGACAGCTTCCTTGAGACTCGTATGGTGTCTTAGGCGTACAGCAGCGCGTACCTCTGAGTCGCGAATCCCGTCTACAAAAGCCTGAAGAAGAATAGTTTCTATGGTGGATGGCGAGGATTGATATGCCTTCCGTACGAGCCTCTCAATCTCTATGGACCACTGCTGCAGAGTTTCATTGGCTCGTTGTGTACGGTCTTTAATTTGAGCTCTGTACACGTGCTCTAGATGACTATCACCATACCGCGACTCTAAAGCGTTAAGTAGCTCACTGTATGTGGTCTTCCTGCCAGGATCGCTAGCACAAAGTGCCTCCAATACATTTAGAGCCTCCTCTCTAAGAGCGACGGTAAGGGCAGATCGGGCTTCATCATCTGTCCATCCACTTGTCTCCTTGATCGTTTCAAACTGGATCTTGAATGCGGCCCAAGAAGATTTGCCGTCGAAGTGAGGGACTTTGAAAATCTTTGCTGATGATGAGCTAATGTCGGCACCACGCGGTAATTTCTGAGTTTCCAAGTAATCCATCCTCTTCTCCATTTTAGAGAGTTTTGAGTCGTGCTCGTCTAAAGCTTCACCGTGTGTGACGAGTGTCGTCTTTAGTTCCTCAACTTCTCTTTCAACGACTTCCACCCTTTCCGTATTCTGTTGAAGAGCGGCTATGACATCCTTGTGAATGCCCTCTTGAAGTGCGCGCAGCTGTTCTTCCTGGCGGCGAGCCTGCTCTTCCTCGCGGCGAGCCTGCTCCTCTTGGAGTGCGCGCAGCTGTTCCTCCTGGCGGCGTGCACGTTCTTCCTCGCGGCGAGCCTGCTCTTCCTCGCGGCGAGCCTGCTCCTCTTGGAGTGCGCGCAGCTGTTCCTCCTGGCGGCGTGCACGTTCTTCCTCGCGGCGAGCCTGCTCTTCCTCGCGGCGAGCCTGCTCCTGCATCATGAACGCCATTTGTTGCAGAAGGGCGTTCATGTCTGGCGTGGTGCTCTGTGGAGCCGCGGACTCATCCCTTGATGTGCTAGGGCCAGAATCTTCCCTTTGCTGTTCTGCCATTGCGCGTGTAGTGACTCCTTCCTTCTCGTGCCTCGGTACTAACGGCATTTCCGATCCCACTTCTGACACCAGTTGTTACGTACTACGGGTTCGGGATCGGAAATTAAAAGCGTTCTCGCACTTAAGATGTTTTATTTACACTTTATGTACACGCGCAGTCTGTACACAGCACTAGTTTAATTTAGTCTCTGAGCACTATAATCCACCACTTTTAATAATTCACTGTACTTTTCTTCACTTTTCCACTATCTCGTATCTCTTCGTAATCTTCACTTAACTCCGAACGTCAACTGATCTCTCGACACACTGCCGGCCTTTTTATATGCGTAAATTTAGAACATTCTAGTATCGAAAATTCAAAATGTTTCTAGTAACTTCCAAATTGTTCCTGAAAATGCGTTATCTCTTTCTGTCACATTAAAATTTGTAATAAACTGTTCTTGTTATCTAATTGTCAAAAGTTAGAAATTGACATTCGCTGTTGTAAGGCATGGTACAAGCGTGCTATTATGACGAGTTCGCACTATATTCCGCGACAATATTTTATATTTGAATTTATCTAAAGAATACTAACATGATTCTTTTTCCATAAATAGATTACAATTTAAAGAAATGGCTTTTTTAAAACTGTACATAATGAATATTTGTGGTGTGTAGCTACGCCGCGTAGAGATCATTGAAAATAGTATGCATCATCATTATTAGGTAGTATTTATCTATAATTTATATAACATAATAAAAGCAAACGTACATAAGTAAAGAGTCGATTTTGGTAAAATTAACAACGTGCTTGCAATATTACTCCTACAACGCTGCACGATCAATCAGCCACCACGAAAATGGATTCGTGAATTAAATTTCCATCTCAACTATGCACTGGCATTCCGATTTATGCGAATATTTGAATTTGTCTGGTGAATTACGCTTACAATAAAACTATTTTCTGTCCATTTAAATAATTTAAAATATTGAGTATATTGTTCTTAGTCCATAATAATTTTACTTGTACTTTGATATATGATGAATAATAAATAATATGATGACGACGAAATTTGGCTCGACGATACTTGTTGTGACAGCGGTCGCGGTTCTAAGTCTCGCTGGGGTGAGGGGTATGTAATTCAAGTTATAAGTACATGGTGTTCAAAATATAAGCCTTATAGCTTACCATGGAACTATGTGATTCTGTGTGTCAATATCTGGACATATTTTTATATTAAACATTTAAGACATTATTGTATAACCGCTAAATGCTTATAGAAAACTTTGTAAAATTATTATTAAGTCTTCTTTTCACGTAACAACCAAAAACGTGATCTTTAACTGCGAGATAGCTTGTGACCCGGATAATCCTCGTGGGATATTAATATATTGGGTAGAAGTTCCTTATGTACTCGCACTGATGTAAGTGACTGGAGTGAGAGCTTGTCATTTCTGTAAAGCGCCTATATAATTTCGTACAAAAAATGTACTTAAAATCTCAAAACTTATCAATATTTATAACTTTAGTAGTGATTTATAGAATTCATCACGCTACTTTGTTTTATAAAAGATATGACAGTATTTTTATCATTAAAAAGTTATTAATGTGTATTTTTAGAAGTCAACTTCGAAAGTTTTTCGAAAGTTAGCTTGATGGATAGCAAGAGTTGGTAATTTCTTGGCAACAATCAATCAAATAGAACGAGCGGAATGTTAAGAAGAATAAGTTGTTTCATGAGAGGTGCTTATTCCAGAAAAAAGAAAGACTAGAAAGATACTCTATCAGAATAGATTCAAAGTTAAATTTATCTTTTATACGTCCGACTCTACAATTAGTCTGAACTCAACTGAAACTTTATTTGTAATAAATGAAATTCATCATTTCAAATGATCTAAAATGAAGGGTAAGGATGATTAATATTTGTAAAAATTTTGTTGTCTTACACAGATGTTTCTCTTCGAAACTCTTGATTTGTTACTGATAAATATAAATAAACGACTGTGGACATTAGACAACTGTTACGTAAGCGAATCAGCAAAAACAGAATAAGTAGATGTTCATATATAATTTATGTCACAAAAAGATTTCTTCGTATCAATTGACGATTGATTGACAATTGACGACATGTATGGCTCAGTTGATAGTACTTTCTGCGCCAGCGGTGGCGGGTTCGAGTCCCGCTGGGGGCATTCATTTGTTGAGCACGAATGTTTGTACTCCAGTCATGGGTGTTAATATTTATAATGTGTATGTATATATAAATATATATATGTGTAGGATATCAACTATTTGGTATCCGTAACAAAAGCCTAGCAGCTTACCACGGAACTAGATGGCACTGTTGTAATAATGTCCTAATATATTAAAAAAAAAGTAAAGTGAGAAGTTATGTAACATGCAAAGTGAATGCGATCATTAATTACTATTTAATACTAATTTAATTTTGGGATTTTACATTACATACCTATCTCTTTTTCAACTTGCTTAAGGTTATACATAAACTTTTAATACAAAGGGATTATCACAAGTAATAATTACTTTACCTAACTAGGTTTCCCAAACTCATAACAAAGTGGGGAATGGACCATAAAATTGCTACGATAAATAATCTTTCTGTTAACCTAAAAAGGCAATAAATACAATAATGAAGAATGTAAACTTTTAATACATAGTACAAATACTTTGATACTGCCTAAGATACATTGGACTACGTATTCAAAGTTTGTCTCTCTCTTACAAATACGAATTATAATATGAACCATGTCTCTTTCGTACGTTAATAACATCATATCATGCTCGTAATTCTTCTTTTTCTAACAATTCATAAAAAAATCTTCATTATAACTATATTATACAACTAAATAACGGGTTCAGATATATAAAAATCTAGCTTATGAATAAGTAAGGATTGCCCTAATAAAAATTTTAAAGCTTATACTTGTGTAAAGTACTTAACTATAACTTTTTTTCATGATAGTCAATTACGTTATTAAAAAATAAAATTAATGGATATTTTCCTTAGATCTTTTATAGTAATTTTTATAGTAATCTACTGTACGTTACTAGCTTTACTTATTCTATAGAGTACCTAATATGTTTGTAGTTAAGAATAGAGACGAGATGCTACGTACTCGTAGCAGCGGCGCGATCAATTCATTGTTTACACTATCTTTATCAATACAAGTAAAATAATATACAATATTTTATAGTCTCAGTAAGATAGTTTTTTTTGGTAGATTAATAGGAGAAAACGTTGTTGTTTTTTTTATAAACAAAGTTACTCATATTATGTTAAATAATATAAAACGCTAAGGACCCGAATTTAAAGCTATATCTAAACTCTAAAGGTAAAAATTTAACCGTTAACGTAGAAAAACACATTTAAAAAATATGTTAACTTTCTCGCTGAATACCAAATACCCTTATCTAACGATAAAAGAACCCATTCGTGTAGATTAATAGATTATGGTCGTAAAAAGTAGGCAAGCCCGTGTTTAACAGTGAAAAGTTGATGTAACTTCTTACTATTAACGCTTTTAATTATCATTTTATTTTATTCTAGAGTACCTACCCCTCGGGGTTCGGTGTCAAGTACAAGCAGTACCAGTGCCGGCTCGAGACTAGCTCGCTTACTTACCCAGGGGGTGCGAGGCACCCCCGAAGAGACTGGCGCTGATGCACCACGAAGATTGAGTTGGGAAAGGTAAGAGTCATTAATAATTTCCATATATAACTAATATTAAAGAATTATTAAAAAATAAACGCACTTGTGTTGTGAACCAGCCCGATTTTATAATACTATCGAATAGACTATTCAGGAAATCTATCTAATATTGCATTTAAAATAAATAAATCGAAGCAACGATATATCTTATTTGTATTTTATTATTTTGTTTACATAAACAACAAATGCTCATACCGTGTTTTGAATGGTGATAAGCTTGCGGAGAGAAAGAAAGCGAAAACACGAATTAAAAAAAATATATATGTTGAGACATTATTACAACAGCACCATATAGTCCCGTGGTAAGCTACGAGGCTTGTGTTACGGATACCAGGTATTTGATATATACATTTTAAATACATACATATTATAAATATAAACACCCATAACTGAAGTACAAACATTCGTGCTCAACAAATGAATGCCCCCAGCGGGACTCGAACCCGCGACCGCTGGCGCAGAAAGCACGGTAAAGGCGCGTCACTACCATCTGAGCCAAACGTGTCGTCAAAATCTTCGTCATATTATATTTAAAAATAATTGTTCACACTATTGGATATCCAATAGTCTCCTGGCTCATGACTATTATATTTCAATGATACGGTAATATTATATTATTGTCTTCTAACATTTTACGAATACTCTTGCCGTGTAGCTCAACGACGTATATAGTAAATATAATATGGAATAAAGGATTTCCCTTTGCGACTTGTCGCATGGCTTAGCATGGCGTAACAGTCGCGGTTAAACCATAGATTATGCATAATCCTTTGGCAAACTATAGCGGTAGGCAGCCATTTCCCGAGTCAAATGGGAAAATATTACGAAATTAAACACTCACAGTTCATCCACATTATTCCACACTTGTGTGTCATTTGCTTAGGACTTTAACAAGTTTATACATTTAAATCCATTTTCTTTAAATCACATTATACAAAGCCGACATTTTCTGATAGTATCTTTATATTTTCCCATCTCTAAATGCGTCGAAGTGACAGAAAGCATTACAAAAGATGACAGTGATTCTATAGAGCCGTTGTGAATACCGCGACGCTACAACGCAAATTCTTTTACTTTCTATGTATAGGTCGAAATGGCGTCGAAATATTGAATTGACTGGGTTTTCGAACAAATTTTATCTGAACACCTGGTGCATTAGGATTCATTTTAAAAATATTTGACATTTTGTTGTCTTATAGCTTCCCAAAGCTATTAAAGTTTAAAAGAAAATGTTGGCCTTATAAAAATTGAAGTTTTGACGACACGTTTGGCTCAGTTGGTAGTGTGTGTGAGACCTTGCTTTTTGCGCCAGCGGTCGTGGGTTCTAGTCCCGTTGGGGGCATTCATTTGTTGAGCACGAATCTTTGTACTCCAGCCATGGGTGTTCATAATATGTTTAAGTATACTAAAAAAATATATGTAGTATAGTATATCAACTATCTGGTATCCGTAACACAAGCCTCGTAGCATGGAACTAGATAGCGCTGTTATAATAATGTCCCAAAATATTTATTATATATTTATTATACTATACGCATAAATATGGCTTGTTTAGTTAAGTTGTAAATATAATTCTTGTCACATATGTGTGTTACTTCAAAGTTATAATATATACACATAATTTTGACATTATATCATCAGAATATGTTTTAAAGCACATATTACTCTTGCTATCGGCGTTCCTAACAACACTGTTGTCGCCTTGTTAGTTCAATTCAATATGGTTTGAATGAGAACTTCAATAAATGTATTAGATCAAAGTTATATGAATGAACTTGATATACTATTACGTATGTATTTGCGAGTACGAATTCACACATACATGTTCTTATATTATCATTGCGCCTTATTGGTCTAGTTGTTAGAATGAACGGCTGCAGTATCGCAGGTCGTAGATTCCAATCTTATATATTATAGTAGCTTTTTTCTTAGCTTATGACTTATGTTATTGAGTGTGTTGTTAAGCATACCTCAGTACCGAGAGTAAGGATTTTTTGTGTTGCATCTTGTGCCTTTGTAAAAATATTACTATACAAATTTTAAGCTAGTGAGGTACCTATTATATTCAATTAAATTTACCAATTTAAAATATACTCATTTAACGCTGTGTTATTTAAACAAATGTTAATATGTATTTGTTTTTATGTAAATGATTTTCTTTTCAAAAAAAGCTAAAGTTATTTTATGAAAAATTGTAAAAAGATTTTTTTTACAATTGTACTTAAAAAACTTTACAATTAATTTTAAATAAATTATATTTTAAAATGTTAACTTCGTTTGTGTTTGTACCTTAATGAAAATATCAGTAGTTTTTCTTTAATTCGAACGTGTCACATCGGAATTAAATTTTTAGAACAAGCTTCTGTTATTTATTTCGATTTTTGCTGCCAGTTAGTGCAGTTTTCGTATCGAATTTGAAAGTGTAGATTTTTCATTTGTCAAAAGTTTATTTTGTTTTCTGTTAACAAAACTTCTTATAATAGAAAGTAAGAATGTTTCACTTTTCATAGTTATTGTAATTTTTTTACACATTTTTAACTCATTCACTTATTTCAATTGGTATTTAAAGTTGAGTGAATATAGGTTAAACAGATTTTTGAGTTAATGGTAATCCTAAATTCGATACAGAATTTAGAGTTATAATATGAAAATATTATGAAGAATATTAATGAAGTGAGTAGTAAATAGTGTAGTAGTAAATAAAAGAAAAAAATCAGCTTTTACATTCATAAAAAACGCCTAATTACAAAAAAAATAAGTCATATTATCTCGTCAAAACACTTATTTTCCTTCTGAGACATTCAGACAATAAATTGTAACGTATGGTCACGTATAAGCTGCAATTCCGTACAAAGTTTGAATTTACAATAAATAAATTAATTAATATGTTTAAACTTGAAACAGAGTTTTTCCTGTCTAGAAATCGGACCTAGGACTAGGATATAGGATTTTTTTCATAAATATGTTTAATATTTGTTAATTTGTGAAGTCTGTATTTTTTTGGTCTAACGCTTTAGGCTCTAGTACCAGTCCAATTTAAAAAAAAAACTGACTTTTTTGCATTTCAATAGCCCATTTCAAGAAATCTTGAAGAAGTTTGTAGACAATCTAAAATTACGCTACGACTCTTATGGTGGAAACACCTATAACAGCTAATCGCAGGAACTATTTAAAAATATTTTAATTAAACATGAATTAATACCTATGGCGACTAGACTTTGCTCAGTTTCAATAAAGCACGTATCAGCAATGAAGTTGTTTATCCGGATTCTATGGGTCGCGTCTTGACACAATGGGGTCGCTGCTTCGATATATAGCGCCATTTATCTTACGCCGACGAAAGCATTGGTATAACGTTAATGAAGTCATGTTAAGGAAAATACTAGCTGGATTAACATTTTAAATGTTCTTTAAGCTCTTGTACATTCTCCTTCAACTTCTTCTTTAAACTTCCTTTCAACACGATAGGTATCAGCTCATAGTCTACTGACCGCTGTCTAAATTCGTGTTGGCGAACTATACATGTCTTTCGAAACTAGCTAGGTTCGCTCAGAAATTTTCACGATATTTTCCTTCACCTTAAGACAATAGCTGGTAGATAATCATTTTTTTTTAATGGTAAAAAGGGGACAAACGGGCAGGAGGCTCACCTGATGGGAAGTGATCACCTCCGCCAATGGCTTGCAGATGCGTTGCCGGCCTTTCAGGAAAGGGAGGGACGGAGGAGGGAGGGAAGTGGGAGGGAGGGGGGAACCAAGGCGGAGGATGAAGGGAAGAAGGAGGGGGGAAGGAGAGTGGGCCTCCTGGACTCTCACTCACCGGACGAAACGCGACAGCATAGCTGCCACTTCACGCCGGTCTTCTGTGAGAGAGTGGTACTAATGAACTATACGGGGCGTGCCGGCCCATTCGATTGCTACCCGAAGGTAACAAGCATGGCACTACCACTTTAAAACTTAAACATGTTGGAAATAATGCACATTAACAATATCAGAAGTGCTAAATGCGTTTCTTTGTCGGTTGTCTGTATATTCACGAAATATTTGAGGAAAAGATCGATAATTCCTGTAGGCTTTCATTAAATAACGGAAAATACTAAAAAGCTTAGGAAATGAACTTGTGTCAAAATCCAATCTTCTTTCATGGAAAATATGCACTATACAGAATTGCGGTAACTTAAGGCATAGTTTTGACTTTTACATCTATTTCCAATATAGTTCATTCATAGAATCATATCTCTAATGCTTGCGGTTATAAATCAAATATAGGTTTTTTAGCATAGAGTTATAATACCAATTTTTGTAAATATTCTTAGATATTTCATTAATACAAAGTTTACTTTATTAATTATGTTAAACTTAGAAATTAATTTTTGTTAATAACAAATAGCAATAATTAATATGTAAAACAATACACACATTCATCAAATTATATCCTCCATTATTGCAAACTGTAGGATCAGAATGTTTAGTCCATGAACCTACTTATGTATAGTAGGTTCATGGTTTAGTCATAAAAAAATATTATGCCTAACAGATATAGAATCATTTATTTCTAAATACGTGTTTTAAAATCTGAATATCGACCAATAAAATTGTATAAATATTTTGTAACTGCATTGACATGCACAAAATATTTCAGACGTGTACTACTAGAATATATTTCAAGGTACAAGTTTACATTTATACAATAGTTAGAAATGTTATACGCTCTCGAAGTTGACAGTCATGAAAATCAATTTAATGAAGAGTTTACTAGTTTAGTAATGATGAGTTAATAAGAATACAAGTTCTTGTACATGAAAAAATAAATTATTATTACATACTTATAATTTAAAGCTTACATTTTTATTTAAGTAATTTTTCATTTCAAAGGAGTAAACTTTACTTATGTAGACCAATATGTAAAAGAGAATTAATCTATACGTAGGTAATGGTGATAGGCTGTTTCTGTTTAATTGTATGCGTGTAAATATATTTTATCTAAAATTAAAAATAATAGCATTTAAAAAAAAATCATGCTTACATTTTTTCCAGCCAGTAACTTTACACGAGTCGCTGTTTTTGTCACTGGAAATTCCAACGAAATTAATTTGTTATGGCTCAAAATCAAATAACATTATGCACAGAATTCGACTGTTTTGTGTTCACATAGTTGCAGATAAAGTTTTTGGTCTAAGAGCCGGTGGAAGATCGACCTTCACCGACCTGATAACCAAATGAGACATATTTTTTATTAAATATAATTTATAAACAAATATGCCTATAATTACTTGCCTATCTGAAAGTGCTCATGGCTATTTTTAATTAAATTAACTTTAATCGTTTTTTTTTCATCACTTTCATTCTTTTGATAACCAAATGAATTTTATTTCACTGTTAGTTTTTAACACACAGAATATGCCTCAGTAGGCTTGCCTACTCATTTTTGTGTATAGCTACCAAAGCCGATGTAATCAGGTAAGTCAATATAGGTGACTCCATCGTTCTGCTAACTTATCGAAAGTTATATCAAATTTTAGATTATTTTATTACAAAATCAGTCATATAGACTTGCCTGAAAAAAATCATACTTAAAGCACTGTTGCCCAGCTAAAAATAGCCATGAGCACTTTCAAATAGGCAAGTAATTATAGGCATATTTGTTTATAAATTATATTCGATAAAAAATATGTCTCATCTGGTTATCAGATCGGTGAAGGTCGGTCTTCCACGGTCTCCTCTACTATTTTGTGACACCAATGCACGATAGTAAACTAAATAATATATAAACCCGTACACTGATTGCATTAAATATATTATAAATAAATAAATATGTTGGGACATTATTACACACAGCGCCATCTAGTTCCGTGGTAAGCTACGAGGCTTGTGATACGGAAAAAATGGATATTTCATAAACTACATACTTATAATATTAAATTCATACATATAAAAAATACAAACAATCAAACTCACATGACTGGAGTATAAACATCCGAGTTTAACAAAAGAATGCCCCCAGGGGGGACTCGAACCCGCGACCCCTGGCACAAGAAAGTAGGGTCACTACAAACTGCGCCAAACGTGTCGTCAATTCAATTAATTATAATACACATAAAGCGTGGTTCTCTGTATGCGGATCTCTACCACACGTACGAGCCATAATAATGCACCTCATACCCTTTATTATGGATTCATTAAATTTACAAATAATTTGGAACTATTTGTGTATTGTATAATTAATAAGTTTCTAAGAACAACTTTGAAGTTTTGCGACTACAGCTTACTTTATACATGCCTTTAATAAACTTAGACATTTATGTAGGGTTTTGGCGTTAGATTTTGTCGAAAATTATTTTATACAGTAAAGTAAAAGAAAGTGCCTGAAATATTTAAGTTTAAATAGTCTCGCTCTAAAGTAAATGTGTCATGTTTGCAGAAAGCATTGAGTGAGGAAAATAGAATTCGAAATAACATATTATTATTATGCTTGTAGCTTCCAGGGCTCCGCTGACATTTCTATTCAATTATTGGGTATATATATGTAAATATCCACAGATAGATGATATGATTTCAAAGTTATTGAAATAGATCTCCGTCCTTCTGATTTTGATTTTATCTTTCTACGCTATCCATCTTGATTTTCTACATTTGCGACGAAACTAAATTCTTGGAAATGGTTCACTTTCTCATAATATACTTTTTTTATAAATCCTAATAATTATAATAAATTTAACTTCATATAACTTTGCAAATTTTTAAATGATATAAAAGGAGCTCCTAATCTATATCTACGTAAAATAAATGTAAAATATGTGGATGTGTTTGTTAGCTTGTAACGTTCTGCTAAATCATTTGTACGATTTATTGAAAATTTTGTGAGTTATTAGGTACGTATACGTACACTTTACAATGTACACGCTCAGGGATGTTCCTGGCACAGTACCAAAAATGTACGACAGATGGTATGCAATGTGTATTGCCTAATTTAAGTGTCACTACACAAGGTAATTCGGAATAATATCAACGAGTATTAGTAAAATTTTTGGGTGAAACAATTCAATTTTTAAGTAAGTCCAATTTTTTATGATTAAAAAGGCGTTAAAAGAATATTATGACCATTTTAATAAAATTTCAATTTAAGAATGTAAAGAA
Source organism: Boloria selene (assembly GCA_905231865.2). Lineage (NCBI taxonomy): Eukaryota > Metazoa > Arthropoda > Insecta > Lepidoptera > Nymphalidae > Boloria > Boloria selene. The sequence goes on from HG993141.1 coordinate 10,945,318, forward strand.
ACATATTAAGGATGAAATATTAGAAGCAGAAAAAAATAAGAGCAAAAGGTGATAATTCTATGGTAATAAATGTCACAGGTCGTTTGATTCTTGTGACGCTAAGGCGCCTGTAATCTAAATGATTGTTTGAATAAAAGTATTAGCATAGCATACTTAACTTAATACATCTCTTCTTGGTTAAGGATATTTATGACTTATAAAAAGTAACATAATATTTTACTTTATATCAAATAAAATAAAAAGACAATGATAGCCGAGCGGTATCGCGCTCACTTGGATATAATCTGATATATTCTTGTGCGAATCATTTCTATCATGATTACCACTTCTCTGACGGGGGAGAAAAACATGAGGAAACCTGCATGTCTGAGAAAAATCTAACAAGTTCTCGCTGCTGCGTATAAGAAGGTAGAACCAACAGAAAGGCTTTTGCATTTACGATAATATTAAGGACTACTAAGAATTTTGAATAACACGATTTTTTGTTGAGCGTAATCCATCACCCTGTCCTGACGGTAAAAAGATTTCTGGGTCGAGTTATCTTTCAGTATAACGGATCACGTCGTTTCTCCAAAGTTAATGACTTTGAAATGGCAGATGCGTATCCTGAAAACACTGTTCAGTCCAAAAAACGTTTCTAAGCGGCGTGGTTAACAACATTTTGACACCCTATTTAATAATAGTCACTCACCCTCGCTCCGCTCAGGTTGTTCGTATTCATTTCTCAGAAATGAGGTATTTACTAGCTTTCATCAATAAACCATATTGCATACAAAATTGTTCAGTGATTTTATCCTGATGCCGTTACAGACAGACGGATAGACTGACAAACACAAAAACGATAGAGTCTACCTCTGTTTTTTTAATAAGCTACGCATTGATATAATGTATGCATTCCTCGCCCACATGCCATAGATCTGCGAAGTTGTGCTCTCGGTACGCTTTCTGACATAGTTCTATTAAAGTATGGTAGGTACGGACGTTGTTTGAGATAAATTGTGGTACATTAATACTAGTGTTCTTCCGCGAAGCTCAAAAAATTGGGCTATGTGTTTGACCAATTTTATACTTCTTTACTTTTTGAGCAAATATAAAAAATAATTAAAAAGAAAGAGACATAGAACATCGTATATTCATAGATCGTCGAATCTGCTGAATTATTTCCAGCTGAAATGCTATGAAACGGTTGTTTAGGCGCTATACAAATTATTAAAAGTATATTATATATTATTCATTGTTTCTAAAATTGAATTTTTTTCAAAATTTTTAAAACGTTGGATGTAAAACGTATTTTGGCAAAGTTGAAAAATTCAAAAAGCCCGCAAGCGTCTATCCTATGTAGCAATTGAAAGTGTCACTCGGGTGAAATCCAGCGATTTATGCGACCAGCCAATGTTCTACCTATAACATTGATACATGTGCCGTATATGGAACTGCGTATTTATAGCTTGATTGTATTCCACGATCGGCACAATTTGTTTTCTAAAATTGTTTTAAAGTTTTTGCTGAATTTTACACTCGTTCTCGATATCTTATACTCGTTCGCCTTTTCTTGTTATTTTCTCGTCTATTCTAGCGAGCGAAGTCACGGGTTCCGCTAACTATATACTAAAACCTTCCTCGGCAACCACACTATCCATTGGTGAAAACAGCATGAAAATCAGTGCAGTAGTTTTGAGTTTATCGCGAACAGACAGACAGACGGTGGAGGACTTTATTTTATAATATTGTTACGAATACACGAGTAAAGGAGCTTGCGCCATCTAGCGTGGAGCGAGGGAACCACTTTTTTCACACACGCTTAGTGAGTGTACCTAGTGCTTAGTGAGTGTACCTAGTGCTTTGTGTCGGACCTAGTGCTAGTGAATAAAGTCTCTGAAAGAGTCAGCAGGTCTTTCTCTCCAAATCGTTCGAACCCTAACACGCAACAATATGTAGTTATAATATGTTTTAAGAAAGATTATTAAGCATAGTCAAAGTTTCATGGACGACATAGCCACTTTCATGTGACATATTTGAGTTTACGCTGTACAACTTAGTTAAAACAAACTAAATAAAAACAACTTAACAAATAAACTTATCTTGAATTTGATTTAACCCATGGGTTTTAGTTTAACTGTTTATTTTTAATAAATCCGTTTTTCGTGTAAATAATTAATATATCGACCTAAGCTCAATGTGCTTTTTTTATAATACACATCATTTTCATCAACAGAGTATTAATATAACATGATTACAGTCTAAAACTATTTGCTGCGTAATTTGATGCGTAGAATGAACTTGATCTAATTAATAACTCTCATAAAGCCATTAAATTAGTATGAAATATGAACGAACTAAGTAATTATGACAGTGTCAAATTAATTTATAAAATCATGTTAGTAGTATTAAATTTTGGCCCAAGTTAACAACTACGGCGGTTATATGGATAGAAACAAGATTAAGAGTGAAATTTACTACTATTTTACCTAGGTATATAAAAATAAAAATAATATGAGAAACATAATAAATAATAGTTCATTATTTTTGAGTGATGCAGATTATCAAACACACAGACTCAAAACTTATCTAATTCATAATTTTTATTAAATTTTAATTAGTTATGTATTATTTGAGCTCTCGCCTATTTAAAAAAACGTGTAAACAATTCTCTAAAAATATAGAAAAGATCAGTAGGTATATCTATCTATATTTTTAGAGATATTCATGAGTAAGGACCATCTAGAACGCAAGCTTTATGTTTACTTGTTAATACTAAATACATATTAACAGGCCTTTTTTGTCACTTCGTTTTTGGGGGCACGCTAATTCTCAAAAGTAATAAGTCCATATTTTTTTTTACAATCTCCCTCCTTGCCACTGTCTTTTGAGGAAAATTTTTTTTGTAAAATTTACAAAAATGATTTTATCCATTTTTTTAATGTCGTTCAATTTTTAAGTTTTTAAAGCATTTTTTTGGTATTTCATCTTGGGGCATTGTGTGCCCCTGCGTGCCCCCACAAAAAAAGCTAAAAATATTAGTATATGCCAAAATTTTCATATTCATAATATATTTTTTTCTTTTTACGCAGTCGAATTTTTTATTAGGTAACAGTTTTTTATTAGTATTGGATTTTTTGTTAGTATTGGATAATTGGGTATAATAAGCTGTTTGTATTGATTCGAAAAACGTAAGCAAAAAAAACGTATTCTACTATTCAGTTCTCATAGCAAGACCTAAATTTTGATGTCGCGTTACCTACTACTCAGCTCAAGAGATTTTTAACTGAAGCTTCCAAGGCACAGCGACAAAGTTAAAATATATTTTGCTTCTGAATAAATATGCGCTACATTTGTATAATATATTTTGATACCAAATAAAATTTTATTATATATAATACAACGTCTTTTATATATAAAAATATATTGTATAAAAAAGTTATTGAAACAAAATGGATAGGTAAGTGAGTATACATCATTAGAATACTGTTGACATTTTATTAAAAGGTACAATCTTTTTTATTTACTTGAGAAGGTTAGGGATTTGCGATGAGCAAAAATGATCCCAGTACAATTTTATTTTATTTTACCAAAAGATTTTCATTACATAAGAAATCATTTTTCTTTGTGTAATATTTATTGTTTCTTAACGAGGGGAATATAATAGATAATTAAAAATTTTATTGTTCAAAACGTAAGACTGAGCAGGTAATTTTTAATCTCAGTCTATGCCAACAAATATACGAATATAGAACCTTGTATTTTCTCTACATCACTAGGGCTCCCTTTTTTTAATTTCCTAGTTTAGTTACGAAGAAAAATATTCATAATATTAAATAAAGTAATAAAGATCATTATTTACGTTTCTTTCGATGTCGCAATAAATATTATAATGTTATACATTAGTAACTTGTAGAGTTTTGGCCTAAACTATCAAGAATAATATAACAGTTAAAACAATGCATCGTGTACATAATTTTGTGAGAAACACAAGATTTATCCTATCACAACTTTGAAGTCACAGTTAAAGTTTGTAGTTCAACTTGAACCATGGCTGTGGAAGTTAAACATGAGAAGAACCTCTTTGTGCCGCCACATACATTCATATCAAAGCATCTCCCACATTACATCATGAATGATGTATACGAATGTGCTTATACTACCCTACAAGCATGAATAAAGTTTTATATACACACGATCTAGTATTAGATATAACAGATCTCACTAGGAATTAAAACCAGAAAATATTTTTCATTTACTTTTTGTCCATTTCATATGAAGAAAAAAATTACTAGCAAAAGCCTGAGCTTTGTAAGGGCTCGCGTAGTTTTTTCAAATTATTATTTTTTATTTAGGATTACTGATATGTTTGGTTTTCTAACAGATGGCGTTAGTAGAAAAATAACTCTCTATATAACACAAAATTGTTAATGTTAATTTTTTTAATGGTTATAATTTACTTTTGTAATATAACACATGTAGATATGAAGTTAAATTACTATGTCAAAGCACAAATTCTATAGGCGTCTTAGTTTTTCAGTAAAATGTACCACAATATGCTCAGGTTGTGTATAGTGTTAATAAGTGTTGATTCATATTTAAATTTATTTTAAAACGAAGAAGTCTAAACACATTGAAATATTTGTTATATACGAGAACCTACATATAGTTTATCCTTGAACTTACGTAATAAATGATATTTTATCAAAAATTTTACTTTTTTCATATTACGGGATTAGAGCTTATAATTTTTGAACCCACTTTCAATACACAAAAGCGATCTTGTTCGGGTAATTCTATTTTCACATTAATTTCAACTCTGACTACAAAAATGTTACAAGATCGAATACTTTTAAAAATCTAATCTATACTTCTATACTAATATTATAAAGAAGTAAAGTTTGTTTATTTGTTAAATTGTAAGGGGTAATCTCGGGATCTACTGAACCGATTTTAAAAAATCTTTCACCAATAGAAAGCCACATTATTGCTGAGTGTCATAGGTTATATAAAAATTCGGCCAAGTGCGAGTCAGACTCGCGCACCGAGGGTTCCGTACAAACCTGTACGGAACGGTGTATGAGTAAAGGGGTAATAAGTTTAAAATTATTAAAAATATTTTTATTATATGATTTTTCCTTTATCTGTGTTATAAGACGTTGCTTCGTACCAAATTTCAAGATTCTGAGTTCACGGGAAGTACCCTGTAGGTTTTGATTCCCTTGCGAGTGTCGAAAATTTGCGGCATAAACGGGAGTATCTTTTGATCGCGTTGACTTAGAAGTTTGATTTTTTCACAGCTCCAAGAGACCATAGACTTGAGTATTTGATATGAATTTCAGCTTGATACCTCCACGCGTTCCTGAGAAAAAAGGTCTTGACAGACAGACAGACAGACAGACAGACAGACAGACGGACAACAAAGTGATCCTATAAGGGTTCCGTTTTTACCTTTTGAGGTACGGAACCCTAAAAACCGAAAAATAAAAAGGCTTTTACGTGGTAGTCCGTTTTGCAAAGTGAATAGGAGAAAAAACGGTCGAATGAAAGCGTTTCTTACGAACGCTGCCTCTATGAAAGATATATTTTTGAGTTCTAGAGAAAAGATGTGGAGCTTAAAAATGCCTACAAAAAAGTCAACGACAGGCGACAGCATATGTCTAACTTTTATATTTAAGTCAAAAAGTAGTTTTTTTAATATCAGTATAGATAATTTAATTTTTAATTTTTAATATTAATAAAATAATTTAAATTATTTAAGCACTCTGTACTAAAAAAGGATTATTTACATTATGCCCAACGAAGTGGGCACGGGTCAGCTAGTATACTATATAATATTTTTTACAAAAAAAATATAATGTAAAACGTCTATATTCTTGGCTCCAATGTTTCGGCCTTGATATCCACATTTCTGTGATAAGAGTTTGGAAAATTCTCACTAAAAGTCCGCAATGTAGTCGACCCAAATACACGAGTAGTAGTTGCAAGATTGTCGTCAGAACCTTTGTCTTTGTACGCAATTGGAAAGTTGAATTAAAATCTACTGCAATTATATAGATGATTGAAAAATTAATGTTTAAAAATCTTTATGTTCATAAGATTATAAATGAAACTATCTTTTCGGATTTTGTCGCAAATTTATTTTGATTTTTGGATCCCGGCGTTTCGAATGCTTTACACCAATCATAGTCACGGGAGAGACTAAGGTATTTGATGGATCAGGGGTTTATATACTTGTTACATCAGTCGAACAGTCGTCCCAACGGAGTATGAGAGTGATAGGAATAGAGAGTGCACTTGTGCCTGCGCGTACACTTGTGAAGTATAATATCTCCTGCGCAGTTGGCCAATCTCAATGAGATTGGCCGCCGTAGCCGGAAACGGCCCACTATTTATAAAAAATCCTAAGTGTGTGTAAATGTCAAATATTCGCGTAAACTTAAAAAAGTTTAAAGTTCATAAGATGTCAGTGACAATATATTAATTAAGTGTGAAGCGTATTTGTCTTAATTTAGTCTCGTCTTAATTAAGTACGCGTTAGAAATTAATGTTAAAAGAAAATGAACAGCTGAAATGCTAAATTTTATTTATTTATTAAATTATATTTATAACATCTAAATAAATTTTGAATATAAAATTATCATAATTCAACATTAAAATAATGATGCAAAGACTTTTTAGAACGATCTTCTTTATACTAAAAATAGCAAAATATTCGTCGTGAATAACAAATTCAAAAGGCATTGCTGGCTTAAAATGTTCCTGGGTATTAAATGGCTGTTAAATAAGATTGAAGATATCGCAGCGTCAGCGGGGATGGACGGCTCGTAATGATTACTCTCTACGAGATTCTATCTCCGGCCATCAAAATCAGTTTGTTGTGTAAAATAGGGGAGGCTTTGATTGAATTGACTTATCGGTAAATTACACAATTGTTGTTTTATCGAATGACTAGCCGTCCCCGCCCGCTTCGCTGGGCGAATTTTCAAAGGAAATAAATTAAATTTTATTCATCATTTTTATTTATTTTTATTCATATTTTTTTTTTGCTTTTTTTGTTAATTTTTTTTTATTTATATTTTTTTTGCTTTTTTTGTAAATTTTTATTTTTTTTTATTTATATATTTTTTTTGCTTTTTTTGTTAATTTTTATTTTTTTATTTATATTTTTTTTTTGCTTTTTTTGTTAATTTTTTTTTTTTTCTGAAATTTAAAATATTTTTCAAAGAAGAGTCAAATTCACTTAAAATAAAATTTATTGATATAATAAATTATTATTATTATTATTATTATTTTATTTTTTATGCACATTCACCTCTCTAATCTCTGCAAAGGAAAATTCACTTATATTATCGTATTCTTCAAAGCAACCAATCCCTTCATGGAATCTTCTGTCACTTAAAGTGATTCGGACCGTTGTGAAACATCCAATATAAGACTTTCTTGATTCTTTTGATAGTTAATGTCGAATTATTAATAAAAATTTGTAATTTACAATTTAATTGTATATCAATATATTTCACAAATCATTACTTACCTAAAGTTTGAGCTTTTATCTCATGAGACCAGTTTTTAGAACCAAACACATAGTCAGCACACAAACATAAACTTTCAATACTTTCTCTGTCTGACATTTTTATTTCACTTCTCAACCGCTTATGAACTGACGTTTTATCATAAAATTAATTAGGTTATATAAAAACAAATGAAATTAATTAAATTAAAAAAAAACAATTGACTTTAACCTTTTCTATTTAAACAATAAAATAATAATCATTTGGAGTCTGTAGAAATTACAGTTTGGAAACATAAATTTAACATTCTCACACCCACCCCCGCAATCCCTATTGGAAATAGAATTTCGTAAAATCCTATTTGAGATGATTTCTGCATGACATATAAAATATTACTACCAAATTTAAAGTCTATAGAGGTTACAGTTTGGAAATAGAAATTTCACATTTTAACACCCACTACCGCAATCTTTTTCGGCGGTGGGTTGTTGTAAAATCCGCTCTTAAATCATTTCTGCATCACATATAGACGACTCTAGCTAAATTTGGAGTCTGTAGGAGCTACGGCTTAAAAAATAAAAATTTTCATTGTTAAACCACCCCCGCAACCCCCTGTGGGGTGAGCTACCGTAAAATTCGTTCATAGACTATTTCTACATCTCTTACAGAAGATTCCTACCAAATTTGGAATTTATAGGAGCTATAGTTTAAAAACGGGAATTGTTCATTGTTAACGCCCCCGCAATCCCCTTTGGGGGATGAATTTCTTAAAATCCGTTTTTAGTTGACCTCTACATAACGAAAGTAATATTCCTACCAAGTTTCACATTTCTAAGTCCTATAGTTCCCGAGATTTCGTGATGAGTAACTATAGAAATTGGAATACTTCGATTATCATCGAAATTTTTTACGTTTTAGCAGACTTTTTTAAAATTTTCTTACATATAAACATTCTCCTGACAATTCTGAAGACAACAAAAAAAAATTAACCCAATCGGTCCAGTTGTTCTCAAGTGATACTCGATCATAGATACGGCATTTTATTTTTATCAAAAAATGAGAGTGGGTGTGCAGGGGTGCGTGGGAGTTGGTGGGTGGATGCGTGGAAGTTTGTAAGTAGATTCTTAGCTGAATGTAAAAGAACATTATCCGTTTAGTAAACTCCGTTGAAATCCATGAAAACAAAAGAATCAAGAGAAAACGCTTGTCTTTTGTTTTTATTAGCGGGATAAATGTTCATAAAAGTAAAACAGCAATAAAAAAATGAAGGAACGTTAGAATTCGAAAAATAAATAGCCATAAACCATCTAGGAAAAATTTCGCATCGAATGGTGGTGGTTTCATGTCGATACGATCAGTGGTTTAGGCGTGATTGAGCCTCAAACGAACACCATTTTCATTATATATATATATAGATTTAAAAAGCTACCAGTAATGTAATGCAATAGAAAATAGTATAATTTTCTAGGGAATAACCAAAACTTGCCTACTAGATGAGCGTGTATGTATTTTACATACATATTTTGTTATGACTCAAACAAAGTACGCAAAATGCGATACTAAATTAATTTCAAACTATTTATTAACAATTACTTAGTAGGTAAAACTTCATTAACTTAATATCTTAAGTAACAATTATTAAAGTATCCGTCAAAATTGTCTAAGTAATAAATTGACTTAAAAACAAAACCTTTAACTTTACTAATTTTACCTAAAAGGGTGCCTTTTTATGTAAATAACATAAAACTTACCGAGACCATCAAAGAATTTCCAAGTATAAATATTTAAAACTGTTCGGTGAATTTTCTTTTGAAAGCGTTTGGACGTACCTACTTCTATTCGTAGCTGGGAATATTCTTAATGTAAACACAACAGATGATATTATGGCATTGCTGTTGTTTAAATATATACAAAACTGAAGAATTTGTTTGTTTCTTTGAACGCGCTATCTCTAGAATTTCTCTTTTTGCAATTTATAGTGTAACAATTGAGAAACGATGACCGTCTCAGCATTTCATCACGCTAAATCTTAAGAATCAGAGCTATCCCATAATACTCGTAAATATTATTAAATGCGAAAGTTTGGATATACGGATGATTGTTGATATAGAGTTTGGAGTACATAGATTTACTTTTTATTCTGTAAAAATGTACGATTCACGGAAAAAATTACCGGCAAATTCGAAATACAATGCTGCTAGGTACTTACGAGATTATCATTTTTTAAATAGACTATAATGTAAAACATGGTGTTTCTATGTCTGCCTTCTAAAAATTCAATATTTTATACATACGCGTATATCTCGCTTTATTTCCTATAAAACTGTAAAAGTTTGCTAAATTATTTAGTTTTTGTTTTGTTTCTCATAATGTTCACGCTTGCGTCTGACATGGTGCAAGAAAGTTTTAGTTCAATTAAAATGCAAATAGCGGGTGCGACGGTGTCGAGCTTCGCCATTAACTCTAACTACACCGAAATTGTATTCTGGATTTGTTTATACAACAGTTAAAATTCTTTCTGAATCGAGGATAACAATTCTGTTCAAAACATTCAAAACATGTTCCGTTTGTAGACTGTAAATTAAATATTTTTGGGACATCTCTGTGATATAGTCATTATATTCGTCGATGTAGGCCGAATCAAGTTTTTAGAATTTTTGTGTGTCTGTCAGTCAGTCTGTGACTCTGACCGCATTACGAGAAAGCCACTGGCCCATTCATGAAATTTGGTATCATAATAGCTAATTGGTTATCCGACTGATTGAGGTCTGGGAATACTTTTTACTGCGGGAAATATCTCATCTCTGTATACGCATACTAACCGTTAAAATCGTACAGGGACGAACCCGAGTGGAGCAAGGATAAGTCACTAGTTATACATACAATGTTATATTACACTACAAATAAGTTAAATTATAATTTATTCACAAAATTATATTACTTATAGCCTCAATTTCAAAATGAATGAATGAAATGAATAAATTATTACATTATATGTCCCAATTTAATAATGAACTCAAATATGTTGATGTGAATAATATAATAAAGGATTCTATTATAACTACCATATTATTTTGTATATTTTAATTAATTTATTATTTTAAAATAAATAAAACATTAATTTTTCAATCATTTTATAGATCTATATAATAAAATTTTACAAGTATTATCATTACCATTCATTTTTCCGTGCACATTTTATGAATTACAGAAGAGAATCAGCCGGCCAACTTCCCCGCTCAGCGAGCATCGACTCCGTAGTAGAAGCAGCGATATGCGCCCGCCATTCAGAACCCGGTCCAACGACTCTACAGTTGCCGAGAGCGGATCGTGCTTTAAGCCTGGTTTCCCCAGCGGTGGGACGACGAGCTAAATCCCAAAGAGGACAGGCAGGTAAGCTTTAACTTCTAAGACGTTAAAGATATTTGGTAACAATATATTATAACAAATGCTATTTATGAATAAGCATTATGACCACCTTTACAAAATGTTACCGTCTCCGCCTTAACATTTTTACAACTAAGGCTGCCCGTAAGAGATGACGATTAGTGATAAGGCCGCCTTAGCGCACCATTGTCTTTTTTCTTTTAATTTTTGTATCTATTTAATTTTATTTGCTACTTGAAAAGTTTTAACTAGCTTTTGCTTTTCAAGTATAAGCTATAAAAACGATTGTTTTGTGTCCGTATCTCAGAAAAAAAAAATTAATTAACCAAAGTAAATTTAATATTATTTACTTTGTAATATTTTTTATATACAAATAATATTCATTCAATAACGAATAACAAAGCAAATAACGAATCAATAATTTTACTAACTACAGGTGACCCTTGCAATATTTAAGTAGTTGAACCTATATTTACTTAGAACTCATTGACTCTACATGTAACAGTGCAAGTTTTTAGGGTCAAAAAAGTGACGTAACAAGGTAGAGTAGTACCTTATAGAATCTTAGAGCTAGTTAATAAATCTGCAACTAGAAAATAGTGTATTTATGTCTTCGTTTTAATAAAAAAAAGAAAAGATAACTTCATGTTAATAGTGCCTTCATCAAAATTCATGTGCAGGAGTTTTCGTATTAAGATTCACTCCATTTCCGTATGAAGTGAAGGTACGACGCTACCTTTCAAGAATAATAATATTGTTTGACGTCAAAATTTTTTTCATACATAAATCACACGTTTGGTTAAATTTGTAGTTGAACTTGATGTGCGTCGCGGTCGCGGATTCGAGTCTAGCATGCATTCACTTGCGTGATGAGATGATATTGGTACTTCAGTCATGGGTTTTTATATTTATAATATGTATGTAGCACGTATGGTAAAAAAATGTGGTAGGATTGATATAAAAAATCGAGTACATTTTTAGAGCAATTTGTCAACAAATGATGATATATCGGATCGATTGATAATAAAATACAAAATGGTACTAGTAATGGTACAATTTATGCTGAAAATGGCGGCTAGCTAAAAATAGCTATAAGAAACACGTATCTAATACTTATTAAAAAGTTTTGATAAAAATGCTCCGTAACTTGACTTGAAATGTTACTTTTAATAATTAGGTTATAAAGGTTATTGGAAAATTATGGACATCAGCAAAGTTGAAAACATATTGCGGATACGAAAATAGTACCTTGTATTTATTATTTTCAATCGTCAAAGGAATTAAGTTCATTCTCAATCATCACTTTTATTTGAGTTTTGATTGAATTTATATCTGCTTGTTAATTTAATTCACTCGCTTTAGATAACTTAATAAAAATTTAATTGTCTATTCTCTTCTTTTGACTCCATTATACAAAAAAAATGCATTATTAGGTACTTATATTAATTTAATCCATACTGATATTATAAAAATGAGCGTATTATTTTTTAGAAGTCAAATTTAAATAAAACTTCTAGCATTTATAGGAGGAAAATAATATTTTTTAGCAAAATTATCAATGACTCTAGGGAGCTAAGCCTTTCATGTTGATATTAATTATCTTTATATTCGACCTTCTATGTATTTTTGTAATAATTATATACGAATTAAATATAAATACCAAAAATAAATATACAATTTATACTTTAAATAACTAAATATATCTAAATAATCTATGTACATAATCACTACATAGTATAAAACAAAGTCGCTGCCCGCTGTCTGTCTGTCTCTATGTATGCTTAGATCTTTAAAACTACGCAACGGATTTTGATGCGGTTTTGTTTAATAGATAGAGTGATTCAAGAGGAAGGTTTATATTTATAACTAGCGGAACCAACTGCTTCACTCGTAGGGACGACCCAGAGCAAAGCGAGGGTGAGTCGCTAGTATATATTGAACTGAACAAAAATTCTTTCAAATCCTTTCCAAAAAACCATTCTCTTCCTTTTTAGCCCGTAGTTAAAGGGTGCGAAATTTCCAGTATATTGATAAACTTTTTCCTACCCGCATTATATTAGTACCAGCTCTATCAGAGATTGCATCTTAAAGTCTTTTTAACTTTTAACTAGTTAAATAGAACTAAGCAAACTGAAATAAGGCTTAAGTGAAAACAAACTACTTGTATTTTTAGTAGAATATTTTTAACAGCTTTAGTAGTCCTAAGACTACACTAGAGACTAAATAATAGATTAAACAATAATTATATAGACTGAATCCTCCAAAGAAATGTGCGAGGGAATGCAGCTAGTCTTCTTGCCACAATTCCACGCGGACATAACTTGTACGTGCAGTTATAATTATTAAGTGCACATTTGTTTATATACGTATAAATAAATTCATTATTTTTATAAGTTCCCTTCTTGTAAACATATAACCTCTATTTAACTAAAAAATACAATTCAAATATGAAGTCAAAAATAAGTTAAAGGATATTTTATAAAATGTCAGTCTTTTAAAACATACATTTTATTTATTTATTTATTTTTAAAGTATTACATACCCTGTAGTAGCAAGGGACAATGAAAGAGAACTTACATTGTTCGTGGAGTAGACGAGAAGTGTTGAAATGCATTGTACCAACAATAGTAGTCTATAATCATAGTGAACTTTGAGCTTTGCTTCTACTTACTATCTCAAGTATCCTAAGCTTTATTACAAGATTACAGTTGTTCCCAAACTTATACTTGCTCGTGCGTTGTTAAACAAATTTTAGACTTTTATTTGAGAAAGAACATTACATACTGTAGTTAAGTTACTTATGTAAATAAACTGTTTTGGTATTCAAAATAAAATGGCGTATTATTTCCGTGGATGTGATTACACCTAAAGTGACTGATTCTTAAGTGTTAATATTTTACTAGCGACTCGCCCTCGCTTCGCTCGGGCTCTTCCCTAGATTAAGCACAGGCAACGCCGCGGGATCCGCTAGTTATGCATATAAACCTTCCTCTTGAATCACTCTATCTATTTAAAAAAACCGCATCAAAATCCGTTGCGTAGTTTTAAAGTTTTAAGCATACATAGGGATATAGGGACAGAGAAAGCGACTTTGTAGTGTAGGTACTATGTATACTATGTAGTGATGGACCATTTTAGCGGTTTTACAATAGTAACTAACGAATCCTTGTTATCGGAACTATCCACTTTCCGAAGTTATTAAACATAGGTATAAAATAATTTTTAAAAGAAAAGAAAGACTACTCTTTTACTCTAGTTGTAGGTGTGATAAAGTTCGTAAAATACTTGTGCAAATTGAGATATAATCTTTTAATAAGCTAAACAACTTACTCATTAGAAGTATTAAAATTGTTTAATGGAGATTGAACCGGGAATCGAATCCAAAGAAATATCTTAAACGCCTGTTCAAAAATTATAGCAATTTATATAACAAGCAATAGGATGAAGTAACGAAAACGTTATATTGTATATTGTAACGATTTTGTACTATTATGAATACTCCCAGAAAATAATGATCTGTACATATAATAAAAATCTAACCGAGTCAAATCTGTATATTAAATATTTTTTTGGAAAATCTAATTAAATTGACATTATTATTGATACAGAGGCCAAATCTATTGTTTTTAGAATTTTTGTCTGTCTGTCTGTCTGTGAGCGCATCACGAGAAAACCACTGGTCGGATTTGGATGAAATTTGGTATGAAGACCCGGGTTACTCGGGTCAATACATAGGATACTTTTTATTGCGGAAAAATATCTTATTCCTGAAAAATTTCAACTATACGTTACAAATCGGCGACGGCATATTTAGTTAAGTTTTAATTTTAAAGTTTTAATGTAAATGTATAGACTACGTCTGAAATAAAGATTATTATTATTATTATTATTATAAAATTAATGTCAGTTAACATAGAAATTCAAATAAAATAGTCCTCACTATAAATTCTATCCTTTAAAGTATTCATCATCCAGATACTCTCTTTTACACCCCCTAGCCCACTTTACTGCCTGTAAAAGGTAATATAATTTAACCCGCTTTTAGCTTTTAAAAGCCGTTTTGTAATTGTCTTTCTAATAAGTTCTAATTGTCCTTCGCATCCCTTTCTATATGGTAGGCTCTTTTGGCTTTCATTAAAGTTAATACTAAAATTTTAATAACATATTATATTTATAATACATTATTAAGTACACATTATGTCTGTTGAATACTTTATTGATGTACACACACATGTATGAATAATAAATAAAATAAATATGTTGGGACATTATTACAACAACACCATCTAGTTCCGTGGTAAGCTACGAGGCTTGTGTTACGGATACCGAAAGTTGATGTATTATACATTTATAAATTTTAAATACATACATATTATAAATATAAACACCCATGACTGGAGTACAAACATTCGTGCTCAACAAATGAATGCCCCAGCGGGACTCGAACCCGCTGGCGCAGAAAGTAGAATCACTACCAACTGAGCCAAAAGTGTCGTCAAAATAATTAGATCGCGTAAATACTAAGCTCATTCAATAGATATCTAGTACAATTATTATTCCTAACAAGTCGCCATAGCGGTTAGTAGTCCAATTAAATTTGATTATTAGCATTGACTGACGAAGACGTGTCTATTTGATTCCTTCACTCAAGTTATTATTAAATTAATAATTGCGATTAAGCTCGGGTGTTACGACGATAATAATCTAAGTTTTAACTTAGTTTTTAAACTGAAAAAGCCATATTTAATATTTTGAAGGCATACAATCAAATCTAATGAAAACAAAGAATAGTGGGAATTGTAGAGTTTCACTATCTACCTCGTTCTTAATTTTAAATCAAGTCTATTTTTCTATTACATCCCTATTATTTTACATTATAAAGTTTTGTGCCTAGATCAGAACATAGAAAGTTTTCGAAAGACTTGTAAAGTTTGCCAACCACGCACACTCCTGGCCAGCGTGATCCCCTGGTCCTGGTGATATTGAAGGGATGCTTGTGACCAGAAGTTAGTCTTTAATAAAGGGCTGGATCCAAAGTTTAAAAATTAAAAATGAAACAAATAAAAATTGCGGATTTTTTTAATATAATATGACATATCATATTATATATTTTAAATCTATATAAGTTTACGCTTTACGCTGAAATTGTATAACGGTTTTGAATTCAAAATACTATAAATAAATTTAATAAAATAATAGCTTTTTATAAAAGAAATCTATTTATTTACTAATAAATAGTCTACAGAGAATGTAACAGAATTCAGAGACTTTCAAAGTTAAATATTTTTCAAGGACCGAAAATGTATTGTTGCTAAATAAACAGTTTTCCTTCTCAATAGAATTAGACTTTAGTTTGCTATTACAAATTTTCTCGGGCGTAAGAAGCGACGTCACCATTTTACTGCATAAAAAGCATTTTTTTCGTAATTTTGTTCGCATTTCAGTTCAACATTTCAAATAATAGAAAAATATTGACGGCCATTTAATTTACTACTTTACTACTGATTTAGCGCGAGCGAAGACGCGGGTTCCGCAAGTAATGTATACGAAAACTTGACTAGTTATATACTAAGACCTTCCTCTATCCATAGGTGAAAACAGCATGAAAATCGGTGTATTAGTTTTTGAGTTTATCGCGAACAGACAGGCAGACAGACGCGGCGGAGGACTTTGTTTTTTAATATGTAAAGATAGTGATATAGATTAAAGTCTTCGTAAAAATTCTGTGTAATGCCTTTACATCTCATGAGTTGTTACAGTAAAACTATAAAACAAGAAATACTATCTTTATTTTTAACATGCTTTGATCTTATGTTACGTAGAGAGCATAGAGAGTAGGAAACAACGCAGGTTGTTTTCGGACTTGTTACATGAGTATTATCTTTTCTTTTTGATAAGGGAAATTGTTGATCGTTTGTTTTTCAAATATTTTTTTGTTATCAGTACAAGAGAACTGAGGCTGTATACATTTGTCGGCTATCATTTGTTGGAACGACTGACAGTACCAACGTAGATGCGATTCTCTTATCTTACTTCATTCGTTATTTTTTTAGGTTTTTAATTTAACTCTTTAAACTTTAAAGTCGAAATTCATACTTCCGTACTTAATTATGTAATGTGTTCGTTTGTTGGTTTGTCCTTCTTTTTCGTCGAAACAGGATAACGGATTGACGGGTTGTAATTGGAAATAGTGGGAGGGTTACTTTACTTTCACTCAGATATAATATAATTCCCATAATCTCATTCCCACGGAAAAACAAATTATAATATAAAAACTCATCATACCTATGTTTATACAGTCAAACTATTCCATATAATATGGACCTAAGGACAAACTCGCGAATTTAGTATGAGTCATTTGTTATTAATACATGGAAAAACAGTTCAAAGTTTTGACTTTCATTTTATTTTATGGTCAACCAAACCGTAATTAAAATAAAATCAGTTATAAGGGAAAACATACTAAATTACAATATATACAAAAAAAGGAAACTATAAATTATGGATGGAGGATACAAGCTGTACAAATACATATGACTTGAAAATTATTCATTATTTAAATACTAAAAATATGACAAATCTAAATATTAAACGCGTTTCAACCTTGTACATTATTTATCAACAAAATGTTTTATTACGATGTTATCCACGAGTAAATCACTTTCGTCTTTAAACTTTGTATACTGCTCTTATTAAACATTCATATAGTTTGGGCAGTTCTAGTCGTATAGGAGACTTCACTATACATTCAAATCCTTTAGTTAATTCAAAGGACCGAAGTCAAGTTTGTGAATCACTGTAGTTAATTTATACAAATAACTACTCAGTTTGTTTTGTTAAAAGTGAAATTGAAATTTCAATCGTTTACTATTAGTTTTTAGCAAAATCAAGCGACTGCTAGATAGACCACATAGTGCATATAATATAATGTAAGGTAATCGTAAATAAATTGGTGTAACTAAGAATTTAGTACAGTTATATTAGAAGTATTAAAATATCTTACTCTTTTATTAAAAATGTATTTACACTTAAGTCATGTACGTAGACATAACTATATTTTATTGTTATTTAGCTGGCGACTCAGTCTCTTTCCGTTCAGGTTCTTTCTTTATGTACATTGTAGGTTAGTAGTACGGTTAGAATATATTTTTCCGCAGTAAAAGTATCC
Organism: Boloria selene; assembly: GCA_905231865.2. Classification (NCBI taxonomy): domain Eukaryota; kingdom Metazoa; phylum Arthropoda; class Insecta; order Lepidoptera; family Nymphalidae; genus Boloria; species Boloria selene. Next base: position 10,963,366 of record HG993141.1, read on the forward strand.
TACGGTGGTTTTATCGTGATGTATTTAAATAGACAAAAATTCTATAATATTATAAAAATATAAGGTATATGTGTACATTTTATGTATAGTCCAATCGATTAATAATTTTTGATTTGTCTTTTTACATCCTATTAATACAGATTATCGCCATGTTTAATTCACTGCACTATAATGTATATTTGTGTGTATGTTTATAAACTATAATCGGATTCCATCCAACGCAGTACTTTCGAAACTCAAACTATCCGACATAACTTCATTGGACATTCGCAAATGGAGCAAATCAAGTTATCACTTAGCCGTATTGAGTAATTTCCGACGATGCAAATGTTAGAAGAGACGCTTCATTTTTTTAATATTTTAGGTATTATGAAGTGGTGTATAGACTATGATTTGCTTGTAAATATGAATTTCTTAGAGTTCTCTAACTATTTTTGGAACGAAGTTCCTTACGGCAGGCTGGAGGAGATAGGGATTTTGCTGCGCGGCCGAACTGAAAAATATGTGATAGTAAAAGCGTGGAATAAAACCGTTAAATAGTGCGCAGGCGCGACAGTCGTCATAGTAACAATGGCAAGTGAAGTAACAAGTGACTTGAATGCATAGAGAAAAGTAATATTATACTTTTATACTGCTTGAATGCAATTGACAGTGATAATAGTGGAAAATTATTTAGTGCAAAAGAATTAAATACGTAAGTATTATTGGAACGAAGTTCCTTACGGCAGGCTGGAGGAGATAGGGATTTTGCTGCGCGGCCGAACTGAAAAATATGTGATAGTAAAAGCGTGGAATAAAACCGTTAAATAGTGCGCAGGCGCGACAGTCGTCATAGTAACAATGGCAAGTGAAGTAACAAGTGACTTGAATGCATAGAGAAAAGTAATATTATACTTTTATACTGCTTGAATGCAATTGACAGTGATAATAGTGGAAAATTATTTAGTGCAAAAGAATTAAATACGTAAGTATTAGTTTATTTATAAATATAAAATATTTTACATTGGTTATTTTATTATTATTATTTTACTTCCGAACTCATTACTCATGTACTATATTAATATAATTCTATCTGATTAATGTTTTAGAACAAAAGTAAAGTCTTACAGTAAATGTGTGAGCACTGGAAATCTAATTCGTCACCTTCGCGATGTTCATGGTCTACGAGAAAAGGGTATAGCTGCTAAAAAGACAATACAAGATTTTTTTACTACCAGCAGGCCTTCAACTTCAAAGCAGAGTATATCCTCAGCGTCGTCAACTAATGACAAGTGGTTCCTAGCGCGAGATCTAGCTCTCTGGTTTTGTCGCTCTTTGATGCCATTTAACTCAGTATCAGACAAATAAATGCAGGACTTTTTCATGGTAGGTACACGTGTTGTACGTAGATAACTTAAAATAAAGAATTTCTTCATTTAATCCATAGACTTGACTTCAATGATTAAAGTTAGTTACCTTTTTTTAGAAATACAAGGTAATTGGGAACACGGCAGATTTATCATCTCGTTTTACAATATCTGGAACGGCTCTGGACGATGTATTTGAAAGCTGTTTATCACATGTGAAAAAGACAATTCAGCTAGATGCGTCATGCTGTGGAGGAATAACCTTTGATTTGTGGAGCGATCAATATCGGAGTCAAAATTATATCACTTTCACATACCATTATCTGACAGAAGGTATATATTTTTCCCCTTTCCTTTATTTAAAGTACAATGTAAAGTGAGCATCTAATTGTAACAATATGTTTTATACAGATATGCAACTCAAATATTTCACGTTATTAACGACCTTAATACCGAAAAAAAAACTGGTCAAAAAATTTGTGATATGATCGCTGAAGTAAGAAATGACTTTGGATTGCTTGATAAAACTATTTTTGCTGTCACGGACGCCGGAGCAAATTTTAAACGTGCAGTCGATTTGGCTTCACTTAACAGTCATCTCTGCTTGGGCCATGGTCTTCATAATTTGGTGAATGTCGATGGAATAAATTCGACCCAAGAAGTAAAGAGACTGGTTACAAAGTGCAAAAAATAGTGAAGAAGCTGCGATTTAGATTACGTGAATTAGAAGCTGAAGCTGATAAGGAACAGCGAAAAATAATTGTTTTACTAGAAAAAACAGGAGAAGATTTGGAAAACGACGAGAGGGATCCAATCCTTGATAATTTTGTGTACGATTATAATGAGATGGATGATGGCGATTCCAGTGAAATCGATGATTTTATGAAGCCAATACCAAGCATGCAAACTTCGACATCGACCCGATGGCACAGCGTTTTGGCCATGCTAGAAAGTTTAAATCATTCTTGCAATCGTTACGCTGTCAACATCTTGCTTGACAAAATTGGCGAAGAGCAACTTAAATTAAACAATTTTGAGTGGAAGTTAATGACAGATTTACTCACATTTCTAAAAAAATCAAGGTCATTGTAGAAATACTAAGCTCTCAAAAATCCACATCTTTAAATGTTGCGCTGATATTCCGATCAGAAATTAAAGACGCACTACAGTCCTCAGATGATGATGAACCACTTGTATTGTTAACTCTTAAAAGAAATATGATGGATAAATTAAATCACCGATTCCCGATCACAAAACTAATAGTGGCTGCTACTTTGTTGGACTGTCGCTTTCAAGGGATACCTGAAGTAGATGTGTATCTTGAGATTTCCAATTAAACAAGGGTGTCTTTCTTATCAAATTACATCAGAGAGGTCACTTATGTATATCACCTTATAAATAAATCTGGACAACTATAAAATAGCGCTTTTGCATGCACTATAATTGTCATGAATAAATATCACTCTGTTTACACGATTATAAGTCAATCTAGACCTTTTGGCAGACAAAACTTATCAGCAAAATTTAAGAGAAAAATCAAGAATTTTTTTTTGCAAATTGTGTCGATTCTACATTAGCCGAAGGAACTTCGTTCCTACCTGGTGTCCCACGACACCAATTAATTTTGTTTATTTTATTAAAAGCACTAATTTAATATATATTGTTGAATTCATTTTCTATGTCTTAGTCTTTTTAACGTATCACGGCACGGGCTGCAATCAAGTCAGAACCTCCATGTTAACCAAGTATGGGTTGACGGACTTCACATGTCTTTTGAAAACTCGCTAAGTCCTCTTTGATATTTAGGTTTCCCTTGGTATGGTAATAATGTTGGAAAATGATTCGCACTTGTAAATATCGGAGTTACACCCGGGATTCGAATCCGCTTCTCTAGGTTTTCCAATAAAAACTTTTCATTTTTTATCCCTTGACATAAAAAAAAATAATTTGTTAAATAAAATCATGCTTATTCAATTTAAAATACGTTGCAGCAGTAATTTTAAAATATTCACTGCCATCTTCATAGGAGCACTTTGTAATATACTCAGCACATTTATAAACTTTTCTTTTTAAATCCTTTTAAACTTTTTTGATACGATGTAATAGTTTTTTAATTTATTTAATGTATTTGAGTTCAAATACATAAAAGAAGCGACATACCTATCTAATAAATTTTAATATATTTTTATTGAATTATCTATAAACGATAACGATTGCAACATTAAATCACGCCTAATCCTCCTGGATTGTGATTTGCGTTTTATATACTTTAATATTGCACAAGACCTGTGTAAAAATTGCACATATCAGAAGTTTGAATCAAAATAGAATAGATAATAATTAATTAAATACGTATTTCTTAAATGTACATATAGATGTTTTACTTAAAAATTTAACAAAAAACATGTTTACATTCCTAAAAATTCCAAAAATATTTAACTCGCATATTTTTAAAGTAGTGTAGTAGTTTAAAGTAGTCACTAAACTTACACAACTCTTAAACACGCACGCACGCGAGCACAATAAGTGTAGACAATGTAAGGAAAACCCACGTACTAGTAATGTTTTTAACTGCTTAATTTGTTGTTTAGCTCGAGTCATTGTAAATTATTCGACATCTATTAACTTTCATTTACTGTTATATATGAGATCTTATTTCTGGAAAACTAATTCTTAGAATCAAATTGACTTTTTCATTGGTTTAATTCCATGTTAACTGTCAAAACTTCATATTTATTAATGTGTAAAACAGTGATGATTATCTTAAATAAAGTTGGCATGTGGTTACTACTGCGAATAACAGTTCACAACATTGTAACAAAATCACTCACAGAAACAAAAAACAAAACACTGTATTTAATTAAAATACTTAATATTTTAAAGAAATAAGTTTGTAATTAATATATATAGAAAATAATATTTATAGTACATAATGGAGTGTACATCTTATATTCATATCACATAATATGCCAAAACTACAAAAAAATATAAATCACTATCAATCTTTATAATTCCATTTTTTATAGTCCAGTGGAACCGCACTCGTTACCGGAAACCCAATATTCTTATTAGAAAATAATTTTTAACACAATTAGCGCTTCTTTTACAACAAAAGAGTGTCTAAGAGAAATAGTAATCGAAGAACATGTAAAGTCCGCCCGTACTTGACCAGCATCTACGTTCCGATATTTCTGATATTTTTCATCTCTCTTCAGCCTTTCACGTTAAAAAATACTAAACGAATGGCACTGGTTTATTAGGTAGGTGTATCGTAAAGCCACTAACATCTTTATTTTTCAATCGTAACAGTTACCCAACGGCGTATTTTGATTAAAGTACAAAGAAATAAACATTTTCAAGATAAATACAAACAAATAAACGTTTTCCTTTTAGGGATAAACACAGCAGTAGGCTATGAAAGTTATAATAAATAAAAGTTATAGGTTGTTTTTCACTGTTTTTGTTTATGTTTACTTACTCCCACGATTTTATTATAATTCAAAAAAGGTTATATATCTTAATTGGAGAAATTAAAAGCGTAGAATTAAAACTTTTACATTATAATGTTAAATATTCAGAGGACAAAATTGTAGCAGCGCAACTTTTAGTTACAGACTAATTAGTGATGTATTCACGTTTTTGGTCATGTTAAAATACGGATTTTTGTATTGTACTATGATAGGGGTCGTCCATAAATCACGTGATGTTTGAATGGGGGGGAGGGGGTTCGGAAAAAATCACGAAATATCACCAGGAGGGAGGGGGGGTGTAGTGAGTTATCACGTGATTTTTTTACTCACCGTTGGGATTATCCCGCGCGCCGCGACAATCGCCGAACTTTTATAATAATAAGCCTAGTCACCTCCAAAACTTCTCTGAAAAGCCTGTACGGGAACTACTATTGCAAGAAATGGCACTATTATAAGCTATGCTATGCTTTAAAAAATCGTGTATTATAAATTCTTCATAACAGATGATGAGACCAATAGGATGGGCCAAACATTCCTTATTCTACATTCATGGAAGTGTAATAATGAACCGATTGGTCTTAATTGCTTTGGATTGCTTATAAAAAGTATTGACATACTTCCATTAATATCATGTATAAAAATTAAGACATACATAAACTATAAGTAACGTTACATTTTTATAGTAGTAGTTATAAGTTACAGACGGACGAATTATACATTTTTAATAATATTCTCAAAAACTTTTACTATATTTACATATGTGAATATCAGCACTGAAAGTTTAAGAAAAGTGAATACTATTTTGACTTAACTTTAGCGGGTGATGTACCCAGTGCTTAAAGTTAATTGACCCGTCGGCCGAAACTAGAGGGTATGCATACAGTCAAAGACCATACTTAAACCACCTAATCCCATTGATTTTGTTAATGAGAAAAATAGAAAATTCAGGCAGGATTTTAGTCGAGTCGTAAGGATTCTGTAGGTGCTAGTGCACAAAAAAACTATGGAAAAAGGAGTAGTAGCCAGTAAGTATATTATACGTCACTCCCAGTCACATAGGTTAGACTCATACTTCCGCATAACTCTTATGGAACCCAACTTGATGGACAAGGAAGGACAACAGATCTTGAGAAAATTTACTTTTAAAAAAGGCTGCAGAAGTCCACACAGAAGTGTGAAATAATAAGGTTATCGACAGCCATGACGTCTGAGTAGAGTATGTCGTATGTCGAGTAGAATGACAGTGCTTTATTCTATGACTTCCTTCTCCGCAGTAGTATAGCGAGCATGTGTGAGAGAGCCAGTATTTGCTTCAGGTACAATAGTAAAATTTCGCAATTATTATTTTTGTCATTTATTGTTCTTAATTAGAATTTTAACATACTTATCACGGTGCTTAATTTACCAAAATTATATTAGATTATACCTGTTAACCTTTATTTAAAAATAATATTCAGATTTTTAAGGTACTTTGTAAAAAAATACACGTGATTTTGAGTGGGGGGGGGGGTAATCTTAAACCTCACCACGTATCACCATGGGGGAGGGGGGGTCTAAAAAGTTGCTTAAAAACATCACGTGATTTATGGACGACCCCATACATACCTATTATAATGCAAAAGACGTTCTGTTGAATCATTTCTTAATATACCTACTACTAATTCCTTTCTTGTTTTGTTGAGGGTGGGCAAGGGGTCACTTGAATATAAAAAATTTATACCTACCTGGCTTAATCCGAGAAAAGCAAGGGTGAGTGGCCAGTCGATAACAAATGTAGTAATTGCAACTGTTGTGTATGTTCATTGTTCACTACATTACAGGTTTTTTTCAGGTAGGTATAATGAATCTAATAAAATTCAGCACTAATCGATCGATTCATAAATAAAGATTAGGATTTTCCAATAAAAATACAATTTCCCTCTTAAGAAGCCGTTCTATTTGCATTGCTAATTTTGCCAGCCGTATATGCTTATAGAACCTTACATAACTCGATCTTCGTCATTTGTTTGTTCTTTTAAGGATAACTATTAAAGTTTGATATTTACTAGTAATATTATTACAGTCACTGGTTGCCCAGCGGTAACGCGCTCGCGTGAATAACCGAGTGATGCGAGTTTGAATCCGGGTCTCGCACTTCTGATATTTTCTTGTGCGAATCATTTCTATCATGATTATCACTTGTCTTAAAATGAAGGAAAACATCGTAAGGAAACCTGCATGTTTGAGAAAACCTAGCAAGTTTTCGAAGGACATGTGAAGTCCGCCAACTCGCACTAGGCCAGCGCGGTGGACTATGGCCTGATCCCCCTCGTACTGAGGGAGGCCCGTGCCCAGCAGTGGAACGTTAAAAAGGGCTGACGACAAGACAATAATATTATTGGTTTGTTGGTTTAATTTTCATTTTGATATCATGATTAATCATAGGCTTCTTTTTATGTTAATTTACGGTATAGTGTACGTAAATAATTCCCTTGGACTTGTTTCTGAATAAATAAAATTATATTTGCCACCATTCAATTTAAGTAAGAATCAATTTTAAATCTCGCACGATAAACCAAAAGGTAACGTTAATTAGTGTCGTCGCGCTTACTCTACGTTTTCTGTAGTATTCCGAGCTTTGTGGTTTCGAAAGCTACGAAATATACACAAACTTAAACAGTAAATAAGTTTCGGATATAAGAAAATGTTATTTAGTAAAACCTATAAAATAAGTGAAATAAATTGAGACAATAATTAAGAAAACCAGTCGCTGTTAATTCTAAACATCATTATTACATTATAAAAAAAGCTTTATACCAAATACATTTTAGATTATGATTTACATTAAGTCTTACCTAATATGTAAAATCTCGAGTCACCATGTTTGTGGTCGCACTAAAACGATTCGACCGATTCATTTTTTGTATATTTTCTAGGTATAAGAATAGGTCATAAGTATTTTTCATATATACATTTTAAATACATACATATTATAAATATAAACAGTAAACACCCATGACTGGTGTACGCATATTCGTGCTCAACAAATGAATGCCGCTGGCGGGACTCGAACCCGGGACCGCTGGTACAGAAAGTAGGTTCACTACCAACTGAGCCAAACGTGTCGTCATATTGTATGTATTATGTACCTATATATTATATCTAATTGTCACAGAAATATTCCAAGTTAGAGATTTTATTGACATTTACGTTTATTTTATGTAATGTACTTTATTTGTCGATGATTTCGTCTATTCTAATAGAGCGAGCTGGAAAACATCAATTTATTCAATCATGAGATACATTATTATATGAATGACAAGTGCTCTTAATGAAGCTCCCAATCTCTTCTGAATTGAGGGCGGACATTGTGAGTTATTTGTTTGCTTTTAGTCCATATATAGTATATACATTAATAATAATAATAGTAGTTTTCAATTCTTTATAACATAATACTAATAAAATGTGTTGCATAAAATAATGGTAATGTACTTATAATTATAACACTTTAAGATCTGCACAAATTATATTAAAATATGTTATTAATTCTAAAATTTCGTATGATTTTTTTAAATAACATAACATATTCTTGTAATATTTGCCTTTAAAATGATTTTATAATGTACATTTTAGAAAAAAAATATTGTCTATTAAGAAGTCATAATAGTTAGTTAGTTATACATATAAAAACTCTGGTAGAGAAGCAAGATGTCATTAAGTAAATATTTTAGCAACAAATGCAGAGACTGGTTTGGTAATCGCGAGCACACATTCTTTATAAGTAGAAGCGAAATGCTACATCATGAAAATTAGTTTAATTTCAAATGCATATGAAAGTATTAACGCTGCTAACATTAAAATATCAATTTTTAAATTTTCGTCTGTCTGTCTGTTTGTTCCGGCTAATTTCTGAAACAGCTGGACCGATTTTCACGGAACTTTTACTCGCTTATAGCTAATGTTAAGGTGTAACTTTGGCTCATTCTATTTTAGAAATTATTAATTTTAACTAGCTAAACCCGCGGCTTTGCTTGCGCTAAATCATATTAAGTTAAAATATATAAGAAGATGATTATAACAATAAATACTTGTGACAATAATACAAAATACTCTTTTAAAATATAAATTAAATTGGTATTAAAGCTTAATAATTTAATTAAATTCATCTAATTAACTTCGAATCTTAATTGAAAGATAAATAGATATCGTACTTGAACTCCTAGTTAACTTACAACACCCACAACTAGCCCGTGATTGATTAACATTCCAATTGGTGGCCTATCGTGTACGTCGGCATGTTTGATGTGATTAGATGTCGCAGTAATCTTATAAGATTGCGAAGCAAAAAGCATTTACTTAAAGCAGTCGCACTAACTGCGTAACTTAACGCGATTATGTATGTACGAACGGTCAAGTGCAAATCTTATCTATATATTATAATAAAATTTTAACTTAATCGAATTTGTGCATTATTTCTTTTGTTTTAAATCTGATAGCATTATTTATTAATATCGAAAAAGAGGCCGAAAGAACTGACATTCAAGTAAGTATATAAAATTAATCATTAGATAACTAAGAAAACTCAACTACGAGAAAAATATAAAGCTCTACTCAATAGCTCTACTATAATACTCTACTACAATATTCATAATACGAGTAATAGGAGACTTGAACTTGACATTTTAAAATATTGTTTTTAAAATAATACCTTTAATTTATGTATATTATACCTTGAATTCATAAATAATCAGTATATATATCTTAAAAGATTAAATAGAACGATATCCCGTTTTATAATTACGAAATAACCAGTTTATCAGACACAGTTACATGGCCATCGACCACTGCTCATAAATTCTAGGCATTTAATGCTGTTAGAGACATCCAGTTTTGCTTAACTATCTGCATTTCTATCTTGAATGAATATATGTACTAGTAAACGTGACTTTATTTCAATTAATATTATCCAAAATAAGTTAGTACCTTTTGTTTTTTAAGCCCAGTAAAGTTCGAAATATGTATAATAAAAGCTTCGTAATAGTTATTGTAAATATATATTAAAAAATCGAAAGTAAGACTAAAAGCTATATATTTCTATATTTTGGTATAGTATGAGAGGCCTATAAGCAATTTTTTTAGAAACAATTCAAATCCAAAATTAAAAAAGGACTCTAATTTGTATTTTTTTATTAATTTAATGGCTGACAAAGCATAATTTCTATTAAAATAATTATTTGTTGGTTAAATAGAATTATTTTAGAACTTTCATTATCAATAAAGCTTTAATTATAATATTTAATTTTACATATCTTAAAGCTCCAAAAATACCTAATTCTTATTAAACCACTACCTGTTATGAATACAAAGACACAATAAGTCCCACAAAAGTACGAACATTATAAGTAATCAGAGTCAACCCACAAAGTGCATCAACACATAACTATGTACGAGCTTTTAAGGCTCTATATATGCATCTCTTTCCCACCTATTATCGAAATAAGTGTCGTCTCTCTCTTTCCAGGGCGACAGCTAGCGGTCAGTTGTTAAACTAAATGACAGTTGTGCACACGCATGTCTTTGTATTGTAATCGCTAGCGCTTATTAAACTTGTATTTCGCAAATTTATATGAAAAGTATTATTCGGAGGGCATTTAATATTATTTTATTTTTATTTTGTGCTAAAAATGTTTGTGTGAGTGATAAAAATGTGTGTTTGTGTCAGTAAATGAATGTTCGTGGTGTTGTTGACATATCTGGTTTGTTGACTTGGAGCCCGAAGAACAGAATCAAGATAAAGCTAAAACGTATGTAACTTTGTACCTTACTATACAAATAATTAATATTTGGACATTTGCCATGTCAATTATTATCAACTATATGATATTATAATATATTATTAAATATATATAATTATTTTTCTCGCATATTGTTATATTTTTTATTTCGAAACTAAAGTTTTATTAATTTAAACATACAAATTTAATAAACGGTATTTGGAATGTCATTTCATAAGTATATTCAAAATATTAAATTTCGAAAGACTCTTCAAGCAATGATTGTACAGTTTTTAAAAATCGATTTAGGTCGCTTAAATTGCTTTTAAATTAGAGAGGATTCAATTGACAACATAAAAAATAGATAGTTTCTAATCGCGTATGCATTCTAGATAATCGATATATTTGTAAAATGAATGTCCTATATAGTAAAACTTAAAGAAAAATTAAGCTATATAATTTTATAGTTGTAAGAAACAATTTCTATATATAATATGAACTAAATATATTTTTGCAAAATTGCGCTATCTATTCGATGCTCTTATCTAATTTCTAATTACACAAGTAATATTATCATTATTGAAAAATGTAAACACCATAACTGTTATTAGCTTTAGGCCGTGGACGCGATCGCGTAGTTTATTTGTGATTCAGATTATTAAACTTTAAGTGTAAATATTCGTCTCTTAACGTTGTTGGCATAATATAAGGAAACCTGAATTAATAGATTAACAGAAACAATTTTCCAAATCCGCTTCGGCTGATTAAGCGTTGGAACAAACAAAACATTAAAAAATACTATGTATTTATAATATTAGTGTAAAAATTAATGAAATTATGTTAGAATGAAGGAATATAATGTTCCTAGCCTACTAAGCTAAGCCTTTAAATGATAAAATTTTAGTAAAAAATAATTTCATTAGTAACTAAAACTTAAATAACCGCACACTCGTGAATTGGATTTACATTTATCGCAGTATAAACACGATTATTATCTATTCTTATATTCAATACCATTGTATCGAGATGAAAAGCTGATTGATTGTAAAAAGTTTACGAGTTATGAAAGTGAATCTATGGCTTAGTTATGACTAGAAATTACAAATGAGTCTGTTTGACTTTCACAGTTATGCAGGTATGTATCGATATATTTCATAATATATGTTTACAGAAAATTTTTTTTTAGAAATCTTTGCCGTGCCGTTTTAAATTATCTTAAGCATTGTTTTAGAATAAACTAGGGACTCCCTCGCCCCGCTTGGGTTCGCCTCTAGGTAAGTACCATATAATTTTAATGGTAATAAAAGTATACCTTTCACAGATGAGATACTTTCCCGGGGTAAAAAGTATCCTATCTGTTGATATGAGCTATCATTATACCAAACTTCATCGATATCTGTCCAGTAGGTTTCTCTTGATGCGGTTACAAAAAGACACAAAGAAACACAGAAAATCTCAAACTATAGATTTCGCCTCTGTATCGATAATAATGATTATTTCAAAATAAAATTTGACAAAAAAAAATTAATTTAAAATTTGACCCAGTTAGAATGTTATTATTTGTGTAGATATAACTTTATCGGTATCGTGTGTATATAATCAATTAATCAGCGAATTTTTGCCGGTTACGTTACCTTAATAAATCAATTTCATTTGTTTCGTATTAAACCTGCGGAAAGTAGATCAAACGTGCGTACTTTTTCTTAAAAGAATTAAATATGTACCACATACATACATTTTCGATTACTTTATATAATAATATACTTTAAAGACCATTTCTAAAAGTTTCTCAAATAGACTCTACTGGCCACTTCTGTGAATTATTCGCGGTCAATGCCGTGAAAACAAGTTGCGTTATATAATAAGATAATATTTACATTGCAAATGCTTATGTATCCATATGCATTTCGCTAGCAGAGCGAGACGAGAAATAAATACATATAATTATGAAGCAAGTATATGTTGGGCCGTCGTAATTAAGCAATTATGTTTAAAAATTAACTTAAATTTTACCGCTTTTATCGTAATAGTAATTAGGTCTTAATTAGTGACACCCGTCTCGTTAAAGCATCATTTTCTTTAGAAATAATTGACTGTTTTATATCAAATAAATAATCTCTCCATACTAAATTCTCTCTACCTTAAATATTTTATGGAAAAGCTTCTTAAAATAGTAAATTATTACCTTATTAAATATATTATTAATATCAATACAGAGACCGAAACTATAAAGTTTAAAATTTTTGTATGTCTGTCTGTGACTGGGCAATTGATATCACATCTTTAAGATATCTACACTAGAACCGTTAAAACGGATTATATAAATTTAAATTCAACTTCAATACATAAGAACAAGAGAGCCTTTGAACGTCTAATATTTCGACTCACCTTTGACTCGACGATGAATGTAAAACCTGTACAGTGTACAGAGTACAGGCGTCTGCGTCTATTGGCGACATCGCGTCTTGCATTCTAACCACGCGTACATTCCTGGCTGTAGTTATAGAACAATATAGATAAAAGATATTAAGTACGTCAATGTTTATGAATCAACATGACTGTGAACAATATTTTTATCCTTACTATTGTAATGTTATAAATGGGAAAGTGTGCCGTTGGTTTGTCCCCCGAGTCCTCTTTATTCCTTTTATGCAAATGATGAATTAATGTATGTACATTTGTTGATAAGATAGGCTATAAGGTGTTAAGTATAATATCCAACATATGTAATACCTAAAGTGTAGACTGAGCGAAAAAAGAACAAGTTATCGAGCTTAAAAAACAACAGTAATTGCAGTGTAGCTATTATAATTAATCGAAATACTAATTTATATCTGTACATATAAGTCTAAGTGAGTTGAATCTGGATGTTAATTAATATTTTTTGGTAAATCTTAATATAATATTGAAATAGTCAATATTATGGATACAGAGATTGAATATACAGTATTTAGGATTTTCGTCTGTCGGTCTGTGACCACATCACCAGAAAACAGGATAGATTTTAATAAATATTATAATGAGGATACATTAGATATATCTACCTACTGAAGAAAAAGATCCCGTCTCTAAGCAGAAGTCTATACTATTCGTTATGACTACGACTTGATGGATTAAGATGAAGTTTTGTATCAAGGGTATTATTAGTAAAGAGTAACGCTCAAGCACCCAGAGACGCATTCGAGCGGTGCGAGTGTACTTTCATTCTTTTTTTGTTTAATGATATACTGTGTCTAACACAATACTTATGAATATTAATTATTTATCATCCAATAGAAGGTAAATATATTTTGTTCGACTAGATTATATTATAACATGTGGCCCTTTGAATGCCATATGCCTGTGCGGTGTGCATGCTTTATCACGATTGTTAGAGGCAATGAGGCGTTAAAAATTCTTCTCTAACATATTATTATGTATATTTGTTAGTACTGTGTACTTCAAATTTTATACTTTTAATATCTTTCAATATTTTAATTCATGTTGTGGTAATACTTTAATGTATAACGAATTATTTTTTATTCCAGTATCATTAAGGCTGTTATTTACTATTTTGAGTAGGCTAAGATTTATTGTATAGTATCACAAATTTATAACACCCTCGTGCTACGTTGAAAAAACTACGTCTGTACCTACGTGTTAATGTAAAGTTTCAAATTATCTCCATTTAGTACATAGCTCATTGAAAGGAAATGAAACAAGGAATGAAATGAAATTAAAAAATAATAAGCATATACATTCGCGTACAACTTTCAAGTGATAAAATTTAAAAGTGAATTGGACTCTATGAATGGCTTTGATGCTTGCCAATTGTCGGCGCCACATTTGTAGGCAACACTGCGTCCTGCATTATAAACTTGTTAACGCATTCTCCGTTTGTAGAGCTTATTTATGTAAAGTTAGCGCTGTGTTAGTAGTTACTGCTTCAATTTAGGAGAGATAGCTGTTGTTAGTGTTCTCATATGTTGTCATTCTCTTTGGGAAAATGAAAATTGACGAGCTTTTAAATAGTCGCATCTAGTATGAAGATCGACGACGCTCTCGAAATCAAAGAATTGTCTTTTCACTAACTCATGACTGTCAATTACACAGTAATTTTATGCAAGGGCTACCGCGAAATAAATACAATTTAAAACATCTAGGAAAAAGCGTAGTTTCGTTTGTGACAATATAAAGCATTTTCTAGCAGCTTTTAATTATTTTTTACTTGATGTAATGTATTGAAGAGTTTAATTTAAATGTTAAAATAATATTCCACAGTCGCTATCTGTAAAAATAAAAGAATAAACAAAATACAAGGGACTTTACATCTTTAGTTGTATGCGTAATCAAATCTAAGACGTCAATTTTAACCTGATTTTAATATTGATTTAAAATTAGTAGTATGAAATATGTACATTATAATTAAATAATTTAATAGCTTCGATCTGTGATGGGACTTTAGTGTATAAATAGTAAACTTTTTAAAGTTACTTGAAGAGACTTCGAAAAAGTATTTGAGTGACTCCGAGTTTTATTATATGTAGGTACTGGAGTTTTAGAAATTATAGCTATATAAAACTAATATGAATCAAGTTTATTTAAAAGCTTTATGTAGGTTGTAAATTGGTAAATATGTAGGTAGTAAATTCAATGCCGTTAAGAGGACATATTACGGATATTATTTTTAACCAAATCGGCGACAAAAGCTAGATCCAAAACAATATAGAGTTACGATCTGTTTGAATATAAAACTTGTAATATTAGAAGTGAAACATAAGACTTAAAATCAAGGCCAAACAACGAGCAACAGCTATCTGTTACAGTTATTGCGTTTTGCCACTATGACTTATGAGATGTTCAGTTACGCTACTTTGTTTTAGTCGTTACACTGATATTTTAGTCGTCTCTTATAAAACCAACGATATTACTAAAATAATAAATGTTTTTTTAACTTTGGACCTAGTCCTATACCGATGATTTATGATTTTTTGATATTTTAAATTTATTATTTTAATGAGTTATAACAAAAAATCTTGTATTACGGAACTGATTTTTACAGATCAAACCTGAAAACTAAAGAAAGAGCTTGTAGTAATATTCAACTAACTTTCTTCTTTGTTATCTTATAAAATATGTAGAAATATTAAGTAAGGGGAAATTTTGTTATATTATTTTTAGTGATGTACTAAGTTTTCCCAGTAGGAAGCGTCTTAAAAGCAGACCCATATGCGTACAAACTAAACTTAGGCTTTTAAGGGCCTTGTTTATGCTTTGAGATACCTAGCGTAAGTTTTATCTTTGGATCGTTAAAATGGCGAAGTTTTTTCTATTTCTAGAATTCGGATAACTTACAAACTTGTTCTTTGAAAACACTATACAAATATAGAGAATTTATTGATAAATAACGTTTTTTACTCCTTATAAAAACAAACACTCGATTGAAATATAAGAAGCAAAAACATTATAATATTATACACATTTTTTGTAAGTAATATTAGTTATTTCATATTATGCTTAAATATTAGATTATATTACCAATGTTTTCGGTCACGGTGGCCTTTTAAATGAAATTAGCGCATTCGCAGGATATTTGATAGCGCACAAATTCATGCGCAAAGACACATGCATTCCGCATATGCAGGTAGACAATTAAATTAATATTATTCTCTTATACAATACCCATCATATTCCGTTCCTTTCATGTTGAAATAAAAACTTCTTTAGCTGTGTTGAGAGATTTTGGTAAGCGCAAACCTAGGGTTTACATCAGTTATGACTTATGACTTATAGTGTAGCGTCATTTGTTTTAACTAATTAATAAACTATCAAAATTTAAATAACACTTTCTTAGGTGTACGCGAATATTTGACATTATAAAAGAAAGTATCTTTTCAGATTGAGTCGCGGACTATTTTTTTTTGGCTCCCGATGTCTCTCTCATGACCATAGTTGTTTAACATTCGAAATACTAACACGGCAGTCGGCACCTTATGATCTGCGTCTGCTAGGCACTATACCAAATTGATATTTAAAAAGACTTAGGTTTGTATAAGAATTAGAAAACAATAGAATATTAGTTTATACTCCTGTATTGCATAAGCACATGTAATTTCAAGTTAAAATTGCAAACAAGTTTAGTTATTATTCGTAAAACTAAATAGCATGTTAAAATAATCAATTATGAAACGAAATTGTTCGGAACGCTTATATAAGCTTGCCCTTAAATCAATCCCAGCTGATTTTGTATCTGTTTTCAATTTGTGAACAAGCAACATTGACATTAAAATATTTATCGCCCTGCAGTAAGAAATTTATGGAGTTACAAAATGTTGATAAAATTTCGAAAACCCTTGATTATTAGTTTTAACCTATTGAATATTAAGGACCTTAGTTTACTACTTAGATTTATTTATTACAATGTTGATGTTGTGTTAAGATTTTTTAAGAATAGACTTATTATATAACATATATCAGTACGCTTACTTTAAACTTGTTTTATAACGCCTGGTTAACTGACTTTTCCTCACGTAACATAATTTACTTAATCATATATTTTATTATGTGATAATAATAAATTTCGCATAAACGCTACAAGAAACGTTACAAGTCTTGACCCTTGTGACTGTTCAAGTAAATATACAGTGTTGGATTTCAATATTAAGTTGGTAGGATTACTGATTATATGAATAAAATTATCTATAGAACAGATCATAGAAGAAAAGGGATTAGCATTACCTAATTCCGAATTCGACATATACTTGAATTCAAAATTTAAATAGTATCTCTAAGTTCTTTCTAAAGAAATTAATTTGGAATCGTCGAGTAGATATAATTTAATCACAACACTAAAGTTTCTTTATTTTCAGAAATAATAAATAGTACAAAAAATCTCCTTTATAGTGTGTAACCCAATCAAGTCACAATTGACATTGTACTCGTATGTGGCGAAATTGGTTGCTTTCTCCTCGTAATGCGATTTTTGGGTCAACTAACGGTAAATTGTTGCATGGCCAAAATATTCCAGTGCGTGACATGTATAACGACCCTATATTGTGTGAAATGACAATACATCAAAATCAGTACAAATAAATAAAATTGAAGTGTCTGTTTTCAATTTCAAATTAACAGCTTTTCACTAATTGCATATAAAAGTGTATATATACGATACTTACATGAATTTTTTTTAATGTTTGTCTGTCTGTGGGTTTTGACTACTCTCTGAAACGACTGGACCGATTTGGAAGGGACTTTTACTCGCAGATAGCTAATGTTGTAAGGAGTAACTTAGGCTACTTTTATTTTATTAGAAAATTATAAAAACCGTTCAATTTATTTTGTTTGCTTATTTTAAAGTCACTCTGTATGACTTGACCTGAAACAGATTGACGAATTTCTTACTAATCGAATGGTATTAGTTTTATATTAATTGTTGCCTTATTTAGATTCTGTTTAGGTAGAGTCCTAAATGTACACAAATAAATTTCCGAACGATAAATAAATAGTGACATAAACATTAAACATGTTCAAATAATTATTCTCCCTCTTTAAAATACCTAACACTTATTTTTTTCTTTACTACCTTGACTAGTCTACTATCAATAAAAAGGTCTATTTGGTATATCAAGAAAAATATTATTTTAAGTATATTTATGTTAGTACAAGCGTGAAATAAAATTTTTAGAAACCAATAATGCTGTTGATGAAAAAATTATGTTCGGATTCGCAGCTCCTGGCGCCATAGACCGTTACGAATCTCGATTATCAGTGAACCATGTAATCTATGTACATATAAAAATTGTATGAAGAATCCAATTATACGGATTTTTATTAAGAGCAACGACCTTGGTGGTGTAACGTATGATAAGGTCTGTACTGCAATTGTCATAGGTTCGATTTCCGGGGCAACTGTTATTGATTTTTGTAAACAACAAATACGTATAGCAATCATACAGCCTACCTAAAAGTGGTATGTAAGTAGTTTATGCACGGTTATAATGCTAAAGGGAAAAGTCAAAAGAAATTGGTGATAAAAATCCATATTATAATATATCTCAATAGGATTTTGAGCTCATTAAAATAGGCTTGAAAATTATAAGTATAAGTAAAAAAGAAAATTCAATATACTATTCATATCTTCAACATTAAAGAAGAAGAAATAGCCTCTAATTGAAATTGCTCGCGACCAATTTCAATGTTATATGTTTCTAAGGTAAAGTGAAGTGACTACTTACCTAATTCTTTTTTCTTTAAAGACAACTTTTTTGTACGTAACCCAACGACATTTTTGTTTTTGACTAAATCGCTTATTGGAAATTCACTCCGTGTTGGAAGTTGAAGCATGGACTTAATTTACGAAATTTGGTTCTAACTTCGAACCAAGTTTGATACTTCTGGGACAGTAGGAAGGGACAATTAATCACCTGCTACACTGCGATGCTTGTCATAAAGATGATGAAGCAAAAATGTTTCAAATTGTCAAACTCATAGCATTAGACGCGTTTAATGTGAAGTAAATTAAGACGGATTGGAGCATGTTATAATATATTAAAATATTATAATAATAATGGATTTATGTTTAAATAAATAATACCTAAAACTGTTGGAGGTGAGCAAAACTCCAATTATTTGTACCAAAGGTAAAATAATCTCAGGAACTACTGGTCCGAATTGAAAAATTCTTTTTCTCTTGGATAGTCCGTTTATCGAGGAAGGTTAAAGGCTGTATTAGCTACATCATGCTACGACAAATAGAAGCGGAGCATCATCGATCAATAATATTGATCGATGCGGAGCATAAATGAAAAATGTTGCGAAAATGGCAGAAAAATAATTCTTTTGAGAGCTGCTGGCGCGTACGCTGCGTAAACTGTTATGGTTATGCAAAAATCATGTATGCCGGAAATGTTTCCCTTCAAAATTTTTAAAAAAAGGCCCGCGAAGCATATGTCTATCTTTTAAGGTGGACCCGCTGAACGCGAGCGAAGCTGCGGGAAAGGCTAGTTACTAATAAAGTAACTGTCCACTTGGCGTACTTTTCAGTTAAAAAGTCCTATTTGTTAAAATATCTACAAACTTAAAAGTGTATCCCAAACCTACAACAAGAAATATAATAAATGTCGATTAAATTAAAACAAATTGGTTTAGTTTTGAAATATCAAATGAGGTTATTTACACAACAGACACTGTTTTATATTTGATGTTTACTTTCATTAGTACATTGGAAACAAAGGGAGCGTTATTTAATTTATTCCACTGATATAAAGATGATATCATTAGTGTGACACAAACAAAAAGTTATTTGATTATCTAACTGAATTTAAATTTTAGGTAAATAAAAATGTTACGTACATACATTGATCAAATAGTTTAGAGTTCTATGCGTAAACATATAAATAATATTTAAGAACTCTTTTTAATTTCAAATTAACAGCTTTTCATTAAAAGCATATAAAAATATATACGGTACTAACATGAAAAAATCAATTTTTAAAATTTTTGTCTGTTTGTCTGTCTGTTTGTTCCGGCTAATCTTTGAAACGGCTGGGCCAATTTTGGCCGGACTTTCACTCGCAGATAGTAAATGTTATAAGGAGTAACTTGGCTACTTTTATTTTAGAAATCCACACTTTCGATCGCGCTTAATCTAGGTATAACCCCGAAAGAAACTAGAGTGAGCCTGTAGTTAATTTATAAATTCCTATAGGCATTTCATGCAGAAGTATCCCAAAAATTTCTTGTTGACTTTTACCCAAAAACATCGATAAGTCTTTACATGCATTTAGTGTATTAGCAAATACTTAACTTATTATCTTTTATAATTTTAAAAATATTTCTGTGAAGCACTAACAATTTGTCAATTAAAAACAAAGTGCACTCAAGTTATTTAATTTCAAATTTTATACTTAAGTTCATGGGAAAGACAAACATGGCACATTCCCAAACACGGCAAAACAACCCTCTTTTTGATATGCTTCAGTACATTTGACATATGGCGTATCCTTTCGGTATCAGTTAAAAGTGCAGTGATATTACGCATGTTTTACTTATATGAAAAAGAGTAGTTTCAATCTATATTCGTCATAATAACAATTTAGCCCATTTTAAAGTCCCAGTTCCAGACTGTAGTTCAATATGCTTTTCTCGAGTTGGGAGACTTTACACATGTTTTGAAATGTCGTTAGATCTTTCGGATATATACATTCTCTTACGTCATTTTCGTTTGTATTAGTAAGTACTGATCATGGCAAAAATAATTTGCACATAAAAACGTAAAAAGTGCGGGACGATGGTCCCGCACTTTTTGCACACTGGGCTACCACTGTTATTTTCTTATTTATTTACATGGTTTTCCTTGGGAACATTAGAAGCTAACTTTGGACTCGATAAACTATAATATATACCTACATAGGTCATAACGTCTAACCTTGACTAATAATCAGGCTACCTATGCAAAAATATATTTTTAATCGGTTTAGTTGTTCCTGAGATTAGCGCACCCAAACAAACAAACTCTGCCTCTTTATGATATTAGTATAGTTGTATTTAAAACCGACTACTTTTGCTTTCTGAGGCATGGAGATATTGTATCGCAAAGTGTTTTACTTACAATTTCAACCGAAAAATGTAAATATATATTATCTTAAATAGTTTCTATACTATTTTACGATTTAGAGCTCTAAACCACGTAAGTCTCTACCTACGGCCATACATGCTAACTGCTAGAGGCTTTTCTTTATTTAACCTTTATGTCACATGCGTGTAATTTTGTATAGGGCTTGTACATTGGAACGTGTAAAAGGCATACATTTCCTGTACCCAGTAATAACATTAAAAATGAGCATAGTTCGAAACAAAACCAGCGAGGAACTAAGAAGTCTCGTTTGCTTTTGTGATTCAACCGAAAGGCTTCGGTATTGTCTTGATTATAATGACCGAAGTTTTGAAGGTCTCTATCTCAATATGCTTTTGTTTATTGAATATTCATATATTAAAAACTAACAGGAAATAAGAGAAATCGCGCTTTGTTAATAAAGTAGATGGAGATTTTTTGTTTTGAAAAGATTTTAAAGGAATATTTACATAATGTTAATATTTATACAATCCTTGACATTTTAAATCATAATATGTTAAAAAATCAAATTTATATTATTTATTTTATATTATCTAGAGGGTAACAACACTTATATAACTACGAGTATTACCACGACCTGTCTGTCCGACTAAGAAGAAGAAGACATAATATTATAAACTTCTCCATTGGTATTAAATTTATAGAATGTTTATAGATTGACGTCTACGTAAGTCCCCAGATGCAATATGAAAATCGTAGGTGGCAATACCCACTATCCCCAGATAGTCAGTATATATAAACTAGCAATTTGTACCTCATAAAGCACCTAATGCCGTCGATCTTGAGAGGTGACAGTAGTAGAGAGCATTCTCTATTCCCTCTCTGTAATGACCAATTCCACCTTTTTGATTAAGCTGTGTTCTGTACGGCCGAAGGCAAGCCTAATAAGGAGGACAAGTATTGTTGTGTTTTTTTTTCCTGGAGGTCTCAGGACAGTGGCCTCGCCAATAAGGCCACAATTAGCTGCCCTACAGACTTTTTTATATTTTTAATTCCGTGTTTATTTGTTAATTTATTTTCCTGTTGCAGTATTTACTGTTAAGTTAAATTAATATTCAATCATGCAACCCGAATGCAAAACTGATGAACCAGTGCTACTCGCGCATGTAAAAACGTCTATCTGAATCAAGTCAATACTTTAATTCTGGTTTAGGAAAATCCTATTTAAATCCGATAAAATAGCCATTATTGTCAATATGGAGGCCGGAAAATCTAAATTCTTAGAATTTTTGTTACTTAGGGGAAAATATTATTATGATAATGAAATCTTATGTCTTTACCAAAGAATTTTTGTAACAAGTTTAAAAAAGTAATTGACTTTAACATTTTTTATACTAGGCTTCGCTGTACAATGAATATATGTGATATTAAGTTAATACTCTTTCTAATTACCACGAATATGTTATAGTGAATTAATAACGTCGTCATAAAATAGAGATTAAGTAATTCAAATGACACTGCAAAAAATATAGCTGTAAACCTGCGGCTGTAATAAAGCTAGATTAAACAGGCTCTTTAACGTAGTCAAAGGCAGCTAAAAGTAAACTAACTGCCACATATATGCTACATATATATTATTTTTAAAATAAACGTATTATTTTCATTTGCGATTTTTTACGGACTAGTGAAAATCATATTCATTTATTAGCACATTTTCTCCACAGCGTTTTTTCATTAATAAGAGAGCTATTGTACTAAAATCGTACTATAGCTTTATTATAAATTAATATCGACAAAAAGGTCGTTTAGGTTTTAGAGAACGTTAATTATTATAATTAAGGGTAGGGCTATATTTACGTCATGGCTCCAATACCTACTTAAGCCATGCTCTCAAAAGCCTCTAATATATGGCTTAGGAACTGTTTGAATCAATCCAATCAATACCAGACGACCGCAATACCCAGCATGCCCATGCATACTGTATTTTGTGTTAGGCTATTATATACGATACGTTTTTCAGAATCTTAAAGGTTATATATAACTCATGATAGTAATTTGTTTTGCCAAAATAAATATAGACCGTATTAAGTACTGTCTACTTAATTTGAAAGAGAGACGTAATACGCTTTGAGTAATGAGTCTTTTTGAGTTGATAGAAAAGTTAGAACAAAAATAGATCTTGTGATATGTCCAATATATTTTTACGAAGCATGATGAATGATGATAGTAATTTCTTTATTTATATCATTGATATTTACTGTGTTCGCCCTTGTAAAAAATATTAGGTTGAATCACAACTTATATTAACTGGTCATGTTTGAATATCATGTGTTTAGTGCAAATAGTGATTTATTTGTATACTAATAATACGTATTGCTTAAATTTTAAAAGCTAAATTAAACAATGGAAGAGACTAATCTACCTTCGTGCTTACCTTGCTACCTACTATATATACTATGACTAACCTGAAGAGCCGTACAACCCTCAAAAAGCTTTAAAAAGCTCATAAAATTACTGATTATTGGTTAATACTGATAATTTTATATAATGCGTTACGGCAAGGATCGCAGGATAGACAGAAGAAAGGACAGAATTTAATTATATTTA
The DNA here is from genome assembly GCA_905231865.2 of Boloria selene. NCBI lineage: Eukaryota > Metazoa > Arthropoda > Insecta > Lepidoptera > Nymphalidae > Boloria > Boloria selene. Next base: position 10,987,094 of record HG993141.1, read on the forward strand.
ATTCTCTACATTTTACGGAAAATATATAAACAATATAATTAATTAATAAGATTTGTTTAATTTGGCAAACATCTAGTTTTTGTCTGTTTGTGACAGCATCACGTGAAAACCACCGAATTAATTTCGATGGATATGATGTTATCTTCAAATCCGGGTCTCGCACCTCTGATATTTTCATGTGCGAATCATTTCTATCATGATTACCACTTGTCTTACGGTGAAGGAAAATCGTGAGGAAACCTGCATGTCTGAAAGAACCCATCAAGTTTTCAAAGACATGTGAAGTCCGCCAACACGCACTAGGCCAGCGCGGTGGACTATGGCCTGATCCCCCTCGTACTGAGGGAGGCCCGTGCCCAGCAGTGGGACGTTAAAAAGGGCTGACGGTGATGATGATCTTATCTGGCTACCCAGGTTAACATATTAAAAGATACTTTTTACAGTCGAAAAATATCTAAATTTTCGTTAATTTTGAACTATAGCTAGGGAAATGCCGAGCTGAAAAAGGGTAGGTCTCTAGTATAATATATATAAGCAGTAATTTTGTGTCCCATTTTAGAAATATTGTATGTTAAAATAATAAACGAATGCCTTAAATATAGTTATGTAAATAAAGATATTATCAGCCTAATGCCCTGATAAAAGTAACGTCAAATACCCATAAAGATAAAACTAAACTACCAAATAATTGAGAGAAAATTGTAAACAATGTAAGTGAATTACGTAATCACTTACTTCGAGTTTCCATTGTAATATCAAGGAGTTAAGAAAGTTTGAGAACGTCTGTTGAAATAATATGTGTAATATCTTTTCCAAAGAATTATTTCCGTTTTGTAATTATTCTTATTCTTCTCAACCTGCCAATATTTCATTTTATCTTTTATAAGAATATTGTATCAAAAATTCTACATAATATAACTAGCAAAATTGATCAAAAACCCCTAAACACAAATTATGATTATCCTGTTTATAAGTAAGTATTCTCATTCAAAGCTTACAGCTTGTTATCTTAATTAAGCAGGTGTGTTATACATATTTAAAATATTCAATTAAGATTATCGAAAACAAAAACGTCTGACAATTTTAATTATCATAGGTTATATTGTAGCTTTACAAAGTTTAAATTATTCTGGATATACGTTAATATAGTCTGATATGTCCCAGAAGGTAACGACAACCTAGCACGGAAGAAAGGCCTATGAACTGGGTCATCTATCAGAAATAAATTAATTAAATATTATTTTATTACAAAAGATGTACCTACATGTGATAGAATTTTAAAATCTCCATGAACTCGACCATTTTCTTAATAAACTTGTCTGGTTGACTTAGTGTAATATTTTTTACTAGTAGTTTTTAAAATTAAGTGACAGTAATTTAAAGTACATGTACCGATAATATTTACTTCTTTTTCCTAAAAATACATTTTTATCCGATTTGTTTGATTTGGCAAAAACTAGTTTGGATCCTTGCGAGGCCGCAACAGCATTAAAACTTACACACAATTGAATACTCTAGTCACAATGCCGAAAAATCCCACTCCGGGTAGTACATTTTTAGTTTTTCCATAAAATGGCTGGTACTTGAGTATTACTGTGTGTAGAACGCCGATTTTTTTACTCGATAATCATAAGAAGGCCTTTCTCCCAGGTTATCGTTAGCGTTCTGGGACACCTTTTAACTGTCATTAGGTTAATGGATTTATATTTATCTAACCAACGTCGTTTTTCGTATGTAAAATTTTTTTTAGTAATATTATACGAAAATCATTTTAAGATTAGTTTGAGGGAGTGTTATACAATTTTTGCTTAATTCGTTTTCTTCTATACTTGAAATACCTCGTTCTGTAAACAATTTAATTTTGAATTTATGGTATGCAATGGTTTATTATCTTTTATATTTAATATAATATAATATATCTTTTATAATCCACACTTACGAGTACGTCCTTTTCCAGCCTTAATTAATTGGATTACTTACATATTTGTGAATACTTGGGTAAGCGCGTGAAGAGTTGAAGATGAAACTTATCACACTATATAGACTATGATCGGCAGTAACACAAAATATATAAAGCTTCTGGGTACCAGAGAGAAACTAATAATAAATAATAATTTATGTACGAGTATACTCGTAGTATTACAAATCTGACTATGGACGGGTTACTAGACGATATTGTAAATGTAGTTTACAAAATTATCAAAAAAAAACAGCAGAATTGAATCACCCTACCTGCAATTAAAATTAAGCTTTTGCAATGAAATGTAGAGCAAGTGTAATTATAATAAAAATATAAAAAAATCTGTAATATCTATCTATTAGTGTAATAAAAATTTGTAAGTCTATAAATCTATCTGAATCTTTGGTTTATTTAGCAATGTAATTTTTGTTAAAAAGGTTTTAAAATATTGCGTTTAAAATTTTTGTGTTTGTTTAATAGGCACACTCAAAAATATTTTCTTTATATACAAAATCCGCATCCGTAATGTTTATAAATTGTATTTTGGAAGATAAACGTCTACGAAGGATCTCTACAGAAACGGCGTAATTGCGTAATCGTAACGCAGAGGCTGTATTGTTCCAATGTGGTTTCAACAATGAAATACAATTGCGCCATAACTCTGAACATTAACAATTTTGCCGTAGATTTTCTACGCGAATCACCGCGTGTTTCAAATAACATACGACACCCCCTTTTCCTCTTTTATTAGGAACTAAAACCTTCTTACCTCTTATATAATAAGACGCTTTATATGAGAAGCTGCAACATGTTTTCTTTGTTACCGTAATAAAGTCACTTTTTGGCTGTTTTATAAAATAAATGTAGATGGAGTGTTAAATTTGATAATTGTAATAACGTTGACTAGGTTAATTCTATAAATAAAGAAAGGACTTTTAATTTTATTCCTTTGCTATATCATATACTTTTATGGCAGACCGGGATACTTTTTCCGTTAAAAAGTAACATTGATAAGTTTAGGTTACCATGACGATGATATTTTTGGGAGTAATATTTTTTGACGACTCGTTTGGCTCAGTTGGTAGTGACCCTGCCCTCTGCGCCAGCGGTCGCGGGTTCGAGTCCCGCTGGGGGCATTCATTTGTTGAGCACGAATGTTTGTTCTCCAGTCATGGGTGTTAATATTTATATTATGTATGTATTTAAAAACTTATGTATGTAGTATATCAACTATCTGGTATCTGTAATACAAGCCTCGTAGCTTACCACGGAACTAGATGGCGCTGTTGTAAAAATTGTCCCAACATATTTATTTATTATTTATATAAAATTTTATATTGTAGACAGTTGTTGATCAACAGTATAAAACACAAAGAATATTTTGTTAAAATACCACCTAGTGGATTGCAATTAAAAAATAATCTTAATGCCTTAAAATTCAAGTTCATCACAAACAGCTAATCATCTTCTCAGTAATATTTAAAAAAGTTACTTATTATATCCAACCAAAATATATTTTTTTTAATTTTAATACGAATATAGAGTAATAAGTATATTATTTTGTAATAAAAAATAATCAATTGTTTAGCTCTGATTGACAGACAAATGAACACGGAACAATACAACAAATCCTTATAAGGAAGTCTTCAAATGCTATTATAGTTTTTATTTTATCGCAGTAAGCCTGTGTGGTTAGCAATAAATAATATGTAGGTAGATAATCATAATTACAATATAGATGGTCGATAAGTAGAGCAAAAAAGTATAGCCGGCATATAAAAGTTAAAATTTCATACATGTTAAACTACAAAGTTTTGTATAAGAAGTATTTATATAATACTTACTATTTATATATTATATAAGTTGGTAACAATTGCAATGTAATCCGGTAAATAATGTAACGATTGCAAAAATAATTTCTTAATAAATACTAGTAATATTATAAAATATGCATTTAATATACTATATACTTTATGTAAATACTAATGATTTACCCTCGCTTCGCTCGGGTGCGTCCCTACGTTTTAAATACATATTATGAACAGTTATTGCGACTTGCGAGTGTACCTACGGTAGGACAATTACTTATGTTATTGCAAATTTTCTGTAGGTCTTTTAAAAATCTACGATTTTTAGTAGCTACATTGTTATGATGTACACATACTCCTAATTGCATCTATAAGATTAGCTAGCGCTAGCCATGTAAATTTCTAAAAACGACTCAATAGAGCTATTTGTATTCTGTTTAACCGCTTGAAAGAAAAATGTCTGTAGTAAAATGTAGATATTAAAAATTGCCTTAAATATACACTATCACCACACACAAACTTTGGTTAAAATCGGTTCAGTAACTACTTTTTGCGTGAAACATGGACATCGATTACTCAGTTTTTAAATACTATGTATTATATATAGATGTATTGTTGTTAAGATATGTAAAAAATCTGTGTTTTATTGTGTATAAAATAGTTACACAAATAAATATTAACCTAGAATTCAAATTTATATCACTTATCACTGTCGAAATTCTAGCTAGTTAGTAATTATATAATAAAGTAACAGTTTGTATGTCACATAACGTGTTTTCCACTTGTTTTCCCCTCGACTTTCTCTCTTTTAACAATGTAATTGTATGTTATTCACATTGTAGGTACCTACTATAATATACTGTAATGGTAACATTAAATTTATAATCATTTAAAGTTATTAACTTTGACTGTTACTTTATATTTTAAATGGTTTAAAAGTTCAAAATCCTCACATTAAAAGAATTCTTCAGGATGAAGTTTAATTACAATTGAAAAAGATTTTAATCCACGATAAACATTAGAAGTACCTTATCTTTAGTAAATAATAAGTGTCTTTTCAGATACTATAATCCTTAATCCGAAATTTTAATAAATTGTACCATCAACTTACGAGCTTCCAGACGGACCAATAATGAATAAATTATTTTACAAGTTCCTTAGGCTAACATTGCTTTAACTTGATTCGTCACTGCAGACATTATTAATTTAAATTGAATAATGAACATCTGGCGTAGACCAGTAGGTTTTATTAAAAAAATAAACAAAAATGCCTTAATGTTTTATTTATTTTGTAAAAAATAAAATAATGAACATTATAAGCTATTATTCAAGTAAAATCCTTCAAAAAGGTCACTTTTTATTAGCCATGAATCTCTTAAGTATGACCATATTAGTATCCTGTCTCAATACATAAATTGCGCAAGTCATTGCATCAATCAAACAGGTTCGTCGGTTAACCAGACTCATTCATTACTATGCGATTACAAAGGTTGACTGACCGCCTATATCGCTCGTAATGTTGGTACTGCTGTCGTAAAAACTAAAAACTGTTGGCACCCTTGTACACTGTAGCCAACTTCACGTCAAAGCAGTTGTTTATACGTGCGGAGTACGTTATAATGTTTTGAATGTTTGGTGTATTCGCGTTGTTATGAATTAAAAATTAATTTTAATCAATGAAAGTGACAGAATTCTTACGTGATTTGAGTGTCAATGGTTGATTGATAAAACAATGTTTTAAATATTATGTTGGTGTTAAGAGAATTTAGTAAACTTCAGTGAAAGTGTGGTTATATTGACAGTTGATTTGTTAAAACAAAAACGAAATTATTAGATTGTGACTTCTTTTTTATATCAAAATGCGGCTGATAATTATTATTTCATTATTATATACTGAAACGGTAATTAGAAAATTAAATTTGTTTTAGTTAGCTTATAAATTATTCAAAAAGTTTCACTGTACATCGTAAATATGATACCAAATTTTTATAACTTTCTAGTGGATTGTTATATAATGTTATAGATGATAGATGCTCCAAAATTTTATTGAATCTTCTCGTTTAATGCCAAATTTACTGACTAAAGTTATATTATGATTATCTGACTTACCACTTAATTATTATAAGGGGCATTAAATTACAGAACGTGATATACTTGACCCTGTTATAATTACAGACAATTTAGAAACGATAGACCTCAGAGCCCGGTCTTTGATCACCTTCAGTTTTGGTTGTGACCTCAAAGGAAACGTTTAGATTACCGCAAACTTTCTAACAATATTATACTACGTGCAAAATATTCATTTTATACATAAAGAGACAAAACATTTTGAAGATAAAATTTGAAAATAGAGTTACCTTTCTCATTTATACCAAAATATGTGTTACTTTTTCAAATATTCTATAGATTGTAATGGTTACCTTATTGTTGTATTTATAATAGTATACGTAACGTTGGCTTTGTTAAGTTTTGACTTTACCAGACGTCTCCACATCACTATTAACTAATATAACATAAGATTTACTATTATTTTTGTAATTTACGTAAACCCCATGATTAGGTATATCTTACACAAGCTTACAATTTTCAACAATTTTGATAAAGCCATTATTTTCACCGTATGTCACGTGGCCATTTATTTACCAAAAATAGGGTTGTAAATCAAATTATCTCCGTTGCAATTAGGTTTTTTTTAATCTAACTAAACTAATACTAGATATCCGACTGCCGACAGTTAATTTGCATAAAAGTTTCTACATAAAATTAAAACACCCTAGAGGCTTATAGCTTCCATACGACATGCGATCTAGTATAGTTCAGTTCAGGGTCAGCAGACCTATTCATTTACTTTACACTGACCGATATTATTTTACCTTACAATGTTTAGTATAATTGCATAAAATGTAAAAATAAAATGTTATTTAAAAATATTACATTGTAAATAATATACGTAGGAGTTATTTAGTTGTTTCCAGCCCTTTTAACGACCACAGGTCTCTCTTCAGTCCATAGTCCACCACACTTGCTCAGTTATTTGTTACCAACTTAAAAGCTTCTTAAAAATAATTAAGAACCATATTACTGATGTGGCACAATTGACTATAAATATTTTTACGTAATTAAATGACCAATGGTAGATTTTTTTTTCATTAATATTGCTACATAGTGCCAAGATCGCGTGTCTAGCCTTCATGTACCAAATATCTGTCAATCAACAATCTAGCATGTTGTCCAGACATAATTGTCGTCAAGAGTAAATTAAATATTTTACTACTTCATGAAGGCTGAAGTTTAATAACACATAATGTTGCTAATAATTTTATCCATTTTATTATTCCACTTTTAATATCGCGCTATTTTGTTATGTCATATTATCTAAAATTTCAAGTATATAATATGTATATCTCAAAGAAGTCCACATATGAGTATGGGTTTTCTGGATTCCGTAGAAAAAGAGTTAGTTTATCAGGTTCTTATAATAGTAAGCCTTTTACGATAAACAAGATATTGAGAGTCTTCTGTAAGTTAAACCTGTTCTTAAGCGCTTATATTGTTTTAATATATTTTGTCTTCATAATATATGACTATAATATGTATTTTGTTTTCAAAAAATTATGAACATTATTATGTAACATTAACTGTTAATTGTCCTGTTTATTAGAATCATCAAAGTGACTAACATCACAGAACTTTACTTATGGTAATTACAGATATTTTTAATAAAATAATTACTAGCGTAAACTTTTAAGACACAGTGCCAAATAAGTATTTCATATCATGAGCATTACCTAATGCGTATATTTAACAATTCGAATTCTAATAAAAATATTTATTAAAATTATTACAATTTTTCACTGAACGTCATGAGTCTACCAGTTTGGAAGCCTCTGAGCTGAGAAGAACTGGTGAAAGAACCTATACCTAAAAGCTAAAATAATTAAAAGCTATTTGCCTTAATCTTAGTCATCTGCCAACATTCATTATCCTAGATGTGAGGTGAAATGTAAAAAACAAAATGATGATGATGCTGAAAAAATGAAGTAGCGTGGTTCTTAATTCTATGTAGGTACATGTTGACAAAATACTTATAAATGTGTTTATGACACAAGTCAGCGCCAACTTTTACTTATTAAATTATTCTTATCTTCCAAAATTCAATCAAAAACAAATTTCTTTTTGAATAACCGTGATACGTGACTTTATTCAAAAGAATGTATAGAACGCATTAGAATTTTTTATAAGTTTCAACCTACCCTAAAAATTGAAGATCTGCACCTGCTACCTGCTAGGCAACTTCGCGCGTCTGACGGAATTCAATCATAAAACTTTAGGAGCTTTTACAACTTTCGATATGTTTTATTATTTCTAAGTACCTCAGGTAAAACTAACTAAATGTTTCAATCGACTATTTTATAAAGGCGAAAGTATGCATGTATGTTTGTATACTTCCTCACGCAAAATGACTAAATTAGTTCAGTGTAATAAGTTAATTAGACTATTATCTGGGCTGAACGCAAACATATAATATTATGTAAGTATTATTTTAAAAAAAAAATAGGTTGATTTATTATTCTTAAAGATTATGAAAGGTAGGTAAATCACAGAAAAACTGATTTTTCTTAAGGTGAAATAATCAGTAAGTGGTAAAAGTATATGTTACCTAGTTAATTAAAAGAACCTTTTTACTCAAAAGCAAGCAAGCAATTCAAACACATACTGACTTCTAAATAACATAAAAACATGACACTTAAATTAAATAAACCTCCATTTGAAAAATCGATTGAAATATACCTTAATTACTGTATTTGGGTCTTAAAACTATGTTTTGAACTTAAATCAGACTAATTAATTTTAAATATTCCATAATCTTGAACTATTTTCCACTTACTCAATCGATAAAATCAAGTATACTTGCTTAGACCAGAACAAAAAATCAAAAGCTTTCAAGACCTAAAATTCGTAATTCCTTATATATTTGACTCAACTATGGTTAATTAGTTAGTTATTGGTTAGTTAGTTAGTTTGTTAGTAATTAGTTAGTTAAGGTATCTCAATCGTTTCATTCTCTAAAGTTGCATTCTCTAAAAAAATTAAATACTGTCATTTCTTTCTATACTTTTATTTATTAGGTATTTAGGTAATATTTATATGCGTGTTTTTTAAAAGAAAAGTAAAAACGTGTTGGTTTGAGCGACATCTTATAAAAAGGCAATAATTAAGGCATTAGTAACGTTACGTTACGTTACCCTTTGTGTGTCACTATCAGTGTCAACTTGCCTCTATATAAAATTCGGACAAGTGCGAGTCAGACTCGCGCACCGAGGGTTCCGTACAAACCTGTACGGAACGGTGTATGAGTAAAGGGGTAATAAGTTTAAAATTATTAAAAATATTTTTATTATATGATGTAACTAAAAATTTATGCTTTTCGCAATTTTTCCTTTATCTGTGTTATAAGACGTTGCTTCGTACCAAATTTCAAGATTCTGAGTTCACGGGAAGTACCCTGTAGGTTTGGATTCCCTTGCGAGTGTCGAAAATTTGCGGCATAAACGGGAGTATCTTTTGATCGCGTTGACTTAGAAGTTTGATTTTTTCACAGCTCCAAGAGACCATAGACTTGAGTATTTGATATGAATTTCAGCTTGATACCTCCACGCGTTCCTGAGAAAAAAGGTCTTGACAGACAGACAGACAGACAGACAGACAGACGGACAACAAAGTGATCCTATAAGGGTTCCGTTTTTACCTTTTGAGGTACGGAACCCTAAAAATTAAATGAATTGTTACTGTTTTCCATTTAAGAACAAGTTACATGGAATGCACAAAAGTACCTATACGTCAAATACTGTAATATTGATTTAGATATTAGAGTATAAGCTGTGGAACAAATAAAATCGAATACCGAATATCGCAATAGATAATCTTAACACGAATGCTATTGTTTCCTTTAAAAACAAGAAAAATCAACGATAAACATTACATGATAACTTTGTTATTTACACATTCTTTGAAAATGATAGCCTGAAACAAAACCAAAAAGCTTATTTATTTATTTAATACTTTATTTATTTTTATTTATCAAAATACTTAATGGAAACTGAACTTTTTTACTGACTGTTAATAATAATTGTAGTCCATGACGTAAAAAAATCAGTAATCAGTACATATACCTATATAAAATTGAAGTGTCTGATTTTAAATTCAAATTAACAACTTAACATCAAAAAATCAATTTTTAAAATTTTTGTCTGTCTGTTTGCTCCAGCTAATCTCTGACTCTGAATCGGCTAGACCGATTTTGACTGTACTTTCACTAGCAGATAGCTAATGTCATAAGGAGTAACTTAGGCTACTTTTTTATAAGACCGGTTTTGCTAGTAAATTATAAATCTAAATATTTATTTGTGGCATATCTATCGTAGGTACAATAATTTAGAGTTTAGTTACAAAATAAAGTATCACTACCATTGCAGTTGCTGGGTTTATAGCGAGTCCCTATCGAGTAATAAATCACATCGCAACACCATTACCGTAATACTTTCCATAAGCACATCACGAGATCAATGCAATATTTTAAATCGACATAATATTTAATACCATATTTATACTCATTAAATCTACGTCATGATAAACAAATCTGTGTTGCTGACATACGTTCATTTAAATAGTCATATCAGGCATAACTATCTTATCAAATCAAGAGATTGTGCAAATGAGACCAGATTGTCACAATCAGACTGTCGCGTCCGTAGGCAAAGACCGGGCTCTTAAGATGTATGAGGTCGTATCGAGCCCTACCAGAACTTTGATTATTGTTAGCAGCATTCAACGTGCCGACGCCACTACGAGTGAACGTCGGAAAGAAAACGACTCACGTAACTATCATTCGACTGAATAGCGCGCGCGTAGTCGATCGTAACGTGCAATGCCCAGGGCCCCGCGCGCCCCTTCACCCCTCGTAGGGCTATGGAGACCCTCCTCGATAAGTTCAAAAAGGAGCAAGGGGGGCTTCGCAGGTCCCGATCCGTCCGCGCTTCCCTGCGATTGATAGGCAACCGCTGGCGCTCTACGAAAGACGAGGAAACTTCTGAAGAAATAGAGGCGATCAAGCGCGAGAACGTTGTTAAGATTTTCAACGCAGAGAAAGACTCAACAGTAGCGTACACGGGCATCGACGGCACGTACAAAGCGAAAACACCGAACATGGCCAAACGGAAACCGGAACTGGCTAAAGTGAGAAGAAAGAGCGGTGACATCGATCTAACATTGAAACCTCAAAGGCACAAAAGAATTGAAAGGTCTAAATTTAGTGATTTATTTATAAACAAAAAACAAAAAAGTATATCCGCTAAGGAACTGCTAGTACCTGAGAAGATACCTCCAAAAGCGGCAGCAATATTGCATATAAACTCACCAGAAAAAGACAAAGGCAAGAGAAAACTGAAGGGTATGGGTAAATCCGAAAGTGCGAAGTTGATAACAGAAGTATCTACACATCGGCGTACACGAAGAGGTTCCGAGAGCGATATGACGTGCGGCAACCAACCACGTGGGTGCGTCAATCAAGCATTCGTGTACAGCACTCCGCCAAAGGATAGGAAGCAGATACCTTTATCTCCATCGGCCTACTTAAGTACGTATCGCATTTACATTGTTTTGAACCTAATTTATTATCCCTGATATGGTAAATTACGTTGGCTCTGATTTAATGCTCGAAATCCCAGCTCGAAGTTACAATAATTAGAACTCGTATTATTGTTTGCGTTACGTAATTTGGTAGATTGAGTAAATAATAATTAATTCATTTTAATTGATTCATATAGTTATGAATCGTATCTATGATTTGATTTACTCAGCCAGTTATTGAGACGTTATTGAATTTAATCTAGTAGTGTAATTTACAAAGTAATTTTTACCTCGAATCAAATTATCACCGAAACTGTCAGGCACATTCATTTATTGTTATACGCTTGAATTATCAAAGAGTACAGCGCTGTGGTATTAAAACAGTTTCATAGCCCGAGTGGGTAAATAGTCTGAATATAAACTTTGCGCGATATCATACAGTAGCAATGTCGCTATATTATGTTTTATATCATAAGCAAATCTGGCGACTTGGACCTAAGCTAGATTTTTTGACATCACTCCTCTCACAAACTATATAAAAAAAAGTTATTCTTCGTAAGGTATACTTTTACGTAACTTTCCATTGTTTCTATTAATCCATTTCACGCCTTTTGAGCCATAATTTCCTAGACCATTTATAAAGCAAGTCAACGTAATCTCATATCAATCTAATTTATTTAAATTATCATATTTCCAAAACAATTTAATCGCATGTTGACATCAATAAACATCTTTTAAGTAAATTTAGTTAAGCTAGGTGCTTAACGTATGTAAAATATTGCGAATAAAATTGATAATAACATACTTATTAGTTATTATAATAATAGGAATTTCGTTCCGAAAATTTGTATGAACAATATAAAATAACGCCTCTGAAGTTGAACTTTGAAACCCTTGCGTAGGTAATACTAATTAAATAAAATTAATTTTGAGCCAAAATAGGTACCTAAAGCCCATTTCAATGTAAAAGATGTACCAACTATAGAAAAAATTAGAATCAATCAAATAAATAGATGTTTGTAGTGGTGTCTGGTATACTTGTAAAGTATTAAATAAACTAATTTAGTTCCCCAGGACGCGTTTTTCATACAACATGATTATTACTATTTCAGTTTATTATTTCTTTAATAATTGCACGTAAAAAATATACGTTAGGGCCAGAAGCTTTAACCTTCATTGCTAAAAGATTTTTAATTTGTTGACATTTGACATGTTCTCATTATTATGGTAATTCATATACCAAAATAAAATACTAATATTAAGTTCAGAATTATAATGCACGTAATCTACACGGTACGTTTGCATGTAGGTACTCGTAGATACACAAATCCGCCTCATTAACTTAACTTGAACCTTGAATAACAATTCAATATGGCCTATTTGTAATATTACACTGAATATATCTATAGGTGCATACATACATATATAACAAAATTCTTAGTCGATTCTGGTATAACTAATGATATTTAATAAGATTTTCCAAAAAAATACCTTATGTAGGTAACATATATTATCATCGATACAGAGACCGAATCTATAGTTTTTAGAATTTTTGTTTGTCTGTCTAAAAATGCATCAAGAGAAAACCACTGGACATATTTGGATGAAATTTGGTATGATGAGAGCTTTCACTCTTCAAGAAAATATCTCATCTCTTTGAAATCTATACGAAACGTTAAAATTTACTTATAAATGTGAGCGAAGCGAGGTAGAGTCGCTAGTTTTAAATAAAAAATTATACGTTAATTTTATCATTACATTATATTTTAATTTTGCAATTCTCATGATTAATTCCTAATCTACATAATTTAGATTGACAACATAGATTAAATCAGCCTTAAAGATAACAACTAACATTAATATTATTTGAGACACGTCAATATGCTATTTCAATGTGAATTTAACCAAAATGAATTATTACTTCACACGTTAACTAGAGTATAAAACAATTAAATGCTGTTTTATAACGCTGTAATGTGTAAATATGTGTAATTTCCTTAATTTAGAGATATTTATGTTCGTAATGCAACGAGTTGCGTGAACTGTGATGTGTTAAACTTGATCATAATAACAGCATTCCATTGCCAGTTCAATTTAAAGTTACGTTTACATATATTTTTGAGGAAAATTCCTGGACTTATAACTGTTATTGTAGTTAAAGTGTATAATATGTAACTAACTTCAGTATTTCTTAAATATTTTTTTCATTTAAACAAATCAATTTTATTATTTTTTGAACACATAAAACCGTGAATAAATTAATGTTATCTTCCTTAAATATTACTACTTTAATATGTACTGTTCACACACATATACCTACTGTTCTTTATCCTCTTTCCTCTTTATATTTCATAATAGATTAAACTAGATTGTCTTCTAAATATAGCAGTTAAAAAGAAATTAAAAGTAAAATCTGCACTCGCAAGAAACGCTAAGCTTTTCACTGGCATCGTGGGAATCATTCATACGTTCCTACTATCTACCACTTCCCATTAAAGATTGCAAGTTACAAGATAAAAGAAGTTGTTGAATTGGATATTTTGTAATTTCTGAACCGATTGTTTAAGTTTAAAGAAATAAATAATAGTAACGGTACGAGTAATTTTACAAATTAAAAATATTATCTAGGGACTTATCATCGCTTCGCTCGTGGCGTGTGCATCAAAGAGTTGCCATAGTTTAATAAGAAGGTCTTTTTAAAAGGTATAATAATGTCTTTAATACTTTTTTCGTATAACTTTATTAGTTAACGCAGTCCACTACAAAAAACTCGATGTATTTTTTTCATATTCTTCATCCTGAAATGCTCCTCGGATTGGTGAAAACCGCATGAAAGTTTGTTCAATAGTTTTTGACTTTAGCTTCGTTGTAATAAATAACTTTGACTTTCCTCATTTTTAATTAAGAAATTCTTGTGGTTTATCGCTTGTTAGTGCTAGAACTTGATACTTACGAGTACCATGTTATAACTTAAGAGTCATTATTATAAACTGAAATTTTATTTTATTTTCTTTCAGCATAGAGAATATCTATTAAATGGATTTAACCACCCACGCGTAATTACCTAATGCGAGTTTTAAATTCATTAAAGATTGCGACTATCACTAAAACATTAATAATGCACTAGTGATAATCGTACTCGTTCCAACCTCTTAGGCTTACTCGCCTTGCCATATTTTATGTAATGATTTAGAACTTACGATAACTTGTGCAAATGGCACTTATTGAAAAGTATATCGTAAGATTAAATTGAAATGATAAATAGAAATAATTTGACTAACTTAAAACTAAGTTGAAAACACATTTTTGATCAAGTTACAAATAGATAATAAAAAAGGACATTAATTGTTTAGTTAAAAACGAATCGCCAGTAATTCTATATCCAGATTTAAAAACTACAATTATAGGGGTTTTTAGTTTTCAACAGGCACTTTTTATTACACCCTTAAGTTAAGTAGAATCATAACGATATTATGAGTGAATGATAAGGTTTAAAACATTTTTCAGTACATTTTAATGAAGTAACAAAAAATAAAAATAAAGTGGAATTACTAAAAGTAATGTATTACTTTTTGAATGGGATTGATTGCAAAAAAATCTATTTATATTAATTTAGTTTCGCATTAAAAATTACGTTGAATCTATGATAAATTACATGTCCTTTATGTTAAATTTGTACAGCATAGCCTAACGAACTGAAAGTTCGTGCTGTCGTCGCGTATTAGATCGATCTTAGGACCAGTAGAAATAAATGGAATTTAGACGAACTTCTGAGAGTATTAGAATTTTTTAATAAATAAAATACCAGATAGCTATAGTCCTAAACTATTTAAATAATTGTATAAGATAAAATAACAAAACGGTGAATACATCTCTGATGAAATTGTTTGTTTTGATGACTGCATGCACTATTTAATTAGGTCGGGCTTTTCTTTGTTACAAAAGCGACGGCATGATTACAAAATTCCTACGTTAATGTCTATAAATAAAAGTAGGTTTTGTATGTAACGGACTTTAGATTCGTATAAAATGTACGATATGTATAATTGAGTTCTATTTATTTATCTTAAATTAATTTTAAATGCTTTAGAAAACTTGTTAGGTATATTAGTATTACTTAGTCATTTGTTTTACTTTGTGTGCACATTTATGTCACCTTAACATCTAATTGTACTTCTTACAAGCAATGAATTAAATCAGTAAATTGAATAATTTTTAAAACCTCTTCTAATAGTCATTATTACCGAACAGAGGCCGAATCATAGTTTTTAGAATTTTTGTCTGTCTGTCTGTCAGTCTGTGACCGCATCACGAGAAAACCGGAACATGTTATAGGATACATTTCCTGCTGGAAAATATCTCATTTCTGAGAAACCTCAATTAACCCTTGCGAACCGGGTATAAAAACTATTTGTTTTCCAGTTTTTAGAACATGAGCGGAGCCGACGGGAAATGCTAGTATTATTAATAAATTGCATTGGATGAAAAATTGGGCTTCTATTATGTTGTTATATAACAGTAAAAGAGTATATTCTCTAAGTCAGGGTAGGTATTTGTTACAGCGATTTTACGATTTTTAACTATTAAGCTGTAAAATTACATTATAAAATGCCATTTCCAAAAACAATAGAGTAGGTTATTTTTCATTGTATCTGAAGTATGATATCATGAGATTTTGTTATATAAGTCTATAGCAGAATCGCAGTGTGGGAGTATTTGAACGATATTACGTTCCGTGTTACGAAATGAAAGATTATCTTGAAAGTAGAGACATTGACCTTTTGGCTGACAGAAACCATTAGTAATCGGATATCGGTTTTCTTAATTGTCGTCGTTATGGTAAATTGACCCTTACATATATATAAATACTTATTAGGTACTTCAGTTTGCAATTTTAAATAAAGGCATTCTAATGTTTGAGGTGGACTTATGAGTCCCATTTTTGTCTAAAATACTATGCTATGGTCAACAAGATTATAAAATGAATGCTCCTGCTCTCTAATATTATTTAAACAAGGCATATATTATGACAATAGAACAGTATAGTTTTTTTTTATTTTTATAAGGTTTTTAATATTAGTACTACTACTGTCTACTACTCTAGTCTACATTGATGAGAATCAAATTTTTTAAATGGGCCTATTACTTGAGTGTAAGTTAATTTGAACTTGCACTCAAGTACCATGTAGCCACTTTCGCACACTCGCAGATGCGGTGATGACATAGATATTAGATAGCACATTGCACTGAGCCCCAAACCGTGCGACCACTTCAGTCACAACAATGCTACTCGAATGGAGTGACATGGTTGACTTCTTCACATGCGGTCAGTGTTTTTAATTTTATTCTGTGCCCTTAAATAGTGTCGTGCAATTTTATTCGGTACGTTGTGAGATTTTTACTTCCGTTCGTTGCCATATCCGTTTTTGTCGATCTCATGTCGCGTTCCGCGCGATGGCCTCCGTTTTATTTCCGCTATACAGCTCGATACATCACTGTTACTTTCAAACTGTTTTTACATGGGCATATAATTGAGCTATTGCCCACGCGATGTGTCGACGCACGGAATCGAAGTCAGGAGTAATTTAAACAATAACATGTTTCGAGAATGTGAACAAGTAGAGCCGTTTTCGTAATTTAAACAAAAGTAAGCCATGCATTATCATGAATTAGTACTGTAATCGCACAATGATGGGAAATTTCCTACTTATGGAGGTTTTTTTATTACTATGATTACCTTTACGTGTTTCAACTTTAGAAATTTTATTTTGAAATTACTTTACTAACATTATAATGAAAGGAAACCCTGTTAATTTATGTAAGGTAAGCAAAAAGTTTTTACCATCGATTGTATTGTAATTACAGTGTATTGTGATTATAGATATTTTCTTTCCCTACACTTTATTATTAAACCCTAATGTATAAGAAGAGAAATCTATTATGTTATTCTTGAGGTTTTAGTTCACGAATAACTACTATAGGGGTCTTTTGTATAAAATACCGCCATTCATATTTTATCCAATTCCGAAACAGCTATCATTGCTCGTTAAAATAATTTGTAATTAAAAGGCATTCGTTTGTTTCATAAAACAATGAGACGAAAGTCAAGAAGAAAAATATCTTTGAAACATAAGAGTTACGTAATTCTTATAGAAACATATTTCGTTGATTATCTGATTAAATAAATATTTGTATGTTCATGTAAGAAAAAGTTATGGAATAATAATGGTTTTAGTTTTCCTTACATTGGAACGTCTTTGAATGTAATGTGCGAGGTGTAAAAGGTTCACCGGTTCGAAGGGCAATAATAGGCAAGCCGCTAACTTACCTCAACTTACATAATAGAATATTAGGAATCGCTTACCGCTTCTGAATACAGCCATAACGCCCCTTTATCCTCGCTATAGCCAAAGAACAGCTTAGGTGTATTATGCTGATACAAAATTATTAAGTGAGAGCTTTCAAAAGTTTTCTTTATAATCTTTGTCCTCCAGCTCAATTTCAAGTCTTACTGTTGGGCACTTCGCTCCCCAGCATTAAATGTGATCGCGAACAAGGCCAGGCCATATTCCTCCACGCTGGCCAATTGTAAGTTGGGATATTTTACTTGTGAAATCAATACTTGAGGTTATCTCTGAGATGAAGGTTTCTTTAAATTTTCCTTGAACATTTTGTAAATGGCCATCGTTTAGTAAATTTTTTTAAATATAAATTATAATCTTAATCTTTTGTGGGAGAACCACTTTAGAATATAAATAAAATAACCTTAAAGCAGTTTCATTTATTCTACACATACTCCTATTTGTGAAGCTTGTATTACTCGCTCGCATAGCGACGATTGCGGATAAATCCATCGCTTGTCAATTCTAAAGGGTTACCGATTACCTTCCTAATATTAATGTGGCGCGTGTTGCCAAATAAGGCAATTGAACATGCTGTTCGAAGTCTGACCTTCGTACAATGAAATACGAAAACAAAACTCATATGTTTACTATTTATTACTACAGCTATTGTTTCAATATTAAAGATTATATGATGGTGATTTGTAATACCTATTGAGCCTAAAGTAGGTACTAATATTCCGGATACAAGTTTTTTTTGTGTATAGTGTAGTTAACCATGCTACTAAAATAAATTGTAAATATATGTAGTAGGTCGAAACATAGGTAATATCGTGGATTTAGAAAATAAAGATATTTTGCTATGATCGACTTATCTGCTACTAAGTAAAACCGCTGGTGATAATAGTATATAAAATAGTTTAATGGTTTTAATTCATGCCTTAATCTGTCCTTGCAACCTTTATCACGAATACAATAATATGTATTTTAGGTTTTTGTCAACCGCTTAGTAACCAAAAAGTATTGTCGTCGTTTACACAATTTACCTTTTTACCTTATAACATACAATATCAAATGCCTTCAACCAATTTTCGAGGAAAAATAAACAAGGGCGCAATTTTAAATATTTCAATACAAATGATCACACTGTAAATATAATATTATAATATTCATTTAAATAACAAACACGGCAATAGGAATATCATACCTACATTTTCCCGCAAAATTATATTTAGGTATTTAATCTTACTCATAACTCATTAAAAATAAATCCGTATAGGTACCTAACTGTATGTAACATAACAAATTAGTTAAGCTGAATTTTTAGTGTTTTCCGTTATTTGTTTACTCTTTTTACGTGTCCCTCAATACAAATAATAATTATGGTTTTAAAGCGTACAAGTTATACACCCAACTTTGTCAATATCTCGTAGAAAACAGGAGGACACTCCCACTTTTACATAGATTTCAATGGGCTATAATAAGATTATTTTATTATACTGTCGACTCACCCTCTCTACTCTCGGGTTCATAGGTTTTCTCAAGATGCATTTCCAGACAGGGTAACGTAGACAAAAAATTTAAAAGCTGTAGATGTAGCCTCTATCATTAGTTATAATGATCCATAAGTAGGTAGTTCCAAAAAATATTTATTATAGTCTTTCGATTCAGAATTTTATTTTTATATATTTGTATAGTTACGTTAAGCTCTATATAAAAAAGGAAGTCCTAACTAGTAAATTGAAATAAACTGTAAATGAGCATTGGGCAATTGACGCCAAATGCAATAAACCAATCAACATGCGTTCTAGTCACTATTTTGGTGTATCTAACCATAAACCGACGGCCGATCAAATTAATTACACGGGTCAACTGCTTCTGATGAGAGACGTTACTTCCAGTAATTAATGGAATCGGGACATAATTTGACAACGTCATTTGGCCTCGGGAAAGCTAATGCATAGCAAATCGCAGAGGATAATATATGTATAATGTTTGATTTAAGTTCGAGGCGTAGACATAAATGCAAATTAATGTGTATTGTGTTGAAAATTATTGTAATTTGTTTTGATAAAGAGACGTATAATTTTTTTTCAGTAAAATTATGTAACAGTAAAATATTCTGGATGGAAGGTAGAAAAGAACATTTTTTTGATGTGTACTTTTGATTATAAAGCTATTCGTATTTAATATATTATAATAAAAAATGATATTGACTAATCCACAATCAAGTCCAAAGTCGAATATGTAGGTATGTATATTATGACAATTTGTATGAATCTTAAAATTTGCTAAGATTGAGCTCTTTATTTTATTAGATAAGTATTTACTGCGTCATTTTACGAGTAAACAAGTTTATTGCTACATTATAATATCAGATTTACATACGCTACTGCGGATTTTTTTTATTTATTCATATGTTACATATATTATCACTATTTATAGATGAAAACGATCGACATTTCATTTTTAAGTATCTTATAAAGATCAAATTCGTAGCAACATAAATACTAAAAGCGTTTTGTTCATAAAACACATAGAAATACCTTAAAAAACGTGTTTGAAATAATGAAACACGACTCTTGTAATATATAATGCCAATGCTCAAGGTATATATACTAAAATATATCCGTAACAGCAGTACAAATAATGTAGAGTTCAGATTTGTATACTACGTTAGCAGGAATCGTAAATCCAAATTCAACAACTGAAGTCAACAATTCATTAGTTAAGATAAGATAATACAGTACATACCTAATGTCTTACTTAGTGTTCAATCTAATAGGACGCTACATGTTCAGAAGTCCAACTAAAGTATTTTTACAGTTACAGTTTTTACTAGGAAATGGGTAAAATACGATTTTCCATTAAATTTAAGTCGTAACATAGTCGTAGTCTTAATATATCTGTCATAATTCTCTTCTCTTAACTTCTTACTATGTACTAAGTTCATAAAAAGTATATTGAAAATACGACGATATTATGATTTTATCGATATGTTTATTTTAAAATAGCAATGATAATTATACGCATATTAATATTAATAATAATCATTAAGATGTATTCGCAGTAACAGAAGTTTTTTTAAATAACATCAAATCATATATTACATAGAAGTTAAAACTTTTAATTGGTAAATTAGATTTTGTAGAGACTTTAAATATATATTTTTTTATCTTTATACTGATTTGAGTTATTATTCTTTTTAAGATATTTTTTTTCTTTATTTTTTTTTGTTATTTTACATAGAACTCCAGTACGGCGCGCTGTTGGACGGGTGCGGGGGGGAGTTGCCGTCGCTAAGTGCGTGCGCGCCGCTCCCCCCGCACCTCGACAAAGCGGCTCGCCGCCTGCAAAAGGATGCGCGTGCGCAACAAGACAAAGTCACACAAGTTAACATACATTTGCAGGGTATTTTGTTATTTTTTATTATTTTTTTTTATTTTATGTTGTTTTAAATATTTTAGTTGTATTTTTTTGGTTGTTTTTTTTTATTTACTCACGGTATTGTTTTACAAAGAATTGTAAGATAGTAAAATAGATATTATTGTTAGACATTCCATTGAATCCTTACTTCGTATCTTCAATCTTTTCAGTGTAACGCATCTTGGTGGCAAATTAATGAGATTGGAAAGTTGCATTGTTTTTTTTTGTTACAGCGCTCTTCGCGGCAGTTGAACATGGCTACCTTGACAAGGCGCGAAACATCTTGGAATCAACGGATGTTGATGTTAATAGGTAACATTACGTAATATGCATTATAAATATTTATTTTAATCATTCATTCTTTTAACTCATGACCCACCCTAACATCTCCCACGGTGATGTAATACGTAAGTACTTTGTATAAAATCTGAATTTATAGACTGGAAAAGTTCTACCTATATGATTTTAGAACGTAATAAAATATAATGTGAAAATGGAAAAGTTAATAAAATTTATTAACAAAATTAATGTTTAATAAATGTAAATTTTGTTACAGAAAAACAAACCATTGTGCAAAAAAAAACGAATTATAGATTTAGTTCTTACCTTACTTCTTATCTTATATATTATATAGAATGTTAAAATCAACATACCTATTATGCTGTAAATTCATAGATATTATTTATTCAACTTGCGTGCATAATATGTTGCAGTCATGACACTGTATGCTTCACGACGAGCAACAGACATTTTGTGGGAACGTTCTCCATAGCATAATAAATATGTAGAAACGTTACCAGTTTAATATTTTTAAATTTTTTAAAGAAGAACACTCTTCCACTTCCTTTCTAAGATGTTACCCGATCCTACTTTAGTTTACTTAAGTCTAAATGGACATATGTTGTCTGATATCCGTTTACCTTAAGTACATTCTCTTTGTATTGTACTTTAATGTACTCGTACCTACTACTTACTACTGCTAAATATATTTGCACTGTAAATAACAAGTATATAATATATTTCATATTATTTTTACATCGAAACAATATGAGTATATTTAAAAATATATATTTAAATTAAACAAGTCATTTCTAAAGAAGTCAATGATTCTCTAAGAAATTAATTGACACATTGTTAGATAAGTAGTAAGTACTCACTGAAGGTTCCTCTCACGCACCATTGGAGAGCAGATGTATAACTAATGACGTTTCGAACTAAACGAGCCATAAACAGAGAACTTTAAAGTCACAACTTTGTTGTTAGTTGAAAGTTAGAAACATGATTATTACTTATTTATTGACAATTTAACAAATACAGCCCTAACATATGTTATAAATATATTTATTCTAATATAAGTTCGATTAGAATTGACTTTAATTTAGGTGTCATAGGTCATTTTCTTAACAAGGTCACTTAATTTGTTTCATATCAGCTTTTCATACTATCGGTAATATAACTTCAATTTATATTAAGCTAGCGACTCACCTTCGCTTCGCTCGGGTTCGTTCCTAGATATAGCGAAAGCGAAGCCGCAAGTTCCGCTAGTTTATATACTAAAACCTTCTTGGAGAACCACTCTATCCATTGGAGAAAACAACATGAAAATCGGTGCAGTAGTTATAGATTTATCGCGTACGGACAGACATACAGATGCGGTGGAGGACTTTGTTTTATAATATGTTAGTGATAGTATCGGTAGAATAATAGTGTATTTAAATATTTGCAGTCTTAACCCAGACGGCTTGTCGCCGCTCGATGTGGCGGTGTTGGCGTGCAATCGACATCTTGCCAAAATGCTCATGGAGTTTGGAGCTAAAGAGGGAACTCAGTGTGAGTATTTGCTATTTAAGATTACTTCTAAATTTCATAATAAGTAAAACGAACTGTAAATTACATTTTTTGTTAATATTAAATATTAAAAATTGTAGAATATATTACAAAAAACTGTAAAAAATCATTACCTACATATAATCTAATATCATAATATAAGATGACAATATTCTGCTATGTTTTTGCAATCAAAGATAATAATTTGATTGACGTACAATTGAAGTCCCCTCGCTTCGCTCGGGTGCATCTCTTGATGCTTAATGAAAGCCGGTAAAGTAATTCAACGGTCTTTTGTTTCCGACTTCAATTAAAGCTATTATAATAACTGACAGTAGAAAAATCAATTTAAATCCTTTTTTTAGTAAAATGTAAATTTTTGTAAAAATATCCTGGAGTACTCGACGTTTATTAAGTTAACTAATTATTACTATTATTTCCTAACCAAATGGATGTCTGAAAGAAATCACTAATCACCTTTCTTTTGTTCCTCACTCAGATCGATTTTTTAATACGTTGTCTTTTTACCCTTTTATATTTATATTGTATATAGAATAGCGCAAATAAATAATTAATTATGTAAGAAAAATACTTATCAGGGACCCATAGTTTTGTTTGCTAACATTTAATGTAAAGAATACACTATGATCAAAATGGCTCAAGTGACTATAAAGTATAAAGTATTAACTATTAATATTCAACATGCAATTAAAAGTAGATTACTGACTAATGTACTTCAGTCAACGTCTGTGAAACTTGCTAACTGTCATTACATCCTGGTACACTATAGCAAAATGACCCACAGTTAAGGTGACTTTGGAGTTTGGACTTAAATACAATAAGTTTTACGTTTGTGCATAGGAATTTTTGTATAGTCTTATCTTGTTTTGCTAGTTATTTGGGGTTCTTTAAGTAGGAAGAAAAAACCAGGATAAGACTGTTGAGAACCATGTGAGATTTTAATGTTGGTGGTAACATCGGGGATAAATGTCTTAAGACTGATGTTGTTAAACTATAAAATTCAATATAGAACATTATGCCAAGTAAACAAATTTGATGAGGATAGCATCATTAATTCACCTAGAATCTATACTGATATTATAAAGCTGAAGAGTTTCATACCGTAGTATCATACCGAGCGACTCAAAAAGAATTTGGTTTCCGGTTTTTTGAACGCGTGCGAAGCCGCGGGATTGCTAGTTTTAAATAAAATTGTTATTAATATTAAAATTGGATTGTAAGACCTTCCTTTTAGCTTAAACAAGTCTTTCTCACTCTAGCCCATATTTATATTTTTCATCAGAATATTATTCAAAGATTAAACCAATACACAAGTCAAGGGACGGATAAGCGACCGAGTTTAGGACACTAGGGCGTTGACTCTTAAAGAACGGAACCTAATAAAGTAGCTGATACTTGACCCATCAGAACTGATTTGTAACGATGATCTCAAGTTTTTCCAGCGATATGATAAGACATGATTTGCGAAGATTATATTAAAAGATAAAACGAAACAAATCGAATACACACAATAAGAAATGGGACGATTTGATCAATCTTCTGATTAAATGCCTATCAAGTTCATTATCAAGGCTTCATTTGAATCTCGTGATTAGATATCTGTAGAATGAATGACTGTGGGAGGGTTTATTTTTCTTTGAAACTAGATAAATGCGTATAAAATAAACTTCAAACAGCAAGTGTAAGATAAATAAAAAAATAAGGAGATTATGATTTCAATGATGCAATAAAAATATAAAAAAACACTTAAAATTAAAAAAAGACTGAGTTTTAATATACTAACTATAAGTATACCTAATCAGATATTTTTGAAGTCGGTACTAGCCAACTATATTATAATAACAATTATTCATACATAGGTACTTATTATGGAAAATAACACGTCAAATCGTTTCTTAATTCAGCTTGAAGCTGAAAAACAAAATAATACACATTCTTACTTTGTAGTTTTAATAATTATAATATCTATATATTTTCGCTTGGATAACCGAGTGGAGCTATATTTTCATGTGCGAATCATTTCTATCGTGATAACCGATATTTTCTTTTACCGTAAGACAAGTGTCTTACGGGAAAGGAAAGCTTAAGCAAATATCGTGAGGAAACTGACAAGTTTCCGAAAGACATGTGCAGTCCGCCAACCCGTACATGGCCAGCGTAGAGACTATGGCCTAATCCCCCTCGTATTGAAGGGAGACCCGTAGCCAGCTGTGGGACGTTACATAGTACTGAATACAATATCTTATCTATCTTGTTTACAGTTAAAACTCCAGAAGCACTGGGCGCCCATTTACGCAAGTTATCCCGGGAGGCGGAGTCACGCCTGCACGAAGTCAGCGGCTACATTCCAGAGAAGGCTTGCCGAGACGATGTTTGCAGGTATTTTTACAATTATTGACGTTAAATAAAATTCGATTTTGTTTCCAGAAGTTTCGAAAGTTTTACCGGAGACACGATCGTCTCTTCCGCCAGAAACCATAAATCAAAATAAATCCGCAAAAAAAACACTTTACTTAAAATGTACAATACTGTTTTCAATTTTCCCCAAATATTATTCTCCAGATTTATTTTAACGATATTCGTACCATTCTATATATAATGTCTATAGGTTAAGGAAGGTTAATTCTTGAATTAAAGTATAGTTTCTTGTTTTACTCAGTTTTTTAACAGTGTTAATTTTTTTCATTAGGTCGGCAGCTAGTCAGGCTGGCACGATGGGATGTGCGGGGGGCACTGGCTCCGAGAAAGACAAACAAACGCAACATTGGGAAAGACGAGTTCGGACACTAAAGTAAGTGAAAGATTCAGCAAATTCGCAATTCGTCACCTATCGACTCACCTGTTTGTCCCTTCATACGTTATTATATATTTCTCCAAGATCAGACATTTTCTCGCAGTTAAAAGTATCTAATATAAGCTATCATTGACGACACGCTTGGCGCAGTTTGTAGTGACTTTCTTGTGCCAGCGGTCGCGGGTTCGAGTCCCGCTGGGGGCATTCATTTGTTAAACACGAATGTTTGTACTCCAGTCATGGGTGTTTATATTTATAATATGTATGTATTTAAACTTATATATGAAGTATATCAACTATTTGGTATCCGTAACACAAGGTTCCTTCGTAGCTTACCACGGAACTATATGGCGCTGTGTGTTATAATGTCCCAACATACTTTATACTTTACGGCATTTCATCAAGATTTGTTTAGTCGTTTTCTCAATGCAGTCTAAGACAGACAAACAAACAAAAATTCTAAACTATAAATTCCGCCTCTGTAAAAATAATAATGGCTTTTTTAAATAGGATTTTTAAAATGTTTAATGTACAGATTTTATTATACTTATAGTAAGTAGTTAGAAAAGATTAGCTTCTGAGACTGAGTTTATTTGATTTTTCTTTCCATGTTATTATCTATCTTTCAGAAATAATATCACGTGAAAAATGACTATAAGGATGCTGTAACATGTCGAGGTAGTTTATATGCCATAAAACTAAGAATTTTCGTGGACGAGGAAATAAAATTCTTATGAAAAAGTGAAGACGAATGTTTATCACACCACTGTTTTGTGTCCTTTTAATAAAATGCTTTCTTATATTTACGAGAATATTTGTTATCACTATCATTTCGTATTATATAAGAAAGTCTCCCGTCGCGTCTGTTTGCCTTTTCGTGGTAATATCAAAAGTACTAAACGGATATTCATGCAGTTTTCACACAAAGATAGAGTGATTCATGAGGAAGGCTCAATTGTTTAATTCATCAAGGTTTTGGGTTAATTAGCTGAATCCTGAAATATAAAATATGGTTTTTTAAAGATGTAGGAAAAAATCATGCCGACATAGAGCTTTTTTGGCGTTTACATCGTTAACTACTAAGTACTTACTAAAATAATAAAGTTATATGAAAACAACTTATTAAAGAATTGTTCCTCTTAAATGCTCTTATAAACCTGTAATAACGCTTTGTGCGTTCTTTGGAAAAATAACTTTTCGAAATTTTCTCTTTCTTTATATATTTTTTAAACAAAGTCAGCGGGTACAGCTTGTATATATAACAATATTCACAAACATATGAAGGATATTTCTAATTATTGAACACAATAGCGAAACGTTGATTAATGGCAATATGACCTGTTTTCAGGACGTGTTTCCAATTTGGACAGAAAATTAGTTTGTTGATTATTCATTGTTTTTAATAGGAAAATTGGGCTGTCGTTTGTTATGTATAATTTGAAATTCAGTTGATAAGTTCACAAATATAATAATGTTTTATTTCAGATGAAGTTTTGGATTGGTATTGTTATATTAAATTATGTAGTTTTAACTTTTAACTATATATTCCGCCTCTGTATCAATAATGATTGAAATAATATTTCAAAAAAAATAATAATATGAAGATTGGAATCAATTTGAATTTTATCATATGAAAAGACTATAGATTTAAAGATAAACATACCGATTTTCGTGATTGATTAAAATAATACCACTGTTTTAGTTTTGGTATTTATTTTAATTAATTAAATTATAAAAAACAAATTAATAACATGCAATGGGTTTTCGTATATATTAACAAAATAAATCATTGTTACTGAAATAAATGAATTCATTTATTTATTTATTTTTTTCAATTTTCCAGGCGTCTTCTCCAAGGCTGGCAACAAGCGCGAGTCCCCACAGTACTGCCGCCGTCAGACTTAGAAGTATGCGGTGCACATTCTGTCACAGTACGGTTGAAAGACCCGAAGACCTTGCAGCCAGCTCCTCGAGATCCACCCATTGTTACTAAGTATAAAGGTGTGTTGGCTTATAATTGGGATACTGTTTAGTATATTTTATTATTGACATACATACATACATACATACATAAACACATACACACATACATACATACATACATACATACATACATACATACATATATACATACCCAGTACATAACACACAAAATAAGGAAATATTAATATTTTTGTGTTGTTAAATTTTAAGTTTAATCTAAAAATTTACCTATACTGTAATAAGCGAGTGAACCTTCGTGCGAGAAATACCGTCGTACCGTCAAACAGTTAAGCTATTACGGAGGGCAGTGTTACTTAAACATTGTTAGTTTGATTCTAAATACTTGTTTGTTTTAAAGTGCTGTATATTTTTACCAAGCTTTACTATGTACTCATATAAATAAATAAATAAATATGTCCCATTGCTGGGCACGGATCTCTGCAATGTGAAGGTGTTTAGGCCATAGTCCATCACGCTGACATAGTGCATGCTTGCGGATTTCATTCGAAAATTCTGTCTGACAGTCTTTCAAAAACTTCGAGGTTTTCGCAGATATGCAGGTTCCATCGCCATGTTTTCCTACAATGGAATCTCTCAACGAGCTAAGACGGGATTATTTAGTATAAATATAAACGAGATTTAAAAATTAGTTTGCCAAAGAAGTTTTACTTCTGACATGTGTACGTTGTACACACACTTTTTTATACATATCTATCAATCTATCTATCCAGTGGAATGGTCATCCAGAGCGGACTTCTCAAACGTGTGCGGCTGTCGAGAAGTGCAGGCGTCGGGTGCTAATACGCGCGTCCTCATAGCGGGTCTTACCCGCGGCCGCCGGTACTTCTTCCGCGCCGCCGCTGGGAATGTGAAGGGATGGGGGCCCTACACTGTGTCTGTGCCGAGGAGTGTTGTGCCTAGCAGTGAGTTTTTTATTTTAGTTATAACATTATTAAATATATAGATATAATTTCGTATTTACTCAGGAACGAAGCTTAAGTGCTTTTTTTGTATTAATTATTTTTCTACAATGACATTAATCGAAACAACTCCTTATAATATCAGTATATCCGTGAAAGTTTTATATAAATGAGCCTGGATATTTCGAATATTAAAGCTGGAATGAACAAAAACTAAAAATTATGTTCTTCTTACAAGTATCGTATATAATTTCATTTGCATTTGGTAAAAACTCAAAAAAGATTTTATTTTGACACTAGCGATTCGCCCTCGCTTCACTCGAGCTCGTCGTAGATTTAGCGCGGGCGAAGCCGCGATTCCGCTAGTAAATGTATACAAAAACTTAATAAATTACATACTAAAACCTTCCTTGAGAACCATTCTATCGATTGGTAAAAACAGCATGAAAGTCGGTGCAGTAGTTTTTAAGTTTATTGCGAACAGAGAGGAAGACGCGACGGGGGACTTTGTTTTAAAATATGTAATGATTACAAACAGACACTTAAATAATTATTCTGTATATATATAAATACAAGCATTTCCCGCGGATTCGCACGCGAGCTAAAGACTGGAAACCAAATACTTTCTAAGTTGCGCGGTACGGTACCTTGTAGAACTAACGCCCGCACTTCCCGTTTTTGCAACATTTTTCATTGATGCTTTGCTCTTATTGGTCGTAATATGATGAAATAGCCTATAGCCTTCCCCGTTAAACGGACTATCCAACACAAAAAGAATTTTTCAAATCGGACCAGTAGTTCCTGAGATTAGCGCGTTCAACCAAACAAACAAACTCTTCTGCTTTATAATATGTATTAGTATAGATTAACGTATACCCCAATATATTTATCACTACATAGTATAAAACAAAGTCGCTTTTTCTGTCCCTATATCCCTACTATATGCTTAAATCTTTAATACTACGCAACGGATTTTGATGCGGTTTTTTTTAATAGATAGAGTCAAGAGGAAGGTTTATATGCATAACTAACGGAACCCGCGGCTTTGCCTGTGCTAAATTGAGGGCGAGTCGCTAGTTAATTCATAAACTAAAGTAACACACCCCGCCAGGCTGGCGAGACGTGTCGTCACGCACGTCGCGCGGCGAGGCGGGCGGCGCGGTGGCGGCGCTAGAAGCACTAGCGAGCGCGGCGGCCGGCGCCCGCGCGCGCGCCGCACCTCCCCCCCGCCTGCCCAGGAAGAAGACCGCCACAATACGACAGCTGTTCACCGCTGCTAGCAAGTTCCAGAAGAATCTGAGACGGTAACAACACATTTCATTATAAACTAGCTGTGCCCGCAACTTCGTTCGCGTGGATGTCGGAACTTAATTAGTATTTTTTAGTGCGAAGCGCTGTTGGAGGATACCGATACAAATCATTTTTTTTATTTATGCTAGTGCTTCTTTATAAACAACATTAGCTAAGACTCCTACAAAACTCAAATATGGCCAGCAGGCATGGGCGAAGGTCATTCTTTCAAAGAAAATCTTGACACCGCGATTCAGAAAATGACGTTACACGCACAACACCATCTATCGAACAATACTGCACGCAGTTGATCTCTAGTTATAGTCCCGTCTAAGTTCGAATACTCGTAGATGGCACTGTTTTAACATTTTACTTCGGAAACACTATTTTTTTTATTAATTTACATTTTTTATAAGTGGTGAACTGATTACGATGAAACAAAAACCTTAATGTTACTTCAATTTACGCACATATTGTTGTGTATAAAAGTTACGTGAAGTTGTGAGACCAAATGCACATAACCCTAATTTTACTTCTGGAATTTCTCTACTTCTTCACTTTAAACTCAAATATCTTTTGATAGACTGAACCGATTGCAATGAAACAAAAACTAAATGTTACTTCAAGTTACGTTCAATCGTTGTGTATAAAAGTTATCTACATTGCTTTCGTACATTTTACGTGATGCCCGGATAAATAAACAGACAAACAGACAAACAGACAAAAATTCTAAAAATGCTGGAAATGGGTTCTATTGGTTATCCTTTAACACCCTGGCTATTTTTTTTGTAATTTTTTTTGATGTACAAAAACGACTTTTCTACAGTTTTATTATATGTATAGATTAGTTTCATTTATTGAAGTGTAAACTTCTTTAGGCGCACCGCACACAGATTTGTGGGTAGTAAGTTGGGCTGATCCGTCGTGCTCGGAGGTGAAACGCTCGATCGGGTGAACTCGGGACCGCCGAGTGTACCCGAGCGAGACAGATACAGTCAGCTGCTTTTCGCAGTTGTATCACTGTATTTCGTATGATCAATTCTTAGTTTACGTCATGATTGTCTTTATTAAATTAATAGTTGTAATTGATATGTAATGATAATTATTATTTTAATTGGATTGGCCAATAAAGTTATCACTTCTGCGGTGCGGTCTTAAGCGCACACTCTTTTTTATTTTTTATAATTTACTTAGCATTAGAAACGTCGGGAACTAAAAATCAAATAAATCCGCGACAAAATCCGAAATTATAATTTCATTTATAATGTCAAATATTCCTGTACAATCTAAGCCAGTTGGTTATCTAGAATGACTAATTGAATTTAACAGTGTCCTATTTTACTAATATTTTCTCATAAGAGGAAAATTTTCTAAGTAAATTCAGAATTAAATATACTATCGCAATATTATATTTATAAATTATAACCTTTCTGGTATTTTAAAGGTATGAAAATACGATATGAGTTTATTCCGATCAAACGCAAACTTAACGCGGAGAGGAACTCTAATGTATACCTAATAGTATATAATATTAAAACGGTGTTCACTCTAACTGGTAATAATCACAGTGACATAGTTATAGCTACCTATAAATACTCTATATGTAAAATATATTAATTAATATGGCGACAAAATTACAATGTGCTTAGTAAGTATTTTTTTTATTGAAAGCATATCTCCAAATATGCTATTTGGAGATATAAAAGCAAATCAATGATTTGTCCTTAAAACCTGTTATTTAAAGTAAATATCACTAAAATTATTAATAAAAGATAAATATAAGTTTGCAGTATTACATGAAAATAAAAATAACTCCGTACATACATCCTCACAAACAATAATAACTTTAAATATAATATGCCATTTACAGGGGAGTATATCTCGCGTGTATCATCTACCACGAGGACAAGGTGCTGGTCACCAGCGAGGAGTTCCTCCCAGTCATAGAAGTGGACGAGACCTACCCCGCCTGTATCTACACTGACTTCCATTGGCTTATGAAGGTATAATATTATTATTAAATAAATAAATATGTTAGGACATTATTACAACAGCACCAACTAGTTTAATATAATAAATATTAACAGCTATGACTGTACAAACATTTGTGCTCAACAATTGAATGCTCCCAGCGGGACTCGTACTCGCGACCGCTGGCACAGAAAGTAGGGTCACTGCCACTGAGCCAATCAGGGTTTTAAATAACCCAAGGGTTTCTCATGAGAACTACCTAAGCTTTCCTTTGGGAAGTTTATGTCATAAACTCAGTGTATCATGTCAATCGGTTCGTTTTTGTGTGAGTGATATACATAAAATATAAATATTTTACTATGTAGTAACTAGTAGATAGTGGTAGCTCATTGGTAACGCGCTGTCTTGGAAAACCGAGTGAAGCGGGTTCTAATCCAGGTCTCGCACCTCTGATATTTGTATTTCCAACATAATTACCACTTGTCTTACGGTGAAAGAAAACATCTCTTAAACGTCTTACGATGAGGAGACCTGAATGTCTGAGAGAACCTAGCAAGTTTTGAAAGATATTTGAAGTCCGCCAACCCGCACTAGGCCATTCCGGTGGACTATGGCCTGATCCCTCTGGTAAAGAGATAACCTAGTAATTCCTGGAACACTGCCAAATAGTATATAGATCACCTAATATCGTATAATGGACATTAATTATTAGCCCTATACTTTAGTGAAATACAATATGAAGACTTGTTAGCTTTACGAGCTTTTATGAAAATGAAACATTTAAGATTGTGTCTTTTTAAAAGATAAAGTGTGATATTTTATCGAGTGAGACCATTTAAATAAATAGATATTCGATTTGTACTCGTGTATGTTATATTCGCCTTATATTAGGGAATCGATTTTCATTTTCCGACCGATTACAATATGGGTGTCTTCAAAGCAAGAGTGAATAGGTGGCTACTGAATTAGTGCGACTTACCATCTCCGACTGCGTTACCACTTACCATCAGGTGGAACGCAGTCAAGCACTAATTAAGAATAAAATAAAAAAAAATATGAATAGTATGGTTATAGTTGGTTATGGTTTAGACGGACTGTTATTCGCAACTCGACGACTATTATACTATTTATTTGTATATTTTTTAAATTATACTAGAGTTAGTAGTAGTAGTAGTTAGTAGGTAGTTTGGATAATGTAATCTTGATCTTCATTGATATTAATAATATTTTTTAATTATTTTTTCTAGGTTTCATGTTCCTGGGATGAAGTGAAGGCGCTAAGATCAGACATGGAGAAACATACATCATCATCAATACACTTCAGATTGAAACTACTCACTGCCGCCGCGCAAATGCAATCTGCTTTATGCATACAGGATCTAGGTAAATTGCTTTAAAAAAGATATCATCTCTTGACTCTTTTAAAGAATTTCTGGATATTTGTTTTATTTATCTACTAACGACTCGCCCTCGCTTCGCTCGGGCTCTTCCCTAGATTTAGCACAAGCAAAGCCGCGGGATCAGCTAGTTATGCATGTAAACCTTCCTCTTGAATCACTCTATCTATTAAAAAAACCGCATCAAAATCCGTGGCGTAGTTTTAAAGATTTAAGCATACATAGGGATATAGGGACAAAGAAAGCGACTTTGTTTTATACTATGTAGTGATATCTAAATTGTGTTCTAATCTTTGAATATAAATGTGAACATATTTTACTAAATTCTTTTTTTTTTTAACTAAAATGAACAATGGCTTTATTAACACAAATTATAAATCTGAAGCTTAGATGTTTGGGTGGATGTTTGTTTGGTTGAACGCGCTAATCTCAGGAACTACTGGACTAATTGAACTACTAATTGAAAAATTCCTAAATTGAACTACTAATTGAAAAATTCCTTTTGTGTTGGATAGTCCGTTTATCGAGGAAGGGTATATTACATCAAGCTACGACTAATAGGAGCGGAGCATCAATGAAAAATGTTGCAAAAATGGGAGGTATTTGGTTTCCATCCTTTAAAACGCGCGCGAAGCCGCGGGAAAGGCTAGTTCTATATATAATAACAATCCATCCAGGCCAGCTGTACCACAAGCCGCTGCGAGACGCGCACGGCACTGTGGTGCTCTCCTGCATCAGCTCGGTCAAGTCTGCCAAGTGCGTGTCCGCCCTCAACTCCCGCTGGGCACCCGTCGCCAAGCTGCGGCGGCGCGTTCTCAGTGAAGACAACACTATGGGGGAACTCCTCATGGCGTCGGTTCATGAACAGATCGCGTATCACCAGGTGAGAGAGGGAGATGGTTTGGTATGAGTGAAAAGGATAGCAATATGGTATATGCTTTGTGAGAGTGAGACAGCAATATATGCTTCGGCGCGTGCTCAGTGAAGACAACACTATGGGGGAACTCCTCATGGCGTCGGTTCATGAACAGATCGCGTATCACCAGGTGAGAGAGGGAGATGGTTTGGTATGAGTGAAAAGGATAGCAATATGGTATATGCTTTGTGAGAGTGAGACAGCAATATATGCTTCGGCGCGTGCTCAGTGAAGACAACACTATGGGGGAACTCCTCGTGGCGTCGGTTCATGAACAGATCGCGTATCACCAGGTGAGAGAGGGAGTTGGTTTGGTACGTTTGAAAGTGATAGCAATATGATACATTGTATGGTTTGTGAGAGTGAGATAGCAATATATGCTTCGGCGCTTGCTCAGTGAAGACAACACTATGGGGGAACTGCGCATGGCGTCTGTTCATGAACAGATCGCGTATCACCAGGTGAGAGAGGGAGTTGGTTTGGTACGTGTGAAAGGGATAACAATATAGTATATGCTTTGTGAGAGTGAGACAGCAATATATGGTTCGGTGCGTGCTCAGTGAAGACAACACTATGGGGGAACTTCTCATGGCGTCCGTTCATGAACAGATCGCGTATCACCAGGTGAGAGAGAGAGTTGGTTCGGTACATGTGAAAGGGATAGCAATATATTATGTTGAATGTTTTGTGAGAGTGAGATAGCAATATATGCGTACACGTGTGTGTAAGTAAGACAGTAATATAATAGTTTTTTTATGTCATTATGCGTGAACAAATTTTATGTGATAAGTTAGGTGATTTAGCACATGTGCAAGGGAATATGCATGATTTTTTTTAAAACTTAAATTAATCCTTTACATCATTGTAAAGTAGAAAAGTATATAAATAGCCTTGGAAACATAGAAATTATTATTAGACCACTAAAGCAGTGATAGTTTGCTTAATATAAGTAAATGAATGAGCTAGTTTTATATGAGACTGTACTAGAATTGTAACAATAGCTTGAATAAACAATTTTAGATTATGAATTTAATAAAAATATGTAACGTTGTGCCGCCATATTGAATTAAACATGATGTCTCTTTAAAAGAGGTTCAAATCATTAAGAAAGAAAATGGTTTTCCAGGTGTCTCGATATCAGTTACCTCGTGGCTTGTACTTGGGTTATTTGAAGCTACAGTCCTCAGTAGAAGTGGTACGAATTGTAGCTCCGGCGCGGACTCCCAACGTTCCTCCGCACACCCGGATCAGAGATAACCCCCATGTGTCTGCGTAAGTAAACTTTTTGTAGGAAAAACCCTTGTATTTTCTATATTATTAAACATGATATAATGATATGTGCTAGCCTATTTGTTTCTTTGAGTAAAGTTGAAAGTATTTAAGCATTAAAAAAAGATAGTTCAAGTACGAGAGAATCATCGAATTTTTGGGGTCTCCATTTAGACGAAAACTTTATATAGACTACTAGCGACTCGCCCTCGCTTCGCTCGGGCTCTTCCCTAGATTTAGCACAGGCAAAGCCTCGGAATCCGTTAGTTATGCATACAAACATTTCTCTTGAATCACTCTATCTATTAAAAAAAACCGCATCAAAATCCGTTGCGTAGTTTTAAAGATTTAAGCATACATAGGGATATAGGGACAGAGAAAGCGACTTTGTTTTATACTATGTAGTGATAAAAATGTTGTCGCTCACATAAAAACTATCGTAGACTATAATATTCTAGCTTTATCATGTTACTAAAAAGATATTTCTAAATATGTACAATATAAAAATGTACCCTATTATAATAATATGTATATTTCATTTTTTAATTCGAATTTCTTATTTATTATTTCAGAGAGGAATGGGAATACCTGAAATCTCAAGCAGGAAAAATTACCGATGAAAACCAAACTATAAACAATTTAGTATCCATCAGCATAAACGAGAAACCTTCAGAATCTCAAGAGATGTTCCTCGAGCAAGTAGCCACAGCATCCCGGAGACTATTCAAAGATATGGAGATACCCAACGAAAACGCGATCACCCACCGAATATATGATCTCGAAGTTATTGAACTCAACCACGACGTTAGTTTCATCATGATGTGCCCACCCGCAGAGCAAGCATGTTCTGTACCAGGACAGAAGGAAATACTGCTACAAAAAGGCGACTTATTAAGCTTACCGATTCAAGCCTTCGAAATGATCCACTTACAAACCTATCACACAAACATTCTTAATAAATACTCTAAACTTAGTTGTGTCTTAGAACTAGATGTGGCGTTAGCTGCTCATTCCCAAAGAGAAGCGTTTTCGTGTACAGAACTACAAACTGCGAAGGAAAGGCTAACGAAATTAGAAGATCTTCAAAACAACCTAAATCTAGTATGGAAAGCTGAGCGGTGGCTAATGGATTTAATTGGATTTGCGCGAGATAAAGAAAAAGCTGGGAGTAGCTCAGGGATTTTGCTCAAATATGTCTTAGACAAAACACTGTCCAAAATATGCGCAGATGGTACAGACGGTAATTGCGAGAAAGACGTCAATTTGAAAATAGATTTGCTTCAAATACCACCGCGAGATGGAAAGATGACTAAAACATCTCCCGGTCGCGGATCGTGGCCGGGTCCAGCTGGTAATGGAAACCATACAAATTTACATCCAGAATTTAGTAAATCTGAGCAACAACTTAGCATTGCCCCTCGCCAAACTTCCATATCAACGTTGAATTTGAGTGGGTCCCAATATCTTCATTCAGACGCTAAATATGCAAGAAAAGGTAGTGCAGATTCTCAATTCACTCAATCCAGTGTGATGAGCAATAATTTTATGAGTAGCAACTCACAATTCGATATAAAATCCAGTGGATCTCACGTTAGCATTGGAAGCCCTAGACTGCCGCCTTCAAGAAGCGAAGACACGTTAGTGCTGCAAAATGAGAACATAGAACCTAAACCTCGTCCCCATAGCATTAACACCAGTGTCTCCACATCCTCAAGCCCCTTACTAACAGTCAAAAACTACTATCCGGGAAGCATGATTAGTGTGAAAACTATGAAAAATGCATCCGAATCAGCTCAAAGCCTCTCAAGTGATTCAGAAAGTCAAAGCTGTCCAGTAACAACTTTTCCATTGAAAATCCGTCCGAATAGACAAAGCGTTATATCGTCTAAAAGCATGACTAACGTTAAATCATCAGATGTCGATTTTACTGATACAGGACAAGATATGTTCAGCAAAGCATATTCTGTCAAACGACAGCCATTGCTCGAAACGCAGGAGGATTTAGAATATAATAATAAGGTTCCAAAGACTGATGATAAACAAAGTGACAGTGAAGAGCGTAACGTCAAATTGCCGATTGAACAACGAGTAGAACAAGCGGGTATTTTACAGGTAATATTTATATAATGTTGCCATTTAAATTGTAAAAATCATTCTAAGTAATATAATAAAGATTTATTATATAATTTTAAATGACAAAAAGTAATAATTTTTTTGTTGTTTGTTAAAATTTTACTGATCAACCATTTTATATTTCAGGTATTTGCAGCCTATGAGACTGGATTAGCATCAGGTACATCATTAAAACTGCACGTCACTCCGCGCACTTCTGCACGCGAGGTCATCGACCTCGTCGTCAAACAACTCAACATGGCCGCCGTTTTAAAAGGGAAATCCGGTCCAGTCTACGGTCCAGAAAAGCTACAAGATTTCTGCTTAGTAGCAGTTATTGGTGCCAGAGAGAGATGTCTCAGAGACGACTTTAGACCTTTGCAATTACAGAATCCATGGAGGAAAGGCAGATTATATGTTAGACTTAAACACGACGTGCTCGCAGCTCTACAGCATTCTGCCAAACAACCAGCTTATATTTAAATTTAGAACAATTGTAAGAGAGTTATAGATAATAAATACAATTTAATTTGTTTTTTCTTAAAGAGGTCTCCATCTCAAAGTCCTAGATGCTGATACGATAATTTTATTTTTCGGTGCCAATTATTATTTTTTGATGCTTTAAATAACTAGTATTATATTAATAAGCGAAAGTTGTGAGTAAGTTTAGGTGTGTTTTTTCAGAATGTATGGTGCTTTTCACTGTAACAACGC
Source organism: Boloria selene (assembly GCA_905231865.2). Classification (NCBI taxonomy): domain Eukaryota; kingdom Metazoa; phylum Arthropoda; class Insecta; order Lepidoptera; family Nymphalidae; genus Boloria; species Boloria selene. Next base: position 11,025,472 of record HG993141.1, read on the forward strand.
TCTTTGAATGACATTTTGAAACTTCTATCTATTAGATTCTATAGTTATCTATGTAGCTTTTCTTGTCTGTGTTACTCGTACTCTTAAATAATTTAGACCTAGACCTATTTAAAGTAAAAATTAAATTTTCAGTTAGCAAGAAATATCTTAATAAAACACTTACTTCTACCTTCTTCTCATTCAATCTTAAAAGCTAAAATGTGAATGGTTGTTTGTATGAACAAAGATCTAAAATCTTTAAATATTATATATTTATTGATATTATTTTTTTATATCCATATCTTTAAAAAAGTGCCTATTTATTTTACCATTCTATATCATATCTCTGGAGTGTAACAGGGTTTACAACGAATGGAAGTAAATCAATTTAATCTTTTTAAAACATAATACATGTAAACCGTCGTAAAATATCAATTTTATTGCTCAGAGCAAACAAAGTATAGGTATAGTTTGGAATGTATATAAAGTTATTCTTGATGTGTGTAGATAGTAGATATTGTATACATACATATTATGTATCGTGAATTATTATAGTTTATGCTGAAATATAAAGAGACATTTGTTACTACAAAACATTTTTTAAAAATTAGATAATTTTAATTTGTTACCTAAAACGCCATAACATACATAGTATTATGTATATAATTTTTATAGAAAAATACTGTATTCATTCAATATACTTATGAAAAATCAAATAATTTTTATATAATATATGGAAATATTTTTTTGTAATTTTAAACGTTTAAGCAAACATCAGTGCAATCACAGTGTCGAGAATGTAATACATACATAAAATAAAATGAACGTAAAATATTTCTTTATATTAAGTTTCTAAATTATGTAAAACTATGTTAAGTGTTACCATGTTCATATACATGGATACCCTAACTCAAAGTTGTAGTTTATCTTAAAAATTATTGTAGTGTATGTGGCGGTTTAACTTTTTATCATTATATCAATAAATAACTTATTAAAATAAAAGACATAAATACAGAACTTTAAGAATAATAAAAAACTCAACTCTTTGAAGGATCTCGAAATTATAGGGTATGTCCATGTATATATTATGTTCATCTTTTAAAAATACTTTTGTAGCTAGTTTTGAATATAATGTACCTAATGGGAAAATTATCAACGATTCGAGCCATTCTTACAGATTGCAATTATTATTATAGAAAAGCCTAACTAAATGTCTTATGATGATATATAATTGAAATTTGTTTTATTTGTAGATTATTTTAATATTGTGTAAGTATTCACCCTTATTCGCGGTGTTGTACATTAGAACTTATAGAAAGTGAAGTATGAAATTATGCACAAAATAAATGTATTTGAAATCTTAACTATTATTACTTTTCATTATCCACAAAACCCATGGACGTATTAACTAATGGACCAGTCATAAAATACAAATGCATGAAAACACTTTCAACCATTTGAAGTATAACGCACACAAAGAATTGACAGCCAGTGCTGCCAGCTCAGTCAGTCAGTTGGGCGCTAAATCAGCTCAAAAAAAGCGCTAGATTCCGCTAAAAGTGCTAGATTATAAATGTAAATGAGGTCCAGTCGTCGTCGACTAAAAAAAAAAAAGGGCCCCTACGGATTTTCGTTATAATACATATATTTCGTTATAATATTTATTTCGCTTGAAATGGCTAACAGTTTGTCACATATTATTTTTTTGTGTCAACAAACGTCAAACAAACAACGGATCGTAATCTCCGCTGACTGCTTTTCACAGCTAACAAGCATAAACATTGAAGAAAACGTCATCAGTCAATTCACATTTCACGTATATTAAAACATTTTTAATCACCTCAATTAGTTTAAAAGCATTGAGTGTCATTTTCAAGTCATTATAAATAATAAGTGTGGTCTTTAAATAAAGCGCTAGATTTTCCGCTAGGAGTCGACTGCCAATAATGGGAGTTGATTACCCTAAAATTCCGCTAGATCTAGCGCCGAAAGCGCTAAAATGGCAGCAGTGATTGACACAATACATCAAAATTCACTCTAATGCTAGTGCTTGAACGTAGTCGATAAAATACATACATCAATGACATTTTAAATATTAATAATAAATATTGTTTGATTTTTCGCCGACAATCAAACCCAGAACGTTCGAATGGGAAAGAAAAGGCGTATCATAAATAAGCTGTAAGGCAAAGAAAATAAAGGGAGAATAAAGGTGGGGTAAGCTTCCGGTATTTATATTTTAATTATACTAAAATAAGCAGGACATTGTTATGAACTTTTTACTCAATTATAGTTATTATAGACTTCAAATTTTTTGTTAAGAATTTTTTTTCTCTTTCGAGAAGGATCCCTAGGAAATCTAAAATTTTGTGTAATTTATGTGTTAAAATAAAATAAAAATTAAGTACACATACTAATTATAATTTTCGCATTTATAATGTTTTTATTTAATTATAAAAATATTATTATAAATTTATTGTCATCAGATTGTAGGATACTGCGATAAAAGTATTTTATGTTATTGTACTGTACAAATAACATCCATTATTCGCTTAGTTATTTCGTCAAATATCGATATATTTTTCGACATTGTCAAGCACTAGTCGATGTCAAATGGACTTACTCGACAGTTCTGTCATTTGTTTTGAACGGTATAATCCAGCCATTTTATGATGGTTGTCAGATGTCAACAATACATAGATATATCGACTATATTATTTAACATAGTTGAATAATACGAAATTTTATTTTACATTTACTCAAATTTTGTGATAAATAACATTAAATGTAATAAAATATATTACTTACAAGTGAAAAGAAATAGTGCTGCTTCCGCTGCTATAGTTTTTACACCATCTAATAGAACATTTAGTCATTTTTGGGAGATGTTTTGTTGACAAGTAAGTGCTTGAGACTGACGTAAAATCAAACGGCCAGGCCTAAAATATCCTGATTACTGTCAAGGCCGGTAAAGGTACGTCCGCTTATGTGTCTCGTCCATTAGATACGTCCATGACAAAACCTAATGAATAGAAGTATAGAAGAAAAAGCATACTTTAAATCCAATAATAAGTATATAAAATATAGTTCTCGAGACATTAGCTCAGCTTTGCATTTCTGTGAGTGATAGCCAAAAGCCAAGCCGCGCTTCATAAACCAGTGTAAACGGTTTTAAACGCCACAAACCGTTCCTCTCCGTATACTGCACAGTGCACTCACACAAAATATGCAAAGCTGAGCGTAAGGCGCAAGAACTGTACTTAGGTATTTCAGTATATTTATATAATGTTCTCTGTGCTTAGGTACTTAAAAACACTTGGGATTAGCAGATCAAAAACTGAGACTCAGCGTTAGCTACTTGAAGTGGACTAACTATCGTACCAGGGGCGTAAAATTATCGTACATGGATCGAAATTATCGTATTTTTTAGGATAATGTCTATTATAGATAAATAAATCATATAAATTGTAATATTGATATGCATGCAAGTACTCTATAGTTTATCTTTTTTAAATCACCGCTGTCAAATCAACAGAACACTGAAACCCAAATGTTTTACACGTGGTATACAGACCTGCGTACGATAATAATAGGCTATCGTACATTGTACGTAGGCACTAAATTATCGTATATGTACGATAATTGATGATTAAACGAACTTACATGTAAGTGAAGTTCTATCATAATTATATGAAGTGCTTCGTCCGAAGAGATTAGTAATGTTAGTAAAAAGTATTTATATGAACACTAAGTAGTAACGCATAGGTACCACCACTTCTGCACTATAGTTGAGAAAAAAGATCTTAATATGACTAAAAATGTTTAATCGTTTTCTTCCTTTTTTATTTTACCTTGTCTTAATCGTTTTCTTCCTTTTTTATTTTACCTTGTCTTTAGCAATGGCGACAGAGCTTCATTTAGTTTAGATAGAAGAGATATTTCCGCAACGCTTAGGGCCATTATGGGTGGGAGGGACTTACTAATCTCTTCGGACGAAGCACTTCATATAATTATGATAGAACTTCACTTACATGTAAGTTCGTTTAATCATCAATTATATTTCGTGCTTCGTCCTCGAGATTAGTAATGTTAGTAAAAAGTATTTATATGAACACTAAGTAGACGTTGAGAGTACGTGGAGGAAATATCGAAAAGAAATACAAAATAAAATAACAGTGATTAATTATTTTGTATCAGAATGTACATATTACATAATATGTAAGTGTAAGTAAATAATAATTTACTTGTGTTTTAACTATATTCTTATTTCAAAAGGAATATAATTATAATCAGAATGAATGTATAGACTGGCTAAAGCGGTATTATATGTTAGTAAATGGTATGTTATAAAATCTTGCAAAGTTTACAAAGAGGAATAGCTAGAAAAGCTAAGAAATTTTCATAATGACTTCTAAGGTAACTAGTTAAAGTGTCCTGTATATGGACGTATGGCGTGTGCTACGAGAGGAGCTGGACAAAAAATCTTTATCTTGTTTATATAATATTATGCAATAAGAGTTTTTGCGGGGCAAATTTTTACTGCAAGACAATATTTTTAATTTAATTCCAGTTCTATAAAGTTTTACTTGATACAATTACATTTTGATATTATGTATCTGTAACTTTGTGGGCTGTCTGTTGTCAGTTGTCACTTGTCACTAAAGAAAACAAAATAATACGTTTCTTTTTGAATATATCTAGAGATAAGTTTTCATTTGGAAATAACGTGGTTAAATAATTTAAAGGTATAAGTAATGGTATCCCATTTTGGTAGTGATAAGCGATGAGCTGCTCTGTGACTAATGATGGTGCCATATTGAGCCTCATTATTAAATATACTTGTGGAAAAACTGTATTGCTATAGGTTCATACGTGTTTAAGACCGTATTTTTGCAGTTTAAAAACAAACGTCTAAGGCAAGCGTCATATTGCATAATTGTATTATCAGCTAGGAATATCAATATAATATATAAGTCGCCGGGTTGGACATAGCGTCTTAAGAAATAAGAGTATAACGATTATACTCCGGCAAGCTGTTTGGTTGCGTGGTAAGTGCGATTCCTGGAATATTAGAGTCCAATTTTAGAATATTTCATGTCAATAAGCGAGTAAATAGAGAGGTCCACGATTGTGAGCCAGTAGGGTACCACTACAATACCCTCAGCTTGATCTGAAAATAATAAACGTAGTGCTTTGTCAAATGCACATCGATTGGTGGTTATGCATAGAAAAAATAATGGTGTAACCAGTCAATATATGCTTCAACAGCTAGGGCTTCAGCGTCTTTTTGCCAAAAGATATAATTACTACATTTTAATTCAAAAGCTAGTAAATAAAATCAATTTGTGAGCACAGGACATTGTCAAGATTTGTTGATACCGCTTTGTCATTGTAAGAAGGTTCCCTCTCAACAATGGGATGGATCCGCCTGGGCTTTGCAAACACGTTATTCTGAAACTTAATGTATGAGGCAGAAATTAAAAAGTTTGTAGTAATTAAGATGAAGCTGTAAGTTCTAGATGATACAGAATGAAATTACAGTACCGGACCAACGACCACTAGCTGTTTGCCCGTTACAAGCTGCATCCCCCGTAGTTGAGCGTCAGAGTGTATATCCAAAAAAAAAAAAGAAAAAGTTAATTCCTAATTCTATGAATTAAATTATCAATAGAATTAGTCATCAGTTTAAGTCTGGTAGAGTTTAAAAGGGACGTATATTTTTCGTAATCGTAATATTACCAAGTACAAGCAAGGTAGTTGCAGCGTTCTAGAATCCAGCTCTTTCGTATACAGCTGACCATATTCTACAGCAGGGCAGGCTGAAACTAACAATCTTAACAATTCAGTAAATAAACGTATCTTAAAGCGTTGAGTTCTTTTTTTTTTTTTTTACTTTTCTCCGAAGATAAACTTGATTGCCATTTATGTTTATCTATGACATAGCATATAATATAATACTTGCACGATTTAGAGGGCACTTATGTACTTTCATATATCGTAAAGTTCTTAAGATTCTGTATGATCTCAATTTTTTGAGTACACTTTATATAAGTAAAGCGCAGTAGGTACGCATCAAGGTATATATCGTTGATAGATAACCACAGAAACGCTATAATTTAATTAAAGGTTTCAATAATTTAGTACATATTGAACGGTGCTGTACAGATGCTGATTGGTCATGTCACAGATCACACGTCACATGGCTGAATACATTAAATCAATTATTTGATAACATAATAATTCTGAGAGCTTGGTGAATACTTAACAAAAAATAGGCGTCTTTATGATCTAAAGTCGCGGTATAGAATTCTTTGGTTACTAACTTTAGAGTTATACGAGATGTGTCGATAAACTTAGTTTAGCATTTAAAATTAAAATAAACCTCCGTAATTCGGTTTTGGTATTAAGGACACATGCGATATAAATTGATTACAGCATGGTTCGCAATTGCAAATAGTTCCAATTGTTAATAATTTATTATTATTGTCAATAAATTATTACTAGATGGTACTAGTTAGCGAATTCGAATATAATTTTTTGTTTAGGTATACAAGTTTAATAGGCTAAACTATTAAACTTCATATCATTCGTTACCATTAAAGAATGACAGCATAATATAACCATCTCGACTAATTGGAGACCATTGTTTTCGATAATATGTAAGCCTACCTGCATATCGTACCGGATCTAGGTCCGGCGAGTTTGCTTGGGCTGCTGCGTGTAGGTGTGCGACGAGGTTCCTTGAGACGTCTCGTTCACCTGAATTGCAAGTGGTTGAATACGCTGCTGACAGCGCGCCGGCTGCCTGTGAACAATGGCTCTCATTTTCCAGTTTAAATTCCTGCCTGAAGTATCCATCACATGAGAACATTTATGAGGGATTTTAGGTTCAAGATCTAAGCTCGATTAAGAAACTGCTTTTGCAGTTTTCTGTGATCTATCAAGTTGTTTCCAAATAGAAATTTATGTTCCATTAATTTCATTCTTATGATAGAATATAGAGCAAAATTACGTCTGGAATTTCCGATTCTTAATCTTGTATGTCACAAAAGATTCGTCAGACATACACTAGGTCCTTAATGAATTCATTATATACCTTATTCAAGGTTGTAATAACAGATGCCAGGAGTTTCTGTTCCGCCTCGATAGCTTTGTCTCAAAGACTTTTAAGGATTAATCAGCAGCGTGGCTATATAATATAGCCTATATTATCTAGACTGTAATCTAGTTGCCACCTCTTTGTATATGCCTGGGCTATATTCCATCGTTATTGATGGGCCCGCTCCTAAAACGTCTGGCAGGTCAGAGTTTTGCACACGTCACGTAACTTGTGGCCAGCAGGAGCAACTTCAATGTTCGCTGGCATATGGCGGCAGTATGGCTAATGTACCGACATGATCGATTTAGCTTGGGATTTGATTCTTGGTTTAAAACAAGGAATCGCCATTTCCAAGTCTGATAAGGAAAGGTGAATACTCTCTCTCTACTCAAATGCATAAATAAAGATAAGCGAGATACATTACCATATTAGAAATAGTTCCTCAGAATGATCTGGTAAATTCAATTAGAATAGGTTGTTAAAATTACTAGTGGAATTCTTCCCTCAAACACTCTGGCAGAGTTTTATAATTGTATTTAAAGCCCTTAATATAATAAGCGGTGTGAGAGTCCCTTAGACAACTCTGGTGCATTTTTAATGTAAAGGCTATTATATTATGCGCGAGATAGTCCCGCAGACTACTCTGATGCATGATTTAAGATAACAGAGGTGCAATACCATATTATTTGAATGTGGCGAAACAGTCCCACAAACTGATCTGGTACATTCAATTAGAAAAGGTTATTAAAAAAAACTCATCAAGTTTTTCCCTCAGAACGCTGGCATAGGTTTATAATTCTCTATTTAGAGCCTTTAATATAAAAAGCGGCGGAATAGTCCCGCAGACAACCCTGGTGCATTTTTTATGTGTTGGCTATGATAATATGCGCGAGATAGTCCCACAGACTACTCTGGTGCATAATTTGAGGTAAGTAAGGTTTTAACAAGCGAAATAGTCCTTCAGACTTATCTGGTACATTCAATTAGAGTAGGTTATTAAAATTACTCGTCAAGCTGTTCCCTCGGAACACTGGCATAGGATTATAATACTCTATTTAGAGTACCCTTAATATAAAAAGCGGCAGGATAGTCCATCAGACTACTCTGATGCATAATTTGAGGTAAGTAATGTTTTAAAATGTGGCGAAACATTCCCTCAGACTGATATGGTAGGTACATTTAATTAGAGTAGGTTATTAAAATTACTCGTTAAGCTATTACCTCGGAACACTGGCATAGGATTATAATAATCTAAAGAGCCCTTAATATATAAAGCGGCGTGATAGTCTCTCAGACTAATCTGGTAAATTCAATTAGATTAGGTTATTTAAAAAAAACTTACATTTTGATAGTTCCTTTGACGAATCAAAGCTCGAAGATACACTTGAAATATCAAGTCAAATTCCCATTACTTTTACACTTGGGCATAGTAACGGCGTATAATACGTATTAGTGCGAAACTTTAACGTAGGTACTTAATTTAATTAAGAGGTGCGAAGTGGTTGAGCACTAAAATGCGAATGAAGCTCTGTCGCCATTGCTAAAGACAAGGTAAAATAAAAAAGGAAGAAAACGATTAAGACAAGGTAAAATAAAAAAGGAAGAAAACGATTAAACATTTTTAGTCATATTAAGATCTTTTTTCTCAACTATAGTGCAGAAGTGGTGGTACCTATGCGTTACTACTTAGTGTTCATATAAATACTTTTTACTAACATTACTAATCTCGAGGACGAAGCACGAAATATAATTATCTTACGGTTCCGAACGCTGCTGAGACTCCAAGAAAAAGCTCAAAAACTGGGTGAAGGATTCTAGATTGCCATGTATAAAAAAAGCATTAACCATATACATTGGCAACATTGTAATTGACATGTTGACACTTGATTTGACAGATAAAGTTTTTTTTTTTTTCAAACTTTTGTAATTGCTCAACTGGCACGCTTTGAAGTTTGAAGCCATCAACAACAGAATTGAATTGAACTTTTGTAATTAGGAGTATTTGTGTTCTGTGGAAATTGGAATTGACATTTGACAAAACACACGTCTTATGTTTAGTTTGTGTCTTGTATGTACGTTATTTATTGCAATAATTGTTCAATTAAATTATTTTATTACTTTTTGTAGTATATTAATCTCATACTTTGAAAACATATACACAATATAAAATGAGTTTAGTAGCAAACACGGGGTAAGAAATTAAAAGTAAGTAGTATGTACATACTGTAGTTTTCAACTTTCACAAAATTCTCTCTCTTATTTAGGAAATTAGCAGGCCGTACGTTATTTATAACGGGAGCTTCACGTGGCATAGGAAAAGCGATAGCCCTCAAGGCAGCTAAAGATGGTGCTAATGTTGTCGTGGCTGCTAAAACAGCCGAGCCTCATCCTAAACTTCCTGGCACTATTTATACTGCCGCTGAAGAAAGTAAGTTGATCAAAAAACCTATCAAACAATACGAAATATTATCCATAACTCAATGCGATAAGAATATTGTTAAAAACAGTACATAAATTCTGATATGGACTTTGACCTGAGTGCAATGAACTTTGATTGTGAAAATATTTCGTTTACTCATATTATTATTTATTTTAAATGGAAGGTTGCTTTTATATTTGAATTATCATTGATATGATAAAAATCATAATTAATGTTTATAAAAACAAGAGTAATTTCTATATATTAATACAAACACTTTATTTTCCATAACAGTTGAAGCTCTTGGAGGTAAAGCTTTACCATGCATAGTAGACGTAAGAGATGAAAAGCAAGTGCAAAATGCTATTGATGAGGCTGTTAAAAAGGTATAAAATATTATTTTTATAAATTTAATTTTAACAAATCTTATTTAATATGACTAACACAAAATCGGGAATGCTTTAGTTAACGGCCGCACGATTTTGGTGTTTTGCGGTGGTGGGGGGGATGGGGGGGTGATGCCCTACCTGATGATATCACTCCCAGGGTGAGGAAACCAGTAGTTTTTTTTTATGAATTTTTTAATTTTATGTTTTTGTATGCGCATAACGGAACGTTTTTTCAAGTAAAAATGGTTTGGTAAGTAAAATGGAACGTAACTAAGAGTGAAAAACCATTATAAGTTTGAAAATAACACACAAAATAAATTTCAAATCAATACAAATAAAATTGAAATGACAATTAAAAATATTAAAGTCGCCTATGTTTGTGGTCATGTTCTAACCTAACCTAACCAATCTGGCCTAGTAATGCTTAAATGGTACTCGACTAGCCAACCTAGTGTTTAGCTTAAAGTCGCTTATGTTTGTAATCATGTTCTAATCTAACCTAACCAATCTGGCCTAGTAATGCTTATGGTATTCGACTAGCTAACCTAGTGTTTAGTTTAAAGTCGCTTATGTTTGTAATCATGTTCTAACCTAACCTAACCAATCTGGCCTAGTAATGCTTATGGTACTCGACTAACTAACCTAGTGTTTAAAAGTAAGTTTGGGAATTAAATTAAAACAAAGTGGTATGTAAAAATTTTTTTTTTTTTATATGGGTCATACACATATTTTATTACTTTTATTTATTCTATAAATGGGTCTCTTTTATTTTTTTCTATAGATTTTATCCACATAAATTCTATTATTACATCTGCAAAATTTTCCAGGTGGTTATAATTACCAAGTTTACATAAGCGACTTTAATATTTTTAATTGTAATTTCAATTTTATTTGTATTGATTTGAAATTTATTTTGTGTGTTATTTATTTTCAAACTTATAATGATTTTTCACTCTTAGTTACGTTCCATTTTACTTACCAAACCATTTTTACTTGGAAAAACATTCCGTTATGCGCATACAAATGAAATTAAAAAATTCATAAAAAAAAACTACTGGTTTCCTCACCCTGGGAGTGATACCATCGGGTAGGGCATACCTCCCCCCTTCCCCCCCACTACCGCAAAACACCAAAATCGTGCGGCCGTTAACTAAAGCCAACCCACAAAATCTTTTATTGCTATGAAACCTTTAAGTGCATTATTATTTAAATTTGCTTTACTATTATTTTTTAGTTTAATGGCATTGATATATTGGTTAACAATGCCTCTGCAATTTCTCTTACTGGAACAGCTCAAACTGATATGAAGAGATATGACCTAATGCATAATATTAATACTAGAGGAACTTTCTTAGCGTAAGTTATATACATTATATCTTTAATGAAGTTAACAATAATATCATGTAATACCTACTTAACAAATGCTGTTTTTGTAGAATTGCTAAAATGAAGAGCTTTTGTTACTAAATTCTACTAAATTTTCTATTAGATTATTGCATGAAAGTTAGCCTTTCTATTCTTTTCTTTGTAATTTACTTCACAAATCAAATACTTCTATACTATTATATATGAAATTGCTTGTATTGAGTGATCATTAAATTGTAATCAAAGCCCAAGTATTCATATTATCCTCATACTGATATACTGCTCCTATAAGGGTATTAAGATCACAACGTTTTATAGTAGGGAAGTAAAGATTGCTAGTGATATAACATACTATTTTTATTGACTCTATTTTACTGACCACTTAACTGGCACTATTTTAAGTTATTAACGAAAGAATTCAATTGAACATACTATACTATTTTAATTTACAGATCAAAATTGTGTTTGCCGCTATTGAAAAACAGTGACCATGCTCACATCCTCAATCTGTCACCACCTCTTAACATGAATCCTTATTGGTAAATATTGTTTTATTTAATCAAATATATATATGAATCAACTACTTTTACTATATTACAAGGAATTAAAAATTAATCTAGTAACTGATTTGAATATTAGTCAAGTTTCATCCAAAGTAGCTCAGTTTCTAGTGACCCTACTTGCTATGCCAGTGGTCACGGCTTTGAGTCTGGCTGGAGGCAGTCATTTGTTGAGCACAAATTTTTGTATTTCAGAGATGGGTGTTTTTATTTATAATATTTATGTGTTTAACGTTCTGGATCTGGTATCCTTATCCTGAATAAGTCTCGTAGTTTGCCACTGAACTAGATAAATAGCTACACAGCGTGAAATAATTTCCCAACATATTTATAAAAAATAAATGTTGATTTAAAATTGAAATTTATACTCTAATCAATTGTTTTTACAATTTTATAAATTTCTATACAGGTTCTCTATTCATGTAGCCTATACAATGGCCAAGTACGGAATGTCTATGTGCGTGCTGGGCATGAGTGAAGAGTTCAAACCTTACAATATTGGTGTAAACGCTTTATGGCCTAAAACAGGTTTGTGATTTTTCATGTATACAAAATCAAATATCTGATAGCGAAATTATAATAATATATACACAGCTAACTAGCTAACTTGCCAACTTTATAAATATAATATTATCTTTTGACGAAAGTTATTAAGTTATTAATATTGACTCAGCTTTTATTTTTATGAATTCCTTATTATCACAAAATATTGATTTTTCGCTTTTTAAATTTCATACATTCATATGTAGTATTTGTTTTTTCTAGGAATTGCAACGGCGGCTATAGAGATGTTGACCGGCGACACGTCGACCAGCCGCAAGCCAGACATAGTGTCGGACGCTGCATACGTCATGCTTTGCAAGTGAGAACTTTCTTTGATATAATTATTACGCGTATACATAAATAATCAGTTTAAAACTAAATTGCTTATATTCTGATGACTTGACAAATTTGAAAAAAAAAAAGAAATATCTAGAAGTTATTACTTGATTACCCTAACCAGGCGATTACCCACTTAATTACTAAGTGAAATGGCATGACACTTTAGTCTCACATTCATTGTAACACAAATACTATTTTTGTAGAAGGAAAACATTATAAGCACAAAATAAAAAATACTAAAATAAATACTTAGTACTACTACTACGTTAAAATGCTGAAATATTTATTTCTTAATATTTTTATCTACAGAGACCCGAAGACTTACACTGGCAACTTTGCAATTGATGAAGATATCTTAAAAGCGAATGGCATCAGTGACCTAACTCCATACGCTTGCGATCCAAGTGAGTAAACAAAATCAAAATTACTTTATCTTATATATAAAATTCTCGTGTCACAATTTTCGTTCCCATACTCCGAAACGGCTTGACCGATTCTCATGAAATTTTGTTAGCATATTGAGTAGGTCTGAGAATCGGCCAACATCTATTTCTCATCCCCCTAAATGTTAAGGGTAGTCCACCCCTAAATTTTTTATTTTATTTTTTAGACAATTTTTTTTTCCTACAGATCAACCCAATGAGGTTGATTAGCAATTAAAAAAATGAACGCGGGCGAAGCCGCGGGTACAGCTAGTTTAATATAAATTAATATTTTGACGTTTTAAAATAATAATTGTCCCTGCTCATTAAATAACGTATGAAGAGCAATAAAACATTTCTTTATTAAAATTTAAAAATACATAGCTAAGTTTTTGTGGGTGTACTGTACTTCATGGTACATGATACAACTAATACAAACATACAATTAGTCACTCTGACTAAAATTAAAATTTAGAGAATGCAGACAATCTACTGATAGATGGATTTTTGGATGATCCGGCGTCCATACTTCATCATCGGACCATCTCAACCGCCTCCACGCGACAGAAGGTTGGTTCATTGATGAAATAAATGAGGTTAGTCTATTGGTCGCTAAGCCAAAGACAGTAAGTAATATAGTAGTGGCGGTACCTTGATTGATTTTTTATGGTTTTGTTTACTTATTAATTTTAATTTTACTAACCGACTTCCGCAAGTAGGAGGAGGTTATCAATTCGGTCGGTATTTTTAACATTACTAATCATCATCATCTAATAAATAATAAATAATACAACTTAATAATATATTTATAACTGGGTCAAAAACGTAATACTAAAAAATTAAATGTATTTCATTTCTCATTCTCAATTAATTTGTATGATAACTTGGCTTCCATATTACACAGGCCTATTACATTTCTATTTTCTAAGCCATAATATTAGTTTAAGAGTTGAAGTACAATATTAACGTCTAAAATTATGGACGCCATCTTGGTTTTTTTAATGAGGTCAAGGTTTTACGTGATTATATGCCACACGGCGGGAAACGATAAATATAAAAAGAATTACACCACTTATCTTAGTTCTGTAAACGGATTAATGTTTTTTTAATAGTTTATCTATTTATAGGTGTAGAATACTTAAAGCAATATTAAATGTAAGAGTAGTAAAAGCGAAAAGAGTAAGTCAAAGTTAAAGATAATTTTTTAGGAACATATTTTTCCAATTTGAATAGTTTAATTTCTAAATAACATAAAGCTTCACGTGTGTCACCGACGCAGAGCCGAGTAAGTTCGCGATATTAAAAACCACGTATAATTCGCGTCATGTAAAAAGAACGCTGGCTGTCAAGTTGCGCAGAGGCGATTTATCGGACAATTTGGTGGTAAGACGCGGGGCGCGGGACGTAGATGCACGCGTCGCATGCTTTCCGGCTCGCTATTGGTTTGTCAGTTTAGAATACCATCGCGCACACAAAAGTTATTAATTACGAAATGGTTTTATTTTAAAGATAGAGAAAAAATATTTTTTAAAGTAAATTGTTTTATAAAAAGAGAGTCTGATAATAATGCAGTTAATAATTTAAATAAATATATTAAATGAATTAAGTATTTTTTTTTGTAAGTAGATTAAACATTCTACACTGAATCAAACATATTTTGTTAATTAATAGAATTGTTCTGTCTTCACTCTTAGCGTCCAGAGGCATTACATTTAAATTTTGTTTTTATTTTAATTAATTAATATAAAAAATATATAATTTGAAAAATTAGTGGTCATAGTGTTTATTTTTTTGACATTTAATAAAAACAATTTAAGACAGTAGAAATGATAGTTGCTAATATATTTTGTTTCTCTTAAAATAGCCTATTTGGTTTTTGGTATGTATGTATATGCATACCACGTTTATTTTAATTTTATCTTTAAATTGCCATTAGTAGCGTTGGTTATAGAAATTTATTTAAAATTATTTAGAATGTAACATCTTTATCAAATTGGCCTCGTATTTGTTCACAGGTCATGTGAACGATTTGTTACCCGACTTCTTTTTGGACGTACCCGGTGAAAATAAGGATGCCGCGAAAAAGGTGTGAAATATACCTTAAAATGTTTTTATTTTAATAAAAAATATACAATCTATGGCCACTAGTTTTTTTTTTGTCTAACATTGCCTAATAGCATACAATTAAGTAAACAAGCGTCAGTTTGATTTGGAATCAATAGTAAAACTGATAAGATAGAGTTTTTGTGTCACAAATAATCAGTAATCACTTTATCAGTGTTGCCATTTTAAATAACATACAGATAATATATATTGCAAATATAACAAATATTTCTTATTTATTGGTTAATCTATATTTGATATAATTACAGGAATCTGGCGGGCAAATACCAGCATTATTTGATGTTATCAGTAAAAGTATAAACCCTGAGCTAGTTAAGAAAACTCAAGCTGTGTTCCAATTTAATGTGAAAGGTACTTTTTTTTTTTTTTAATCTTTTATTTTTCATGTGAAACATTATTTAATTTCGAATTTCATTTATATTTTAGATAGATATTGTGCACGCCAATCGCATACACCGCCCTCGTGAGCAATTTTAAGTCCAATTATTTTAATTTTTTTAATTATATTGGCATTATTTGGACATGTTTTGCATTAGATTTTGGCAGGATTTGTCAGTTTTCTTACCTAAGTGGGGCAGGATTTCAACAGTTGGTCACAATGGTCGTGCATTCCCTCGTACCTTATATTCATAAGCATTCTGGCCAACAGCAAAAATGGCCCAAACAGATATAATTATTTTATATTTAATGGTATAGCTTTTTCAAACCACATTAAGATGAATACATCCCCTATAGTAAGTCCGATTCGTTTTTAACCGACTTCCAAGAGGAGAAGGAGGTTATCTCATTTATTTTCATCTCCAGGTGAAAAATGATCCTATTTTAACTATGCTACAAAAGCTTATATCCAAACTACAAGTAGTGCTTTCAAACAAAACTTATCCAATTGAAAATTCTGCCTTAAATAAAAATAATATTTTTCATATTTATTTAATTGACAGGTAAAGAAGAAGGTGTGTGGCACTTAGACCTGAAGAACGGGGATGGTACCTGCGGGCAAGGAGAGCCCAAGAACCCACCAGATGCAACTCTCACAATGGACAGCAATAACTTTGCTGATATGTTTGCCGGTATGTTGGTTTCTAAATTCATAGGTTGACGAGATATTCATTTGAAGAAATGTACTTATTCATTTGATATTCTTGTTAAAATAACTTACATATATAATCAATTATCTGTTAGTTATATAGAATCTATTCCCACCTTCTAAATCGTTTTTACTGAAATGAGCTGTACAGTGGACATCACTTATTATTTATGTTGTGCAATATTTGCACTTATTGTAAATCAATTTTTACAAATATATATTAAATAAAGAGATCATTTATTTTTAAATTAGGTTACCATTTTAATGTATATTTTTATAAGATTATTTTAATGAATTCATTTGACAATCTTAATATTTCCGTAGTTAAATAAGAAATCTTTAATTTCAGGTAAATTAAAAGCTACAAATGCCTTTATGATGGGCAAACTGAAAATAAAGGGTGACTTGCAAAAAGCAATGAAGCTAGAGAAAATGATGAAATCGCTCAAGAATAAAGCCTGAATTTAGGAGATAGTATACTGTATAATGAATAGATGTTATAAATATTGGATTGGCTTTGTGTTGTTTGCTTTTCGTTGATGAAGTACTTGTTCTGTTGTAATTAAAAACACATAAAGAATAAATGTGAGAAAGGATTTGCAAAATGTGTTATTTTATATTTTATGCAGGATTTATATTATATTTTACTTGTGAATACCAAATTTTTTTAGTAACCTAATAATTAAAAATATATATTTATTATCATAACATGACACTTATTGTGTGTAACAAATCAATGTAAATATATTTTACATATTGAAAATGTTTAAATAGTATTCTATGCTACTTAAGAGTAAATTGTTGACCACAAATTTATATAACAACAATCTTAATAATTTTTCTTTAGCTATATATATTATATGAAAAAATATTTTTTTTATTTGCAATATTTATTGAATTCTTTATTGAATTCTATCTATTGAATTCTTAAAAAATTGTCATGCATAAGTTAACTGTCTATATGCAATCATAATAAAAGTAAATTAATACATTTTGATTGGCTTTTTATATTTAATACAAAAAATATTTTTATACAAGTATTATACAGATAGTATTAATAAAACATCAATTAAAGTGTGTTGTTTTATTTTTTCTTGAACATCCCTTACAATTTTAATCTATACCAATTACTAACTGCCAAAGAACGATCCCAAGAGGAGTGAGCATGCATCGAATATTTTATATAATTGAAATAACCCTTTATAGCCTATAGAGTATATTATTATACCTAGTATTATTTAAAGTAAGGTCCTGAATTTAATGAAGCTTAGGTTCCATTAATTTTTATCTTAAAATAACATGATTAATACAATTGATATTTGGAAGGAATATTAATAAAAGTATGTTAGATTTCAACGTTGTAGGCTAGTAATATACTACAAGAACGTCAAAAGAATAAAAATGATTTAAAATCAACTATGTTTGATGATATGGTATGATGCAAGAAATATTTAATCAGTAATACCTATATATCAGTCGGAAATTTACATGCGAATTGTATTGTAACTGTTACTGTCTGTGAAATGATAAGAAATGAATGTATTTTTAGTATAAATTTTTCTCATGTTGAAATATCAATATTATAGTCATAAACCATATTAATTGAATCATTATGTTTGTTTCTGTAGCATAGATCACAGAACAATAATACCTTACATCAGATGTTCAGCGATAACCTTTATTATCTCAATTGAATTCTCGCGCCCAATGAACTGTCCTTCAAATTGTTTGTATAACTTTCGGCAGTCAGTCCGTCGTCAACGATTCCCGGCGAACATTACAATTTTAAGAGATATAAAAGAATTATTTAATTTTACAATGTTTTGTATCGATGCGCCTCTAGAAATTCAAAATAGTGAATATTGTAATTATCGTTCGCCGCTAAGTACACGATATGCATCAAAGGAAATGCAATATAATTTCAGTGACCAAAAGAAATTTTCTACATGGCGAAAATTGTGGATTTACTTAGCGAAGGCTGAGCAGGTACGTAATATCAATACAAATAAGTATATTATTTCATTTCACTTTTAGATTTATTTTTGAGGTTATGTCATGAAAATCGGATACTCTCTGCACGCTCTTTCTTTTTTTTAAAACAGAGTATTTTTGTTCTATGTTTTAAGAACAAGTACTAGTAGCTATGTTTTTTAGATTAAATAATATATAATAAATATAATATATAGTTCAGTTATTTAGAAATATGTTAAAATTATTTGTGACACCGATGAAAATAAAATATTATATTTTTGTTTTACTTATAAATCTTTAAATATGTTTTAAACTTAAGTTCACAGAACAGTTCCAACGTCTATTTATATTTAATAATCACTATTAAGTCTATATTATGTACTCAGTACTAATAAAATCTAATAATTAGTACTCTCTCGTTGACTTGTGCACATCGAGTGCGAGAGTGTACGACCCTTGTCATCCTAAATAAATCGGCTAAAAAGTAAAAATAGGTTGCGGTTTACAATCGTTTGGCAGGACGATGGCAATGGAAAGGAGTGGATGGATAGGGGAAATGCTCCCTATTATCCCTATACTACTCCCATTACAAGGTAATTCATAGTTCCTGAAAAAACAGACTTTGAATGTAGCACTCGCTGTGTGGTCATATATCTAACCTAATCTAACCTACCTAGAAAGAATGAAAAAAAATTAAGATAAACCTTCTGAACCTATGTTATCCAAGTCGAAAAAATTTGTTATTTACGATGAAAGCACTTTCACACATGTTTGCAATATGGCGGCGTTAGGTTGGATAGTTGACAATGACATTTCAGTAATTCGACACATTTTTGACATAATGATCTTAAGTCTTTGTCTCGAGGTCTACACCCACCAATGCCCTTCAAGTTGAATGTGTTGACCCTCCGTTCCCTTTACGTCGCCAATACCTATGTGATAGGTTTGTTGGTAAGGCGTTACAGCTTTCATCCATCCCTTATGGCCCAGGTTGAGCAGACTAGCTGATTTTAATACTCCTCAAAAACCTTTATCCTATCTTTTAAAAAGTTTCCTTAGGTTTACTAGACTTCCTCATCCCTTATCTCGATTTCCTTCTAACCTTCTTTTCTGTTCTCCTTATAATTCTTTGATTTTTTCGCCCACCATTATTACGGATCTTGGTTTGTCCAGGGACGCTCCTGACACCAACACAAAATTTCAATCCATTTTTCATCAAAATTGGTCGGAACACCTCCTCATTTTTACTGATGCATCTAAGCTGTCTCCTGATGGCTGTGTTGGTGCAGCGTGCTGGGTCCCTAAATTCAAAATTGTTTTACAGTTTAAGTGCCCTCCAGAAACATCGGTGTTTACAGGCGAGACTGTTGCTTTGCTGGAAGCAATCCT
Organism: Boloria selene; assembly: GCA_905231865.2. Lineage (NCBI taxonomy): Eukaryota > Metazoa > Arthropoda > Insecta > Lepidoptera > Nymphalidae > Boloria > Boloria selene. Next base: position 11,045,158 of record HG993141.1, read on the forward strand.
GTTCACTCTTTCCCATAACCTTAAACAGACGGTTATACTGACAGACTCTCTCAGCTGTTTAATGGCAATAAAGGAGAACCCGTTCCGTAGCAAATTAAGATCTTCTATTATTTTAAGGATTCGTGAAGCTCTGTACACATGTCATCAAAAGAACTTGTCGGTCTCTTTGGTTTGGATCCCAGGTCACACTGGTATTGCGGGTAACGAAACTGCAGATTCCTGCGCTAAATCTGCTGTTCACTGTGGGACCCTAGAACATTTCCGTAATTTGTCATATGATCTGCTGCCCCTTGCTAAAAAATATTTAGAGAAAGCTTGGAATAATCACTGGAATCTGTCAAAATCTTTTAAAGGTAAGCATTACGCAGCTCTTCAAGCTGAGATCCCAAGGCACCCTTGGTTTCATCGTCTTAAACTAGCTGAACGGTGGGTAATCGCTACTATATGTCGTTTGCGCCTTGGGCATGCATCTACACCTGTTCACCTCGCTAAGATCAGGGTCAGGGACCATTCACTGTGCGAATGTGGCCTTGACGAAGGTTCCCCATCCCATATTCTTTTTAGTTGTCCTAAACTCCTCCATCCTATCTATGATGTCCTTCCTTTAAAAGTTCCCCGTCCCCTTAATGTTAACTGTTTATTGATGTTTGTTTTTAGTCCTTTGTGTAAATTTTTATGTAAATATATTAAAAATAATAGAATTAAATTATAGACTAACATTTTATGTAATATAATTAACATCTACTAACCAATTTTTTGTTGTGTGTTTTTTTAAATACTAACTGTGCTGTCTTTTGTTGTAGGTTTAATAAGGATTTACTTACCTTATACTATCATAAATTAAATAAACTTATTCACTCTATGTTACCGACCAACCTCCTTTGTGTCTTCTCCATTCTACGTGACATTGGCGAAATAATCTGTGCTCAACTGGCACGCTTTGAAGCCATCAACAACAGAATTGAATTGAATTGAATTGAAGTCTTTGTCTCACATATACAAAATTTTATTGGTTATCCTTCTCTGTCACGTTAAGTTTTTATTAATTTTCTCCAAAAATATGAATTACCTTGTGTTGTGAGTGTTATTATTATAATCAGTAAATAAACCCCTACCGTATATATAAGTTTCACTCTTGCCAAACGATTGTAAACCCATGCCTAAAAATATTCAAAATACTTAAATATTTTGACAAAATGTTCAATGTAGAGCGTGCAAGATTACAATTTCCATATTTAATGGTAATTTCTTTATAAAGAAAAGTGATACTTGAAACGTCCTTTAACGCAAAAGCTTTAATTTATGGATCGCACTTGAACAAAAATTTACCTACATACCTACTTCATTATTCAGACATATTTTCAGTTACTTTAGACTTATAGCCCTGCCACACGCTCCGTCATGCCTGCGCAGTCCCAAAATTCTAGTCATGACTGTACAAAAAGACGGAACACCAAACAAAATAAATAAAATCTTAACAAAGCAGCGCAGAGCGCTTTACTTCTGTACGAAATGTTTCTCCACCTGGACAATGATTCATGGTCTTTTTCTTTTACCTACTTATATTATAATATACTAGCGACTCGCCCTCAGCACAAGCGAAGCCGCGGGTGCCGCTAGTTATACAAACCTTCCTCTTGAATCACTAACTATTAAACATAACCGCATCAAAATCCGTTGCGTAGTTTTAAAGATCTAAGCATACATAGGGACAGACAGACAGCGAAGCGACTTTATACTATGTAGTAATGTAACCTTCATAATTTAACAGAAGTGGTCTGTGCTGCATCAACAGCAGTCGAGGGCGATAGTCGATAGAAGACCTTACTATCTATTACAGTAGTTGCTACCATTTCTACGGTTTATTTATTGTTTTACTTTAGGATTCATTATTTAATGCTATGGAATTTTTTCTAAAATTCTCTAGTACATTGTTTGGCTGCATCTCTTAAGGGTTGCTGCAGCGTTAGCGCTATGTATTTTTTTTAAAATGGACTGCACAGAGTCCGTTTTGTTTTCAAAAGTTCAAATCGGTTCAATACTTTTTGCGTGAAATGAATTCAGATATATAGATGAAACGTCTTAGTAATTCAATCTTAGTTACTTTAGATGGACGACGGCAGCTTGGGATTATTCATTAAACACCTCGGGTACTTAAGGAACCCTAAAGTAGGATAGGATAAGAAAAGAAAGACGAATTCGTGCAATTATATTTATTTATAAAGTTACATATTACAATATCTTATATACAAACAACCGAGTCACAACATTTATTTTAGTGATTCATGTGGATATTTACGAATAATTAAATTACACGAGTACCTTCTATCAAAAGCATATTTTAAGGTAACATTAGCGCCGGATAATATTTAATGCAGGAATCTAATATTTAAACTTATTTTAGAAGTAGCAATCAGTATACTTTAACTGATACATAATTCTTCGAAATATTTCGTTATTTCGTACTATTAAACAAATGAAACATTATTACTACTCTCATATACCGCTAAAACATAAATAAACTCTACATAACTAAAAAATAAACAAAATTGTTAATAAATTGAAAGAGAAAAATTAATTTAACTAAACTATGTATTGAAGGTATAAGAAAAGGTAGATATAGAAAAATATAAAAAAAATAATACCTAACTACCACTGGACGGATACTGATTACTGCTTTGGTTTTCTTATATACTCTTAAAACTATTTAAATAATTAATTGTAGTGATTATATTACGTACGATAAGTCAATGTTATAAGTTATAACTGAAAAATATTGTTTTGTTTTAGTGTATAAATAAAAAAAAGAAAACCAATTTTAAATTAGAATTTTAACTTTTTTATATAAAGAGTTTTAGCAATGATCTAAGTAGAGTTCTGCCAATTATTACTGCAGTAGTAAACTAGTAAAATATTATTAGTTAATTTAGTTAAAATAAATGTTAACCTAACAATAAGCGGTGGTTTTTTCGTTTATTGTTAAAATGAAAAAGATATAAACATATAAAGGTAATGATAACAAGTAACAAAATAATATTTAAGGAATGTCTTAGTATCTGTATGATTTTACAAACAAAACATATAAAACTTAATCTAATAAAACTTATACCAATTCTTCGATTTTCTTATTCTAAATAGAATCAGTTATAAGAAAGCACTTAATTATTTTGTTATATAAAACGTTTACTTGCACTGTCTCGGCTGAAAGCGATGTAGTTTATGTATGAAACAGCTGCAGTATTGTAGGACAACTATAGCAAACTAAAATACTAATATTATTTACGTATTATAAAAGCTACTCTCCAGGACAACATCGACATTAAGCTATTTACATCTATTTCATCATTATTTTAACTTTAGTGACAATACTTTGGAGTAAATAAAAATGATACATCTATTTATGTTAACTAAAAAATAAATTAAAAACTATATTATGTGGATTATATCTAAAATTATAAGCTTATTCTTATAAATTACTTTATTACTAATAATCAGATTCTTTCTTAAAAGTAAGGAATGCGTGAATAAGGAATACGGCGGCATCGACAACAGCGAAAACGCCCGAAGAGATAAGGAGGTTGTAAACCTCCTTGTTTGGTCGAATATTCGTGTAGTATGATTTGTGCCAGTCTGAAAAATAATTAAGTTTAAAAATTGGAATTACCTTATATTAAAAAAAAGAACTTTTTTAAAAAAGTATAAAGATATAAAAATAGAAGTCTGAAAGGACAATTTAACAGGTATTAAAAAATATGTATAACAAATATAAACAAAGTGTTAAACTGTATTAATTTTATATTTTTGTCCTTCGTAATGGCTTAGAATTGTTTTAACAGACGCAATTTATTCTGCCAGTGTCGCGTATATTTTATATTGTTATTATTATTTTAATTTATTGAGGCTTAGAAGACTTAAATGGCGTTGTCAATAACGCTAGTTCCCTAGAGTCACGCGTTTGTTTTAACAGCAACTACTAACTATGCATTTTAATGAAGATCAACAACTCTACAGTTAAAAACAATGCCACCTTGTGTAATTGGTAGTAAAGATTGTGCCTCTAATAGGATTTCATACTTTTGAAATATATTACCAGTGCTAAGAAATTCAGGATAAGGACACACGGATATTATAAATTTTAAATGACATGCTAGTTATTGTTAGTTGCTTTACGTAACTAATAATACGTTTAAACTGGCCGCAATTACGTGTAATCTTAGAGGTATCAGTATAATTTTCCCGCGCACCAACGGTTGAGTCATATTTAATTGAATCATTACAAGATTGGAACTAAATATTGAATAGCTCTACTCTAATTTGTCATTGTGAATTTATATTTGATTTTTTGTGTTATTTACAGTTTTATTGCAAGAGTTTAATATTTTTAGCGTCGTTTCACCCTTACCTATAAAACATTCGAACAATAAGCAGTTGTTAGGGTATGGTCTAGGTCTTGTTGGAAGGTCTAGGAATAAATGTATGTTAAATATATAATTATAGCACACTGTAAAAATACCTATCGATATTAAACCTTCTCGCTCTGTCCCTTATAGGTCAATTGTAGTAGTAGTAATGTAATTGTTGTCTTACTTGAGACAAGAAATAAGGCAAAAACGGTTATCAAAATCCTGTTATTTTGAGTACCAAGGAATAGAGCGTTAAGATATATATGTATGCATTTATGTTCTATAATAATATGAAAATACATCAACGTAACCACGTACAAACCAACATGTAAATATAATTGACTATAATTTCCTTTATTATTACGGTAAATTTAATATTAGATATAGTAATAGCAGTTTAATGTCAAGCTTGTTATGTTAGTATTGAAACTATAAAAATAACTGTTATGAATTAAAATTCTTACCATAGAATATAATGCCAGCAGCAGCAGTGAACATAATAAATCCAAGGATGGAGAATCCGATAGAAGTCCTCCATCCCGCGGTCTCTCCGAAAAGTCGTGCGACAATTAAAACACCGGTGATGATGATGAAACCTTAGAAAAAAATGATATTGTTAACTACATAATAACAAACAAAATATTGTATAGAAACGCGAGGTTTTCTTTATTTAAATACATAAGATCGTTGAAAATATTTTAAAATATTTTTTTATTATATTAACATAATTATAATATAATATTCATATAGTATTCCATATAATAGTCTCTTTCCCAAGGAACCAGCGTGAAACTATCAGGCAGGTATTATCTCGTCTAGTTGTAATCAAGAAGTATTATTACTAGAAGTAAACGTATATGTATGTACTCTACATAAGTACCTATAAACAATAAAGTTATACAATACGGCTGAGTTATCACTTCACGGACGCGGATTTATTGCGAACTCACGATTCGCCGACAAATTCATTTAACACTTTCACATTAATATAAAGTTCGTTGAAACCAATTTTCCAGTTAATGAAGAAGTGAAACTGATTTTAAAATACATTGCATAAATTGTCATCAAGGAGACCCAATATTTGGAATTCTGTTCTTAAATAGAATAGAAGTTTATGCTATTGGTTCAGATAAATTTTGAAGCTTGTAATATCAAAATAACAACTTTTAATTAAATTCGTATGAAGTTATGTTCTGTACTTATAAGAAAAACACATTTTTTTGGCCTGTCTGATTGTTCCGGCGAATCTCTTGATGATCGGATTTTGACGAGACCTCTACTGGCAGATAACTGATGTTAAAAGGAGTAAATTGCTTTTATTTTAATAATCAAAAAATAAAAATCTAGAAGGACGTATCCGAGCGAAACGAGAGTATGTTGCTTGTTGTAAATAATCTAAGTTGCAAAAACTTTACGTTTAGATAAAGCTTACAAAAAAAAATTAATAGTTATTTTGCATTTATTAAATGATGAAATTTCTTACGCTTAAACGTGGCTTATTATCTATACTGATGTTATTGTAAGCATAGTGTATCTTTTTGCTTATGCAATCCTCTCATAATTTTTAGTGCTGCTCTATAGTTTCGTAGACTATATATAAATTATGAATAACGTTTTACGCAACATTTACTATAAAAAGTACGTTATATATATATACATAAGTATAATTTGTTACATAAAATTAAATATATCATTGCTTTTTAATGAAAAACTTGTATTAATTGAAGAATTTTGTAAGAAGAATAGGTAGAACTAAACAAAAATAATTTATTTAAGTAACATTTTAACTAAGCCAACCAGTCAGGGACGAAGGATGTTAATTACACAGTAATTAACGATAACTTAAACTGTGACTAAGTTAAAAAAAAACACCTAATTTGTTGCGTCATTTGAGCAATGATTGATTTTTTTTAATATTTATTATCATTAGTTCAAAGTATTATAACAAACACTAAGATAATTTTAGGTAGCAGGAGCCTAAACTTCTTGTATAAACAATATTTTTTATTTCATTTATTATTATATATCTTCATACAAATATTTTAGTAAATATATTTTAATATTATTCTATTAAAATCACAATACAGTATACAATCGTAATATATCATCTGTATTTATATTTTTTTACATCTCAAAATCTATTGTATTTCTTTTAAGAAAAAACCTAAATATGGATTTTTAAACTTTTATTATTCTTTTTTCGTGGACTCGTATTAGGAAGGCAACGCGGTTTTATTAATAATAATTAAATGTAGCTATTACAAGATATCTAAGATGTCATGTCTCGCTTTTTGCCTAACAAGGGCCTTCAGACTTCAGTGATGTTCGATCAAGCATGAACTGTGCTAGAACATAACAATGAAATCGGTTTTCAATAAGTGTCAGATTACCACAAACTCTTTTACAACGAGGCCACGGTTCTTAAGTAAACGGGAACTTTACTGTATAAAGAAACTACTATGTTATTTTATTACACTACAAAAACATATTTTTTATTTATTTTATAAGATATTCGATTATATAATTCTATTTGGTTTTTCACACTGTTTCCGTTCTACCACTAACTTTTAATGATTCGGACATGTCCCAAGAGAATAGAAGTGAATATTCACTATTTAGCCGAGTGCGAGTACGAGGGGGATCATGCCATAGTCCACCACGCTGGCAAACAGTAGATTGGCAGACTGCATATTTCTTTCGAAAACTTGTAAGGTTCTCTATAAGATACAAGTTTCGATGTTTTCCTTTGATAATCATGTTGGAAAATGATTCGCACTGGCAAATATAAAAGGCGGGATCCGAGATTTGAACCCGCTTGATTCGGTTTTCCAAGTTAGCGCATTACCAAATTTTAATAAATACAATATATTGCGTTAAAAATATTTAAACATATTTAAACATATTAGGTATTTACTTACTTGAATAGGCGGAATAGATGAGTGCGATGTGACGGTCGTTAGATTGCACGACTTGTGGGGCGGTTAGAGCACCCACTATCAGACCGATGGCAATTACGGCTACGATCTGTAAAATAGGAATTCTTGTAATTATCCATAACGTTATTTACTAATTAATCTATAGCTTGCTAGATAGGTAATATATAGAGTAGATGATTATTTAGCCTTCTGCTGGGCATTAATATTAAAGGTTGCTTATTAACGTTAACATATCGTAAAGTTAACCTAACAATAGAGTGATCCTTTCAATAATATCACAGGGGGTTTAAACAATGGCGTATTCCCAAAGACAAGCTTCAATATCCATCACAAAGTCTTTGCATTTATATTAGGTCGAATGTAATCTTCAATAATCATATCATGATAACTATGTAACTGCAAATTAAGTATTTTTTCTTTGTTTGTTTAAAAAATATATATTAAACTCTTCTTTGATTACAAAATTATATCACTATTATATTATATAATTACATCATTCTACATTATCTTATAGGAGTATAATTATTACAGTTTTAGTCATAATATTAATTATGACTGGCTCTACATTTTCAAAGTACAATATATGATGACGTTTATGTGTATCACTTAGGTAGAAACATTCCACTTTTACACTACCATTTGTCCTTTTCAATTTATTTCTAGTAAGAGAAACCACAAATAAATAGATTATTAAGAGTTACTGTAAGTTAATGCACTTTCGCTAATAAAAGTAATATAAACTAACCATAAAGCATATTTTTATCGCTCTGAGAAGTAGAAAATAAACGACTGCCACTCTTCACTGAATTATATTTCTTGTTTTATAATTTAATATTGCTAAATTATAACTGAATGGAAAGAAGTATTTTAGGTATAAAATGATTTAACAAAAAGTTTTGGTTAGAAATAAGTACCTACTTAACGTTAAGAGAAAGCGTCATTTGAGTGTCGAATACCGTTTTCACCGTTTAAATATTCGTAAATACCACAAGAATGATGTTTTTCCGAAGCCGTCAATGTTTTACTTGGTTTTGGCTTTCACGAGTTTACTTTTCTTTGATTAACGACTTGATAATATGGTACTTATAATTATCATTGCTATAAGTTAATTTTCTGACATTTAATATATGATATTTATAATAAAACCAATATTTTTTGGATGTTAGCTGATATATATTTTTTCTTTTTTACATCATATATTAAAATTTACATATATAATAATAAGTAATTTCTGTAATGTGCTACATATTCTTTTAATCCTACGATTACGTCTTTAATAGCTTCTATTAGCTGTTCAGAATATTTTACAAGGAATCGATGATTTCAGTTTCAGTTTACAATTCCTGAAACTAAGCAGGATTGTGTAAACTTAGTCTTCAACTTACGTTTTCCAACGAAACCGTCATAACAAACATGAGTCATATAACAAATGTGTGTATTCTCCTCGAAGTACATTATCAAGGGCTTTGATGCGATGTTTCTAGTCGTCTGTCAGTACCCACAACATCAAGGCTAGCTGATTGCTATAACTTTGCTAATATTAAGGAAATCGTTAAACTAGTTTTTCCATAATTATTTAATGACTAAAAAGTACATTTGGAGTTATTACCTTCTTGATATTAACTTTTTTTGCATCGTTAATAACATTTAAAAGACCATCAGTTATTCGTCTCGATACAATTTACACTGATATTATTTGTTATAACAAAAAGTGTGAAAGCATTTCCAGTTCTATTTTCTACAATCTACATCGCAAATAGAAAACAAAAGTACTATGTACATATTCTCTCTACATAATTATTCTCAGATACATCATTGCTATTCATGAGATAGAGCCGTCTTTTAGATTGTTAGATATTCTGTCATCATTCTATACATTATCTTGAATTAATTCCTTTCTTTTGTTACTTAAATGAGACTTAATAAGCGAAATCAAGAGATTTAGCATATTTATAATTTGTATTAATTGAATTTCTATTAAAGTCGAGCATTTAAATATTTACTCTAACTTAACTGCGTGTTTGAACTACGTCCTACCATTAACCATACTGGTATCTTTAAAGATATGTAAAGATATTGCTTAATTGTCTGTTACGGACTTGCTGTTGTTTACTAAAAAATGTTATTTAATATAAAAACTATGTTTATATTAACTACGAAATTCCTGTAGCTAATTGGCCATATCCACATTTAATATATCTCGCTAAACGGTATTATTATTTTGTTCATCCTGTGCAATTAAAAATGTTTGTTGATGTATTGTTTTTTACTTTTATATGTTAGTTTAATTATATGCCTTATTTGATGATTAACTTTAAATTATTTTTTTACAACAGTTAATAAAGTTTATAATTTACTATGTGTTTGAACAAATCGTAGTTTTTACACATCGATTTAGTTTAAATTAAAGTTTTTTACTTTACATCTATATTTTATACATATATTTTTTCTTATTGAAATAGTGATTACTATAAATACAGAAGCTGAATGTGTAGTTTTTAGAATTTTGATCTGTCTGTCTCTATGTCTGGGAACACATAACAAGAAAAACACTATACCTATTATGATGAAATTTAGTACAATTATATTATGGTTATCCAAGTAAACATTTTTAAATATTTTTTTGCATATTTAATTTAAAAAAAAATCTCTACGCCTTTTTGTATGATTAATTAAATTTGCATTATTTAAGCTAATAAGTGTAATAAGAATAACATGAAACATGCTAAATCTCGTTCAGGTTTAGCGTGATACATACTTATGGATCTTAAATATTCGATATTACTAAATAAATGAATTTATACCTTTGATATTTAACCCCTAATATAATATTTACTTAAATATATCTCTTATAACTTTTAGAAAAAACTGACACTGTCTAACTCTAAACTGTAGTGTTAAAAAATATACACTATTAAGCCTTACCAACTCGATAATCCTCAACCCAATGCACCAGTTTTGTTTAAGGGCGGCCGCGGCCCTACTGTCTTCAGTGGACGATCCATCTTCGCCCTTCTTGGCTTGCGCCTCAGTCTCCCTGTCGCCTGCCGACATGGCCCAAACTACTCGCGCGCCACCCCCGTACTCGGAAACCTAAAACATATTTCTATTATTAATGACTAGATTTTGCTCGTGGCTTCACTCGTACTGGTAATATATTCCGCTAAGTAAAATTCCTAAAAGTCTTAGATTAGACAATAAAGCCATTTTTATTATTATTAATAAAAGTAGGTTATATAAAGTTATCCCTATTTATATTATATATTTTTTTATAAGATGACGAAGTAAGTAGGTTTGACGCCGAACCTAGTCTATAAGAGCCCTGAATAAAAAGGTCTTAATAATAAAAATTCAAGACAAACATGTACGTATAACGTATTATAGCGTCGTTGGTCAGATTATGACGATACAATATTTTTGTAATGTCAGTGAACAACATATATTATAAAATTTACCTGCCTAATTATTGATTTGGTCTAATAAGTTATTAACTTTTGAGTAGAGGAAAATTATTTGGAAAATATAATAAAACATGTTTTAAGAGAAAACTTATTGTGATTTACCTTATACCTACATCCATTCAATCATTAAAAATATATATTTCGTAAGAAAGTTACAATCGTATTTTGTAAATTTCCACTGTAGCGAATATACGCATGTCACTCTATTGATCGTCCATATATAGGCGTAAAAACAAATGCCAACCGTTAGATCGGAACGCACGCATCCACTTTCAAACACGCAATAATAAATATTTGTGTAGTACTACATACTTTCCACTCGCCTGCCGGCGGCGCAGTTGCTTTTGTAGGTACCTGTAAATACGCTCGTATATGGCTGACTGAATGAAGTCTTTAATACAAATATATGTTTTACATACTTTTCCAGCCAGCAGTCCCGGGTTCGAGTCCCGATGGGGGTATTGTGTTTGTACTCCAGTCATGGTTCTTTAGATATCAACTATCTCGTAGCTGACTATGGAACTAGATGCCGTGTATAAGATGGTCCCAACATATTTTTTATAAAAAAAGCACATGTTAAATTTTGATTGCTTTTCAATTATGGTTCTGGACTCGTTACTTAAAATTTTCGCAATAACATCGCCATTAAAATACGGCGCGGTAATTTAAGCAGAAAGGGATCGATTAAATACGGGGGCTGTCACCCCTATGTATCGCTAGATTTTCATAGTTTTCTACCAAGGGGTAAAGCGCAAAATAAGTTGTCATGAGACATTTTGTTCACGTTTAAAATACTAATTTGCATTCGGCTAAAACTTACATAACCACGACCCGTGCAACTAATAGTTCTCGGAAAACACTTATTGTTACAATATTATAATAATATAAATTATAATTATATAAAAACAGGATTCATATGTGTAATTTTTATAATAACAATATACTAATTAATAAGAAGTAAATCTAGCTCTCCAGTCCGTAACTTATCTAGAGAAAAAGCCACATCGATACGCTACTTTGTTGCTGCGTAGAAAGAAGACAAATAAAAAAAGTAGAAAAACATGCTAGTAAGTATGGAATTCTTTTATCAATTTACATTTAATGTCGGTAATCATAGCTTAGATCTCCTCATTCCGCTCTAAACCAATAATTTATGACTCAAATGAAATCAATGCCAGTTTGATTATTATTTATTAGTAAATGCACTAAACTTTAAAGATCAACTTTTGAGTTAATAGGATAGTAGAAAAAACTATATACGTGTGTAAAGTAAAATGAGTATGGTCTACTTAAGCTCATTGAAAGTTGTGCATTATGTAGAGCTAAGTTATTATCTAGAATATAATATTTACTTTTAGTAATGTGACCTAAACCGATATTATTAAAATAAGGCTTAACTTGCATTCAAGACTAGACATAGATGACTGCCTAAAACTATTAGGAAGAATTGAAATGAAAGCTTTTGATACTATAAAATGTTTACTCTACAATGTGTATTTGTTATTATATGCTTGTCAAAATATAAACATTCTTCTTTTTAAAAATATATAGTAGCTAAAATATATAAATAAAGTAAAGAAAATTATTAAGATTGCTATGTACTTAAGCACTCATCGTTTATATGTCATTATTTGTACGACGTAGTTGAGCACAAGAATTGTTAGAAAACATTTTATTTAACTTTATTCGACATTATTATAAATTAACAATATTATTTTTTTGGTCTCTAGGTACTATTATTCCTATATAGTCAATTGATTTATCAAATTTATTACAATTACATAAATATTATATATTTTAAACTAAAATATTTTATTGAAATCTCACCAAAAAGTTTCAATACGTCCACTGGCCGTAAAGATTCAACACAATCACAGTTCTAAATTCAAAAAGTCACTGCAGATTTCGTTCGAACTGAATTTGGCGCGCTAATACAACGGGAAATACGAGTTGTTTACACGTTAGACGCGGGACGACTGTGGTTCTGTTAGTACTGCACTCCAACATTTTACTTTACCAGTGTATATTTAGTTCCTTCCCGAGTTCCCGCCCTTATTGAATAGAAAATGTCGAACAAAAATCGCCCGCTGGACCGTAGAACCGGTGCGTAGAACTTACTTGCGTAGCTTTCATTTATTTTTCAATTGTTATCGATAAAGTCACTATAAATAGTTTGGCGTCTTTCTTTTTTTTAAATACGAATATGACTTAAAATCAAATTTGTATTATTATAATTTAATCTTATATCGTTTAATTTTCTTATTATTTTGTTTACTTACAATTTGTTTTCCATACATTAATATTAAATATTTTCCCACCAAATAAACCATAGGCTTACGTAGTTGATCATGAACGCTTAAACCATTATAGTAGTCACGTAAGAGGTTCTATTATGACAGCCCAAATATAAAATAAGGAAGTTCTTTTGACAAATTGCCAGAGTACTTAACTAAGCCTACAAAAATACGATAAACAAAGTCTTTTATGTGACATACATAATAGATTTTGTTTTTTGTATTTTTTATTAATTTTTTACTTCATTAGATACGTATATATATATAAGTCATATATATCAATAGAATATTGCAATTGCTAGATAAAAATATTTTTAAAAGATAAATTAAAGATTTTGGCCAACTAAAAGTAATATTATGCTTTAAGCCAACCAAGCTTTAAGTTTTTAATAAATGGACCTTAGAATAATAATATTCTAAGAAATGGACGAATGTATATAAGACTTGTAATATTAAGATATGCCTTAATACAATATAAGTATATTTATTTATATTTAAAAAAGGTACCATTGATTTCACTCAACTATGAAACACGATCAAAGTAATCGTCGATCGCAATCTACGGTATGTCGGAACCAGATTAACCATTCTATTTTCTCCGCCACTCTTGACTCCCTTCAAGATTTATAGTGACAGTTATCTATAAACGGTCATCTCATGAATACCATTAAGGTACATACTACTACTACATATCGTACTAAATATAAAACAACTTTACTAATTGAACTATTATGTAATAGTGAAAATATAATATTTCGTAAGTATACCTACTGATTTATTTTTTTTTACAATAATCTAGCTAAATTGAAGTCCATTTGAAAGATTTTTAATTATTTGATAAGCTAACTTGAAGTTAAAAAAAGAATTGACTTACAATTGGTGCTAAATGATAATTGCAAATACAAAACAACACATGGTTGAAAACAACATTTTCAAAAGTCTGTCAATAATAGACTCATTATTGACATATTTGAGCAAAAATTTGAAATATTATTAGAACATCTTACATGTTACACTTACATCGCACATCTCAATTAAGATAAATATATCGAAGATGACATTTTTTTTTTGGATTTTTTTTAATATAGTTTAAGTATATTTTCTAAGAGTTTTCAAAAAAACTTTCTTAAAACTAAGTACTAAAAGATAAGTTGCGTAGAAATCTAAAATTATAATGATTGATATTGAATCTAATTTCAACTCACCAGCCGTTATATGTATACATGTTTTATTTAAAGTGGTTCGTGCGTAAAGGTTATAAATTATAATAAAGTAAGAAAAAAGCTACAGCGTAGTTTTTTTTCAAGGGCTAACTGAAACAAGGCTAAATGAAATAATATTTTTGTCTTTGATTTGTCTGTAGTTTTTTTTTTATAATATTTATAAAAGAATTTGAAAAAATCTCTAAAAATCGATGTCATAACATTTTACAAATTTGATGTAACTTACTAGTAAATATAAAATGATACTTCAGTGAGTTTAGGCACCAGTCTCCAATACATTTTTATGTTATAATTTATATGTAAGGTCTCGTCAACATACCCACATACGTACCTACATACAAACGTTACGAGAACAATATTGTTTATTTAACACAGCACATTTTATCCTTAGTAGATAGATAGTAGGCTATATAGGTGAATGATATTGACTTCGATAAGCTTCCTATTTGTTTAAGTGCATTAGAAGAATTGTTACAATGTACGCCTGAAGCTTTTATAATACTTACTTAATACTCCTATAGGCTAAAGACTTATTTAGACATTAACAATAATTAATGTGACTGAAAAAATATATTGTAGAATGTTTTAAACATCATATTGAATTTAAAATAATTTGAGCTTACTCGTTTTTACTCTGTATATATGATTCTATGTACATACATATACATATATGTACAATGTGTTTGTACATTGTTTGTATTCTACATAAGAAACAAACATTTTATTAACAGTTTATTATTTTATTAATGCGTCTGGCATTATATATTTTCTTTTACTATTCTTCCTCTCAATCATTCTAATGATTTATCGCTAGATCTTTCATATGTAGCTATGCGAAAATTGAAAAGCCACTTTCTAGTGTTTTCCGGTCTGGAAGTCGCGCATAACTTCATACGTGCGCACGCACGCTGATCACTTCGATACGACCACAGCCATAGCTCACGATTACTATAATTATCACGATTACTTTAAAAATACACCACATAAGAAATTAAATTCAAAAGAAAAAGAGACTATATTAATCTTACTTACTTTTAACCTAAAATCTTATATTATTCCACTTAAAATGACTTTACATATTAAGCATTTTAGGAAAAAAATACTATGTATTTATATTTTATTGCTTACAAATTCATCAAATTTAACGATTTATTAGAAAAGGTATTCTCTCTGATACTATTTTTTTTTGTATTTTCTTTATTTATTTATTTATTATAAAATAGACCGGCATTATTAAATATTATTGTAGTAACCGAATTTGTGCTGAAAATTTCGATATGCTGATACATTAAAAGAACCTTTAACGCTAAAGACGTAAATTGCAAAGATTGTTAATCTAGCTTTCATCACTAAGAAAATAGCAATAACCTCCTTGATACCATCTTCTTATTAATTATCCGTACGTTAAAAATGGACTTATGTATATACATAAGCGTATTTTTGTATTAATAAAGTTTACTCTATAATTTGCTTGTAGCAAATTCGCGTATTTCAAAAAGACATTCATGTAAAATTAATAAAAATCGTTCTTAGATTTACGTGAAATAAAATTAAGTAATTGTGGGAAGGTATTTAATGATGTTAGAGACATATAAAAATCTTAATCAGTATCTTCTGTGACTATGATTGCTGTAAAGAATTCGAAAAATCTGAAGTCTGAAAATATTCTATACCATATTACAATGAAATAATATTCTTAAATTCAGTAAACAATTATTCTACTGTTTGAGTAAATTTTTAGAATCTGGGACGTTTAAGGAGAACGGATAACTGAAACTGAAAATAATGCGTCATTAAGTGACTAATTACCGCAGTCGTGTTTTCAGAGCTGCGGGGGTTATTCATTTTTGCTACTGATAACAACTATGAGTGTTCAAGACCCTATAATATTATTGCCCTTTGCTATGACTAATATGTAATAGCTCTTTTAGATCTAAAGTTCGTTCAATTGTCAAAACATGGTCTAACGTAATCACTTTTGAAAACTGGAGGAAGATATAAGCATAGTATTTACTTATCTATATATTAAATAATACATATTTTTTAACTTGGCAATTCGGGAATAGCTAATATCTGCCAGTAAACTTGTAAAGTTTCATACTCGGACCAGCCGGAGATTAGACGGAACATACACAAAGATACATTTTATGAACAAATTAAAAAAATGAGTTTTTCTTATACACGTAAGTACCGTATATGTGTAGTCCCATATGCATTTAGTAAAAAAAATATATGCCATTACAAATAGACACTTCAATTCTATCTATCTCTATAGATTTAAAAAACCATAACTTTAATACTCTGACCCTTGTTACGATTACGCATGGAAAATAACGTGTGAACGTGAACTGGGTTCATGATATGAGTGCACGTTTCGTACTTACTGCCGAAGGAAACAAACATGCATAATGTTATTACGTACTTTATGGGCTATTGTTCTTCACAATTACTCGCATTCGTCTTTAGCATTTTGACGTAGACGAAATTACAATATTATTTATTATTATTGTAATTCGTTAGACTTCAAAATGCATTGTTTTCTTTAAAGCTCATATAAAGCTTAGGTAAAATCTTATGTTTAAGTTTGAAGTTATTTTCTTTACGTATGTTTATTGAATAACATAAATCAGTAAATCGTTGTTTCTCTTAATATCTTAATAATTGATTTTATTGAAATTGAATGAAATATTTAAAATAGTGCTTTAATATAGTTTATTTTATTTATACAATATATTTTATTTACATGAACAAACTCTAAATAAGTACTAGTATTTTTGATATAATATTTCTTCTTTAATGTTGATGCAATTCAATAAAAATAAGCTCTACTACAGGGTGAATTGACTGTATTTAGCCATCAATCGGCGCCATAGCGACGCCAGTTTTGGCGCCATCATTCTACTACGTCGGGGTAAGGTCGTAGCCTGACCTATTTTAGTGACACTGTCCTCTTTTTGTCTTTCAATAGAAAAGCCCATGGTTTAATTGGATAATTCTACGTAATAACAAATGACAACATATTCACTACATTTTTTAAATACATTACATTTTAAAAATGTACTTAAACAGATTTCAATATAACTTTAGACACAATGATACCTTTTCATTCTCACTCAAGCTCATTTTTGTCTGCCTATCCCTGAATCGTCTTCATTTACACTGTCTAGATTTTGACGGGACTTACACTGTCAGATAGCTAATGATAAGAACTAATGAAGCTAACTATGGCTTATTTTTTGATTTTAGAAAAAGAATTAGGTTTCCGCTTTAAATAATAAAACGTACCTAGGGTCTATGGACGTCATACCCAAGCGAAGCGAGGGTAGTTCGCTAATAACAAACAATATTAGATAGCAAATCAAAAAAAAAATGATTTGACTCTTTTATCTATTTGTAACTTACTTATACCTTATTATTTACACATAATTTGAAGTACCTACACACTAAAAATAATTAGCTTACCAATAATCCATCACAAACCTGCATTCAACAGCAACCATGTGCTAAAATTATTACAGTTATTATCATAGTTGAACGAAGCCAGTGTTCCGGCTAACGGCACAAGCGATCCAAATAGACGCACGCGCTGGTAGGACGACAAGGGACGCATTAGCATATGAAGTGGATTCAACTCTGTCTACTTACTTTAGTCAAAGCGTAAATAATTAACCTACAAGTATTATACTTTATAATACTGCAAGAATATTACACAATTTTCTCCTAAGTTTACTTATTTAAGTTAATTTAAAACAATATTGTAAAGTCCTCGCGTAGAGGTGATCTTATTTCGTATTCTAACAGAAGTAGATACCTTAATTTTTGGATAGATTCTTTTAAACTGAGAAAAAATTGTAATTTTATGGAATGGGACATAGATTATAACTTGAAAGATAATACTGTTAGTATAATACCTATAGAAACTGACAGTATTTCCGCGGACTTTACAGATTAAAGTTGACATACAACTTTAACATAAATACCAGAGTATTATTCCACTTTGAACGTCACATAACAAAAAAATTAAATGAGTGGATATTATTTGGAAATAATAACAAGATAACGACAAAATCAAAAGGGTACCTAATTTTTTTTCCTAAACTAAGCCTTATTTTTAATTACTTATACCTAATAACAAAATAATAAAATAAAACTTATTGCACGAGACTCCCACAATACGAGGGTCACCAGGCCATAATCCACCACGCTGGCTAGGGGTAGTTTGGCTACACATATCTTTCGAAAACCTGCTAGGTTTTGTCAGACATGCAGGTTTTCTCAGGATAACACCTTCACCGTAAGACTAGCGGTAATCATGTTGTAAATGATTAAATATGAAAATATCAGAGATGTGAGATCTGGGATTTGAACTCAAGCTCATGTTTGGAAAACTGAGTGAAGTTGAAATACCACTGGGCCACCGCTGCCATGCTACTGTAAATCTTATATGATAAAATCAATATAACTTTTTAGGGACGCACTTTTCAAACGTAGGTAAATAATTCTAAATAATAGTGACGTCTTTAAATTTTATATTATCATTTTAGATTTATAAATAATTACTCTAAATTTATTTTTGGTCAAACGAAATTGTTAAATATAATAATTGAATGATTTAGGATTTGAAAAGCACACGAATGTTATTATTTATCTGGTATGAAGTTCTAGCCGTATTTTCATATGAAAATACTATGTTTATTCAATTAGAACTGCATTTGTTACATAAAGTTTGATATTTTATTTTAATTTGTAACACTCTGTTTTCTTGTTTAATACAATACTGTACAGAAGTAGGGTACTGAAGCGATTAATCCATGACACATTTTGCACTGGCCTGAATCTCTTTACAGTATTATTGTTATACTGCAACATGTACATTGTACAATAAGTATGATATTTTACTTTCTTGTTTTTATTCTTCTATTACGTATATCGCAACATCCAGGTGGTACATATTATGCCGTATTAAAAAAAAAGTTAAAACTTATAAAAATAATAACCTATTGGGTACCTAGGTTCATATACCTACATTAAATAGGTATTTAATTAGGTTTTATTAGTGACACCCTAGGATCTGTATACCTTTCTTTAAAATCGGATAATTCTTTCAGTGTCACGGAGTAAACGATAAATGCGCAAACAAATACACAGTCAAACTTTTCCATATTAATTGACTATTTAAAAAATACTTACGTTGTCTGTTAACGGCGCAATTTTGGAAGAGTAGACGTCGACTTCGCACATAAAATCCTTCGAACAAGGTGATATTACCACCAGATTGCCTGAACACAAATAGCGTAGCTCCAGTTTATTTAAAACTATTATCCAATTTGTTTTTCAATTAAAGAATCCTTGACTTAAAATTGTTTGAATGAGCGAAATAGCGTATTCGATTAAAAAAGATTACTTTAGAAAGAGTACCTACTTTTAAGTAAAAAAAATTAACACCAAAAGAATATTCGTTTTTTTATTTTTATATAATAACCTGTCAAACTATTCCACAGCTAGATCCCAAGTGAGTCAAATGTCTCGTAGGATATCGTATTTAACTCTTGACCCTACTAATTTGACACTTGCATTGACCTCTACTTTGGTCGTCTAATCTTCATAATAGTTCCATCTGTGGACGTATCCTTTGGCAATTTCACGCATTGCTCATAGCTTATAAGCAGATTATTGTAGATTCGTTCCTATGCAAGAACATTTTTGCAAACACACTTCTTTAACTATTTTTTAAATTATGATATATTTTAAGTTAAATTAATACTTTTTTAAGGTATGTTTTATCGAATGAAAACTCTCTCAAAACGGTTTTTATTTTGTTTTTATTCTAATTAAGTACAGTAAATACAAAATATAATTATTTTTGATTGTAAAAAACTATGATTAACTAAAATACGAAAGGTGGGAATTAACATTAAAATCTTCGGAGAGCTACAACATTTATTGGGTGATTTTCTTGTCTTATATATATGTAATTATACTTATATCATACAAAATTGTACTGTCTATATAAACATTTCGTACTGTCGTTTATTCATAACTTAAATATAAGCAAAAAATAAACTAAAAAATAGACTAAGATATTATTAAACTTTACATTTCTTTCGAGAAATGTATGACGGAAAGTGCAGTGTCGAGCAAATATACCGCGCCCTGGATGACACATAACGCGCCGACTGCCAAACCGACCTGTATCAAACAAAATGTATATCAATAAATACAAAAAAACTTGCCTCAAATATGTTAATTGATGTAAAGATCTCGTAAAGCAGCTTAAATTCTAGATATCCTTCAGATTCTTGTCGTAATTTGAACTAAGGATAAAGTAAGATCTAAGACTTATTTACTCGTATCTGCTTACTTTACAGTTTATATTAATTTAATTTAATTTAATCATTAAAAATAATTTTTCAAAATTATTTTGTAACTGAATACTTAGAAATATACTGTGGTTTCAAAATACTTTAAACTAGTTTGAACTAAATACTCAATTCTCTACTCTACTTAAGTTCGATTACAGACAATTTGATTGGCCTAAACTTTTTAATGGGACGAGGATTGCTCTATTTCGCTAACATTGACTCCGAAGTGTTAACTTCACGGTTAAAAAGCCTTTGACTCGCGTTAATATTGTATACTCAAATATGATATGATTAATACTTATAACTGTTAAGAAATTGTCATCTATATAGTTGCAATGGGACACAATGTAATGTATGTTAGCAAAACGATAAACGATATTCTCTATGTATAATATTGACATTTAGTCAAAAAAAAACAGAGAACTTTAGCAGATACATGTTATTTATGTGGTTTTGCACAAAAATCGGATCGCATCAATATATAATTATCTTTAAATAATTTTCAAAGTGGTGATTACCTGTTTCTCAGCAAACACGAATTGGAACTGATGCTCTCCCTGGTATCCACCCCAGTAGTGCAACGCTACAGCGCCTACCGCGATCCACAGGAATATTCCAATGAAATTCATCACGATCTCTGACAATGCTCTAGTAATAAACAAACAAAAAATGTGAAACATAATTGAAATATAACTACACTTATTTTATACTAATACTTTTACAATACTGTACGCTTATTGTTTAGGTATCACTCACGGAATTGACAAATTTATCTATATTCACCTGCTCTGTGGTATCACTAATACGTTTTACGAGATATTCGCTTAAGAAATATTAGTTATTGATTATTATACATAAATATTAATAAGAATATTAATTACTTTACCAACTTTCCTTTATTTTCTTTTGTTTTTAACCGACTTTAATAAGGCTTTACAATGTATTTTCTAACGGATTATTAATTTCTTTTTATTCACTGTTTTTTAATGGGTTTTAATAAAAACTTCTTAGCAAATAATTATATTATAATGATACTTTAAAAACATTTGTAGCAAAATTTTATACGTTTTTATGCAAGCTCAGCAGCTTATTACTATCATACCTCTTATGTTCAGTGGTGCCAAACAGGAATGTGACAAGTTGCACAAGAGTGTAGATTAGGTAACCTACAATGACACCAGATGCCACTATCTCAGTGTCTGGATTCTTCTCCTCATTGAGGTTCCAAGTACCTCCAACACCCAAAAACTCTCCATTGTATCCAGTGCGGTAGAGAACTAAAATTATGATGTTTAAAACCTGCAAAATAGCATTAAAAGATTTTAAAATTACCACTTTTACCGTAGATATAAAAGATCTCTACTTCTCACTGTACTTTGAAAAATATTTAATTTAATTAATTTTATACGCTTCATAGAGGGCAATTTTTTTGAAGTAATTTTAATTTGAAATAAATGTTTTCTATAGAATTTCAATATAGATTAAACAAATATATAAATTTTAGTCCATAATACGAAGTATCAAATATGATGTCATAGTATTGACATCTACTTGCTCCCGCTACGAGTACGTGATAACAAAGTACACTGATTTATTTATTACAAACCTTAACTGTATATAATTAGAACTTATTTTTCACTATTAGGAATCTGGTATCTATATATCGATACTGATAACAGGTATATATATTAGTTGGTACTAAAATAAACGTAGGTACAACATAATGTCATTCCTTATAAATTTTTGTAACTGCCCATTCTTATAGCTTCGAAAATACTTCGAGGCAAAAAAATGTGTTACATTAAAAGTGATTGCTCTAGTATATATTGTATAAATGAGTTTTAATTCGGCTTCCGTATATATTTATCATTAACTATTATTTTCTGTTCCACAATGATTTTTTTGTATACGACCAGTACAAATGACTAGTGATGTTCTAAATTAATACTTAAAAAACATTAAATTTTTATATTACGCAAGGCACGTGAGCAAAGTAAGCCGTAAGCGGCCTAACTTAGCTTACCATATCTACTAAAATTGATCCTGAATCTAATTTGTGTACTTAACCAAACAACTTTATTTTAATTAATTGCGATGAATGTAAAACTTCTATTGTAAAAACATATGTTGTACAGGCAAACCTAGGACCTCCTATTTTTGTAATCGGTTAAAAAGGTAACGCCAAGTTTGTTGACCATTCAAGTCGCTCTATACTAACAAGATCAAAGATGCCATAACCTACGACATATGGCGCTTCGCTCAATCATTCAACGTAAGGGAGTCGTCAGTAATTTCACATATCCGTCTTCCTAGCATCTTGACATCTGACTAATGTTAGGTCAAGCTGTATCTAAATAATTTAATTTATGATCGAATTCTTAATGAAAACTGTCTTTAACATTTATTTGGAAGCTTAATTATAGGAATAGTCTGTTCCAATTGAGGTTGCGTTAATAATATTTTTATTGTAAACCCTGACGAAATGTGCTTAATAGAGCGAGGATAGCGAGATAAAATCTCATATTCAGTATACATAATTTGTTTAATACTAGTTTCTGGCGCCGCTCTCATTGCATTGTAAGTTGATAAGTTGAATTCTATATAGTAATCTGGATCTAGGATGTTTATTTCTATTCTAAACTTCTCTAAATACCTTAAGTCAATGTGACAATGTTAAAAACCTGTCCACATCCACAATAGGTACAGTAGTAGTACCCCTTGATTTATGCTAAAAAAACGGATTATTTCAATCTTGTAAATTAACAGTTATTATGATTAACGCATCTATGGGCAAAACGGTCACAAAGGACATGTCTTTTAATTAATACAGCTACTCATGAGCAGGTCAGATGTCAACACACCCATTGAACTGCCAACCGTATGATATAGCATAGAGTAGTGATGTGCTACTGAAAATAAGTAAATTAAAAATTAACAAAAACTTATTAAAAATATTGCTCTTATTTAAAATCATTTTGCCATGTTTTTCTTCCAAGATCATTACTCATACAACAATTGACAATTGAATTATATATAACTGTTTAAATCCTTTATAGTTGAATATATTTTAAGTCATGATTTCTTTTATTAATTATTATTACAGAATATAATGCAATTTAAGTTATTGTTATTTTGAATATCTCAATTAAATCTCCTTGAATTAGTGAAACTATTAGAATCGGTTTAAAATTGTGGAAAATTATTTTTAGGGTTCCGTACCTCAAAAGGTAAAAACGGAACCCTTATAGGATCACTTTGTTGTCCGTCTGTCTGTCTGTCTGTCTGTCTGTCTGTCTGTCTGTCAAGACCTTTTTTCTCAGGAACGCGTGGAGGTATCAAGCTGAAATTCATATCAAATACTCAAGTCTATGGTCTCTTGGAGCTGTGAAAAAATCAAACTTCTAAGTCAACGCGATCAAAAGATACTCCCGTTTATGCCGCAAATTTTCGACACTCGCAAGGGAATCAAAACCTACAGGGTACTTCCCGTGAACTCAGAATCTTGAAATTTGGTACGAAGCAACGTCTTATAACACAGATAAAGGAAAAATTGCGAAAAGCATAAATTTTTAGTTACATCATATAATAAAAATATTTTTAATAATTTTAAACTTATTACCCCTTTACTCATACACCGTTCCGTACAGGTTTGTACGGAACCCTCGGTGCGCGAGTCTGACTCGCACTTGGCCGAATTTTTTTTAAATGAGTGTTACAAATCATTGTTATCGTAATATAATTGAGTATCGTTAAAGTTCTTCAGTAAATAAATGATGCATATTTCCGAATCATTAAAGCAATATAACACCTTCAGTAGTAATTATAATAATTTTAAATATTGATCACTAATAATAAAAATATTAGGAAATGAGTTATTACTCAGAGCTGTACCCAGTGAGAAATTACGTCCTTTTCAAAAATATTAATGTACTCAATATGTGTATTTAATACTAATAAATAAGCTTCATCCTGCATAATATTCCATAATTTATTAATTTTAATAAATTAATAATAATTATGTACACTACTAGCGACTCATCTCGCTTCGTTCGTTTTCGTCCCTAGGTGCTCCCTGCCTAAAGTTTGTACCACAAGAAATTAAGGATTTTCGTAAAAACTTGCGAGAGCCCTTATACCTCCTTAATTCGGCCCTGTCGCGAAATCCGTTCTTAGCGGACATCTACTAACAATAAACTACCTCCCGCCAAATTTTATTTTTTAAATACGTCAATCTATTTTTAATATTTCATAATGAGTGAGTTTTGGTTTTATATATTTAAGTAGTCTTAGATTAAAGTAAAATATAATTTATATCTAGGAAATAATATGTAATGAGCATTTTATACATTTAGGTAGAGCATTTTAAAATGTTTATCGTTTGAGAATAGTCTGGTTCATATCTAAATCTATGAGATTAACCTATAACAAAAACAGCGTCAAATGTAAACTATAGTATCTACACTATATAAGGGACAGCTGTTAGTATAACTGCAGCCGTCACAATAATAAGTAATTATCGCCGACAGGAAGCCGGGATCAAATACACTGCACGTTGATTACTTCCTCGCACAATCAAAGCATTACTAGATAGTATGTAACCGTTATTTGAAATGGATATTTTCACAATTAAATTATTTTTATAACAGAAATTTTATAGATAAAAATATTTTTGACAGTCTTTTTTGTATGAACAGATAAATTAAGTAAACATTAAATAAAGATTTATCTTTAATTTTCGAATATTTCTATATTTTTAATAGATTTTAAGATTATAATTCTAGTCAAGTTTGTACTAAGAGGAGTCTAACATTTAGAGTAATAAAAACTTTAATTTATTTATTAAAAAAAATCTTATATATATTTCTGTATTCTTCTCATTTTTCGTCGGTTAAAAGAGTATTAATCCCTTAACTCACTATAGACAAACAAGTGATTTGTACAAAAATAATCTTGACAAAGTCAAATTCATCATACATGATCGCGTCTAAAATCCGATAAAATCATGTATTAAGTTATGCTTAAAAATGCTGAAGATATACCTAAGTATGGTTTATTTTAGTCAAGGCGAGACTTCTTCGGTCTATTTACCATTTAGATCGTTTAACAAAAAATATTTTCGATTAGTCCGTCAGTGCAGATTATTCTGCATATTAAAGTTAATTATGTAGAGATACCAACATAGGTATTCCTTAGACAATCTTTAAAGAAATAAATATGTTGGGACATTATTACACACAACGCTATCTAGTTCCGTAGTAAGCTTGATATTCTGCACATACAAATTTTTAAATACCTACATAATATAAATATTAACACCCATGACTGGAGAAAAACGTGCTCAACAAATGAATGCCCCCAGCGGGACTCGAACCCGCGACCGCTGGTGCAGAAGGTAGAGTCACTACCAACTGAGCCAAACGTGTCGTCTTTATGAGACCATTATATTACTTGTAATTATGGGTATTGCCAAATGATTAAATTATATTGTTAATCATTAAAAATAATTTATTTAGGTAGAGCAATATGTAATTTTGCATTTAAATTATTCATCTTTGTTAATAATAAAATAATTTGAACTATATAAAGAAAACATAATAATAACCCTAACTAATGCCTGACATAATATTTTAAGAAACACGCACGGTACCTATATAATTATTCTCTACTCTTCAAGCTTTTCAATAAAATATACGAAGATTCCTACTACTTATATCCCATAAAACCCATTAATTCAACAATATAATAATTCTATGTATTTTTTTCTCCATATACCGACCATGTGCAATGTGCATGCCATAATATTAGAATTTCAACTGGCACGCTTTGAAGCCATCAACAACAGAATTGAATTGAATTGAATATTAGAATTGGTTGAATATATATTTCATGAACTGATAAACAAATAAGCGCATGTTTTCTATTTACTTATTATCAAAGTTTCGTACAAACTCGTCCATGACGAATTTTGACTATCCTATTCGATCTTAAATAAAATATAAATTGTTTTTTAATAAACACACGAAACAATTAAACACTTTCCCACGAATAAAATTATTTTATTATATTTCTAATAATAAATGTCGCAATGTCAATTTAAAGATAAGAGATAAGCGAAATTCCTTGCATCTGACACGGTGTTGGCACAAACAGTACACCGGAAATCGTATTTATTAACAAGTGCAATTACTCATCGAGTGAGATTACTCACCGACCACCGTGGACGAATTCTGAAACTTACCACACTACTATAATTTTAATGTCACTATTAAAACAAACATACAAGACACTACTACACTAATGTATACAATAGTAATTGAAAAAGATAATATTATGTATATTATGATATATAAATAATTAATCGTTTTACTTTTGTTTTGTGTTTTTCAATAATTTGTTTCGAGTCTAGATATTTTATCTCATTTAAAAATACGGAATTTAACTACTTAAATCCATACATTAACATAAATTATGATATATATGCTTATTTGACATTCATTATTTAGTATGAATAGGCTTACAAATTTTCTTTAAACATATTACCTTCACATTTTTAACATGATTTAGTTAAAATAAACATATTTGTGTGGCTCAGTTAATCTATGAAATACTCAGATGCTAGCACATAAACGCTCTGTAAGGTCCTTGTACACAACAAATGATGAGTAACTCTATTATCAGATAAACGCGTTTGTTCTGTTTTGCAATAGAGACGCTACAACGTGGGGCAAATTATAAATTAAGTAGGTTCTAAGATTGTTATTGAATCTGTTATAGTGAATCACATAGTTTTAATATCATTTTAGTTGCAATATCATAAAAGTTTCACAAATTTCAAAGTTTTCTTCACTTTATAGACAGACAGATGTATGGTGCTCATGTCACATAACATTCTATCGTAAAAAAAACAACTTCGCAGTTATTTGTTTAAATTTTCTTGCTAATGGCTTAAAGCACGCCAGTTGAGCACAGATTTCTTCGCAAATGTCACATAGAATGGATAAGACATGAAGAAGAAAAATATAAAAGAGTTTTGTTATTGAGAACTGCTGCTGCATTGAGAAATGTCAAACTTTATCATATTGATATTACCAGCATCTTTACTATGACTTGATAAATACGAAATAATTATACTTGAATCATTATCAAAGTATGTAAGTTTATAAAGAACACTACCTGTTGTCGGTATTTTATGCGCGTTTGAATTGATAGCAGCTAATTCAACAAGGCGTGGCGTTATCGCGATATCGAATGAGGTCAGAGGGACCTTATTAGACTTACGTATAAAAATTGGAACAATTAACACAACCACTATGCATAGTGAATAATAGATAGAAGCATTTTTGTAGAATATGAGACTATTTTTAAACACATGTTCATATAAATAGAACTTTAGATCAGCGATAATTGTTTGTTGATTTTATATTATCATTTTATCCCACTGCCTCAATTATGTTAAGGATAATGAACAATTGGATACAAATTCTAAAAACCGCACCTATTTTATAAGAATCATCAAGTGAATCACTCCATTCATTCTTCATAACAAGGCTGTTGTAACGATATTATTAAATACTATTATAGTAAATGTTTTATTAAACAATTATTTATTTTACTTGATCAGTTTTATTCATAGTAATTTATAGTACCACCTACATGTGAGCCATACAAGTACAAGAGTCACAGAGATTTCATTTCTAGAGTGCATAATCTAGTATAGAATGTTAATGTTTAACAAGACAATAGTAACGAACATTAGTAAGAGTTTTGTCTGACACCAAAATAAGACATTTAGTCTCTTGCAAATCGCTCTACCTTTAAAGAAGTTTACTAGTATTCTCCTAAAATTTCTCAAAACTGCATATTTCTGTTTCGATAATATTTGCAATATTCTATTTTTTTAATTCTTGGTATATATGTCTATATTTTTCTGCATATGTAATTCTAAGTTAATGTAGATATTCTATGAATCACTCCACACTACTTAATAAAAAGTAATAATTTTTACATCAAACGTACTTACAATTTTGAAAACTTTAACCACAATAGTGGCGATTGTTTGCACGGAAACCATTATCACTGCACTTTTAAATCGTTTGAATACTTCACTTAAATTCCTTCTCACCTATAAAGAAATGAAAATCTATTGTTTTAGTCCGTTTTTGTCTAAACCCACTTCGTCACTGATGATTTCATTTATCAGCACCTATAGGTTATCAGTTGAGTTGAGTTATCTTATCTCTTCAACGAATTAGTGGGACATGTAGGTTTGATACATTATTTTAGTATTTTCAATGAATGTACTTATTTACTAGAACGGTAAAGTATATAATGATTGGATAAAAGATGTGTTGACAGTAATAATTGAAATTAGCAATTGGCAAAATAACATAACTATGAACGTTTAGCGTGTGACTCTGGTTTAACCATTATTACTTGGCTCTGAATCAACTGTTGGTGTTCGATAGATATTTCTTTACACATTATCTGTTTTTATTTTTTTCATAGCTTATTATATACCATAATGAGCATATACTATTCGTGTTTCAAATCAAACAACGTTTTTCTTTATATTATACTATTATATATACCATTCTTAATCCCAAAATGCATTGAAGATTTTATAAAAAGTACTCGATTATTCTGTGATAGTTCTTCTGATGACAATACGTCAAAGAGTATTTACTTACTTTACGTATCCATATTTTAAAGCTAATTTCATGTTCTATTTATTTCAGGAATTGGGGCTTGATATCAGTAATGAACAAATTGCGGAGCTCGAATCGGCAATCCACGACATTGACTTCGATTCTGCAGCAAAACATGAGAAACGTGTGCGTCATGACGTAATGGCTCATGTTCATACTCTGGCTGAGAGGTGTCCTCTGGCCGCACCCATCATTCACCTTGGAGCCACGTCGTGCTATGTTGGAGATAACACCGACTTAATCGTTCTAAAACATGGTCTGGATCTACTTCTGCCTAGATTGGCTGCTGTGATCAGTCGCTTATCTAAGTTCGCTGATGAGTTTAAGTAAGTTATAGTTCCTAAGTTCTTTTTTTCTTATTTTTACCTTTAATTAATATGAATGTGTTTATTTTTATGGTAATATATGAATAAGAGTAGTAGTGATACTTGAAATAAATTATGCTTGCTCTCTTGTTTCTATACAGTAGGTAGTATGCTATCTGCTATCTAATATAATTAAAAATCTCTGAATTTTTTAAAGAAATATTTGATTGTGTTAAAGTTTCATATTACAACTACTACTACAATTATATGAATAATAACGATAGACAAAATTAAAGGGTAATCTACGATCTTGTACAAAATAGTCCGATATTTTCTTATTATTAAATTGTTTTGTTTAACTTTTCAGGGATCTGCCTATATTGGGCTTTACTCACTTGCAACCAGCTCAATTGACGACTGTTGGAAAACGAGCGTCTTTATGGCTTAGCGATTTAATAATGGACGAGCGCGCATTATCTCGCGCGCGAGATGACCTACGTTTCCGTGGAGTGAAGGGAACTACTGGAACTCAAGCATCATTCATGCAACTTTTTAAGGGCGATAGTGAAAAAGTTAAAGCCCTCGACAAAAGAGTGGCTGAGTTGGCTGGCTTCGATAAGCGATACCTGGTGACTGGACAAACTTATTCGAGAAAAGTTGATTTAGAGGTTATAGCGGCTCTATCTGGACTAGGTGCGACAGTTCATAAGATGTGCTCTGACATACGCATTCTTGCATCTCGTAAAGAATTGGAAGAGCCATTTGAGACTTCTCAAATCGGATCCAGTGCTATGCCTTATAAGAGAAACCCTATGAGATCAGAACGTTGCTGCGCTCTAGCTCGTCACTTGATAACCCTTCATGCGAATGCTGCTAATACACACGCGGTGCAGTGGATGGAACGTACTTTAGATGATTCAGCAAACCGTCGCTTAACCTTAGCCGAAGCGTTCTTAACAGCTGATGCGACTTTACTTACTCTCTTAAATATATGCCAAGGGCTAGTTGTGTACCCTAAAGTACTTGCCCGTCACATTGCCCAAGAACTTCCATTTATGGCAACCGAAAACATTATAATGGCTATGGTACAAGCTGGTGGAGATCGTCAAGTTTGCCATGAAAAGATAAGAGTCCTCTCACACGAGGCTGGTGCAGTTGTAAAGCAAGATGGAAAAGATAACGATCTCATTGATCGTGTTAAGAAAGACAAATATTTTGCTCCAATCATATCGCAATTAGACAAAATTTTGGATGCTTCTACTTTTATCGGAAGAGCACCAGAACAAGTTGTTGAGTTTATCGAAGAAGAAGTTGCTCCAGTTCTACTGAAATACAAGAATAGCTTGGAAGAAGTTGAAAAGCCAGTTGCCTTGAATATCTAAATGTTAAACTTATAATTATGACATTGTTTTAAATTTAATTCTTTATTAATTGTGTAATGAAATAAAATATACGACATACATGAATAAATGATATATTTACATTACAGCGTTTATAGACATATAAAAATGACTCCACAACTTCACAAACTTTTATACTAAATGAACTAGACAATGGTAACTTATGTTCAATCAATGCCGAAAGTAGCGCTTTGCAATCACAAGCTTTAAAAGAGCATGAGTAATAAATAACTATGAATTAACATTAAAACAATCAAACAAATAAATAAGCCTAGGAAATTAAAAAAGAGAGACTCAACTTATATTATTTACGTTCAAAATTTTAGATCGTAGGATATCCGTGCCACTTGTCACAATTTTGATGGCACGTTGAGAATCAAAAACGTTGCTTTAACACCATTTTAAAGAGCATTTGTGAGCAGAGTGTTGCCTTGACAAGCGGGTCCTTGGCTCGGCCAGTTACAAGCGCCCAAGTTAGGGTCGAAACTGAGTTGGACTGGGCAGTTAAATATATGAAGAGTGAACTTCTGCTTAGTACAGTCCCATCTGCACGCGTAGAACTTGTTACATTGATTAGGATGTCTAAACAAACCTGCTCGCTTACAGTCGATTGAACCTTGCAAAGTTTCATCCCGGCCTC
The DNA here is from genome assembly GCA_905231865.2 of Boloria selene. Classification (NCBI taxonomy): domain Eukaryota; kingdom Metazoa; phylum Arthropoda; class Insecta; order Lepidoptera; family Nymphalidae; genus Boloria; species Boloria selene. The sequence goes on from HG993141.1 coordinate 11,076,887, forward strand.
TATACCCGCCAGGACCATATCGGTTGAATGATTGAGAATCAATTTCAGATACTGGTGCTTCAGCTTCTGCCACCGACTGTTCTTCGTTTAATAGAACTGATTTATATGTGGGAGCCATAGTAACGGCCTTAACTCGTGGTTTGATTTTGATAATTCTTTCCGTTGTTGAGACAACTGGGGTGCTCGATACATATCTACCTTCTGAATACTCTTTCTGAGTAGGCACTATTGCAATGTTATCATTACTTGCTTCTAGATAGTCTTGATAGTATGAGTCTTCAGGGACAATAATAGGATTAAAAGTGGATGAAACTATTGGTGTAGCTGTAACTGTGTTACGATTTGTAGAAATTCTTGAAGACTTCTGAATATAACCATTACCGATATCTCCACGTCCAGCTTCGTCGTACCCGGTGTAATCCTCTACATCCTGTTCTTTAACACTAGGCCTTCTACCTTTTAGAACTAATACTGGCGATTGGCAACTACAAACTGCACCTAACTTTCTTACAAGTAATGGATTGAAATCATTTAATTTAGTAACCACAGCTACTTTAGGCTTAGTCTTCCTGACAACCTGTCCAACTTCAACTAATTCTTGTCTAACGGGGACTGTAGAGTATGCCGATCGTTCATCTGATATTTCAACAGATCCTGGTGTGCTGTAACCAGATATACTCGATATTAATCCAGCATCAGTACCTACGGTGCCAAAGCCAAGTAAATGAGATTTTGCTGTTTGTACAACAACGTTTTGTTTTCTTGTAGGTGTTGAAACTGTTGATGTGACTACCACTGGAGTATTATCTACGGCTAGTTTTTGGAAAGGATTATATTGAATTTTAGGGGCTCCTGTACTTTGATAGTCGAAAGATTGTATATTTTCTTGCACAATTTCTTCTGCCGGTGGCAAATATTCAGGAGCTTTATATAGTGTATTTGACTCCACGTACGTTTGTGTAGTGGATTTTGCAGCTGGTCGTAAATATTTTGTTTTCGTTCTTCTAGGAGCTGAGGTTACCTCAGCGGCGTATGTCGATGATACAGGAGCTAAATAATAATTGTCAGTACTCGACACAATCGTTGCTGGTGTACTGTAAGTTGATATTAATCCTGCATCGGGTCCTACCGTTCCAAAACCAAGTAAGTGAGATTTAGCTGTTTCAACAACAATATTCGATTTTCTTATGAGAGGAGCCACGGTCGATGATACAACTATAGGTGTAACAGCGGGGACACTAAAATCTTGGTATGTACTAAGTTTACTTTCTCTATTCAGCACCTCACCTTCCTTATAACCAAAACTTTCAAAGTTGACTACACTTGAACTAGCACTTTCAGAAGGAGGTAAATATTCTAGGGATTTTGTTACTGGAGCTGCAGTAGATTTTACTGTATATGTGTTTCTGAAAGGTGGTAAGTACTCAGGAGCCGTATATTTAGGTTTCGTAGTAGGTGGCAAGTATTCACGTGGTGTCTCTGTTGAGAATCTTGATCGGTATGTAGAAGTTACGACAGGGATTGCAGTTGATGCCACAGGTGGTAAGTATTCTTCTGCCTTGTAAGCTACTTGAATTTCAGGTGATTGATAACCAGCTTGTGTATACTGGCTATTAAATTCAGGAACAGATGAAAAGTGCACTGATTCAACTACTTGCGATCGATCAGAATTAGATTGACCGTTTGCGAATTGAGAAGACGATTGTCCTTCGTATTGTTGTGAATAATCTGTCGATTTATAGTCGTATTGGTCTTGGGTATGGGTGACCGAACTTTGTTGAACAACAGGTGTGGAAGCCGTTGAAGATACAAATGTCTGTTGATAATCGTTTTTAGGTGGTATATATTCTGGTGCTTTGTATGGTTTCAGTTTTCTGGCAGATTCGTATTCAGCATAATGGTCTTCGTAAACCAGTGTAGACGGTGTTGAGGACACAAAAACAACGTCCTTTCCAGGTCCAAATTGAGTGTTTCCAGTGTTATGGGACTGAGTAAAGTATTGTTGAGACACAAGGGTCGCGTCAGAATACTTTGCAGTATTCTCGTTCTCGACATTTCTTTGAATTTCGGGCTGACTGTAAGAGTATTCTGTTTGATAAGCGTGCTGAGCTGAAGATTCATATTCAACTGGCTTACTAATATAATTTATTGTAGATTGAATTGGTTTATACGTTTGTGTGATAACACTGGCAGTGGGTTGAACGTAAGTGACTGGGGTAGCACTTTGTGTATATTTCAATATAGGATTTTCGTAAACTGAAACAGATGGTTCTTGATATGTCAACTCAACTTTTGGAAGCGGACTTGAGAAAATTCGTTGTCCCTCCACTTTATGGATAGTTTGTTGGCTGTATGATTTTGGTCTATACGTAGAAGTGACAATAGGCGTAGGAGTAGATGACACCACATTAATAGTTTCGTATTTGACAGCTGGTTGCGAATAGTCGTATCCCGAAACAGACGTATCGTAAGCGTTTACTTTGGCCGCCTCAACCTTATGTATAGTTTGCTGACTGTAGGCTTGGGGTTGATAGGTGGATATAGTTGGCTGGACAGCTAAAGCTGGTTGCCCAGTTGTATAGTAAGTTGTTTGTGGTTTCTGATATCTAATTCCTGATATGTACTGGTTCTCAGAAACTACTTCTGATCTAGAATCATCACTATGAATTGTTTGCTGACTATAAGATTGTGGGCGATAGGTAGAACTAGCGTATGTTATTGGAGAAGCCTTTGCTGTGTATTTAAGAATAGGATTTTCGTAAACAGTCACTGGTGTTGATACTATGGGCCGAACAGTTGATGACACAGGTGCATATTGCTTAGTGTTATATCTATTTATAGATTGTGAGCTGTAAGCTTGAGAGTTATACACTGTAGGTGTGAGTGTTGAGTATTGAACAACTTTTGGCGCTTCTTGAAACTGTACAAGAGGTTGCTTATATTCATAACCGTCCTCAGACTGGCCTTGGGAATATATTTTCACTTTACTAAGATCCGCTGTTGAGTGTACAGTTTGTTGACTAAATGATTGTGGTTCATATGTTGAGGCTACTGGTTGTACCGAAATCACTGGTTTTGGTGTCGAATATTGTACGAAAGTCTGAGGCTCTTCGTAACTTACTTGACCAGTAACTTCAACTGATGGAGTGTAAGCATTGGCAGATTCAACTTTATGAATTGTTTGATGACTGTATGAGTGAGATGCGGGATCCGCATACGTAGAAATAGATGGTCCAGTAGTATATGCTACTAATTTTTTGAACGGTTGCTCATTTACAGGAGTAGGTGTGGAATGTTCGAACCCAACTGATTCAACTTTATGAATAGTTTGTTGACTGTGGCTGAACCCTTGTGGTTGATAAGAAACGACAGTAGCAGATGGAGCTGGAGTTGAGTATGAAATAGTACTTTCCAATTTAGTAGCAGGTTTAGAATAGTCGTATCCTGATTCAGAATTGACATTTGAGCCAGTATTATAAAGTGAGTAGTCTTTACTTTCAAACTGATAATTTATTCCTTGGTTATTATCAGTCACTTTAACGGGAACAGTAGTTGGTTGGACGTAAGTAACAGCAGGTTGAGTATAACCAAAAACTTGTTTGATGCTGCTCTTTGGAGCTTCAGGTACATATGTCGTTCTGTATGTGACTGGCAAAGGCGTAGCTGTAGTAGGGATACCAGATGATGTAGGAGTAGTTACGTAGCTATAGCCGTCAAGATTATGACTATCTGTACCTATATGAGTAATGGAGACAGCTGGTTGTGCCACAGTTTGGCTGTGAACAACTCCAGAACTGTAAGATTGGGATTCATAACTGCCTTTGTCTGAATAATCAACATCTACTAACGAAGTTTTTCCTACAAGATCAACTTTTACTGCTCCAGCTGTTAAACTATGAGAATCGCCGTTATAACCAGTATTATCCGCAACATACTTACCGGAATCTGTATTGGTATACCCGTGATAAGTTACTGTTGCACCTCCAGTAGTAGCAGAAGCTCCACTTGTATGTCCATCTAATTGACCTTCAATACTGTATAGATTCTGAGGCACTACGAGTCCTTCATTAAATGGAATAGCTGGTCTTGGGTAATCGTACCCTTTCGATGATTCTTGGCTATACGAACTTTCACCATATGATCCCTTATAGTCGTCTACATCATACGATCCCGTATAGCCACCTACATCAGGTGAGCCCTTGTAGCCACCTACATCATGTGAGCCCTTATAACCACCTACATCATATGAGCCCTTATAACCACCTACATCATATGAGCCCTTATAACCACCTACATCATATTCTGTGTCTTGCTTGTATTTCGGGTCAATATGATCATAAGGTACCGGTGGTACATCGATATGTTGGTATGGTTTGGCGCGGTCTCCCGCGGGATTGTGAACATATTGCCCAGCTTTATCTTTTCTGTACTGACCGCTATTGTATTTACCACTGTCGTACTTCGGTGAAGCTCCAGGATACGCGGAATGTCCCTTATACTTTCCTGAATCGAATCGTGATGATGATTTCGCTGAGTAAAGTCCCGCATTATATTTTCCGGAATCTAATTGTGAAGATGATTTCGCTGAGTAAAGTCCCGCATTATATTTTCCAGATGCAACTGCTTTGTTTGCAGGTAACCTATAATCATCTAAAATTATAGATCCACTTGTATACTTGTCTTCGTCGTTATAGTTCGTTGCTTGGACGAGGCCTTTCTTAATGTTATCAGCAGACACATATTTATAGGATAGTCCACTAGGTTCTCCCTGTGCTCCTAAAGTATAATCTGATCGTTCGTCAATTTGAAAAGTTTCTGGTCCAGCAAAACCTGCGTTTGAGACCTCTTGAGAGGCAATGAAGTTTGTGTCGAGAACGTCATCTTTCGAAAGAAAACCGTTTTGTATTCCCACAAGATTGTCTAAAGACGCGCCTGACACCAGGCTCTGGTGAGCGGCGATGTTTACGGAATCTGCTGACTTCCCTTGGAATCCAGTAGCACCTGGAAAAAATAAATAATTCATATTAGCTTATATTTGAATTCCTAGCAACTAACTTCTTACACTTAACTCGGTACACTTTTGGTTACATTTTAAACGTTAATATAGATTTCTAAGATATAACATATTTTCCTGCTATAAAAGTGTTCTATCTATATGTCATCATCATACTGAATTACATCAAAATTTGTCTAGTGGTTTTCGTGCGTTCCAAGACAGATAAATTTTCATTTTAAAATACATTTACTGGCGTTAAACCAAATCAAATCAACCAATCAACCAACCATAATCAGCCCATCAAAGGATAGATTACAGAGCAAATTATAGCTCAAAATGCTACCTCCAGTCGCCTAATATCTCCCGACATACACATAGTGTGGCTTCTATTATGGCCTGATAATGTCCGGACCATGACAATTTTATACCTAGAGTAGCACAAACATACCAGTCAAAACAGCTCCAGAGAATCCAAATGCTTCAGCTTCATATCTGCCTACATTCCCGCAGTTAGGGACAAGCCAAGGCCAGTCGCATTTAAGACGCGCTGCGTCAAAGCCAAGTCCGAAGGGGCAGCGGAACTCATACGCTTCTATGGACTTCCCGTGATCTAAACAGGCAAAGAACCAACGGCAGTTCTCTGGGTCCGCGTAGTAACCTGTAATTTGTAGGAAAAATAATGTAAGTAAAGAAAGATATGAGAATACTTGAAGGTTTTTGCTTTTTTTCACATTTTATAATTATTTTTGAAGTGAAACTTCTTTAGAATCGATGTGATTTCAAGCTCGATGAAACGAAAAAATAAGTCCATAGTACCAGGGGCTCAGAGACGGGGAAAAGTTGGCCTTGTTTTTAATTCAAGTTTTACTTATGACATGTGTACTTTGTATACACGCACTTTTTTTTATAAATTTAAATTTCTTCGCAACTTGGTACAGCGATTTAGCTTGATTGAAAAAATTTAGATTAAAAAAATAATAGTTTTTATTGTTAAATTCTGGCTATAGCTTAAATTATTTCACGAATAATTAACGAAGTGTAGATGAGGAGTTTTATTTAAGTAGATTATAACCCAGTGTACCTACTCCCTAAATAAAACAAAATTTAAACAATAAATTATCGATTTTACCAGGTCAGCCATAATCATTTTTATACAAGGACAATGAAATTTTCAAACAATATTTAATTGAAATATTTCTCATTAGCTGCCTAATTAGCAGTTAGTATCCTCACCTTCTTTAGCGGGGCAAGTGAAACGCGCATGTGGCACAGGCGCGATCTCTGAAGAGCCGGGACACGCCTGCGAGTGCGGCAAGCTGCCGGGCCACACGCACACCTCGTAGCGCGCGTCGAACGCCAGACCCGCGGGACAGTCGAACTCGAATACCTATAGACACATTCTTATTTTTTAATATTCACCACAGAAATGTCCTATTTTATACAGTCGTCTGAAAAACCCTTCCAAGCGTCAATACTGCGGGGCGAATTGAGGCGATAGTAAGCCAGGCCAGAAGAGTAGCCAAATGACCTGCGTATTTTATGTCATGTTTTATTTTACGCATTCTGCCTTTATCACTTTGGTTTTATATCTGCTTACATAGATTTTAACTCAATGCCTGCTTAGTAGGTACCATGCAGGCACAATAAAAAGAATTCAGAAATATAATATTACCGTCATTTTATGTAAGAAATGTGTATATTTTGAAAATGAATCATATTTAAGAATTTAAAATTTTATCGATAAAAAATAGTACTTACGGTGAATTCGGGGGAAAGTTGATCGAATTTAACACATCGATAGAATCGAGCGCATGAGCGCGGGTGTACGAAGTAGCCTTGACGTGTGCAAGAAAACTCCGTTCGTGTATCCTGAAAAGTAACAATAAAATGTTTTAATAATTTATGTGTTTTAATAATATTTATATTTTATTTTATATCTATTATATAGAAGTACTAATCATAATGGATTATTAATTTCCTTTTTGGTTACATTTTGAATACTAAAAATTTCTTATTACCTATTACTGACATAATATGAAATTTAATAGAACATAATTAGTTTTTTGTTATACATTTATGTAGTTACTTAATAAATAAAGGTATACGTAGCTATCTACTTTATATTATATTTTAAATGATACAATTTATATTAATATGTATATTTTATTTAAGTAAAAAATAAAAGCAAAATAACCTCTCTAATGGAATGAATAACACCATCGGAGTCGACAACTTGCGTAATGCGGTAGGGCGACACTTGTAGAGCGTCCAGCGCTTGTACGTGGAACGGTGCTGATAGAATCTCGTTTTCTAGAGACCTGTAAAAATCATGAAATAATTCTAATATTTTATTCCAAATAAAAAAGTATGAAATTTATTTCTAGTTCAAAATATGAGAAAATTTTAATAAATGATCACATTAAAAATATTGAACACATTAATATGAACAAGCATACTAAAATCTCTATTTAATTATTCCATAAAGCTTTGGTATAATACTCTCAATGATGGTGAGTAATTGCGCGTTTGATGTTTTTTCAGGCTGTAATGGATTTGAGTGAAATTGTGAAGGGAGATAATAACTGTTGCTAGGATATAATATGCTATACATACCATATAAACGTAGTAATGCAAAAATTAATCATAAAAATATCATTTTTAACTAAAAACACATAAAATTAAATCAAATCACCTCAGTACAGCAGCTCTCGGTGCCCTGCTTTGTTGATTAAGGACTTTGGATAGCGCAGTCCTTAATGTCGGTCCGCAAGGAGTGTCGGTATCTTTATCCGCTTTGTGTAGGGCGAGACCCGCCAGACCTCGCACACGCGCGTATTTGCCCTTCACGTCCACCGATGAAGGGTCCTCGAAGGAGATCCAGGTTTTATCCCTGAAATAGGGATAATCAATATTATTTTTATTGTAGTTATAATTTTCGTACTAAAGCATTTAGGCCATTATAGGTCCTTTTTTTAAACTTTATACCTAATAATAATTAAATAAATCTTTTCTGTATATTTAAAGACTTTCTTATCATATAAAATTGTCTGTAATAAATACAATACAATGCGACATAAAAAGAAAATCACTCACTTAAAAGCATAAGGCGCTGATAAATCCTGATCTCTTTCCAAAGTCCATCTGCCTTTGCGAATTTGTCGGCAAAGTTCTGCTTGGTCGATTTCTTTCGGTTCGTCATCTTCAGTCGGGCTTCCGGGAGTACTGAGCGTTTCGTTCGTCAAAGTGAATTGTCTCGCTGTGGCTGGTAAACTGATGACTATCTTAGAAGCAGGCACTCCCAAACCGATAACTAGATCTACTACAGAGTCCTGTAAAATTAGGGAAATTAGTCATAACACTATTAAATAATGTTTAAATATATTTAATATTCATATATCTGACGACACGTTTGGCGTAGTTTGTAGTGACCCTACTTTCTTGCGCCAGCGGTCGCGGGTTCGAGTCCCGCTGGGGGCATTCATTTGTTGAGCACGAATGTTTGCACTTCAGTCATGGGTGTTTTTATTTTTAAACTTATATGTGTAGTATCTGTGGTAGTATATAAATTATCTGGTATCGGTAGCTGGTAGCGGGATCAATTAGAAGCTTAAATAACTAAAATTTTGATATAAGGCCACTATATAATTATCAATCAATTTCTATTAAATATTGACGATAATTTATCTATTGGTCTAATTAAATACTCTTATATCATGTTATAACTTACTAATTAACGGAAATAGTAGCAATAAAAATATTAATAACAAAATACTTAACATTTATTAAATATAAGCGAATGACTTTATAAAAATGCACCAGAAATCAAGGTACTAACGTGTACTAATCGTAGACTAAGCTACGAGTATTATATTGGCGCTAGGTGTTAATGAACATCCTATATCAGCTATAATTTGCCTATAAAATTTCAAAGATGCAGTCATAAGACGTCTGCAGCCGGATTCTTTATTAAAATGACTCATTTTATATTAAATTAATTTTATTTTAAGTTAACATACTTATGTTTATATTCTTGTTATAATAAGGTGTCAATCGGACGCCTACGCTATGGATGCTAGCAGCTGGCTTTGTCTAGCTTTTGTAAGATTTGCATAGACTTTAGTATCTAGGCGAAGGCGGTTCAGTCTATTACACTATAATTTAATTTACTCGTTTTCATTGTAGTCAAAAGATGACTGACAAACTTATAAAGATTATCTAGATTAGATTATCATTCACAGTCACTTCAAATTTTAAATAAAAGATGCACCTGTTCTGTGGCCTACTTGTGCCAATGGTGTAAGGTGACATTTCAAACTGTGATAAAGTTCTTAATTCCTAAGAAATAAGATCTGTTTTCGATAGGCAAAGTACTATTTAAAACTTGCGGGATTTTTCTTTTAAGCACCAGTTTGCCTTCGCACTGGTTTATATCTTACGAGTATTATATGAGTCGCTAAAATGACCGTCAGTGAAATAAATACCTGTTAAAATTCGCGTAGAAACATTGTATTGTGAAATAGCGTGAAGATGATATGATAAGAATTTTGATTTTTGAATTATTCTGTAAATGCAAATTAAATAGCCGTTACATATTGAGTGATGCCTAATGAATGACCAAGATACAGAGTGAGACAAATTTAAATAATTTGAATATATATAAGTAGCTAATTTTATATTCTCACAAAAATAGCGTAAATCTATTAATAGAAAACATAGTCTAAACTTTGTTTTACAATCAAAAGAGAACGATTTCGATTATTATTTAAAAAAAGATTATTTTCTCTACAGTAAAATTAATATGACAAGATTGCACTCAGAATCAAAATTAAAAGACCTACTAAGTATAAGGTATTCAAGGTTTTAAAATATGATTAACTTACGGTGTTCATCATGTCCCATAAACCACTCAATCGACTGGGGTGATAAGTCATCTTCTTCACAATACCCAAGGCATGGGTTTGAACCATCATCAGATCCACTTTCTTCAGCAAGGTTCTAAGGTCGTAGTACTTCGCGAGCAGTTCAGGATGTGCAGGCAAGGCAAGGAATAGTGGCCCGCCGCCATTGGCGTTAATGGCTGATCTAGCATTCTCCACAGTCTCGAGAACTTTAGATTTGTTGAAAGATAGATGTGCGTCATTGATTTCTATACCTTGCACGTGCTTTGATTTTAGAAGATCTTGAAGGTTCTGAAACAAAAATATTTTGTAAACAATGAATATAATATTGTCGTTAAATATTATTAAAACATGAATAGATGTTTTAAATGTGTAATTGTAATACATATACCTAGGTGTACATTAACATTTTTCAAACACGAAATTTTATTTTTACGGGAATAATATATTGTATAATCGCGTAATACATTCACTGTATTTTAACGAACTCATGATTAGATTACGCATTCTTCTGCCTCTGAGCTTAAAACGCGTCATTAACCTTGATACCTTTTTAAATTATTGATATTGCCTTGATTATTAACGCAATTTCTAACGCAATGTACCTATTTAATATTTTAAAATTGTCACTTCTTCATTTCCCAAGGCAATAATCGGTCTAAAATGAAGGACGTTGTCGCTTGAAGTAAAAATGAATATGAAGAGCATTTATAGCAAATACTAAATAGTGTAACTAATTTCATTATTCTCTTAATAAATTTTATAACATTATATAGTAATAATAACCATAAGAAGAGAGATACTATAACACAATTTAGATTTTTACAAAAGTTTCTTGGACAGTTTAACATTCGGAAAAGTTAGGAATACACTGGTAAAATACAAATTATAAACTTAGATTTAGCTACTCAACTTAAAATATTAACCATCATTTTTGAAATGTTTATTACAGTATAAAATAAGTAAACATTATTAAATATCTCTATAAAGAGAAATAACTAATAAACTTCAAGCGATTTTCAATTTAAAATGGGTGTGCCTTATAAATAAAACTTGCGGTTAGGTAAATTAATGATTTGACCAGCACTTCTCATCATTATATACGAGACCGACCTCCTTTAGATACTTATTAGGATCACATATATTACGCAACGTACAAACTGACAAGACATTGATTATTTTAATGGTTGCAATAGTAAAATACGCACAGGATGTCCAATCACTAGGGTAAAAACGTTAAAAAACCTTTACTTATAAATTTATAAACTAATATAAATTATTTATGAAGTTGTACGGTTTTGATACAAAAACTATGTTTTTTGTCATTAGACCTAAATTCAATTTCCCTACTACGAGTATGTGGTCACTTCATACTCACATGTACCATTTAGTATGAAGTAACGCAAGCTATACGCTAGCGAGGGCGTAAATCAAAGTTGCTGCGAATAAAAATAATAAAGCCAACAATTTCGATTGTAACAGTAGTATTAACGACTCAATATTTAACTGATTTACCTTGTTAGGGCTCTACTAAGACTTGAAATCTAATGGACCTATAAATAACATATCGAAGTTCTAGTTTCCCAGGAAAGGAAACAACATTTTTAACAAATAGAGTATGTTCTATTTATTAATAAATGCAGTTGCGATTTTTTTAAATACATTTCAAAGATATCAATTATTATCAAGTAGCTATTTACTTTGGCTACAATGCGAGCGTGCTAGCCCAGTGGTAATGCGAACGCTTGGGAAGTCGAGTAAAGTGGGTTCAAAAGCTGACTCTTGCAGTTCAAGTAAGACATGCTATGATATTTACATTTGCATATCTGAGGAAACTTAACAAGGTTTTAAACGATATGTGAATTTGACGAACCCGTACTTGTGGCGTGGTTTACTATACGTTGGTATTGTATTAGAGTATATATAATGATTTTTTTTATTGAAAATAATTAAATGTCTTTATAATAAATAAAATCGAAATATGTAATTTAAAGAAAAAAGTCATAATTTTACATATTTTTTGTTATTTATTTATATCAATTTATATCAATTTAAAAAGTTATATTTGTAGTATGTTAATTACCAGGTATCCATAACATAAGCCTCATAGCTTACCATGGCACTAGATGGTGCTGTTTGGTAATATCCCAAATAAAATAAAGAAGACGTCAACGTTTTGAATTCATTTTATGTACTTATATTTACGAGTGGATTTATAAAAAAATATATATTAATAACTAATGAATAATATAATAATATTGATGATAATAACTTTAAACAAATTAATTATAAATTCGTTAGCTTATTAATTATAAAATTGATTCTTATCTGTAAAATCTCATCGGCAGTTTACCAGAAGTTATTCGATTGCTAATTAGTTAATAGGCTTTGATCATTTTGTTCAACATCTAGATAAAATCATATCATTAGATCTCCAGTATGCATTCAAAAAACAAAATTTACCTATATAAATATTATATCGAAAAATGTTGACAGACGCTGTTCTGTTTAAATTTTAATTTCTTGCCCTTCTGATTTTTGAGCTTACCCAAAAATTTGGTTTTATCGAAACCATCAATAAAAGGAAGATCAGATTGTAGTCCAAATCCACATAGACTTGTATGTAACATACTAACTTGTTAATAATATAAAAATGGTAATGCCAACCGATATTTTTTACAACGAACGTTAAGCTATAAGCTATTGCATAATGTTCATTGTCTGGAGCATTAAAAAGTAAACATGTCAGCTGTCATTTCTATACTGTCACGATGCCACTTATTTTGAATATTAAAGGTGCGGGCTGCCAAGCCTTAAACTGAATATACGATTTCGAAATATCCTTTTAAAGTATTATATTATTAGTACCTGGGTGGCTGAACTTAACTCTGCGTTTTACGGAAGAATATATATAAAATCGTTTTTTTTTTAGAAAAGACGCGTTATTAAAAGAGATGAATATTCCTTCAATACTATTAGGCCATAGTTTACAACACTGGCTAAACTGTGCGTGTTGGCAGATGTATTTCGAAAACTTCCTAGGTTTTGTTGGACTCAAAAAGGAGCGAGATATGGATTTGAACTCGTTTCACTTGATTTCTCAAGAGAGAGCGTCACCACTGGGTTACAATTACTCTACGATATATACCTACTATGAATTCAGCCCCTTTTAAGTGGCACAGTATATAGATAAATATAAAAAAAACCATCACATTAACTGAATACATGATCTATAAAATCACAAAAATTGCTCATTTAATATGTAATACGAAACGAACTATTGAAATTATTCTATGAATATATGTAAGTGCATTAACAAATTAATATTTATATTATATGCAATTGTTAATATGTAATTATACTAGATACTATATACAATAAATAAATTATATGGTTAATTCAAATCGGTTTAAACAAATTAATTTAAAATATTACAACCCTAAAAAGTATTTGTCATATACGTAAATAAAGAAATCAACGCGTGTGAGGCGTGCACTTCAAATATTCCAACATAATGATACTTATCGTTTTAATTTGTTATTACTGCTTAATATAAACGGTACCATGGACGTATTAACTAAGGACGAGACACATAAGCTGACGTACCTTTACCGGCCTTGACAGTAATCAGGATATTTTAGGCCTGGCCGTTTGATTTTACGTCAGTCTCAAGCACTTACTTGTCAACAAAACATCTCCCAAAAATGACTAAATGTTCTATTAGATGGTGTAAAAACTAAAGCAGCGGAAGCAGCACTATTTCTTTTCACTTGTAAGTAATATATTTTATTACATTTAATGTTATTTATCACAAAATTTAAGTAAATGTAAAATAAAATTTCGTATTATTCAACTATGTTAAATATAGTCGATATATCTATGTATTGTTGACATCTGACAACCATCATAAAATGGCTGGATTATACCGTTCAAAACAAATGACAGAACCGTCGAGTAAGTCCATTTGACATCGACTAGTGCTTGACAATGTCGAAAAATATATCGATATTTGACGAAATAACTAAGCGAATAATGGATGTTATTTGTACAGTACAATAACATAAAATACTTTTATCGCAGTATCCTACAATCTGATGACAATAAATTTATAATAATATTTTTATAATTAAATAAAAACATTATAAATGCAAAAATTATAATTAGTATGTGTACTTAATTTTTATTTTATTTTAACACATAAATTACACAAAATTTTAGATTTCCTAGGGATCCTTCTCGAAAGAGAAAAAAAATTCTTAACAAAAAATTTGAAGTCTATAATAACTATAATTGAGTAAAAAGTTCATAACAATGTCCTGCTTATTTTAGTATAATTAAAATATAAATACCGGAAGCTTACCCCACCTTTATTCTCCCTTTATTTTCTTTGCCTTACAGCTTATTTATGATACGCCCTTTCTTTCCCATTCGAACGTTCTGGGTTTGATTGTCGGCGAAATTCAAACAATATTTATTATTAATATTTAAAATGTCATTGATGTATGTATTTTATCGACTACGTTCAAGCACTAGCATTAGAGTGAATTTTGATGTATTGTGTCAATTCTTTGTGTGCGTTATACTTCAAATGGTTGAAAGTGTTTTCATGCATTTGTATTTTATGACTGGTCCTTAGGTAATACGTCCATGAAACGGTACATATAAAATTATCTAAAGTCTCAATAATTGAAGATCTAATGATACGGTGGAAAGTCTTGTTAGTAAAATTGTATCTATACCTATAATAAAATTCAGTTATTCAAAGTCAAATCTGTACATTAAATATATTTTGGAATATCTTATTGAAATAGACATTATTATCGATATAGAGGCTAAATCTATTGTTTTTAGAATTTTTGTCTATCTGTCTAAGACCGCATCACGATAAAACCACTGGACGGATTTGGATATGGTATGATGATACATAGCTGACTACCCGGGTGTGATATATGAGGGATCCTTTTTACTATGGGAAAATATCTAATAATACTTATCTAAATAATACTTTTTATTCTGAGAAATCTCACCGTTACAAACTGGCTATAAAACATCACACGGTATGTGAAATCTATTTTGTTTTTGGACTTTAGAACGCGGGGAGCCGCGAGAAATGCTAGTTAAAATATAAAATTACAACTACTGTAAAACTATGTAATTTAAATTAAGAATATATGTCAATAGTCATTAGATTCTTTCAAACAATGAGGTAATATTGCCGGTTACTTCAATGGAAATAAAACTTGTACGAATGCTTACGAGTTACACTAATTAAGAGCGAGAGCGATTTATTTTGTCCCATTCAAGCGTCGTGCTTTAAATTA
The DNA here is from genome assembly GCA_905231865.2 of Boloria selene. NCBI lineage: Eukaryota > Metazoa > Arthropoda > Insecta > Lepidoptera > Nymphalidae > Boloria > Boloria selene. The sequence goes on from HG993141.1 coordinate 11,092,102, forward strand.
ACCTTGTTTGCTTTGACACATAAAAAATTGCATGGGTAAAGCAAATGTGGCCATTAGGCAGAAGTTTTTAACTAATGTATGGGATTGGCACTGTGATATATATATTTGAATGTAAACTTTATAAATCGTGTTTAAGTTTAAATTCTAAACAGTAATGTAAATAAAAATAAAAAACTTAAAAATTTACAGTTATGACGTATTGCGATACTTGTTTCGAAAGACAACAAATGCATTTCTACTGTGATAAAGTCCCAGTATTTTGCAGCGTAGCAGTAGATAATTTTCTAAAACTATTTTCTTCTGAGTCTTTCTGTGTGTCTCTGAACGAAGTGTTCTTATAAAATGAAATAGCAATATAAGATCGAATGTCTTATACTTTCGTCTTATTGAAAATATTTTAAAAATATTGTTATTATAGGAAGTTAATTTAATTTAAAAGTTGCAATATTAGCAGTCCCAATCCCAACCCAATTTCACATCTTTAATATTATTATTTATTTTAAATATGATTAGTACTTTCGTGATGAACGAAAACGTCGTAAGAAACCAGCATGTACAGCATGTACTTGGTCAGTGTGACGAACTAAGAAATTCACGTGAACGTCATATTAAAGAAAGGATGGTACTCAGCTGAGAAAGTTATTTTTCATATGGGCACTCTAAAACTACGGAAGTTTCGTTCTTGTCTTTTTAGATTTATTTGTAAATTATTATTTTTTTACTTTTAATAAGTGTAAGTTTAATACTCTTAAGCTTAAAGGTTTGAAAGATTAATTATTATATTTACGTACATTTTTGAAATTGAGAATGAGTGAGAGAGCACTAAAATAAATACATTTAATAATTTGTAATATTCTTTTAAATTCTCTGTGTAAAACAAGAGCATTATTAGAGCTTGTCAATATCGTGATCGATCAATTTATTTGCCCGCTGTTATATTATATTAATTTAACGGCTCTATTATTATCAATTTAATAAATTAATAATTTAAAATGTGTAATAAATTAGAATATTTTAATATAATAAAATAGAAATTTGTGTATTTCTTTATGAAAATATTTTAATTAATTATATCTTATATCTTAGATATCTATACATCTATACATATAAATAAAATTGAAGTGTTCTGTTCTTAATTTCAAATTAACAGCTTTTCATTAAATGCATATAAAAGTAGGTATATACGGTACTAGCATCAAAAAATCAATTTTAAAAATATTTGTCCGTCTGTCTGTCTGTTTGTTCAGGCTAATCTCTAAAACGGCTGTACCGGTTTTAAAGGAATTTACACTTGCAGATAGCTAATGTTATAAGGCGTAACTTTATACCCGACTTCAAAAAGGAGGAGGGTGTATTTTTGAAATTTTATTTATTTTAACTAACGGAACTTGTAGCTTTTCTGACGCCACAGACAATCCAACCTAGCCGAGCGAAGCGAGGGTCAGTAGCTAGTCTTAAATATATCACATAAAGAACATGGAAAATTAGTTTTATAGATTTTGGAAGTAGTACATTCTAAGCAACCACAATAAATAGCCAATAATTAAGTACTTTTAGATTTTTTTATCAATTTTCATTTTTGCTTGAACGTGAGACATGTAGAGGTCAATAAGTAAACTAAATAGGTCACTTTCAATGTTGCCCTCAATATAACAGTTATCACTTATATCATTATATATATCACACTAAATAGTAGTGTAGCAACCTTCTGCACTGGCTGACCATCGAATCGACCTACCCAGAAGGCATTGCCCTCAAAAAATCTCTAATATTATAAATAAAAATATTTCTAATTATGTTTGTTGTAATTGCAATTTAACTAATTAAAACGAAACTCGAAAAAAGAAATAGCTTATATCCTGATGAGCAGACGCTGTTAATACCGAGCGAGATACCGATATGGGTAAATTTGTGCTAATTAGTTTCTACATACATTTTCTACGTCTGTATAAATAAAGCTTTTAGAATTTTCTATAACAAAACTTTTTCTACCGTAAAAGTAAAATTATATTAGAGTACACAAACCAAACCTTTAATAGTACTATCAACCTAGGTCTTACTATTTTTGCCAATTGTTTAGCTAATTTTGTTTAACTTATCTATTTATTTGAAGAAAAAAATATAAATACTCAATAGGTAGCTTCAAACTTTAAAGTTTCAGTACAAGTAGTATTATGTCATCCGAATCTTACTTACCCGACTTACATAAATCTTTTAATATGATAAGATTATATGATATATCATGTCGTATAGCTAGATTATAAGTTTATTGATAGATCTCGTAATATTTCTCTGTAAACTTTACCAATTGATCAATATGTAATTAAAGCGGCTAAACCTCAACAACCTTATCAATCATACGTTATCCTGTGCGTTTAGCATTTACGTAAATTGCTATTCGCTAGCAAATTTAAACGCACGCAGGTGTAGTATAAATTGAAAATAAACTATCGTACAAAGTAAATTTTATTCGTGTATAATGCACAGTAGAACTGGTCCTGCAACATAGATGATGATAAAGGATTAACCCTGCTCCAGCGAGTAAAACAATCAACGACATACATAATATCTATACTAATATTATAAAGCTGAAGAGTTTTTTGTTAGTTAGTTTGTTTATTTGGTTGAACGCGCTAATCTCAGGAACTACTGTGATATGAAAAATTCTTTTTGAGTTGGGTAGTACGTTTATCTAGGACTGCTATATTTCATCACGCGGTGCATCAATGAAAAATATTGCAAAAACGGAAGAGGAGGGCGTTAGTTCTGCGAGGTATCATACCGCACGACTCAGAAAAAATTTGGTTTTCGGTCTATAGAACGCGGTTTGCATAAATGCATGTACACTTATTTATTAATTGTCATCCGTTCTGACATTTCTGTTCCGTCGCGTCGTGAAGGAGTGATACACAAATTTACACACAAAAGAACTTTCGTGTCAATAATAATAGTTCGTTATAGTTTATAGTTAGTTTAAATATTGTATTATTTTGCACAGAACTATTTTCTAATAACTTTATTCAATCTGTTATATTAAAAGTTAAAAGCTCATAGGCTTGACAACTTAACCGCTAGATACCGTCATTACTCGTAAAGTAATAAGTAACAATAACAACACATCAAGGCTTCAATTTAACTGATTTATATAAACAAACATATCTAGGTCACATTAGCTTTATTTTATTTATCTGTATGAGATATTAAACAGTCGTGTATCGTAATTAGAGTCATTTGAATTTCATGTCCTCGCTAACGCTAGGTGTTACAGTTTTGAATAATCTCAATTACGTGTTAACGGATCTATCCTCATTCATATGCACGTTTGGCATATATTCGAAACATACTATTTTATTAGCAATTAAATGTAAGACAGGAGATATATATAAGAAAAATACAATTTTTATAAGGTTTGTCTATTTGTTTCCGCTATTTTTAATAAATTTATTATGTCTTGATATGCCTTTCATCTAATGTCAACATTTCTAAAGAAAAGCTATATACAAATATTCATGATTGATGAAATCTGTAACATTTATAGATATAATTATAAAATTTATATGACAAAGTCGTAAATTAAAATGCTAATGGAACATAAATAACATAAGATTGACGCGACTTACGAAAGATGGTTAAATTGCAAAAAAGATGTGTATGAAAATGTAAACGCTTTAAATTATAATACAAGACGAGTCATTGGCAGAATATTTAGTATTTATTGCCTAAGCGAGGTAGAGGATTACAAACAGTAATTTCTTGAGATATATGTTAATATATAAACACGCGGTCTTTTATCTTTATAAAAAAAACAAAAAAGTAGTATCATATAATCTTCCTAAAGAGAAGAGATAATGCTTTAATGTAAATAAAAAAAATAAAGTTCTGGCGCACTATCTAAAAATGGCATTGGTCCGAAAGTCTATTGTTATATTTTTCTTTGAAACATTCTTTTAATTGATTACACTAGTTTACAAAATATAAAAAAATTAATGTCCTTCCAGTGAATTTCATATCGTTTTATTTAGTGTCAATAACTAAACGCAAACATATATTTGTTTTATTTTTATGACGTCAAAGAATCAAGTTATCAACACATTTTATTTTAAGACTACCCACAAGTTGGTTCTGAATGTATCCTAAAATTTTGCTGCATTGTAGTGTTCAGTTAAATAAATATTTGTTTTTAACATATTGTCAAAAAGGTTGTGTAAAGTAAATCCTGACCGTTTTTATTACGTTTGTGGTGAACTTATTATATCTAAGACAGGATATCCCATAACGGAATCTCTGAAAGACTAGCGTAGCTTTTAAGTGTTTGTGCTTAATTTTTCCTAATCTTTCTGAGGCGAAACTGAAAAAAGATATTTTTATTGGACCGCAAATCAAAAAAATGTTAAAAGATGAGGTATCTGAAAACAGTCTTTCGGATACTGAAAGGTCTGCTTGGAATTCACTACAACTTGTTATAAAAGAGTTTTGGGCAACAAAAAAAATGAAAATTACAGATAGCTAATTGCTGATTTATTGCATAATTTTCAACGAATGGATGTCAGCATGTCTCTGAAAATTCATTTCCTTCATTCGCACCTTGATTTCTTCCCTGAAAACCTCGGAGATGTCAGCGACGAACATGGAGAGCGTTATCATCAGGATTTGAAATTTTTTGAACAAAATTATAAAAGATACTGGGACCAAGTCATGTTATGTGATTATTGCTGGTCTCTTATAAGAGACAGACTCAAATAAATACAAGAAAAAAGCAAACACAATTCATTTTTAATTTTTTTTAAATATTTTTGTATGCATTTTTTGTAAATCAAAAATAATAAATATTTTGGAAACGTGACGTGTTGTATTTTTTTCATATTTTTTTTAAACTCGGTGCATCTCAAATGATATGAAAAAACACTTTTCATTTCAAGGACAAAAACCATGTAAACTAGTGTTATTTATTTACATCCCCAACATCTGTTTCATTTACAAAATTACAAAAATGTAATATTTTGTACATTTTTTCTTCTCATGGTGCGCCTAAATCTAAATTTTCCGTAAACGTTTCCGATTTATGCAACAGAAATCGATAAAAATTAAAAATATGAAAATCTTGAAGTCGATATTTCGATTTTAAAATTCAAAATAGGTGATTGATGAGAATTTTTAGTAAAAATTACAACTATCTGTTATAAAGTTATAAATTAGTTTTGTATAATATATTTTAAGTAATATTTAACAAAATGGAAAATAAAATAAATCTTTTTCATTTTAAAAGATTCTGATATAACTATTTATTATTTATAGATAACACATGTATTATTGAAATTTTTGACAAAGACATTTAAATAAAATCACACTACTGCCATAAATTTAAATATTTAAAAAAATAGTATACTAATGTAAACTTAAAGTAGCGCATAGCAATAAGAAGCCTAGCGCACTAAGGGAAAATAATAACGCATGTAGTTAAATAAATTAAATACCCACAGTTCCCACACACATATCAAGTATATAAAATATTTATATAAAATATTTATACAATATATAGCTAGTAGTTATACATACTGAATATAGGCGAATGGATATTTTTATGAGCTTCTACCTAAGGGAGAGAACAGTAGCAAATCAATAAGTAGAGTACCGTGTTAAAAAACCACTAAAACGAGGAAATAGGAATTTAATGTTTTTATTATAGAGATATAAAAATAACATCAAATATTTTACGATTGTACATATTTATACTTACACTTATAAATGCTTGTGAAATTACATGTTAGGTCATTGCGTTTGCCGCGGTATGCTAATAAAATTATAATATTACTGTGTTGCATATTACTACTTAGTAGAATAATGTAAATAATGAAATATTGACAATAATAAAAAAATAATAAACATATAAAAATAATCTGTAGATATTATATACTAGTTATAAAAACTTTTTTATATACAAAAAAGTTTTAAGGTTGGTCAGAAAACATCGCAATATCTTTCGTCCTAGATTTGGTATTACTACTTCTGCTCTATTATGTATTAAAACTCGGGTGACTTTGATTTGTTATACTACTTATACCGTTAACTTACTCACGTGTGATCTAATAAATGGTAATTATATGCGTATTTAAGTATATATTAAATAAATTTGAATTATATTTTGTTCATAGAGTCGAGTGGCCCATATATCGAAAAGATCACTAGTATAGGCGTGGCCGAGAGAACTGTTATACATATAGAAGCCATATATAAATTATATATTTATGACAATATTATTGTGCATTTAGGGGCCGTTTTGATGTAATTGGATCAGTATTCGATTTCCCAAGGTGTTCGACTTGTGTGACTTTTGATCTTTACAATGAGGTCTTTTGATGTAAAAATTGAAATATTACTATAATATAGGCGAGAAATACGGAATATATAGATGATTATAAATGTAATAAGTGTATTTAATACATTTTACAATGTAGTAATAAATTCGAGTAGGCTTCTAATAATCATGAACGATTAACTAGAACTTAAATACTAACTCACCCTCGCTTATTTCAGGTTCGTCGCTAGTAAAAATAACATATCTCTAATAAAAATATTACATAATAAATAATAGTTTATACAAAACCCTCTTTTATCGAGATGGGCGAACATTTTATTACGCTCAATCATTAGTACAATGGACTTAAAAAATGACAAAGTCTCAAATAAAGATAATATCGGAAGAACGTTAAGAGCTTCCAACTTCCTTAATTAAGATGTCATTACATAATAATTATTCAGTTATAAATGAAACTAATAAAGTTGTGTACAAAATAGTACTGGGCAAATATATCTTTATATTTATTACTAACGGCGTATGATAGCTTCACTAGGCTGAATCCCGAGGAATGAATGGCCTAGGGAAAAAAATGTTATTTTTGGACTGGTATCTTTCGGACCTGATCAAAGTTTTATCGTAATCACATAAATATTTATAATATATATGGGGAAACAAACATACAAATAAATATTAGTTTTATTTCGTTCGTTCGTTCGTTCACCCACATAGGCCTGCCCCAAAGATTTCCACAACAAGCGGTCTTGCGCCATCCGCATCCAGTGGGCTCTTGCGACTTTAACACATTGTGGGAGTTTTATTTATATAAGTAAGTTATTATGAAAAAAAAAGTTATTATGTCAAAATCAAAGAAAATAATGTATTTATACCTTAATCAATCCCTGAAAGGTACAGACAAATTATGGCGTATGATAGTAATAGAATTCAATCTTTATAATGAGAATTGATTTGAGTGAAATTAGTAGACTGTTTTGAAATACGCGTTAATTAAAAAAAATACCTTGATATTTAACATAAATACGCACTTTTATATTCCTAATGTATGCGAATGTTGTCGGTACCTAAGAGAAACGATTAATTATTATTATTGAAAGGTTATTTACTATGATAACAATAAAATCATAACTAATTAGTTGATTGATTTGTAGTATATTTTATTATATTTGAAATATATTAGATTTTACAATATATTAATATTAATAATAGTTTTAATGTCTTATTTGTCTTAAACTACTGTTAAGTTACTGACTAATAGACTTTTTTATATGCGTTTAATTAGTAGTAGTCGGTTTATGATGTGACAACTTAATTTAAGCTTCGAGGTGATTTTAAATGCTTACCTTTTTATGGCTGTTGATAAATCTATTAAAAGTTTATTAAATTACAATTTTCAGTAACTTCTTGTTCTTCAGTAAATCTTGATAGAATAAAACGGAGAGATACTAGATTAATTAAAGCTTTTATAGTTAAAAGCTCAACGCTCTACATATAGTATTACTAAGGCTTTGGGCAGTATAAATACATACAAATAAAATTGAAGTGTCTATTTTTAATTTCAAATTTACAGCTTTTCACGAAATGCATATGAAAGTATATACGGTGCTTACATAAAAAAACATTTTTAACATTTTTGTCTGTCTTTGAAACGGCTTGACCGATTTTGACAGGACTGTCACTCGCAGATAGCAAGGAGTAACTTAGGCTACGTTTAGTTCATTAGAAAATTATAAAAACCGTTTAATTTATCTTGACCTACGCCCAGCGTTGCGAGCCGGGTTTTCTAGAATTTAATCATTTGCCTTACATAGATAATAGTTAATTGAATTATTTTTTTAATCAATTAAATTTATTATTATATATCATTATATGTTATGATAGAGAAGGCTTTTTAAGGCTTATAAATAATACAAATCAAAAGAAAAATAATATTTCTACGATTGTTTTACGAATCCTACCGTTACTTCGCAATAACCGGTTCCGTTAAAACTTCTATATTTTTATATTCTCAGCTGCTTTAAATTTACGCCATATGATGTAAGTTACATAAATTTGCAGTTGACTATTAAGCGCTGACCTTATGAGGTTGCGTGTTATCAATATCACAACAGCCATTTGATTAGACCAGTTTTTAAACGTATCAAAATTCCACAAATATATATTTGTATCTTTATAAATTAATAATGTTATTTATTTTAAAATATCCCGAGTTCTGTTTTAAAGTTTTAAATTTAGGTTTCTATTAATCTTTTTATTAATTGCAGTAATGCTTGTTCAATGGAACCATAAGACGTAGTCAACAAAATTATGAAAATATTTATTTTTTTGAACTTTTAAATCCTATTTTATATAAAAAATATATAACCATAATTTCAACCTACAAATAAATATTATACATTAGATTATACCATCATATTATACTAGTAGTCATAGTAGGTATCACAACAGTATTACCTATAGGTGTGCATTTCACAGCAACTTTAAAGCCTATAAAGGCTTTAAAATGCTGAAGGCAGTCCATTTCAGTAACCAATAAAGTGAGACATTAAAGTATTGATATTTAGTTTTCGTACATCAATACGATACAGTACCTATTATTAAATATTTTTTTTGTTGAAACACTGGCGCTTACAGACTCACACTTGGTCAGTTTCTCTAGAAATTGAACCTAATTAAACTTAATTCAATACAATTTTAATGACATATTGTATATTTGGAAACAATAATACCTAAAACCAAGCCCACGTATGTAACCAAGCCCTTACCTTAGAAGGACTTGTTTTACTTTTGACCGACTTCAAAACAGAAAGGTATAAAATTTAATGTAGGTCTAATATCTACTAGGCATTCGACACTCAAGTAAGGACAACTCAAGGACTCCTAAAAAAGAAAATAATTTGCATACCGTTAGTCATTTGTACAGTAGTTACCAAACTTGATTCGCAACAAACATGACCCACATATCATTTATTATAAGCATCGTAAATATTATTAAGAATAATTTTGTAACTTAGTAACATACGAGTGTTGACAAGACATTAAAAAAATAACATAAGTGCTGTTTCATATCAGATAAAAATGCAACTCGTCAGTAAATAAATTATGTTGAAATATAAAAAGAAGTTAAGATATTGTTTACTTGAAGAGATAAAAATAAACATTTTGGGTTGCCGCGCTTACTTTATTTGCAAGATCAAAAGATTTTTTATATGCATTACCAACTTCTGCTTATGGCTTTTAGACTACCTTAAGCCCACGACTTCACTCGTTTGCTACGAAGATGGAAAAAAGCTTTGTCTTTCTCATTCAAAACTAAAATAGAAACATAATATATATGATATTTTAAGCTCTACAATTCTGTACGTTTAAGATTCGAGCTTTTCCTTATTTCAAAGTAAATCAAAAAACATATATGAGTCAATGGATTAGTTAGAATGCAAAGGACTCAAGGCAAACCAAACATTAAGAGCGCTTTCGCTATTACAAAACTAGTGTTGCGATTTATCGCCTAAACCTGTCGTGATAGTGAGGCCCCATATATCGATAGTTTTGAAATTCGCACGTGCAAAGAACCATGCATGGTATATAGGGCGGTGTTTAGCAACATGACATAATGTATCGATATTATCTTAACGAGGACATTTTGCATACATTTGTATGAAACTTAATAGCTTTTGATTTAAAGTAGGCGGTGTAAATAGGACACATGTGTGTAATTTGAAATAATTTAACTTAGAATGTTTTAATTAAATTGGAGGCTTATAATCATACGTTATTGAAAGTTATGTAGGCATATTAAATAAGGAAAATTCGCTGAGGTTAGATTTATTATATTATTTAGCAATATAATACTTTAATATTAACTTTATAATAAATTAAAATTTATGACATTTATATAGACCTTGTATATTGCAAAAGAATTTTACACATTAAGTTCTAATATAGGTACTTATACTTTTACATTGTGTTACCGAAAAGGAATTCGATAGCTAATCTGGCTAGCATGAAATGTTATAGCGCACAAATGAGTGCGCAAACATAGGCCCTTTTTAAAGTTTTTCACATTTTAATACTTTACGCGAATATTTGACATTATAAACATTTTTCACATTTGGTGAAGATATGATCGATGAGAGTTCTGATGCAGGACAGTGGTCGCAAAAGGCTTATATGGTTTTCGAGGTAGTGACAATTTAAGGTTACTCCTGAGAATTTAAGAACAAACCATGAAGTGCACTTGACCTGTCCAGGATTCGAACTAAGAACACTGGTCAGTGACTCTGCAGACGTACATGCTAATCACTTCCCGAAAAAGGTCGAAAAGGAAGAGACCAGGGGTCAAATATGCAAAATGTAAATGATATCTGGCTACCTATATTCGATGACATATTTTTACACGAGAGTCGAACATGTACAATAATTAAATAATTTCTAAACAATAAATTGGAAACATTATGATTTTATTCATAGATTTTAGTGATTCAGCAAATTTTGTGTAAAATAATTAATAAAACGTTTTCTTTTTTTTTCTTTCGTGTTTTAGATCAATGCAAGCTCATGTTAATCATGAAGAAAGTATTTAAGATGCAACCTTTCAAGGCTGGTTTATTCATTAACTGTAGAACGTGACTTGGCTACTTGACCTCCATAAATCCATTTTCAGACGACTTTTTATTTAATCTGTCTAAGTTAATTGAATGTCAGAATATAAGTGCGCTTCTTTGCATTAATTATAAGAAACATTGCACGATTAAATGTAAACGCTTCATGAAACAAATTAATTCTTTACAGACGTGAGTCGTATGTTACATGTTCGATGGATACGAGGTCAATATTATTATTAATCATATAAATGCTCATCCCGATTTACTTAAACTAAATTTATTAAACTTGTATAACGCTTAAAAAAGGGCTTTTCTAGGAGAAGATCAAATGTGGTTAGCACTCACAATTACATGCAATTGAAGGAAGTTTATAACAACCCACTCCAATTCTCGACTCGAATAATGTAGTCAACCTTTCATTAAAAACGACGATTTAGGCTATAATAGATAAAAAATGATCCACTAGAGTCATTCCAGTCGCAGTAGATCATCTTACTAAAACTCATAATTTGCGTAAGACATATTATACGTGTTTCAAAACTAGCACAAGCGAACCGTATATCCCTTTAACTGGTAAAAGGTAGGGTCTAAGAGACCATCACTTTATATGGTCTTCGAATTGCCAACGAATGCCAAGTCCAATGGCCAACGAAGCATTTACAGATAAATATATGATGATTCATTCATTCAAATAACAATAGGCTAACAGCATTCCAATCGAGAGAGAGCTGTCACCAGCTATCAATACATGTTAGCACGTGGTCTTGACACGTAGTCCAAGGCCGAAACACAATGGACCTTGGAGTATGTCATTTACAATGGTACGAGTTAAGTTGTGTTTTAAAGCTATTGAATTGGCGTATGGATAGCAATTAGTATTAATAATATTGTTGAAGAGCAAATACTTGACAGGTATGGTTTCTTAACGGAAAAGTTAAGAAAAAAACCAATTTAATTTCCCACATAACATAATTTATGTACACTAATTCTCTGCACATCTGTGTCATATTAACTTTATTGCTGGTTTAATTATTTATTTTATCTTCACTAATAAATATTTCGATTGAATGTGTCGATCAGAAACAACCGAACGAAGCAAGGGTAAGTCACCAGTATAGCATATAGGATATCTTTCTCAAAGGGCCGAGTCAGATCTATACTTATAACGATTCCGTTAGTACTTTTAAAATTACGAACGACATGTAATTTTGTATGGAATACAAACATATTTATAACTTTAAAATTGAAATAAAATCACACTTTTTACACAAATATTAAAATATGCATCTCTTATCACTTGTCTTCATACCTTTTCTGCACATATGACTCAGTTATAGCAATATTAGCAAAGATCCTTGAACTTAATAGCCATATAAGATGTTTGATAAATTGTAGATCTAACATAAGGTTATGAGACTGATAAAAGGCGTTACATATACCGACAAGGTCGTTTGCTGACATAATTTAAGTTTTCTGTTAAATGTGCACGCGGATATCGCTAATGCTACCTGTCTCACCGAATTTGTATTACGGAAGTGTTATGATTAATATTTTAATGTTTTTGAAGTGCGCCATATGACTGCATTGTCCTTGTATATTTTTGCAAGTAAATTAACACAAAAAGTTTTTGGTTTTCAAAACTTAATTGTAAATTTTTAAATACTTACCTATTATTGCAACTAATGATGTAAACAATAATTTTCAATAATTATAATTTAAATAGTACTCTGTACTACAAAGTTCTGTAATAGGTTTAAGGCGTCTTAGCCTTACTATAATAATACTACTGGTTTCGTTCCTCGCTCTTTTTTGTTATAAGTATATTTTATTAAATTCAACGGATTAACTTCTACAAACAAACTTACAATAATTATATAACATTAGAAATACGCATTTATAATATTAACTTACTTTTCCTAATTTGAAAAATAAGTACATGCACACTACGAAGGTGGTCGTAAAATTATACAAAGTCACAATAATCTTAAACATTGATTAATGAAACCAAATTTCTACGTGACACTGGCGAAATAATCTGTGCTCAACTGGCACGCTTTGAAGCCATTAATAAGAGAATTGAATTGAATGAAACCAAAAGTTATTAAATCAGAGGAGAAGGCTTGGGCGAACCGGAACTCGAATTTACTGCATGCTAACAAAACACATCATTCTGTGATCGAATTTAATATCTGTACAAAAATAAATAGTTCACTTGTTGTAAGTTACTTTGACGACAATGTTAGTTAAGATAGCTATCTTTAAATGGAAAGCATAGTTTACAAGATTTTGTACATGATAACAAAATAGAAGTCGTTACATTGCTAAGCTTTACAAGTTCTATTGTGTTCTTAGAAAAATATACCTACTTCTAATAATACATTTCTATGAAAGGAATTCCTTTATACTACAGTGATATTAATGGATCTTTTTAATCAAGTTGATTAATCAATATTCTTTATCTAAAATATTACATAGCTGATACTATCTCGTAGACTACACACCATTTTTTTTTTTGTTACAATATATTGTAGAGTCGTAAACATAGGTGATGAGAGAGATTAAAATAAAAAATATATAAAATATAGTATTTATATATTTAAATTTTAAAACGTTTTATTTTTAATTTATTTTACTGCTTTAGGCGTGACTGATGGATAAGACTGTAAAAATTTAGCCTTTAGCCTGTTCCCTCTACAATTAGCATATATTCGTTTCGAATAGGCAAAATGTCATACATTTAAAAAAATCCTGCACTGAAATCGTAAATTGCGAAAATGACTTACTTTTAAGTATTACTCATTGACTGTTACTCATACCATTAAGTGGATAGCATTCGGATACATCAACGTATATATATTGTTTTATGTAACATTACTTGTTTTCCGGCGCTCCCTGTAAGGTCGTTTCGGAAATACCGTTATGGTGACACTGACCTACACCTATTATTATTTATATTTTTTAACATTTTTATTTATGTGAACTTTAATAATTTACGCAACTTTAAAGGTATTCTATAGAATCTAGGCTGAGATAAATAATGATGTCAATCTGTAACTTATACTCGTAAATTATGTAGATTCATTATTTTTATTTACTATTACTACGAACTAGCAAATTACCCTTTCGCAACTTTTTTAAAAATAAAATATCATTTCTTTTTCTAAAATTTCGAATGAAATTCCGTTAAATCAGTTAAGTCGTTTCGAAGTTTAGCTGCCTGTCAGCCCTATTTTATATGAATTCAACAAAAAGTGTTAATTCAAAATGACAAATACTCCTAATTTTTTATTGCAGAAATAGAATCCACGTACTCTGCCATACTTATTATGACATAACTTATTGCTTATGTGGCGCCAGACAGATCTGCTTCACTGCACAATGCCTGATACTGACATAATAAGTGTAATTATGTAGAATCAATTAACTCTCACATCAATTAGTGAATTATTTCCAGTGTGTCACCCGATCTGAATTCATGCAGTTTTACGCGCGGCTAAATGCTAAAGGCTACTGTTACGAAAGTTAAGGAAAAAGGTCATTTCGAGGCAACGTACTAATTGAACACTTATTAAGTTAAGGAATTAACGAAATAAATGTTATAATAAATAAGTTTTAAATAAGTTCAATTTTGCTGAGTGCAATTATTATTATTTTTTTATAAAAATTGAAAATCATCGATTTACTAGTTGTTTGAACCAGATTGCTTAAACTTCCTATCTAATGTCTCTACGAACTTTTTACTTATTAACGAGATAAAACAACGGTTCAGCCGTACCAAGAACATACAATTTACCCAGGTACACACGATATTTTTATTAATTTATATATACCTACTAGCGACTCGCTCGTGTTCGTCCCTAGATGTTCCGTGCCTTTAAAGTTTGTAGCAGAAAAAATGAAGGACTTTCATGAAACTTGCGAGAGTCCTTAAGCCTCCTTAATTCAGCCCTCTCGCAAAATGCATTCTTAGCAGACGTTTACTAACTTTAAACTACCTCCCTGCCCAATTTCATCTTTATCGTCAAGCGGTTTTCGATTTTGTGATGAGTGAGTGAAATTTCGTTTATATATACGAGTATGTATTTAGATTTGTTTCTTTTTTTTTATTTTGTAACTTTCGAAAGAAAGTTTTCAGGAATATAGATTTAAGCTAATAAAAATAGAATTTATCCTAGCACTAAATGTCCGATCCAATATTTTTTAATAGGTTTAACTTTTGTTCTAAAGTGCATAGTTTCCGAGATATAGGCGAAAAACTTTGTGTCAAGATTGCGCTTGAAGCTTCACCTGGATCTGTCAGCATTTTGTAATTAAATGCTCAGTAAGTGACCTTATAAAAAATATTGATCGGAAATTTAGTGCGATGTTGACCAAAAAAACGGCTATTTTTAGTAGTCTAATTTAACTACCTTTTTGGTTAGCAAGTTAGAGCTTGAGTATATTTTGTAATTTTTCTAGTGAATGTGCTCTGACACACCTATTACGTAGCACAGCGATGACAAAGAGATCTTTTAAGTAACATAAGGTATATTGGGCACTGGTTACGTAAAGTAGGTGCTTGTAAGTCAGCCATTAGCATGACAACAGAGTTCATAATGAGAGCAATTAGCAACGGTCTGTTCTAAACTTTCTTTATATTTTTTTCATAGTGAATTTATTTTTAGGAAACAGTCTATTTCAGAGATTAAATGGTGTACCTTTGAATATACAACACGACTGAAGTTCATGATATACTATTTCTTATATTGTTTTTAATATTAAAATAGTTTTTATATGACTATACTAGCGACTCGCCCTCGCTTCGCTCAGGCTCTTCCCTAGATTTAGCACAGGCAAAGCCGCGGGATCTGCTAGTTATGCATATAAACCTTCCTCTTGAATCACTCTATCTATTAAAAACAACCGCATCAAAATCCGTTGCGTAGTTTTAAAGATTTAAGCATACAAAGGGATATAGGGACAGAGAAAGCGACTTTGTTTTATACTATGTAGTGAT
Organism: Boloria selene; assembly: GCA_905231865.2. Classification (NCBI taxonomy): domain Eukaryota; kingdom Metazoa; phylum Arthropoda; class Insecta; order Lepidoptera; family Nymphalidae; genus Boloria; species Boloria selene. Next base: position 11,108,015 of record HG993141.1, read on the forward strand.
AAAGCTTCTTATTTGCATTTAGCTTGTCACGTTAGCTGTAATTATTTACTAAAAGTCAAAAGCTCTTTAATACCTTTTTAAGCTTTTTGTTAAACTTAAGCTTAAAAATTAATCAATGTGATTTAAAATAGGTCAAACCAAAAGTGAGTTAGAAAAAACCTCCAAAGGGAACCTCCCTATTAAGCGAGATTTAAGTTCCTCGGCGGTGTAGTAGCTAGCATGTACATTCATACATCGAGAGGTCCTGGGTTCGAGTCCCAGTTAATAAGTAAGTTTAATTATTGAGTTTTTTTATTTAGTAAGTCTCAGTAACAGCTCGAAGTTGGGAAGTTGGCGGTGAGTGACCCCCGTGCTCTCACTGGTCGTGTCGAACAGTCTGTCAGTCAGAATAGAGATCGCACTTGTGTCTGCACGTACACTATAATATCTCCTGCGTAGTTGGCCGTCTTAATGAGATTGGCCGCCATGGCCGGAATCGGTCGGAGAACATTACATGAAGATTGCGGATTTTTACGGAAATAATTTATTATAATAACAAATACATGTTGACAGTTATGTTTATAAATTATTGTAAAGAAAGTGGTAGTCCAATTTGGACTCCGAGTGAAGTGGGTTCAAATTCCGGGGCTCCAGCATATTATGATATTTTTTTGGGTGCGAGTCATTTTTTACATGATTTCCACTTGCGTTACTGTGGAAGAAAACGTAGTGAAGAAACCTGCATGTCTGAGAGAAAGACTTGTGTAATCGACTCATCCTTCGCCAGCATAATCCCTCTTTTATTAAAGGGACGTTATAAAAGATCAATATGTTAAAAGAAAAAGTCAAATTACTTTTTTATTTCCTGCAAAAATCTGTATATGTAAAAATATCAGGAAAGGTAAACCTCATTTTAATTATTATAAATATTTTAGAAACGTTATTGCGGTGAAATACAAAATGAGATACTAAACTACATAACTTTTATATAAGAAATACGTAATTATACATAAGATTGTAATTATACAAAAAATAAATTTTAAAGTAAAAGTAAATATATAAATAACTTTCGTTTAAAAGTTACATTTTAAATTGACGTAAATTGGAATTAACGAAATTTTAGTTCAGTTATTTCAGTTCCATGTGATATTAAAATTAAGTACTATATTGTGAAGCACTGAACAAGGAATCATACATTATAAAAATTCTGTTCATAAATATTTTAAAATGCAGAAAAAACACCCGTAACCTTGTCTAACTTTACTTAACTTTTCACAGAACATTAACTTGTTTACAGTTTTAACTAATGAAAGTAACGTTAACGTTTTAACAATGAAAGCAAACGTATGTCACACTTAATAAAACACTCAAGTTACTTGCTCGATAAACGACAGGACAAAATTTTCGGTAAGAATACCTTTAATTATTGGTTTCGGATTTCTTATCAGTCAACAAACAATAGGTACTTCAAAAAACATAGAGTAAGTGATAAAAGCTTTGAACCATTGCCCAAATTAAACTGTAATTAATTGAAAGCAAGATCCTTAAATCTAATATTTACCTTATCAGCTTCAGACGCACGAACCAAAATCTTGAGCCTCGGGTTGTTTTTCCTATATTCCTTTAAGAGCGAGTCAAGTTTTTCTCCTCTCGCATCGCCCGCGTACACGAGATGCGTGCATTCAGAAAAATCGCCCGCGTTTTCCACGTAACAGACAAGGCGGGCGGCCCCGGCGCCTGCGCCTTCCGCCGTCAAAACCGCCGTGAACACGCATACTAGCAGAAACCACATGTTAAAAATCATATCAAAAATATCTTTCCATCCTTTGAAAAGCGCGTTAGTTGTTCGATCACCGCAGTACGAGTGGCTAAGCCGCCGCAGCCGGCCGCTGAGATAGCCGCCCCCGCCCGTGGTCGCAAGGCCACGTTCACTAAGCTTCGGGCACTGTCAATGCTTTCGTGTCACTCATATGTTGCAATGGTGGAATATTTTTAGAACGTATGTAACATAAAAATTTGCGACCGGTCAAGTTGTTATACATTAATAGAACATCAAAGATATCATATATCAATGAGGTACTCAATTTCAAATTCACAAACAAACAGTAGGATTGTGAAATAAGAAAATGGTTTTAATTCATTTAATTTTATAAATTTTCATGATTTTCTACTTAATTTCATACTACCGGATTTTATGTTTTGTCATTGTTATAAGAAACGTCTTATATAGAGTACCTACGTAAAAAGATCAAGGACGGATATATAAAGGCATTGCTTTACTAACATTGGTTTACTAAAACAGTAAATTATTTTTCCCTTTAAAATTGCTGGAAAGTTAATGAGTATATAATAGCAGTTCACTTCTACTTTCCGTTGAAAACCATTGTGGGACCTAGAACACTTTACCATGCTACGATGGGCTTTTTCGCAGCCCGTTAGGTATAGATATCTGTAACATGAATATTAGGGACGCAAGGAAAGAGACCTTAAATAAACCTAGCTTAGACTGTAGCTATTTTTTAACAAGCACTATATACGACGCTAAAAACATTATTTATTGCTTAAAAGAATTCCACACGACATCAATATGATGTATTAATAGAATAACTGATACATAACAATGATAAGCAATATCTTTAAATAGGTAGTAACGGTAAATTACGCTTGACAGAGTAGGACTCATATACCCGGATGAACATTGATTTCATCGGTTCAACGCACAGGCAGAACAACAGTAGTATTAACTTCATACTAGAGCCCATAACATATATCTGAATTTATTATTAGGTGCCTAACAATAGCCTAGCTTTTTTATCCTTGGGAAGCATATCACCTGTAGAAAACCAGCTCATCGGTCAGAAACCAGCTAATACTAACTATTAAAACCAAGCACCCATCTTCCGTATTAATGCGGTGTCGTAGGATCGCTTGCGCATTCATCACGACACCCCGACAATCAGGTTAGACCGCAGGTCTGCCAAAGCAGACCACATAGCCAAAGGATTGCTCCACAATCCACTCTTCTATCAGAGAAATACCAAGAACAACCCGCATAACACACTGCCCACCGAAGTTGGCCCTCCCTGCGTGTTACTTGGCTTCACGTCCGGCCGGATTGCCGGACGCTATCGAGGCCCCCAACCACGATGGATGAACGCACGGTAGGGGGAAACAATAGCCTAACTATTCTAAGTCATAATAGACCTGTGTATAAAATTTCATTAAAATCCGCCCTGTCGTTTGAGCGTGTAGTAGTAGCAGACGTACAGACATACAAACTTTGGTATTTATAATATTAATTAATGTCTTTGACATTTATACCATTAAACTTTTGTAAATTATCAACACATTCTCGACGTTTTCTGCCTGAATACCAACAACTTGCGGAAGTAGAGCTTAAGAAGCCCGGTCTACTTAAGCTTTATGCGCAGTTTATTACATGTAGGCAGTAAATTAAGCACATGTATGTACTTGTACACTGCATGTATATTTATATATACTGTATATTAAAAAAAATTAAGGATTCAAAAATGAACTTTCTTGAATTTCTTCTTCGTTACTTACGTTTCGTCTTTTTCATATTTTGATGAACTTACAGTACCTAATCGTTTGTTTTAAAATTAATATTTAAAAAAATATATTGTATAATGTAATTATTGAACATTAAATTTACTTTACGAAGGACAATTTAACTCATACATATATGTCTAACGCAGAAAAAACATCTACTTAAATCATCTTCATCATCAGAAAAAAATCTTACTTAATAAGCTGGAGATAGAACATCTGTTGAGGTGTAAGGTGCCTTAGTAATTGCGTATATTGCTTAAATAAGTAATTAGTAATTTTAGTTTTATTGATCTGTAAATTGGTCAATATCGAGTCGGATTCACACGATTAGTTGATTAATTTAGTAAGTCCTTGGGATACAACTAAGTGATCAATAAAATACCAGTAGTAGGTACCTAATATTTTTTTTAAATGTTAGGAAATAAAATTACGCATACTGCATGTAGGTGTTCATGTGGGCATCACTGGTAATTATTTAGCAGGTCATATTTGCAAAATTGTTCGAAATGCTCGTTCAATGTTCCACACAATCTTATAAATATAAAATCTCCAAATCCAACAATACAAATCGTTAGAGGTGTTTCCGAGACACGTATATACGTACATTAGTAGGTATATAGATATATTACATGGGTTATGTAAAATTATTAGGTATTAGTTAAGGTCTATGACAAGTAGGTGTTTTCGCAAAGCAGTAAAGCTCTTCGTGAGCTTTGGGCGTTGTGAGAAGCAAGATTGTTATAAAGATTATTTATGTATTACTGAAGTCAATTGTTATTTTAATTGTGTTGCATTTTCGCTATGTGATCAATAACGCTTTGATCTGATTACATCACAAAAACTGTTCCGGTTGTATTCTGATCCTTCTAATTCTGTCCCTGACATTATCATGACAGCTCAACAATGGCGTTATATTACATTATTGTTGTTTATTGGAAAACTAGTCAATGGAATCAGTATCTAAATCAATCCATTTTCAATAATATCTAATTTGAAAAAGAGAATAAACAAATATGAATAAAATGCTATTATTTATTCATATTTTGATTTACGATATACGATCACACTGCAGCACAGGTCGCAGATTGGGGAACAACTGCTAAATCAATAAAATTACTGAGATAAGATAAAAAAGAATGCTAAAAACGTGGTAACGAATGACATTTGTCTTATGTACGGTAATTAAGCATTATTAGCGGTAAGTTAATGTCTCATTTTTTAACTTAACCTTAAATTGAATATGTAATGTAATTTATCAAAATTATTTATTTTATCTACACTAATATTATAAAGAGGAAAACTTTGTTTGTTTGTTTGTTTGTTTGTTTGTTTGTTTGTAATGAATAGGCTCAAAAACTACTGGACCGATTTTAAAAATTCTTTCACCATTCGAAAGCTACATTATCCACGAGTAACATAGGCTATATTTTATTTTGGAAAAAAATAGGGTTCCGTAAGATATTAGGGTTTTTCGGACACAAGGTGTAATCTATATCTATATTAATAATTTCGTCAAGGGGTACGGTAGACTCGATCGAAACCTTACCTGATTAATAAAACATAAAAAAATAAAGATTTCGATTCGACAACATATATCCGCAAAATTCGGATTGTCGAGTATTTTGTTAAATTCTAATGATGCTGAAAGACAAATTGATTATCGAAATCGCCATATTGGCCACTCTAGCGAAGCGATACTGACATCGGATGACACGTCAATATTGAAGCAAAGGAACTCATTCATACAGCCATAAAGATTTACCTCTGTATTAGTGTAAATAAATAAAATAAAAAATAAATAAAATAAATCCTTTCATTTCTTGCGTTTACAAAAAAAATAATATCCTATTAACAATAAATCACAACAATTTTAAAAGTATGTTTTAATAAAATCATCTCACATCCAGTTAAAACAAAAATATAAATTCTAATGTTATACGTATTAAAATATAAGAATTTGTAATTCATATAAAATAAAATATATAGTATAATTAAATAAAATATAATATATTTACTACATAAAAAAAGAATATTTAATTCCTAAAATACTGCTAAGAAAGAATAAAATAATAATAATATGTTCTAAGTTTTAACTTATCAAATGATGCGTAATGATTTCTCATAGATGGCGTTATTAATCTATATATGTAATATATAAATGTAATATATAAATGCGAAAAACACTCCTCACGAAATCTCAAAAACTGCTGGACGTATAAAGATGAAAATTGGCAGAGAGGTACTTTATAAATAGTATAGGTGCACTAAGAACGGATTTTGCGATTGGGCCGGATTAAGGTGGTCTAAGAGCTCTCGCAAGTTTGTATGAAAGTCCTTCATCTTTTGTGCTACAGACTTTAAATTTGGCAGGGAGGTAGTTAATATTTAGTATGGGTCCGCTAAGAACGAATTTGGCGACAGGGTCGCATTAAGGAGGTCTAAGGGCTCTCACAAGTTTTTTTTTAATTTCTTCATTTTTTGTCCTAGAAACTTTAAATTTCCCAGGGAGGTAGTTTAAAGTTATTAGATGTTTGTTTAAGAAAGGATTTTGCGATTGGGCCGGATTGAGGTGGTCTAAGGGCTATGGAAAGTTTGTATGAAATTCCTTCATTTTTTGTGTTACAAACTTTAAACTTGGCAGGGAGTTAGTTAATAGTTAGTGGATGCCCGCAAACGAATTTTGTGACAGGGCCGGATTAAGGAGGTCTAAGGGCTCTCGCAAGTTTGTATGAAAATCCTTCGTTTTTTGTGCTAAAAACTTTAAATTTGATAGGGAGGTAATTAATAGTTTGTAATCGTTCGCTACGCGTATAAACATATTTTGCATCAGGGCCGGATTAAGGAGGTCTAAGGGCTCTCGCATGTTTGTATGAAAGTCTTTAATTTTTTTATGCCACAAACTTAAAATTTAGCTGGAAGGTAGTTAATAATCAGTAGACATCCGCAAAGAACGATTTTGCGACAGGACCAGATTGAAAAGTGCAAGGGCTGTCGCAAGTTAGTATGAATGAAAGTCCTTCACCTTATGTACAACAAACTTAAAATTTTGTAGAGAGGTAGTTATTGTCAGTAGAAGACTTTTAAGAATGGGTTTTGAACAGGGCCTGATTAAGGTGGTTTAGGGACTCTCACAAGTTTGTATGCTGTTCCTCTATCTTTTCTGCTACAAACTTTAAAATTGGCAGGGAGGTAGTTAATTGTTAGTAAACGTCCGCTTAGAACAAATTTTGCGACAGGGCCGGATTAAGAAGGTCCAAGGGCTCTCGCAAGTTTGTATGAAATTTATTAATTTTTTTGCGCTACAAACTTTTTGGCAGGAAAGTAGTTTTTGTAGTTAAGTAGAAGTCCGCTAATAACGGATTTTGCTACAAGGCCGGATTAATGAGGTCTAAGAGCTGTAGCAAGTTTCTATGTAAGTCCTTTATCTTTTGTGCGACAAACTTTATATCTGGCGGGAAGATAATGTGTGGTCAGTGAACATCTACTAAGAACGAATTTTGCGACAGGGTAGGATTAAGATGATATTATGAGGGCTCTCATTATTTTGTATAACAGTTATTCACTTTTTGTCTTACAAACTTTAAATTTAGCATGGAGGTAGTTAATAGTTAGTTGACATCCGCAAAGAACAAATTTTGCGACGGGTCGAATCGAGGAGGTCTTAGGGCCATAGCAAGTTTGTGTGAAAGTCTTCATCTTTTGTGCTATGAACTTTAAATTTGGTACGAAGGTGGTTAATTGTTGATAAAAGTACGCTAAAAACGTTTTTTTTTCTATAGGGCCGGTTTAAGGTGGTGTAAGGGTCTCCATAAGTTTTTCGAAATACCTTCATTTTTTGTGCTAAAAGTTTCAAATTTCGCACTGAGTTAGATAACTTTTACGATACTACAAATCGGACACTCCATTCAAAGGATATTACGAATTTAAAAATAATAATAATAAAATAACGCGCAGCACAGCGGGCAATGGGGAGAGGGAGTGGGAGCCAAGAGCGGGGAGAGGTAGCCGCGCCGCTCAGGAGTATATCAACGATGGGTTCTGAAATAGCTGGAGTAATTTTTGTAAATTTTCAGGCAATCTACAGATCAACCGATTGCCAGTGATCGAATAAAGATTAGTAGCGATTAAAAAAATTAGCGCGGGCGAAGCCGCGGGTACTGCTAGTAACTTATATAAATAAAACTCCCACAATGTGTTAAAGTCGCGAGAGCCCACTGGATGCGGATGGCGCAAGACCGCTGTTGTGGAAATGTTTGGGGCAGGCCTATGTGGGTGAACGAACGAACGAACGAAATAAAACTAATATTTATTTGTATGTTTTTTCCCCATATATATTATAAATATTTATATGATTACGATAAAACTTTGGTCAGGTCCGAAACCAGTCCAAAAATAACATTTTTTTTCCCTAGGCCATTCATTCCTCAGGATTCAGCCTAGCGAAGCTATCATACGCCGTTAGTAATAAATATAAAGATATATTTGCCCAGTACTATTTTGAACACAACTTTATTAGTTTCATTTATAACTGAATAATTATTATGTAATGACATCTTAAGTTAAGGAAGTTGGAGGCTCTTAACGTTCTTCCGATATTATCTTTATTTGAGACTTTGTCATTTTTTAAGTCCATTGTACTAATGATTGAGCGTAATAAAATGTTCGCCCATCTCGATAAAAGAGGGTTTTGTATAAACTATTATTTATTATGTAATATTTTTATTAGAGATATGTTATTTTTAGCGACGAACCTGAAATAAGCGAGGGTGAGTTAGTATTTAAGTTCTAGTTTCATATAAAATTGAAAATTCGAAAATTGAAAGCTTCTCCAACGTTGTTATATAAATTTAAAATCGAAGTGTCTATTCATCCGCTAAGCGGACGAATAAATTAAATATTATTCGTCCGACAATTGGTGTTTGATATATCGCGAATGAGACTTTTTTGTTTCTTAAATGGCTCAAATAGAAATCAATTTGTTTTTCAAGTTTTAACATACTCGAGAATGCAATTGCGGACGTTTCTATAGTACTTTTTACAAAATACCATTTTCTTGTACATTGTTTTGATGTAGGTACATACTCTTTTACATATAAAATGTAGGTACATACTCTTTTACATATAAAAAGTCTTGGACTTAAAAGTTGGTGGGATCTTAATAATAAATTATCAGCTCGGTAGGTTAAGGTTATTTTTTTTTTATTTTTGGCATAGGCATATCCTGCACATAAAAATCGCTTATTTTATATTAGAAATCAAAAAAGTGGTAGATATTCGTACAAACCGACAATAGTCGGACGAATAATACATTTTTTATTAATACGATTATCGGATGACTAGCATTATTAAAGGCTGTTGCCTTTAAAATAATTTAGTCGTCCAACAATTGTTGGATGACTAAATTATTTCTCTCGTCCAACTAGCAGACGACTAGCATCAGCCATTTAAAATTTTACCAGCAGTTTGTTAATTTGCGAAAACTATTACACAATATTTTTTGTACTGATTTAATTTTTTTTTATGAAAACGTAAAAAAAAAATATGAGTATTCGCAATTTAACCGATAGAAATATGAATTAATTATAATATGTTTTAGACATATAGGTACTGTCTTGGACCATTATGCAAGTACATGAACCTGATAAAAATACTATGAAAAGGAATAAAATTATATGAAGATATCGCCAATCGCCATAGTATGATATACGATATATGAATATACGATTACTATTAGAGATTGAACTCTACGCCTCTCTGTGTGTCATAGCTTATTTTGAATACGATTATGGAAGTGTTGTTTTCTTTGATCTCATTCACTTATCAAAACATTTTGGGAAAGATAAAATTGTATAGATTTACTCACCAAGCCACTTGCTACATGCAACTACATGCACGCTTATTAGAAACATTTGAAAGCGTCTGTATTTTAAATAAATTTAATAATATAATTAAATTGATTTACTTAAAATCACATACATTTAAAAATAATGTTAAAATTTACATATATCTGGCCTGTTTAAGTACACCCTACAGAAACTACAAAACGAATTGCATCATATAATTTATCGCTTAACTTAAAATATTAGTCGTGTATCCATTTTTGTTAAATGAATTGTGTTCCATGTTCTTGACCATGTTACGGTGGTGATCATAATAAGTATAAGTTATGGATAAACTTGAAAATTACCTACATATACCTACTTATTTGAAGTCCATGTAATTTATTTGAAAACCTATATAGAAAGGTTTATATGACATATTCATGTATTCATCCCTTTTTAACGTCCCACTGGAGGGCAAGGGCCTCCTTTAATAAGAGAGGATCTCGCAAACATTGCTACTTTCTGACATATTCATAGAAAACTATGAATCTTAGAGTAAAGTATTACTGTATATATTTAAAGATATCCAGAGGCAAATGCATGTCCGACCAATAACCTGATGCCGGCTCTTATGACATACACCTAATGTTTACAGCTTATTCGTTCATGGTTTACAGAGTACATCGTAATGTATACATTATTCAAATTTAAAGAATTTATTATGTTATCCCTCAGACATTGGTATAATTAAAAATTAATGTATACTTTATAAGTCAGATGCTGGCATTTATTTAATGCGTCAATTGCTTCTTTCTAAATCGTCGTCGCCAGGCGAAACTATGCACTAATAGAGATATGCTCTTTCACAGTTATCAGTTATCACGCTATCTTTTACGCATTATTATCTCTGGGAGTATTATATATCTATTTAAAGACAATGGTAGCCCAGGGGTAATGCGCTCACTTGGATAACCGAGTGATGCGGATTCAAATCCGGGTCTCGCACCTCAGATGTTTTCATATGTGAATCATTTCTATCATGATTACCACCTGTCTAACGGTGAAGGCAAAACATCGTGAGGAAACCTGCATGTCTGAGAAAACCTAGCATGTTTTCGAAAGACATGTGAAGTCCACCAACACGCACTAGGCCAGCGCGGTGGACTATGACCTGATCCCTCTCGTACTGAGGGAGGCCCATGCCCAGCAGTGGGACGTTTAAAAGGGCTAATGATGATGATATATACAATACCACGTCAGGTCTGCCGAAGCAGATCAGCAAAAAGATTGCTATCAGAGAAGTACCTGGCGTAACCGGCATGGCATACCGCCCATCGATGTGAGCAACCTCCATGTGCTTTTCTTAGCTTCGCACAATACCAGATCTACCTGATTTAAGCCATCGTTACCGCAATATTAACTTGAAGTCACTGTTATTTGTTTTTTATATTTCATATTAATACTTTTATATATAAAGTATTAATAAAATTAATACTTTGTATGGCTACGATTCATGGTTTTACCCGAGGTCCTTTGAGACGACAAGTCAATTAAGTCATGGAATATTGCCAATAAATATAATTTGTGGCGAACGTGCTTGTGTTGCAACTATACCGAGCCGTGCATGTGCACCAAATTGGGGATATAGGTAAATCTTGACTCGTCTCTATTCTTTTATCTCTATGATTATAGACAGTGGTAGCCCATTGGTAACGCGCTCGCTTAGATAACCGAGTGATGCAGGTTCACATCTGGGTCTCGCACCACTGATGTTTTCATGGGCAAATCTTTTCTATCATGGTTGCCACTTGTCTTACAGTGAAGTCCATTAACCCGCGCTAGGTCAGCGCGGTGGATTACGGCCTGATCTCCCTTGGTTTGTTAAAAAGGGCTGAATTACATTCTTTAATCAGAAATATCTATTAATATGGTTGTTTATATCCCAGATAAAGCAAATACGCGACCTAATAAATATAATAATAATTGGGTAATTAAATAACTCTTACTAACGTACATACTAACACAATACGCAGTACGCTCTTACCTTAGTCTATTCTCAACTTACGATATCTTTATAAATGAAACTATCTTTATTCTTATCTATCTTATCTTTTATGGAAAAGATAGTATAAAAGTATTGCGATATCCTTTTAAACCAGCGAAGAAGTTAAATAAAATAACAAAAACGATTATACCTACCTACTTAACCAAAATATTTGTAACGATCCTGCAATTTTAAAATTTAATAAATTTAAAATAATAAAATCTAATAAAAAGCTATTATCGTTAATGTAATATTACATAAGTCTCATTAAATTCTGATATATGTGATTGCGAGTTAAGTGTATCGACGGATTAAGGTCACATTCGCTAAGCGATTTGTATCTTAAGGATAAATCAGTTATTAATTTTTGTTGTCTTTAAACCACAGCTTCACGACTCGTTTCGCTAAGTTGGTAGTGACACTACTTTCTGCGCAAGTGGTCGCGACTTCGAGTCCAGCTGGGGTATTCATTTGTTGATAAGAAATATTTGTACTTCAGTCATATGTGTTTAATGTTTATTTTTATAATATGTATGTATTTAAAATTTATATGTAGAATATCAACTACCTAGTATACGTAACACAAGCCTCGTTTTGTTGTTGTCACAACAGGTTACAACGGGAATAGATGGCGCTGATGTAATAATGTAGCAAGATATTTATTTATTTATTTAATTCACATGTAAGACGAATTTTTCAACAAGATGGGAACTATCCATATGTTTTAGTAATCAGCTTTTCTATTCAGTAATATAATTATGTGTAAGATAATATCGTCGGCGTAGGTGGAAAACTAAATAACTGCGAATTTGGCCAAATTGACATTTAATTATTTTCATAACACCCAAAAAATACCGCATATTTTACTCTAACAAACATTTTCATATCTTGTCCCGTTGCAGAAATATAGCCATTTTTGTATTCCAAATGCTAAAGTAAATATGCTGAAACTAGCACTAAACAGTAGAAGGAAAAAGAATCAACTGAATAAATAAATTGATAACTATGATTTATGATCAGTTGAATGTTTATTGACTTAAATAAAATAAGTTGTTTAATTTATCTTGGAAAAAAAAATTGGAAAAAGAATCAGTAAATCGCGATTTTCTCCAAACTAGAAAATTTGAGTTATTTAGTTCTCCACCTACGCCAACGATATATTTAATTACTAATAATTGCTTTTTCTATCTTTTTCTCTCTCCTCTCTCTGTCTCTCTCTCTCTCTCTCCCGTGACCATGAAACGTTAGGAACCAAAATTCTAAATAGATCCGTGACAAAATCTAAAAAGATAGTTTCATTTATAATATAGTAAATCATAACATTATGCGTATATTTCATAATCCATTTCAGGATTCAATCACTGTACTAACTCTGCATGCTCTATCTCACTCTTTTTTTATTTTTCACCCTTTTAGAGTTACACACATAATGATTATTATATCATAAAATACTATAGATTTTTTTAAATATCCTCTATATTGATTATTATTTTTGAGAATGTGTTTCAGGAATAAAGCTCATTGTAATCTACTTTTACTTTTCAATTCGAATGCTGCCAAAATTATTATTATACAGGTATATAATAGTAGTGTTATACGTAGGTCACGTAATACAAAATTCTTTCTTTTTTGTATAAAATATAAGCAATAAGGGGTGTTTTATTATGTATATATAATGTCAAGTCAAATAATAAAAAAATGTCCAAATTATAGTGTTAGATCGTGTTTTTAAGTTAAGCATATCGTCCACAATGTTTGGCTAGTAGATACAAATAAACAAATGTTTTTAATCATTGTTCAGATTTTAGTGCCATGCACATAACAATAACAGCTACATCAAATACAGACATTAATTTTATTTATTAGCGCCGATTATAATTTATAGCAGCATACAAAAAATAACAAAAATAGTGGCAAATAATGTTTATTCTTTGTTAGTTTTAAATGTTGCATTACAATAAAGTTATTTATATGAATATAGATTATTTAGTAGATTTTTCGGGAATGTACTTAATTTGTTTTGTTTTCTGACAATTACCGTAAAATGCACAAGGCAAAGTGCTACGATATACACAATGAACCTGCTACGAATTGTGCTATTATAGTTATAGTATGCATTATGTGATCTGTGGCAATAGCCAATAGTAAAGAAACTATTACAATGGCAGTCATTTATTTTTAAGCTATTTATATTCAGATTTTCTTTAAGATCGGTATTTTAATCAGCCTTTATAGTACGACATTTTTAAATTTGAATATAATCCAGTTAATAAATAATTGTTTTAAGCAAATTTTTCCTACTTGTAATAGAATCTCTTTATTTTCAGTAGTTAATGAGAATGAGAATATTTGAATAAAAATTATGTCAAACTGGGAACGTAAGGTAATATACGTTAAAGAGTAGATAAAAAAATTAAACACTTTTCTTTTGTAATTTATATAGGTAATATAATATGTTGGCGGAAGAGTTACAAATGATGTCCTTCCAATCGATTTTTTCCATGGCGCGGCGGCCAATCTCTAATCTTTTTACTATTTTTTCTAAGTAGACTCAGTGTAGAGCGCAAGAGTACATAAATAAAAGTGCACTTTTTATTCCTTTTACTCTGAAAATCCTATGGGATGATATTTCGATACAACCGGTGAGAACAAAGCGCAGGGTTGATATTTTTACACGGTAGTACATACTAATTAACACATAGTCTTAAATTTTAAAGATATATTTAATAAGAAATAAATAAATTACGTTAGCCGATTCGCGCGATACCGATACTTTATATTTCCAACCGTAGACAAACCGCTCGATCGATCTTATTTTGATTTTATTATTAAAATACATTATTATGATTCAAGTCAAGAATAATAAACCGGAAATATTTATACAATAATCAGAATATTGTAATATGAATAGAAAAAACTACAACAGCACTAGAAATAACAGCACAAAATATTATGAATAAAAATTAAAATTATTTCCCAACACAATTACATTAATACTAAAACTAATTTGCCTAATGTATATCATAAAAAGAAACATTTAAATCTATTTTACATGATTTGAATAAATAAAATAACAATCCGAAGATCCATAGACAACAAAAATCTATAAAAAATGTGAATCGATTTATGAATTGATCAATAACATATTTGAAGCCAGAAATTATGTATGGAATTAGAGCACTTTGAATATATTATGTAGAAGGAGTGTTAAAATGAATTTTATAATAATATAACAGATTGTATATGTTGATAAGGTCAATATGAAATATTTTATTTTGATTTATGAAAATAAATACTCAATTTTGCCCGCAAATTCGTCTACACAGATTTGGTTAGAAAACATAATATACTCGTAAGTACGGTTATAGTTCCATTAAACAGACTTGGTCTTCTTTATATGCTTGTAAAACGTATATCATTAATATTGTTTTAATAGACATGAAAAAAGAAAAAATATTGAAGTTAAATAAAGATAAATACAATGGCGTCATATAGATATCGTGTATCTTTTATCACACTTTCATCTTAATTATACAACATATTAAAAACTATTAACCGAATCTATTAAAAATGTACAATTTTACAGTCTTCTTTGTCCTGGCCCAAATAGAAAACTAGAGACCATATAAATTATTCATATACAAGAGGTCTTAAAAACAATTAAAAATTATTATAGTAAATTTATTTTACTAATACAAATCAAAAGGCCAATATCATACATTACCATAACGAAGTCATTTAAACCCTTTATTATGATAAAGCAATATCTCACTTCACAAATTATCATAATAACTTAATGCGTGCTTAGATTTAGCTTAGCATGTGCCCCTCCTACCATTGTATTTGTCATTATCTAATATCTATGTGTAAAGAGGTCAAACTGCCAACTGTATTACACGTTACGTATGCGAGCTTAGTTCATGACTTTATAAAGCTTAAAAACCCGGTACATGCCATTTTTTGTAATATAAAATTTTATTTGCTTTAAGAATCTAACAAACGTAACGTACAAATGCAATAGATATATAATTTTATTATCGTAAGGTATTATATGGCAAATTTTGATACAAAAATACGCCTAATTTTATTAATTATTTTACTATATCTGATAAAAAACGAATTTACTACGTAAAAAGATGTATTTTGCTTCTACATCATCTACGTATTTACAAGTAACAAAATTATTTAAAACTACAATTTCCCGCGGTTCTGTCCACGTTATAAAGTCTGAAAAATATTTTACATAATATTATTATACCATGAGATGGTATATAATAGCCTTCGCGATTGTATAAAAAGCTATCCGACACTAAAAGAAAGTTGTTGAAATTAGTGCGCTCAATCAAACAAAAAAATCATCAGTCATCATCAATTTATTATGATACTACATGATAAAAACACTAACCCATCGCCGTCTCGTTTCCACATCAATAAAACTAATCTAGTTAAAAATTTGCAAAAATATTGCTGCATACTCAATGTTTTTACGGAGCAGTGTTGCAACATGTGGGTCAACAAGACTTGCCTTTTGAGGACCCGCTGATGGTACCAGATTTCGGTCGCTTTTTGAACTTGCGAAATGTAACTACTTGTCAAATAGAGTGAAATGTCGTGTCTATTTTTTAAGTGTAAAAATATTTGACAACTGATTTTAAAAGTGACCAGATTATGAACTTTACATTTATTATTAAAGGATTTAAAATCTAAAATAATAATAAGTGAAATTATTAACTAAACTTTTTATGTAATAATTAATAGACATTTTAAAATATGACTAACTTTTTTGCAGTTATGTTTCAAAACTTTGTAAGACAACAAATCTACCGAAAGTATTGAAAATTATTATGAAAAAATGAATCTAAGTAAAATAACTAATTTAAATTAAAAGATAAAAGATAAGATAAATAACTAATAACATTACATTATCATCTACATTATTCCCAATGTACGCTTTCTTGTAGAAAAGCACTCATAACATAAATAGCCATTATTATGACATTTAAAATTTCTTATTTTTTTATTTCACTACTGAGGATTTTAGAACATATTCTGGGAACTAGATATATGTAATGATAATGATCGATATTATTGCACTAATAATCGTTTAGTCTCTTAGGACTCTAAAAATAAGTCTAGACTTTATAGCCATACAGCGTGACATATTCATCTTAGAATCGGTATTGTTTTATAAAGTCACGCGCCGTTACCTTTTGCGCTTCCTATGGATAATATTACATTGTATTTCTCTTGCTTACTGTATTAATTATAATAATTATAATTAAAGTTAAAGTTTTCTTTATTTAATAAACACTACATGTTAGAGTACATATAATTTATCAGTTTTGGTATTAATTATTTGTATACTTTTTAAAACTATTTTAAATATTCTGTTATTTAAAAAGCCTGGTTAAAGTAATGGGTACTTATAATGTGTAGCATTTGACTGTGATAAAGTACCTACCAAAAATTAAAAGCTCATAAGCCCTATTGAATGATACTAGAGCATGTAACAAATTGTTAGCTTAATGACCCTAAACTGTCACAGACTGAATCGATTTTCCGCAATTTTTAACACGCTAACGAATTTTCCAGTTATAAATAAAACAGCTTACATTTGAAACTTAAATTACGAGGAAATAACTTAAACTTTTTGTATAAAAATCCGTTTAATTTCCCATAAGGACCTTATATTATAAACAATTTACTTCTCAAATATGCATTTGATATAACTTCTACATGCTATAGCTTTGACTTTTGTTCAGTTTCGAAATTTAAAATAAAAAGTCTATCACTATTACTAAAAATACTTTTCAGTTGTACTTCTTAATGCACACAACAAAACATACAAACGGACAGAAAAACAAAATCACTACATAGTATAAAACAAAGTCGCCTTTTCTGTCCCTATATCCCTATATCCCTATGTGCGCTTAAATCTTTAAAACTACGCAACGGATTTTGATGCGGTTTTTTTTAATAGATAGAGTGATTCAAGAGGAAGGTTTATATGCATAACTAGCAGATCCCGCGGCTTTACCTGTGCTAAATCTAGGGAAGAGCCCGAGCGAAGCGAGGGCGAGTCGCTAGTCATCACTACATAGTATAAAACAAAGTCACCTTTTCTGTCCCTATATCCCTATGTGCGCTTAAATCTTTAAAACTACGCAACGGATTTTGATGCGGTTTTTTTTAATAGATAGAGTGATTCAAGAGGAAGGTTTATATGCATAACTAGCAGATCCCGCGGCTTTACCTGTGCTAAATCTAGGGAAGAGCCCGAGCGAAGCGAGGGCGAGTCGTATACTATAAAAATAATATAAGGTGGTTTTTCTCCAAAAAATGTTTAACAATAATAACATACAGAATTGTCGCGTCTACGATATTAAATGTAGAGTAATTTTAAATTAAGACTAGAGATAAATAATTTGCTTCCTTATTAGGTATTAGTATCAATAATAGATATAACATTATGACCTCTATTATTCTCTCATCTCTATTTATTAATTGGAACAGAAAATATGATTAAAATCAAAAGGACTTATATGGAATCTAGTCAAAACGATCTTGATATTTACATTATACAGGTGCGTGTGTTGAAAACAGATTTGCATATACCTTGCAACCTCCATGTAAAACATTTTTATCGAAAATTTATTCTGAACGTCGAATAAAAAATTTATTTACGATGTAATTGTTTGAGATCCGCAAATATAAGAATATTTTATGACATATTGCGGAATCAATGCCAGGCTTGCTCAAATCCTGTAAATCTAAATAACTAAGAAATAATGTAAAGTATAGGTAATTTAAAAAACACTTTTACACACGGCTAAAAGTAAATAATAGCAAAAAGTCATTATATTTTTTTCTTGCATAAGAAACATTTTACAACTAAATCCTTTTAAATATGACGAAATGGTGATTATCAAGAAGGAAACGAAATAATAAATAAATTATGCGAAAAATCATTTTGCGAGAAATAAAATTTTAAAATAAAATTTCGTGATTAATGCTAAAATTAACTTTCCAGCCATAAATTTTACAATTTCAATATATCTATTCGATTTCATTCGTATTAGAGTATAATAAACTGCTTTTTCAGGACATTCAATGCTAAAATTATTATAAATGAGACTATCTTTTCGGATTTTGTCGCGGATTTATTTTGATTTTTGGTTCTCGATGTTTCAAATGCTTTACAGCAAGACACGTTTGGCGCAGTTTATCCCTACTTTCTTGCGCCAGCGGTCGCGGGTTCGAGTCCCGCTGGGGGCATTCATTTGTTAAACTCAGATGCTTGTACCCCAGTCATGGGTGTTTATATTTATATTTATAATATGTATGTATTTAAACTTATATATGTAGTATACCAACTATCTGGTATCCGTAACACAAGCTTCGTAGCTTACCACTGAACTAGATGACGCTGTGTGTAATGTCCCAACATATTATTATTATGGTCATTGGAGAAACAGAAATATTAATATAGGTACATAGTAACATATCGCCTTAAGGCAAACTTTTCAATTCAAAAAAAAACATAATATTGTACATTTAAATAATTCCTTTGTTGTAATATAAGTCAATGTTAACTTTATTGAAGTTGTATGTCACTGTCAAAACCTTTAAGATTGATAAAAAAATATAATTTGTACAATACTATAAATGAGATAAGTACCATTATAACACTTTAAAAGTCATCGTATCAATTACCGACTTATCTTAATGCGAATATCAAGTCAGTATGTAGAGTCAATTCAAAAGTAGATTAACTACTGATGTTAGGCAATAACACGTAGTACCACCTTAAGCCTGCCAGCAATAGCTAGGCTCAAAATATTAAGTTGTTAGATTTCTACTCACTTTTTTTAAATAGGCTATAAAATCGATAAAATTACAATATTTCATTTCATACTCTAGAATATACTCTCTACCTGCTTAACTTATGTAGCATAAAATTAGCACAGTCGTTATAAATACGAATTATACACGTGTAATAAATTTAATAAAAACAGTATGTGACATTTAACTATATAATCCCACTAGATACTCGCCCTCGCTTTGCTCTAGATTTATCGCGAACGAAGCCTCGGGTTCTGCTAGTAAATTTATAACAAAACTTAACAAATTATAAACTACTAGCTGACCTGTGCCCACTTCGTTAGGCATAATTTTAATAATCCTTTTTAGTACATAGTGTTTTTAAGTTAGACATATGCTGTCGTTGACTTTTTTGTAGGCATTTTCAAGCTCCACATCTTTTCTCTAGAACTCAAAAATATATCTTTCATAGTTAAGGCAGCGTTCGTAGAAACGCTTTCATTCGACCGTTTTTTCTCAGATTCACTTTGCAAAACGGACGTAAAAGCCTTTTTATTTTTCGGTGTTTTATATAGCCTATGACACTCAGCAATAATGTGGCTTTCTATTGGTGAAAGAATTTTTAAAATCGGTTCAGTAGATCCCGAGATTACCACTTACAATTTAACAAATAAACAAACTTTACTTCTTTATAATGTTAGTATAGAAGTATAGATAACCTTCCTCAAGAACCTCTCTATCTATCAATAAAAACAGTATGAAAATCGGTGCAGTAGTTTTTGAGTTAATCGCGAACAGACAGACAGACGCGGCGGATGACTTTGTTTTATAATATGTAGTGATTAAATTATCCTTTCGAATAAATTTTTGTGGCCCATAGGAATAAAAGTAAAAGCTTTTTAAGTTATAAAATTAGGTCAAGGATATGAACATGATATAAGTTGTTAAGCCTTGGCCCATAAAAAAATTAACAAAGGTATCTTTCATCCGGCTTGAAACTCATGAATCCTTAAGAACGAACATTCTATAATAAAATAAATACTAAAAAGTACCAAAGTAGCAGTAGATTTATGCATATAATTAGCTTGTAGATTTTACAAAATATTTTTATACTGCTAAACAGTGCACTTTGAATTTTTTTTAAAGTTATTTTATCAAGATTTATAGTCTTTATTTGACAGTAAATTTAATATTGGAACAAGTTAAGTGAAAAGGTACAAATAAGACATGCGAAGTTACGTATTACCTGAGTCTATCAATACCTACTTATATTATACCTATTATTTACTGAAACAAATTGCAAACGAATATTGTTTTATAATTCAAATGCACCTAAAATTAATAACTCCCACTAAATTACAGTCTGAGTACGTGTTAGCTTATTCAATAAAACTCATCTTTTATTTAAAAAAATAAAGTTAATCTTGAATAGCGTTAATTTCTAGTAAGTGCAAAATACTAATTAATTACCAAATTAATAAGAATATTAATTCTCTGATTCATATTATGCTTTTATTAACTACTTATTTTTGCGATTATTGGCGGAACCCTAAAAATTTCATCACAATTGACCGGAATCACATATATTCGGCAAGCCTTTAGGTGTTGTGTTCAACAAGAATAATGGCCTTTACTTCTTTTTGTAGCGGAATCTGGATGGACTACTTTCGAAAACGTCAGGTGACCCAAATTCACTTAAGTCAACAACATCCATAATAAATTATGTGAAATATCGAATTCGTAAATTAGTGCTGCCAGTAAATGATGCTGAAGAAAAAAAATGAAGTAAATTTTAAAATGTCTCAATTACAATTGAATTAAAAAAACATCGCTCTTACTAAAACAATATTGATAAATAATCCTTTATTATTTACTTAAAATTGTCATTTACTACCAAATATATTATGTATTTTAATTTTTAATATTAAAACTTTTTATTACAAAATATAGTTATTTGTATATATAGTTTGATAAAAATCTGGCAGCATTATAGTAGTCGTCCGAAAATTAATTATAACTGACCTCATCTATCAATCAAATAATGATAGGTCTTTTTGTTGGACTAATTTGAGCTGCTGTATACTTAAAATGGGGCGATAAATGCTACCGTTTAATTGATTTGTTGTCAAAATACATATAAATATATGTATGAACTTCCACTCATATTTAAATTTTACTACTATAGTTCGAGCTAACTGTCATGGTTATGGCCGTTATATTCAAAGGAAATCTCTACATAATATTAAACAAAGTTGCTTCCCGCGGCGTGTCGGTACGCTTAGATCTTCTAAACTACGCAACAGATTTTAATACGGTTTTCATTAATAGTCAAAGTGATTCAAGAGGAAGATTTATAATTTATATATGTATATTATGATGGTATATTCATAAGCTGAGAAAAAAACTTATTTCTGAGAAATCTATAGTAATAGTTAAAACGTACGTAGACCGTAGGGAAGAAGTGCGGAGCGGAGCGGAGTCAGGGTGAAGTGCTAGTAATAAATTGAAATAAAATTTGCACCAAAATATTGAGCGTTTTTAACCCATCGAGGTTTTATTACGCAAATGTGTTTTTGTACTTGTTACATATTTATACAGTACTAACCGTTCCCGCGGCTCCGCTCGCGTTCCAATGGCTAAAAATCAAAAGAAATATTTTTCTCCCGTTTTTGCAACATTTTTCAAATTTTTCAATACGGACCAATAGTTCCTGAGATTAGCGCGTTCAAGCAAGCAAACAAACTCTTCAGCTTTGTAATATTAGTATAGATTTTTTATGAAAATAAAATGCACTCACTTGAATTAGCAAATTAATTATGTAAGAAAATATATAAAGACATTAAAAATATTTAGTCTGTCATAACAAGATACATTTATCACGTATAATATTATATTTCACATGTAAAGAGACAAAAATTTCATATAATAATCCTTTCAATCATAATAAATGCATGTATGTACCAGTAATGTATGTTCGTCATATCGATCACCTCATAAATCATAAGGCCTATTTGACATTTAGCAATTTTCTGCTTGCCGTACCCACTTATATTATAGGTACACTAGCTATTACATTAAGTCATAACCGTAACGTTCGACATTTATATCCATTGCTATGCATGCAATTTAATAATATATCACGTCATCGAATTATCATACAAATACTGTTATTTACTTTGTTTTATATCTTGTTTATTTTTTTTTTGTTTAATAAGTCATAGTGATGTACCTAGATAAGTGAGTGACGTAACTTGGAAGTGACTGTTTTTTTATTAGTTATAACAAAGCACAATATTAGTCATCCTGCAAATGAAGGGTTATATTCTAATATCCGTCTAAAGAAAAAGAACTACTTAATATATCATAAAAGAAATATTATAATAACATAACTATCTTGTGTAAGCAATGTACAGAGCCATTTTAAAAGTTTCTCTTTGAACCAGAAGCAATAGGATAGCCATGAGCACTTTCAGATAGGCAAGTAATTATAGGCATATTTGTTTATAAATTATATTTAATAAAAAATATGTCTCATCTGGTTATCAGGTCGGTGAAGGTCGATCTTCCACCGGCTCTTAGACCACAAGTTGTCACGTAGAAAGACTAAGGTTACCGATCCGGTTAAAGAGTAATTTTCTGTCCCGAATATTCTTAATTATCCCACAGGCTGCATATTACATCTTAATACGCACATAAAGCCGCGGGTAAAAGGCGGATACAAAAATTTATGTGAAGCGAAATATAAAGTGCGCATCAGACTGGATTGAAACAAAGGTAGGCCACTACAATGCACCTACATACAAGACGCTAGACTAGATATATTTGCAATTACTAATAATATTCCTACAATACGCGTCATCTGGCTGCTTCGTAGACCCATAACTGGATAAAGCTACTATCACGAATTGATTCATTCATTACGACACGAAACTGTGAATCATGGGAGTAGATAATGCTCGAGAAATTTATAAGTTATTGTCCGCAAATCAGATATAGAACTTAGAAAAAGATAAATAACCTAAGATATGAGAATAAAAATTAGTTATTAATTTATAACATGTAAGCAATATGTCAAATTTATTCCGGTATGCAAATATTTTGTCATTAATAATTAATTTACATAAATACATAATACTTACTAAAAATATTTCATTATATTTATATTGAAAAATACTTCAGCATAATACAGAAATATTATGCCATAGTGAAACAAACATAATTAAAAAAATATTAATCACCGGCTAATTTTCAACGATCAAATCTACCTAGTTCCCTTTACACATCTTCAAGCACGCTCTACGAGTACGCTCTACAAAGGAGTACATGGAAGGTATTTAACTTGTTAATTGGGTGTTGTCAAGAAAAAATACATTACATATTAGTGCGTATTATAATTACATGTAATTACTAGCAACTCACCCTCACTAAGCTCGGATTCATCCCTTTTTTTATAGACAATAAGGGGCAAACGAGCAAACGATCCACCTGCTGGTAAGTGGTTATCGTTACCCATAGACACCTGCAAAATATGAGGAGTTAAGAGTGCGTTGCTAACCTTTAAGGAACCTACAGACACGACTCTTAAAGAGACCCATATTGTAGCGCTCAGGGACAACCTCGGGAGGAAGATCATTCCATATTTTGCACGTGCGAGGTAGAAAAGAGCGAGATGCACGTACAGTTTTTGGGTGCCAAGCATCTAATATGTGAGGATGACATCCTATCCGACGGCGAAGAGTGCGGTGATAGAAGCGCGACGGTGGCACCAGATCAAAAAGTTCATCAGATCCCTTGGTGCTCCCTGCCAAATTTAAAGTTTGTAGCATATATAGTATATTTAAGTAGCATAGCAATATAAAATAAATAAAATTACTAAAATAAAAGTTACTCCTTATACTAATTATCTGCCAGCGAAACTCATGTCAAAATCGGTCCAGCCGTTTCAGAGATTAGCCGGAACATACAGACAGACAAAATTTTAAAAATTGATTTTTTGATGTAAGTACGGTATATGTACCTATATACTTTCATTTGCATTTGGTGAAAAGCTGTTAATTTAAAAATTAAAAACTTCATTTTTATTTACATGTATCGATGTAGTAGGTACATAAAATATAGTGTTTCTAATTAATATAATAATTATATCTTAAATACTAATCTACTTTTTAAGATTCTAAATATATTAGATGAATGTCCTTATTGGCATTTAAAGGTCTTTATATGTATTATTTATTTAATGGTTTTTGACTATAAATAAGCTAAATAACACTATCGAATTGATTTCTCGGTTTGCGGAAACTTAAACAAAGCTCTATTGCCCCGATTAGTAACGTACAACATAATGTATTATATCGTATTTAATAACTAATACTATAAAAAAATCAATTTAGCACAACAATCAAATACAATGACTGCTATCCACTATAGTGATCGATTTAGGAGCTATTTATAAATTTATCTCAACAGTAATATATTTATGTAAATCTAAACTTAAGTGCTTGTCACGGAAACGGATAAATATTGATTTTGAAATAAAGATTAAGGGCACTCATGTGTCAAAGAAATTGAAATACTAATTAACCACATTACCCAACTAATGTAAATTAAATGATGTTAAAATATCAATATAAATTCATAAAAAAATTTTTAGTTATTATTATTTAATTTTCTTATATCTACTTAAATATTAATATAAGCTTTTTACTTAAGCCCTAGATCAGTAAATTTTGCCGGTGGTTATCCATAAATAGAGGCATTTTCAAAATTATTTTATAAAAGCGCTCATTGCCCAATTACTTATTTTTCAAAGAACTCCTATTATCCTCCTTTACTCACTATAGAAAGCAGCTTATCAAGATTGTGTTTGTAATGATTGTGACGATGTCAAATTTCGTTGTATATCATACTAGCATTTCCCACGGCTTCACACGCGTTCTGAAGACCGGAAACCAAATTCTGAGTCGCGCGGTATGGTACCTCGCAGAACTAACGCCCGGGAAGGGCTTCCCGTTTTTGCAACACGTTTCATTCATGCTCCGCTCCCATTGGTCGTAGCGTGATTTAATATAGCCTATAGCCTCCTCGATAAACGGACTATCCATCACAAAGAGAATATTTTAATTCGGACCAGTAGTTCCTGAGATTAGCACGTTCAACCAAACAAACAAACAAACAAAACTCGTCAGCTTTATAATATTAGTATAGATTTTTTAATGTCGAGAAATGCATTTACACATACCACGAGTGGTTATGTGGGACTCACCGCTTAGAAAAGCCAAAACTAAGCATTTAAACCCAACAAAACCCGTCCTAATGTTGTCCTATCCGGTGTCCTAATAACTGGAAACATGGTCCCCTGTCCTATTACAATTAATATATTATTATTTTTTTATTTTTATACTGCTTAAACTATCTAGGCTCTAGCTAATGAATATGTATGTATATTGTATAATGACCCTTACTTGAAATTTCCTTTTTATGATAACTTTTTGAGCGAGTCAGGACTTGAACTCACGACTTTATAGTATGGTTAGCTTCATAGGATCACTGCTAAACCAATGAGTTAGATAAAAAAACACATACTAGATGATCTAACAAAGATTCCGTCTTTTAAATCTCTTAACAATAGTAATTTCATAAACCATTTGTCCTTATATTTTAATTGAATGCAGATTAATTCACATAAGGAATATGGATTTAAGTACTTATACATTCTCACGCATTGTTTTATACTAACCATCAATAACATGCCACGACAATATGATTCCCACGGATGTAGGCGGATACACCTTGGTATCGTATACAAGTGTTGATACAGTTTTAATTCCGCTATTAAGGAAATTGAATGTTGGAATTTGGAAAATTTTCGCTGTAACCTTATCATATAACACATACATTTATAGACAAATCTTCAAGGAAATTATTTATATTAAATTAGTGAAGATTTAGCGTCAGCGAAGCCACGGGTTCCGGTAGTTAAAATAGATAAAACTAAAATATAACCTCCATTTTTTTTTTAATTTGGTTAAAAAGTTACCTAGGTTACGCCTTATAACATTGGCTATCTGGAAGTGAAAGTTCTGTCAAAATCGCTCCAGCCGTTTTAGTGATTAACCGGAACAAACAGACAGACAGACAAAAAATTTAAAAATTGTTTTTTTGTTTCTAGTATCGTAAATACTTTCATAATATTAGTAATAATAATATTAATACATAGTAGTAAAAAGCTATTAATTTGAAATTAAAAACGGACACTCCAATTTTATTTGTATACGTATAGCTATAGAAATATTCTGCAGACTGATTTTGAACTCGATTTCATTGAAGATATCAACTACTTAAAATTACCTAATTTTGTAAGAAATATCATAATGACGTGCGATATTTATTGGTAGAGATATGATCTTTGTGTATAATTTTCATATTATCACTCACTGTGCAACAACAGAAATCATCATAAAGACGTGACTAGAATTTAAGAATGCTTAAATTATTGTCATCCACATGCATTATTTTTATTGTGAAAAATGTGCCACGTAAATAACACATAAAAGATCTTGGGTTGATTGCGAGTTGCGACGTTTGACGGCACGTTTGGCTTAGTTGTTCTAGAGTTGTCTTCCTGTGCCAGCGGTCGCGGGTTCGACTCCCAGGAGGGCATTCATTTGTGTGATTGGCACAAATTTTTGTAACCCAGTTATTAGTTTATATTTATAATATGTATGTATTTAAAGTTATGTATGTGTATCAACTATCTGGTATACAAGACACTAGCCTCGTAGCTTACCATGAGACTAGACGATGCTGTGTATTAATGTCTCAACGTATGTCTTATTTATAACCACCATAACTACCTAACTCTAGATTCTGCAAGTGAAAATATCTAAAAAGACTATGGCAATATTTTTTATCTAGTTATGTTTGTTATAAAAGTATACCATAATATAAATATATCGGTGAATTAGCGTAACACGAAATTCTTCAACATCTTAATTTACCTACATTTTAGATTTGAAATTAAAACCAACAATGTGACACAAAATATGACCCATAAATATTAAAAATGTCAAAAACAAGTTGGCATTCAAAAGCATTAGTTACTCAGAGCTATTCAGCATCCTAGATTAGCCTATTTTATACATATTATTGCCGCCCAAGCCGTCAAAATTTCGTATAGGTAGTGTATAATCTTATTAATTCGAGTAGGTCATACACATGCCCACGTCAATTTGACAAATGGAGCCGTGTTATCAGATCCGACCTCGACGCGCCGTGACTGACTGCCCACTGCCAATATATAAGCTATTGCCTACGATTGACCTGAAATACATAATATTTCGAAATTTAAATAAATATTATATACGTGTAGCAGAATCATAATTTACCTTACCTTTAGTTCCAAAATGTATTTCAATATGAAAAAAACCCTTAAGAAACGGACTACAGTGCATCACTACATACTATAAAACAAAGCCTTCTGCCGCGTCTGTCTGTCTTTTCGCGATAATCTCAAATAATATTGCACCAATTTTCATGCTGCTTTCACCAGTGAATAAAGTGGTTCTCGAGGAAGGTTTAAGAATATAATTTGTCAAGATTTTGTATGCATTTACTAGCGGATCACGCTGCTCCGTCCGCCGTAAATCGTAGTCGCTTATCAAAATTTAAAATTAAACTCTAAATAACAATGACTAAATAATGAAACTTCTATTAATAAAGTTAAATACATACTACAAACATTTCTTTTATTTGTAATAGTTTCTTCCAGTTTTATTTTAATGGAATCAAAGCTAATATTCTCTTACATCAAAGATATACCTACTAAGTACCTATTTAGCTAACAACAACAAAAAAAGTTACTTTGTTTTAAAATTGTAAAAGAAATATATTATGTAACTTTATAATAAAACTAAGAGCAGATCCTTACAACCTATATTTTCTTTACTAGCGATATATATTTGACATACTATCATTAATTTAAATAAATAAATATAATGGACACACAGCACTAACTTTAAATACATGTATTTAGCTAATTAACGTCCCATTGCTGGACACGGGCCTCCCTTCATATGAGGGGAATCAGGCCGTAGTCCACCACGCTGGCCTAGTGCGGATTGACGGACTGCACATATTGTCTTTCGAAAACTTGCTACATTTTCTCAAACGTGCAGGTTTCCTCACAATGTTTTCCGTCACCGTAAGACAAATGGTAATCATGTTAGATATGATTCGCACTTAAAAATAGGTACGAGACTCGGATTTGAACCCACGTCACTCGGATATCCAAGCGAGCGCGTTACCACTGGACTAGCACTGCCTATTTTTATACATATTACGTACTCATGAGAGTTTAAACATTCGCGCTCGCCATCAAAAAAATGCTACACTTTTAAGAAAATCAACACATGATATCAAAATAATAAAGCCCACTCGATAACCTGTGAACCTACGATTGTTCTAATTTCGATAAGGTCAAGCAATGGAAAGGTGTAACTGCCAACTTTAATTACACAACATTTCATTTTATTTCGGTTCACTGCACTTACATGGTTATATCGGTTAACAACAGATGACTGAGTAATATGGCGCCTACCTACCTTAATTTTAATATCTGACTTAACTAAGCAAAAAGATTGCCCTAATACGTGTGTACCTACATAATACATTCATATATAATATTATGTACACATATGTTCATCCCTAGGTATGTTTTAACGGTTAGTATATTTTAGTACTTAGTAATAAAAAGTATCGTTGAAGCAATGTGAGCGATGATTTTACGACATCACGTCAAATCTTTAAAATTCTTGGCTCTTTTCTACTAGAATATCATAGACATAAAAACTTTCCTCTTTTTAAGTTTAGCTAAAAAGATCAGACAATCAAGCGTACAGACGCGGCGGGAAGAGACTTTATTTTGTACAACGTAGAGATTTTTTTTGGAAATCGCAACATAATTTATACAGATTTAAGCAAAACTTTGGGTTTAGAGCGGGAATACGAGTAATATACTTAGTTAGTTAGTTATAAATTAAAATATGTGTGATCCATACACATCTACACGAAATTACAAACGTTACAAAACATTTTGGAATTTTTCATTTATTTAATAATTAAGTAAAACTTGTTTATAAGAACATCATCAAACCAACAAGGTATATGATGCCCGACGGCGACAAAAAACGATCATTTCCACTAAAGCTAAATATCAAATGCAGAAATGATTCACGAATGTTAATGGGAGTCAACAAATTCATGTTTCAGACATTTCATGGTTACAGGCATATAAAATTAATTTAAAGTTCACATGGTCTATAAAATGAAACAAAGACTGAACTAATCTCGAACTCATTTGACAAGTTGTGCCCAAATACTAGATAAATTATCATATTATAATAGATAATTTTGTAACGTGGGCTTACATTTGTATAAAAATATATTTATTGACTTTTAAAAATTAAATTAAATGGTGCAGTTTTATTTCCGCATATTGGCAGATAAAGTTTAGAGTCTAAACTCTATCTGCATCTCTATGCATCGATAATCTAAACTTTAGTCTATCGATGCTACGTTCATACCTTGTATTGAAACCTAAACCCTTCAGCTGCAATAATACAATATAAAAATGAAATGGAATAGAAAGTGCACTTTTGTCTGCGTATACGCGCTACTCTATAATATATCACAGCTACATTACCTAATGATTGTCTCATTGAGATTAGCCGTGGCCAAAATCGGTACTCGGTAGGGAGGACAATAAATTTATTTATTTAATATTTTTATAATTTAAAATAACATTATTAAACCTATTTACAATAAATACATACTTATCGCAAATACTATGAGAGAAGTCATTAGTAAGCCACACCCCATATTTCTATGTAAAGGGAGCAATAAGTAAAAAAAATTGCACACTTATGAGTCATGCAGTGACTTTGACACAAATATAAGGTACCATTGCAGCATTGATTCTATGTTTAATTAATATTGGATTAACTTTAGTCGTGGAGTAAGTTCCGTTTCAACAAATCCTTAAAAAAATTACATGTATAGTGTATACCTACTATAAAGTTTATGCATTCACTTTTAAGCCATACTTTTAAGTTTTAACGTCCTACTGCTGGGCCTTCAATACTAGTGGGATCAGGCCATAGTCATAGTTGTGTTTACCTTTAGATATGTTACAACTTACAGCTTTGTGATCGTTAATCAATCTTCATTATATTTGTTAAAACTTTTAATAAGTTTTCATTTCAATTAATAATCTTGTATTATATAGTAAGTAGGTGGTATGAAGAAGACATTAAAATATAATAAATCAACAAACAAACAACATTTGTTATTTCTGTAAATTTCTACTATGCTACCGTACATTGAATTTTTTGACTAACAAATACCTACATTATAAAATACAAAAATGTCTTACCGGCATTTTTGTATTTTATATGGGGCCACCCTTACACTACAAGTAAAAACAAGCTGATTTTCAATGTGAAAAGAAATCACATAACATGTTCACAAAAAAGAGCTTCTACAATGAATAAAGTTCATTAATCTTCAGCATATTCGCGATACAAATATAAAGGTAAGGTCACACTAGCGGCCTTGTGCCCGCACGATTGTCGATACGCGTATGTACGATACAATCTGACGTTGATCTAGATTTAGTTGAGCAACCTCATTATTACTGATTTGTTTGAGCTGAATTTATGGTCGCTGTCAATTTAAGTATGACCTTTTAATATAATAATTTAAAAAACTAAAAATAAAAACATTGGGACCAGTTATGGAATGATTTTCACGCTCTTTGTCATAGCAAGTTGGTGGAATCAAAATAGTAGTTTTTTGACGACTTAAAAGTTCGTCTTCAATAGCATTTCGAGCTTCATTGTTAGCTATCTTATAGAATATGACTTTAATTTAAATGACGATTCAAAAGCTTTTTTTTTCTTTAAATTAGACCGAATTTCCTCAAGCGTGATGACCAGTCCCTTTTTGCATTTTTTAATTATTATTTTTTGTTTATGAACCTGAAGGGTTGTAGGTTTTTATACTTATTTTATGAATTGCTTATCATTATTACATATAGAGCTTCAGTTTTAATGTTATACATTATGACTGTTGTGCTTTATATATTTAATTGATTCAAAAGCTTAGTGCTTACTTATACAAGTTTGTAACATGAAAATAAGTTTCGAAGTAAAAGTAGGCTAAAATCGAATTCCAGACTTTTAAAATTTAATACTCAAACTCAAAAACAACAAAGAATTAATACTCAGTGATAGTTTTCATTCATACAAATAAAATATAATATATATTACACACGTAAGAAAAACGTGTATGTACTTGGTTTTCTTGACTTTCCATCTATTTTTGTTTAGCTATTTGACCGAGTAACATGATTTCTCATGTGATTTAGTCAAATCAAAACCTATTACGTAATACCTACTTCATCTATACGAATAATGATTATTACTTCGATTAGCACTTCGAGATAATAAAATAAAAATGCTAAAAATAATAATATTCTTAATTTATTAACAACGTCTATATTGATTATTGTGTAGATACCAATTTTAATGTATATTTCAACTTAATACTATGAATAAATAAAATTATTACTTATATGGATAATGGATGTAATGCATAGTGATGGTGTAACAAAATGCAAGTATAGGTACGAAATTCAAAATAGTTGAAACGGACAAACGGACAATTGGACATGCGTTATGATTTACTTTGACGTCACGCCAAGTGCAAAATGGCGGGCCCAACATATTTATTAATAATGTCCCAAGATATTTATTTAAGCATATTCCCTATTGTATTTACACCATATTCGCCTCAAATAAGTTAACCATCTTGATTTTGCAATTGCTTGAGCTGTTTAAGCACTGTATCCAACAACTTTCTTCTGTCTCGCTCATTCTTCTTGAGAACGGAGAAGACAGACGACTTTTGCTCTGCCTCTTTTAGTTTTTCCAATAACGTGGCGGCATCGCGGGGCGTCACTAGTGCGTATTTACCGCCTTCTATACCCACGTCGTGGAGATATGAAGACCAGTCCCACCCGGTTATTAGATCTAAAAGTTGCCTGAAAATAATATAAAATATGAGTAACGAATTTAAATAAATAAATGTACAAAACACTTTTTTTCATTTAAAATTTCAAAATACCTAAATGAAATGTAGGATTTGCAAAAGAGAATACGTAAAATGATATTTTAAGAGTAAGAAAGGACATGAGATATGATTTTAATAAAAAAATATGTTGAGACATTTTTACACAGCACCATCTAGTTCGTGGCTTGTGTTACGGATACCGCATAGTTTATACACTACACATATATAACTTTAAATTACACACTATAAGTCACTACAAACCGATCCAAACGTTTTTTCGATGAAAAATTATTTTTGGAACGAAGTTCCTTATGGGACGATGCGAGGGGTACCCTAACCGGGAAAAAACGTCCGTAACGTAAGATTTTTATTCATCTAGTATTTAATAAAAATGGATACTTATCTAACAGTTTTACTGTTGAGTGATGTAAGATATTTTTTTTCTTTCAATTATATTTATATTATTTAAAAATGGTAATTTATATTATAGATCATATTTTTTATGTTTAGATTTTTATTTTTATCGATAAAAAAATTATAAAAAATGTATACCAGAATAATTTATTTTTTATACCGTTAATAGAACTTAAAATTAATATTTTTATAATAAGGAACTTCGTTCCTATCCGGTGTCCTACGACACCACACGTTATACTTTTTTTTATTAATGGGTGTCACATCACTCACATCCCTTTTTTGAGAATTTATGTTGAAGAAAATAATTTGAATTTGAATAACCTTAAACTAGCAAAATGTTCGAGCAGTTCTCCCTCCTTCAGACCAGGCACAGGCTCTCCGGCTGCGAACTGCTCGCACTGTATGACGTCCAGGTCTAACTGGTAGAGGGCGCCGGAGGAGATCTGGCGCACGCCGGGGTCCAGCAGTAGGTTGCGGAGGCGGCTCGCGATGCGGTTGGTTGCTGCTCGAACTGCTGCCACGCTATGGGTACAAAGTAGTTATGGATTAAATAGATATGAACTTCTACTATATAAACTTGTAACACCCAGTTTTCGCCTACAAAAGGTAAATAGATCATTTATGGGGCAAGGTGTACGCATGTATAATAAAATTCCACAGTCCATATTGAACTTGCCTTTGAGGCAATTTAAATCAAAAATTAAAAATACGTTAATGAATAAAGCTTATTACACTATAGCGGAATACCTGGTAGATGTAAATGTGTGGGATTAGTGACTGGTTGTGTCTCACGTAGGATAAATAGATAAATTGTAATACAATATTGTTACCAAATATTTTTTTCAAAAGAGCAACTGTTGAGTTTCTCGCCACTTCTTCTCAGCAGAACAGCTTTCCGAGCCGGTAGTAGTTTACTTACAGACTTACAGACTGACAATTAATTTAAATAATGTAAAAATGACGATTCAAAAGAGCTTGTAAAAGTCTATTTGAATAAAGAATAATTTGATTTGAAACTATGAAAGTTAGGTAAATAGACTTTTTGTACTCGTTGTATTTTTTTTATTTTTATACTTGAATTATAATATTCGGAATAGAATGTCATATAATTAAACAAAGTCATTAAAAAATATTTTAACAAATGGCAATTTGTATAAAGAAAATAAAAATAAAAAGAAAAGCTCCATTAATGCTTAAAACAGAAAAGAATATACAGTACTTTTTCTATTATTCATATTTTTTCAATCCAAAATTGTATACCCATTAATTTATCAAAAACATATTCACCCTTATTATTAAAAGAAAGTAAACGACCTGCGAAATTGGTTTTATTATCGGCTTTATTATTATTTACATTATTAGTAAAAACACCTTGAAAATGTATGATGAAACACATTATCCACTTTTTACACAGTCGGGTGAAAAATTAAGAGCTGAAACTGATTAATATTTACCGTGCTCTCTCAGGCAGTTGTTCTAGAGACGTCAATACTCCAGACAGATAGCTGAGCATGTCTGTGACGAAGGAAGACGCTTGTCCACTGGGCTCGACTGTGAATTAATGCAAGTTATATTTTCATTTTCTACTAGAAACTATTCGAGAGATATTTTAGCGATATTTTTATTTTCTACTAGAGACTATTCGAGAGATATTTTATCGATATTTTTATTTTCTACTAGAGACTATTCGAGAGATATTTTATCGCAGTATAAATTTCTAAATATAAACCTGGATAATAATATCATACGATATGTATAGTATTCAAATGACTTGTATGTACAAATTGCGATAATTTTATGCCAAATAAGATTTTATTTATTATAAATTTGTGAAATAAAATACTATTTCATTCGCACCTGTCCTACAGTTAAGGAGAACACCGTTAGTAAACCTGCATATCTAACAGAACCTAGCAAGTTTTCAAAAGACATGTGAAGTCTACCAACTCGAACTTGACCATCGTAGTAGGTTAATGCCTAATCCCCCACAAAGTAAAAGGAGGCAGATGCCCAGCAGCGGGACGTTTTAAAGAAGTGAATACGATACGACAATATACTTTACCGAGTAACCAATCATAATTTTCAAGATCCAAGAACTCGTCTACTTTCTTCTCCAACTTTTCGCATATTTGCTGCTCAGCATCATCTCGAGCTGCTTGGAACATGCTGCCTGCTGTCTAACATTATAAGCCACAACATTAATATATATTTTATATAGTTTACTAGCAAACCCTGCTTCGCTGGGCGTAAGTTAAAATAAATTAATCAGTTTTTATAATTTTCTAATAAAATAAACGTAATCTAAGTAACTCCTTATAACTTTGGCTATGTGCGAGTGAAAGTTTTACCAAAATCGGTCCAGCCGTTGCAGAGATTGGCCGGAACAAACAGACTTACAGACAGACAGACAAAAATTTTAAAAATAAGATTTCTTGATGTAAATAGCGTATATACATTTATATGCATTAAGTGTAAAGCTGTTAATTTGCAATTAAAAAGAGAAACTTCAATTTTATTTATATGTACCGATTTTATACCATAAGTGACTGACATTATGAAAATATCAGTACAATCTGCCAACCATTAACAATAATAAAACCATTTAAACATGACATATTTAGCCAAGATAATACGAACTTACTTGGGTAGTGACCAGTTCGGAACCAGTAATATTACTGATGAATTCATACAAGAAGGACGTTGCGTCTTCTAAATATTGCGTATCTACAATAATCTGTAACAAAATAGAACCTTATATTATAGCTAGCAAAGCGCGATTTATTAAATTGAAAGCTTTTCATACCGCTTTACATCGCTATATCACCACATTAACCATAACATGGCTATATTGTTTACGATACATTATATCGCTCTTCACATCGCTTTATAACTCAACCGAATGTCTAAAATTTTATTTTACTGGTAAAAAAACTAAACACACGGCAGTCAGCGCTTTACAGCACGGCAGTTAGCGGAAAAAAATGTTGCCAGTTTCTTTCAATTTTTTATTGAAGTAAAAATAATTATTTAAGTATAAAATAAATTTAGTAAAAAATAACAGAATAAATATTATTTCTTAAGTTTTTATTTAAGTTATTATTTCGAAATGTGGCCTAAATCCATTACGTTTTGGATGCCTCAAAACGCAAAAAGACATCGCGGTTGACCGAGACATAGGTGGAGAGACGATCTAGACGCTCATAGAAAAGACTGGCAACACATCGCAAAAAAGAGGACAGAGTGGAAAGAAAAGAGGCCTTTGCCCAACAGTGGGACAATAACGGCTCATCATCAGCCCTTTTTTTAACGTCCCACTGCTAGGCACGGGCCTCCCTCAGTACGAGGGGAATCAGGCCATAGTCCACCGCGCTGGCCTAGTGCGAGTTGGCGGAATTCACATGTCTTTCGAAAACTTGCTAGGTTTTCTGAGACGTGCAGGTTTCCTCACGATGTTTTTCTTCACCGTAAGACAAGTGGTAATCATGATATAAATGATTTGCACATGAAAATATCAGAGGTGCGAGACACGGATTGAACCCGCATCACTCGGTTATCCAAGCGACGCGTTACTGCTGAGGTACCACTTATCCGTTTTATTTTACTTTCATCAAAAAAAATCGTATAAAGCGCTTAACATCACTGCAGTCAACGATTGACATAACGACATTAAGCGCTTGACAGCGCTGCACGCACCTGCACGAGCTGCATGAGGGACAGCGGGCGACGGAACACAGCAGACAGGCAGCCGGTGAAGGAGCGGCTGCCTGTCTGCTGACTGACGGTGAAAACTAATAGAAAAATATTCTTTCTTAAGTTTTCAAAATAATGCTATATAACCTGAAGACATATTATTATTTTTGAAGTGAAACTTCTTTAGAATCGTTGTGATTTCAAACTCGATGAAACGAAAAAATAAGTCCATAGTACCCAGGCACTCAGGGACGGGGAATAGTTAGCCTTAGTTAGATCTCGCCCACCGCGTGTCAGTGACATTTCTAACTCTGTCTAACTCGTGCGTGTGACCTTCGCGCCATCTCCCTCTCTCAATCAGCTTAGACGGGGTTATTTAGTATAAATATAAACGAGATTTAAAAATTAGTTTGCCAAAGAAGTTTTACTTCTGACATGTGTACTTTGTATACACGCGCATTTTTTTTATTTCTTTTTATGGAAGAAAAATAATTATTTAATTATAAAATATATTTAATAAAAAAATAATAGAAAATAATTCTTTCTAAAGTCTTCAAAACAAATGCTCTATAACATTAAGGCTCAAACTCAACACTACTAGTGTAATTAAGCGCTTGACAGCGCTGCACGCACCTGCACAAGCTGCATGAGGGGCAGCGGGCGACGGAACACAGCAGACAGGCAGCCGGTGAAGGAGCGGCTGAGCAACAACGAGGCAGAGTGCCTCGCCGCCGCCGCGCGCCGCCCCCCGCCCAGACCCAGCCCCGCTGAGTACTTCAACCACGCGTATATAAACTCCTTTACTTGCACGTACACTGATGGTACTATCGTTGAGAATGGGAACCTGGGATGGTAGTCCAATTGTTGTTATAATTAAAACCGATAAATGAAACTATCTTTACAGCAATCATGGTCACGAGACCATGATTGCTGTAAAGATAGTTTCATTTATAATGTCAAGTATTCGCGTAAACCTAAGAAAGTATTATGACATTTATGTATATCGTTGAACTTAAGGTGAACTTCTGACTATCAATGTATTGTTGATATCGTTTATGTTTTAGAGATGTTGTAAGCTAAATACGAATAAAATGAATACTTTTAAAGGTAATCTCGCGTAGTTTTTCTGACGGGTAATAATGTTACAGCGATGTTAACTCTATCTAACAGGTGGCGTTAGTAGTATAATACCATCAAATGAACACAAAATTATTGTTAATGTTCATATTTTTAATGGTTATAAAATTATATATTTTTATCTAGATATGAAGTCCCAGCCCCAGCCCCGTTGAGTACTTCAGCTACGCGTATATAAACTCCTTTACTTGAACGTACACTGACGGCATTATCGTTGAGAATGGGAACCTGGGATGGTAGACCAATTGTTGTTACAATTAAAAATGACATTTATGATCTTGGAAATAAGGTGAATTTTTGATTATCAATGTGTTGTTGATATCGTTTATCTTTTAGAGATGTTGTAAGCTAAATACGAATAAAATGAATACTATTTAAACTTAGGCTCGCGTAGTTTTTCTGACGGGTAATAATGTTACAGCGATGTTAACTCTATCTAACAGATGGCGTTAGTAGTATAATACCATCAAATGGACACAAAACTATTGTTAATGTTCATATTTTTATATAAATAAAATGTTATCATAAAATTATATTTTTTTGACAGATAACACATCTAGATATGAAGTTAAATTACTATGTTAAAGCACAGATCTATAGGCATGATAGTTTTCCAGTAAAGTGTACCACAAAATGTTCAGGTTGTAGGATAGTTAGGTCTCGCTTTGCTGGCCCTAATTAAAAGGGCAATTATTGTTATGATTAATTTACGGCAGCAGCCTTAAGTAATATTATTTAAAAAATATTAATATCAAACAAGGTTTTTGTTGCACTTTTCGTGTTTGGATTTGTGTTTATAATTATGAATAAATAAATAATTAAAAAAAAACAATATTTGTATGCATTAGTTAAAGGGACTTACTTTCGCAAGTCCATATATCTGTATAACGAATTTCTTCCAAATCAGTCCAGTCATTTTAGTGTGAAACAGTAATAAACACACATAAACACACACAAACACACACACATACAAATTTTCGCAATTATAACTGTAATCAACAGTTATTATATTAAAAAAATAACAACTCAATCACTCACGTTCTAGGAAAAGGTTGAGTCTCCAGCTCGTCTCCTTCATAAGGAAATGTGTCCATGACACCATCATATTGCTCTTGATTTTCTACCTAAATAAGGAAGGGAATAAGATAATTAAAATACATATATTTAATTGTATGACATACATCACTTATACTTTGTCCATTTTGTTAATGGTTTTTTGACAGCTCACGCCCACGAAGTTTGGTATTTAATGGTTAGCCATTAAAGTTAAAATGTCATACTCATTAATATCGTACTTCATGGACGGGCAACTCCCCCTTATTGCTGTGCCACACATAACGATTACTACGATTGTGCCACAGATTACAAATAATCGATAGAAATCAATGCTAATATGTAAATAAGGTGTAATGTTATTTAATAAGAAAGGCAAAAAAAAATTAAGATTTAAACCTATAAATTAAAATATTAAAGTTAATAGTAAAGTTTTACTTTTGTATTTTATAGATGTGGAGATGGACAAGTCATCAAATCAAATGTGGTGTGACTTCGAGAAACTTTGCCTTGAGAAAGCCAAGGAAATCTTAGGAGTATCACGTGGGGCACTGCGTATGAATAAAGAAACATCCTGGTGGAACGACGGTGTTAAAGATCTTATAAGAGAAAAGAGAGATGCGTTTAAAATATGGCAAAAATCAAACCTTGAAGAAGATCGCCTAGTATATAAAAATCTGAAGAAGATAGCTAAATCAGCAGTAGCACAATCCATTGCAATATCTAGAAGTGATTTATATGACAAACTGGAAAACGCAGAAAATGAGAACACCATCTACAAATTAGCTAGACAACGTCAAAAATCTACCCTCGATATTAAATCAACCAAATATATTAAAGACGCTCAGGGTAGACTCTTAACGACAAACAAGGACATCAATGAAAGATGGAAGGAGTTCTATGAACAACTAATTAACGAGGAATTCCCCAGTAAGATACTACCTTACATGCCACCTACTGAAGGACCCATAAAATGTATTTCGGAAGAGGAGGTGATGGAGGCCATATCCAATATTAAATATCACAAGGCTGCTGGACCCGACCAGATACCAGCAGATTTATGGAAGAAGTTGAAGAAAGCCGCACTACCCTGGCTGACCAAGCTCTTCAACTGCATTATTAAAGAAGGAAAAATCCCAGAATCCTGGCGTTATAGTACCTTATGCCCTATATATAAACAAAAAGGGGATGTTGCTCACTGCGGTAACTACAGAGGGATAAAGCTCACATCACATACTCTAAAACTGTTCGAAAGAATTATTGCCATCCGAATAAGGCATTACTCCCGAATAAGTGAAAATCAGTTCGGGTTTACACCTGGCAAATCAACCATCGATGTCATTCAAACTATTAGAATTGTGATGGAAAAGCACCGTTCAAACAAAGAAAATCTGTACCTCCTATTTATCGACCTAGAAAAGGCCTTTGATAGAGTACCCAGAAGCCTTGTCTGGCAATCCATGAGAGCACAAAATATCCCCGAAAACTACCTAGCAATAGTCCAAGACATGTATAAGAACACCAAAACGCGCGTTAAAAGCCCCGCTGGTTTGAGTGACTTCTTCTGCGTAGAGGTAGGAGTGCATCAAGGATCAGCCTTGAGCCCCCTATTATTCAACCTTTGCTTAGATTACATCACGCGAGATATTCAAAAACCTATCCCGGAATGTATACTTTACGCAGACGATATAGTCCTTGTATCAAATAATGCAACAAACTTGCAGGAATCACTCAATCAATGGGTAACACAAATAGAGAGTCATGGCCTGCGCATTAGCCGGAACAAAACCGAATATTTAGAATGCGACTACGGAGGGACAGCAGAAACGGGTTGCGAGATTCACATAGACAACCGGGCACTTCCCAAAGTGGACAGCTTTAAATATCTAGGTTCTATGCTCACACCGGACGCTAACATAGACAAAGACATAGACCACCGTATTAATACAGCTTGGCTTAAATGGAGATCTCTATCGGGAATTTTGTGCGACCGCAACATGCCTATCAGAGTGAAAGGAAGAGTATACAAAACAGTTGTACGACCAGCCATGACCTACGGAGCTGAATGCTGGACCATAAAAAAGGCACACGAACTACAACTGCATACTAATGAAATGAGAATGCTCAGATGGGCGGGGGATGTAACTCGAATTGATAAAGTACGAAATGAATATGTCAGAGGATCATTTAAGGTAGCACCTATAACTGAAAAGCTAAAAGAAAGCCGAATGCGCTGGTATGGCCATATTCTTAGACGGAACGACGACCATCCGATTCACAAAGTTCTAAATATCCCTGACCGATCGCGAGGAAGAGGACGACCATGCGCCACCTCCTGGTGGTCAAATATGCAAAAAGAGATCCAGAGAGATAACCTGAGTGCAGAGACAAGCCAGAATAGAATTATTTGGCGCAACCGTACAAGGAGACCCGACCCCAGCTAAACTGGGAAGAGGGTTGGACAAAGAAGAAGAATAGTAAAGTTTTACTTTCTTCTTAGTATAAGGCATACAAATAAAACAACTAAAATAGTTTAATTCCTTTTATTAACATGATTCGTCAGAATCATCATTTATATTAGATTTGTCCGATGAGGAGTCTTCAGTTATATTAATTATTAACTCTTGTGTGCATAAATTATCAAAATATGCAATGTCACGGCCCGAATCACATTATGATTCTCTTAGTTCTCTCCACCACACTTGATTTTTACGAAAATAATATTTATTTTCATATTAATAATTTGTCCATTTTGTTAATGGCTTTTTGACAGCTCGCCGACTGACAAGCTATAGTGATAACAAAAGGACGTAATAATCGATTTCTTTTATTTTTTTAAGTATATAATAATATTTATTTTTATATTTATTAATATGAAAATAAATATTATTATCGTAAAAATCAAGTGTGGTGGAGAGAACTAAGATAATCATAATGTGATTCGGGCCGTGACATTGCATATTTTGATAATTTATACACACAAGAGTTAATAATTAATATAACTGAAGACTCCTCATCGGACAAATCTAATATAAATGATGATTCTGACGAATCATGTTAATGAAAGGAATTAAACTATTTTAGTTGTTTTATTTGTATGCCTTATACTAAGAAGAAAGTAAAATTTTACTATTAACTTTAATATTTTAATTTATTGGTTTAAATCTTATAATTTTTTTGCCTTCCTTATTAAATAACATTACACCTTATTTACATATTAGCATTGATTTCTATCGATTATTTGTAATCTGTAGCACAATCGTAGTAATCGTTATGTGTGGCACAGCAATAAGGGGGAGTTGCCCGTCCATGAAGTACAATATTAATGAGTATGACATTGTAACTTTAATGGCTAACCATTAAATACGAAACTTCGTGTGCGTGAGCTGTCAAAAAACCATTAACAAAATGGATAAAGTATAGTGTATAAACTAATTTTGACGGAAATCCTGTCAAATGATCTGTACTAAAAAAAATGTGGAAAATAATAGCTGTCGCGGTAGCTTGGGAGTTTTCATGTGCGAAAAATTTCCAACGTAATTACCACTTATCCTACAGTGAGGGAAAACATCGTGAGGAAGCAATTTTTTGAAAGATATTCTTAGTGGAATATAACCAGATTTTGTCGTATTAAAGGGAATCTGGCACTGAGAAGTGGAACGTTAAAAAGTCGAAATACAAGTAACCTAGCAATTAACTTAAGAATAATTTACAAGAATTTATAAGAACCTTACCTCAATAGGTGCGAATGAAGCATTATCCAATATATCCCTAAACACAACCACCCATCTTTGCATCAACACTTCTGTGTAATGTTCCGCCATTTCTTGCAAGAGCAATGGCAGGGGATCAGTCGGAAGACCGTAGCATCTACAAATTAAATATACTCTAAATAAATGCAATATGAACACAGTAGCAGAGCACAAAAAATTATTATTTTTTCCATTGTATTTTATTCTGCTTTGAGTAAATCGCAACTAAAATACACAAAATTAAAACGTCAAATAGTGAAAAACCGCAATTTTCCCAGACATACTTATTACAATAAAGTTTGTGTGTCAATTTTTTTATCATCTAATAATACATATATTTATATATACAAATTGACAATAATTAACTAATTATGATTTTAAGCCCTCACAAAGGCCTCCCAAATTAGCAATTGATTCATATTACACTGTCCAAACTATCTATTAAGCGTTTGATTTTATAATAGTTAAATTACACTCTACCAAAGAAAAAGAAATAAATAACACTTACTTCAATGTATTTATAAACAGCATAATCTGATGTTTGATGCTCAACATGAGAGTCGGATCAGTTATCAACGACGTGTTTGTTCTAAGTGTCGAAGCGACTTTAGTAACTGACATGCTCCAGGTATCCAGGAGCCAATCCTTGGAAACC
Organism: Boloria selene; assembly: GCA_905231865.2. Classification (NCBI taxonomy): domain Eukaryota; kingdom Metazoa; phylum Arthropoda; class Insecta; order Lepidoptera; family Nymphalidae; genus Boloria; species Boloria selene. Next base: position 11,151,080 of record HG993141.1, read on the forward strand.
AAGCCAGCTCCAGTGGTCAAGAGGTGTTCCTCGAGGATGAAGAAGCCCAGCACAGCGTTGAGGTAACTCTTCATATTTTGTATTGAGTCATGGAGGTTTCCAGATGAGGGTATAAGGACTAGTCGAGCTTGCTGTTTTCTTTGTGCTCTGTAGTCAAAGATTTTTTGGATTATAATATACCATTGGGTCTAGATGCTAATATGTATAGTAGCAGATTATAAAGCCCTGGGTTTGATTAAACTAAAGGCAATAGCGGCGCACTCGCAAAAAATCATGTTTAGTGGAACAAATTCATGTCTTTACTTAAGAAACAGACAGACTGTACAGACATGCATGTCTAAAACATCCTATTCAATTTTTGAAACACTTCATTACACTTCACTTATTCAAAGTGTAAGATGTACCTATTTTATAGTAACAAACAAAATATGGATTTTTTACTTTCTTTACCTGTTTAAAACCTATAAATAAACTGTTTTGGAATTAAAAGAATCATTCACCTGTAATACTGTACAAAATCGTTCTTAGCGCCAAGAACACTGTGTATGTGCAAACACCTGTGGAGGGTACTGAAGTCTACTAGTTCATGTGGACATTGCGGCCCACTGTTTTCTTTTGTAACGCCCATTGATTCTAAGAAAAAATAAAGTCAAATTTGAGTTAAGATATTACACTATGTATTAATCATTTTTTATTGACATGGCGTCCATTTTGGATCTTTTATAATTTCTGGTAAAAGTATAGCGGGGATAAAAATACCAACTCCGTGAAAAAAACTGTCATAAAAACCAGTAGTACGAAGAAGTATATGTTTATCTTAAAATAAAGTTGTAACTGATATCTTATAAAGAAAATGCTATGTAAATATATAAAGTTCACCTTTCTTATTCTTTACAATATTCTCCAAGCTTCTCCCAAGCATTTCTTGAGTTTGTTTCAAAGCCATTGCACCAACCTATAAGAAATAAAACATAGTTTCAATTTTTTATTATTAGAATTAAATACAAATAATAACCATATATAAAATGTCCAATGTTAGTTGATCTTTTAACCAATAGAACAACAACCAAAATTGGTACAACTTTATTATATGGGCCTCTGGAGTAGAGGAACCTCTTGGTTGGGGATAGTGATTTGGTAATATTCAGAATATATAAAAAAATGAAGAAATTTTTATATACCTAATAAGTCATTCCTATTGGAATACTATTATTGGAATACTATTATTGGAAAAGTACATTGGCTACTTCTATATACTAAGTTCTCATACATTACAAAGTTTACCTGAGGACTTAATTTTCTTATATTTTCAAGGAAATCTCTCAAATCTGCCATAGATGCGTCTTGTATTGCCTGCCGTAATCTTGGAATGTCAGCTGATATTTTTGCACACCATTTGTAAGGTCCCACGCGAGGTAAGAGGACATGTTCCAATTGCTCCAGGGTTTTAAGTGCAGGATAATATCTATTATTAAAATTATTATAAATAATATTATTATTATATTATTCATTCTTTATATTAAATAATATTATTATTTATAAATTATAAAATATATAAAGTGGTATAGCAGTCTCAAAATTAATAATTAATAAAAATAATAATTAAAGTTGAGCAACAAATAAGAAAATTAGGTACAATATGTTTTTGGTGTTATAAGCATTTTGACATTTGTTTATTTTAATGTTAAAATAATAAATCATCATCATTTGACCTAAACTTTGATAATACAGTTTAAAATAAAATATTAATGCAAAAGATTACTTAATAAGCAAATAACTCAATAATCATAATAATAAATTCTTATACCTCTTAGCTTCCACTTGAGTTTTGAGCTTTGAATAAGTTGTTAACAACGGCAGGCATAACTCCATCTTTTCTATAGTAGCTGCAATGTTTAACTCCACTCTACGTGCTCTTATTAGTTCTTCTGCCCGTGTACAAAGATCTTCAATAAAAAGACATCAAATATACTCTTCCTTTTTGTGAAACATATTAATAGTAGGGTTTATATAAAACAAAAAGTTAGTGAACAGCTTTTATCCATATATTTATTCTTTACTTAAAATAATATTGAAACTTACAAAAATCTGTACATGAAATATTGAAAACATTTATTCTTACAAAGTGTCTTATATTAATATATAATAATATATTGAATTAGTATGAACATACTTTCAGTAGACTCCTTCACATTAGCATCAACATTAGATATTTCTGCATGCAGCTCCTCAGCGTGTGAGCGGACTTGAAGCAATTCTCTAATGGAGTCAATAAAGCCCTACAAAATGTTTTAATAAAGTAGTTATATTGTACAGTATTTCTAGAGGGTGCATTTGCATCTTCAAATTAAACACTAGCTTATCTTTAGGCAGTGAACTTTAAAATTATTGTTTATATCTTATTTATCATTATCTCAAGCAAGTGCAAGTGTATATTTTTCTTCATGGCAGGGGTGCAAGTGTACCCCCTGCATTTCTCTAATGGCACCATTGTGCTTTGGAATGCACTATCCATATTTTATGTCCAATTTAAGTAAAATTTAAAATAAAATTAATATTTAAATAATAAGATATGGTATTTGTTAATAAATTTGAAGAATTACCTGATAATAGAAATTGCACAGCTTTTCAATTTCCTTGTCATGTTGCTGAATTCTATCATCTAACTGTTGTACGAAAGCCTCATGACCTCCTTCACCTTCATATACAGATCTAAATGCAGGACCCCAGTAATCATCTATGCCTTCTATTTCCTAAAACATAATTATTTATTGCTAAATATGGCATACTAAAACCATAAAAAATAAAGTGCCTCTGTAATTTTAAAATAAATAATATTTTAAAGCCCTTAATATTGTGAGCTATATGTATATATCAATTTTATTATTCGAATTTAAAGGGGCGTAAAATGAATATACCTGTATCGTTGCGTTAGTCATTGTATTAAGTATAAACACTGACAAAACTCCCAAAAAGTTAGTAGTCGTAAACACATAAATTCACAATTTTAAACATTTATAACTACAGCCAGTAGTTTACATTTCTATTAAAAAATTATTACAGTAAAAATATTTTGAGTTTATATAAATTCGCTCTACAAATTATTGTAAATGTCTTCGACGTTTGATATTTACAACTTGACAGATGACAGATGTCAATTGTCAGTCTAGTTACGGACTCGGGACTACGGTTATTATAAGAGATTTTGTCTTGAACTCAATGTTTTTGAGTTTATTTTATTTTTGCTTAAAATTAGAAGGACTAGGTAAAAGACAAAATAAAATAACAAATGAAAATGCTTGTCATCAAAAATAATATACTATTTTTATATTCTATTAGTTAGTAACAGTGTTGCATTAAATGGAAAGTATTTTACCCATGTTGATTGTTGATTGTACTAATTACAGTTGTAAACCGATTACAAATTTGAGAACCGGTTTTTACTGATTACTTTAAGTAAAAAACCGGTTTTTTTAAGGTATTTTTTAGGTTTTTCTCACTTTTATAAGGGACGATTTCACCAACGTATAATAAGTTTTACCCAAGCGTAAATTTGAAATTTCGGCAGGCTCTATACAAAAACTGTCATTACGCCCAATTAATTCCTCAGCTAAACGTCACTCGGCGTTGGTGAAATCGGCTTTGTAAGAAATAACAAAACATGAAACATTTTTAAGTTTCCTATATTAAAATCAAAATAACTTCGGGATTAATAAATGATGTGAATTAAAATAAAGTACACAATATACAAATAACTTCTACGTTAATCAAAATTACGAATAATGCAATTAGTTATTTAATTGCATAAGTCGTGATTTTGATTAAGAAAACAGATGTGATCGACAGCACCCGCTTGCAATCTGCTTCTTCTGGATGAAAGGATGTATCCCGATTTGGAGAACATCCTTTCTGAAGGCACAGACGTTGCGGGCACCAATAAATACTTTAACGCCAAAACGTTCCATGGTGCTAAATATTTATTGTGACTCCAAAAAGTGCCAGCACTTTCAGCCGCTTTTGCAAATTCAGTTTCAACATGCTGGGGCTCTGTCTCCAAATACATCCGCAGTATGTTAACTGCGGACGCAGTTGGATGGGTGGTTGTTTTCCTTGTTTTTAAAAAGTCTAAAAGTCCTGGCTTTTTTGTTCTTCAACTACTGTTTCCACTGAGGCTTGTTCTGAAGTCATTGCACTGGTTTCCGAATCCTTTATTAATTTTGACAATTCTTTTCTTACTATTTCTTTTGCTGATAACATATTTTCCGAATGCCTAAAACCAGATCTTAATATCGGATGTAAGTATGTTGAAATTAGCGTAACAGTTCTTGTCTCATATACTAAAAGCCTACTGCTCATGTTTCGCCTTACTGACGAACAAAACATTTTGCCTATATCTGTCTCTAGAGCATTCTCAATGGTGGTCAAATTCTCGTACAATCCACAAATTACTGGTATGATTAATGAACTGGTCGGATATGTATCAGCACTAACAAGTTTTGTAGCCTGTTCAAATATTTCTAAAATCTTTATTATTTCTTCGCCCACTTTTTCTTCATATGCAGTTAAATAGTCTGGTGTCTGGATTAATTTTCTACATACTAATGCCAGAACATCGGATAATTGAAGAATTGTAGATACCATATAGAATTTGCTGTTCCATCGTGTAGGTACTTTTTGTATTTGAGTTTCTTTCCTGCTGTTCTGCTTTAAGCGCCCGCCAACCTACAGACGATTTTTTAAAAAACTTAACAATAACCTTACATTTGTTAATTATTTCCATTACCTCAGGAAGCTCTAATGAATCATTCACTTATCTATTACAGTAAGTAGTACTTGTAGCAATTATTAATTACTTACTTTTCGATGATGATGATTTCCTCCGGAACGTTTATCAATTATCCAACCTGATAATAAACTAAAACTTACAACCATACGCATTCAATACAACGACGGAACTGACTGAAGTTTGTCAAAACTCAACGGTATATTGCCTTGACGGCTGCAAGCGGTGCGGTGATTCCCCGATCAAAGACAATATAAATTTGGTTTGACTTAGGTGTTCCGATACATGAATGATGAAACACATTTTGATCCTATAATACTTTAACACTTACAAGTGAATCTAAAAGTAATCGGTTTTCGTAAACAAAAACCGGTGTTTATTGGTTTTTACAAAAACCGGTTTTTTAGGTTTTTTATAAAACCGGTTCACATCACTAGTACTAATTTTATTGGGATACCGACCGGTCAGTTTCCTTGCTCGTCAATTTCACTAATTCGTCAGTTTACTCATTAGACAGTTTCTGAAATCGCCAATTTTCTTATTTGCCAGTTTCACTATTAAGTTGGTTGGTTTCGCTTAAACTCCGAGATGATTCAAGCAAAAAGTCACGCGCATAAACCTTATTATATAGGTAAACTAAGAAAAAGTAAAATTATAGTAAAAGTAGACTTTATTGAGTGGTGGGCTTTGGCCCACCACTCAATAAAGTCAGTTCAGAAGTAAATAATTTTACTTCTGAACTATTTACAGGATCAAAATCCTGTAAATAGTTCAGATTTTGATTAGATATATTATATTTTTCCCAGAAAAGTAACCCACTGTTTCTTAGAATAAATAAAGTAATTTTCGTAAACAGTTTTAAACTGATATCGATAAAAAAATGATATGTATTATTTATTGCATATTGATATTATAGGAAAAATTACCAACATTTTCAGGAAAGTCTTTCAGCTTGACAACATCTTGAAACAAGTGCCAAAGCCGTAATTAAGTGCCAAATCAATCTGCCAAATTATTCCGCAGAGGTGGTGAAGTCAGTGTGTCTTATTTTATATTTAAAGAATATTAAATTGCGTTTTATATTCGGTCACAATTACTTAAACAAATCCATGTGACGTACATTTGCTTAAATAATATTTTTCATTAATATTGATATACAGAGGTCCCGCAACCATGGCTCACTGTATTAGAGTTTTGCATGGCCAAGTAAGTACCTAAAAGATTTTTTTCAGTTTTAAACTTTACGTGAATCTTTATTAAATAGTTACAGAAATAATCTTAACGCTAATATCTACTATGATTTATGTTTATTTACGATATTATCAATATTATATACAAAGATAATGTACATGAATGAATAGGTCACTAAAGGTAAAATAAACAATTTGAGGTCAATAAGGGTTAGATGTGCCTATACCCAGATATGCTTCAGTATTAACTATAATAGTTTTAAATATAAAAATCAATTACGAGGGCATTGACCGACATGAATATGTTTTAGGGTAGCAGGACGAGGACAGCACTCGTGGAAATTCAAAAAAGATGCTTCAGCGTGTCTCCACTCACCGCCGCTGCGGCACAGGTACTAGGAAATCCAAAAAAGTGGTATTTTATGTGGTTAAAGTGATTTTGTAACAGTGTTATGTAACCAAAGTGAACCTGCAAAGTTGTTCTATGAATCCTATTTTTCAATTTTAATGTGTAATTGATGGCTTCTAGGTGGCTATGTCGAAGTTCGACAAGGCTCCATTGCCCTACGAAAACCTAACAAAGAAATTAGAAATTGTAAAGAAGAGGTTAGGTCGTGACATGACCTTGTCAGAGAAAGTGCTTTATTCTCATCTGGATGATCCAAAAGGACAGGTAAGTGATAAAAAAGTAATATTTAAAATACTTTACAACAATTCAAAAGAAAATTTGATCAAAAGTGATATTTTTTTGATATTTTATGTATTTGTTTTAATAAAACAATTATAGTTTTATTAGTGTAAGATAATGAAGAAAGTAATTGACAGAAAATATGAGATTGTAATATTCATGGTTGTCTATGTAATAAATATTTCTTCTTATACTATGAGTACTTCTCAATGCTAATAAATTTAGCAACATGTTGTTGTATGCTAACATATTAAATAAATATAACATTCCTATCTCATAGTAGTGTAAATCAATTTTTGTGACATATTTTTAAATTTTTAAACTGCTTTAAATCTGTATTTCACAATCACAATGAAAATGTAAGAACTGAAACAAAATTCTATAATATATAAATTATCCCTAATTTTATATTTTATAATATTACCATATAAAATAAATTATAAACTTATGATGTTAGTAATTGTAGATTTTTAACAACTAATATAGAATATATTATGTTTTCAAAAGTTATAATTTATAATAAAATGAAAAGAAAAATGACAAGCATTGAATTTTTTTCTCCTTTTATAACAGGAAATTGAACGTGGCACCAGCTACCTTCGTCTCCGACCAGACCGTGTTGCCATGCAGGATGCTACAGCACAGATGGCCATGTTGCAATTTATTTCCTCTGGATTACCAACAGTGGCTGTTCCTTCTACAATTCATTGTGACCACTTGATTGAAGCACAAATTGGTGGCAAAGAGGATTTGGCTAGAGCTAAGGTACTTTTAGAAAACTTCATTATAATTGAATAATAAATAACAGATTGGATAAATTTTTATTTATTTAACTAACCCTATATTTCTACTTTTTAAAAAACTACTTTAGGATATCAATAAAGAAGTATACAAATTTCTTGAAACTGCTGGTGCTAAATATGGTGTTGGTTTCTGGAAGCCCGGGTCCGGTATCATCCATCAGATTATTCTCGAAAACTATGCCTTCCCTGGTCTCCTTATGATTGGTACTGACTCTCACACACCCAACGGTGGTGGTTTAGGAGGTCTTTGCATAGGTAAGCTTTTTAAAAACATCATTCTTTAAGTTTAATTTAATAGATAATCAAATAATGTATTATTTTCTGTATGTATATTAGCCATCAATATGGAACAGCAGGTGGTATTTGCTGAAAACTTAAAAAATAATAATATAATAATTAATAATATTAATATAAAATGGTCTAAATAATAAACTTTTATAAGAGTAAACACATATTTTCTTACTATTCATCTAAAAATAATCCCTTTTTTATAACTAGGCAACACTTATGTTCATTTATTTAAGTGTTATGTAGAACATAACCCAATCATGAAATTTTTATATATATATTCTGCTTATAAAAAATATAACTTGAATTGAATTGACATTTATTATAATATATATTTTTTATTAACTAGGTGTCGGAGGTGCAGATGCAGTTGACGTAATGGCGAACATACCATGGGAATTGAAATGCCCGAAAGTCATTGGTGTTAAACTAACAGGTATGTATGTATATATAAGATTATTTATATATGATAGACGAAATTTATTTATATGTTTTGAAACTAATTAAATCCAAAATAGTATATAAGGGAAAAGTTAAGTAAAGAAAACATTGGAATTTTGTTTTAAATATAATTATTACTATATTATATAGGTTAAGTTAACAGAATAATTTCTTAATAATATTGGTTTTTCTAAACTGATAATGGGATTTATCAAAATCTTATTTATGTAATTTATTTTATGATAAATATAAGTATCTTAAAAAATAACTACATACAATATGAAAAATCACAGTTTTTTTATCAATATCGCTTAAAACGTGATAAAATGCAAACATTTTATCGTTATTTGAAATAGATCTAATCTCTGGTTAAATGTCAAAATCTCTTGAAAAAATTTTCGTCGTTTTACGTAACTTACTACGTAATTTATCACTAGCAGTACTATAATGTCACAAGAGTACGATGTACTAAGTAAATGTATCCCACAGGTATATAATAACTCTTCAAACCGTCCTTTATTTGAAGCGGGAAATATATTTACGCATATCACCTGAAAGAAACAGGTGGTTGGTTATTTGGGTCTCACCGGCTAAAAAAGCCGATACTACCCACTAAAACCTAACAAAACTTCCCCCGCCTTAATGTGGCTTCGTAGGATCGCTTATGCATTTGATGATTTGACGGCATGTCTGCCGAAGCAAAACAAAAAGCCGCGGGGTTGCTCGACAGTCCACTCCGATATAAAAGAAGTACCTACCTACAGCTACAAGGAGCAACCCGCATTACACACCGCCCGCCGAAGGGCTCATTTTCATTGGTCGTTAGAGCACGCATTCGGGGTGCAGGAGATTTCTGTTCACGCATGCCATAGGGACCGCATGCTTTAACCGTTTTCATTAGTCGATAGGGTCCGCTTGCAGATTGTTTACTAACTAACTTCACAGAAGAAAAAGAAAAATATATTCGTAAACTGAGTCCCCGCACGGCGCACGCATGCTTTACACCAACTGATGAATTTCATTGGTTGTTAGGCCACGTGCGGGGATTCCCCGCTTGCGGTGTAACGACTGAGTTAACGACTAATGAAAATGAGCCCGAAGTGGGCCAAATCCATGTGCGTCTCGTAGCTTTACGACCGGCCGGATTGCCAGACGCTACTGAGCCCCCCAACCACAAGGTGACATGTTTAATGTTTTGTTCACAAATTGTGTTCCACTGTGGATTTTAGTGAGGAGGAGTCTCACAGTCCCTGCCGGTTGACGGACCGGCAGCACCCCATGATAGGTTTCCCCAGCGCTATGCAGATTATCTTGTTATGTTAATACATAATTATAACTTCTGTATTTATAAGATTGTTGAGGTTTTCACTGACTTTTCTAAGCAGAATTCCTTCTCCTTCACAGACTGAAAACAGACGCTCTTTAACTTATTGTATGAGGATGTTTTGTTGTTCCTCTATGGAGCCCAGAGCATGCACTTTTTGTACAATGAAACAAAGTCCTTCATGCTACCGATATAGTGATTCAAAAGGAAGGTTTATATGTATAAAACATGCATATTATAGGGGTAAAAAAGCCTAGAAAATACCCTATCGTAGAGAATACTGGTCGTTCAAACGTATCCACTGAATTACATTAAACAGTAATTTATTTTCATATTATAAATTGTTATATAATCTGTGTTCCTAGAAAAGTCGTAAAATGTACAAAATATACATATATTTACGATGTAAATCGAAGGAACGTTTTAATTAAAGCCTTTTATCTCTTACCTCGTACCCACCTATATTTAAACTAAAACAATATTTATTCAATTTCACTGCGTTTTGTTTATACTATTGCGATATTACGTAATATTTTTTTTATAAAAAAGTGTTTTTGTAAGTCGATGTTTTGTACATTTACAAGTTTTTATGGTGTAACACAAGATATTTGATATTCGATGTATTTTAAACCTTACGGTATCTCTTTAAAGCTTAAAATACGTGTTCAGACATTAATTGCGCTCTTGCATAGATAAGTTTGTTATAAATAGAAAGACATTTTTGTGTGGCCAATTGCCAAAGTTAGAATGTCATTGATTCTGCCTTCTACGAGAAGGAACGTGAATAACTTTTAGTTATCTTAAACTGTACTACTATCGAGGAAAGTATGAATAATTTTGGTCCTTTACCATATTGTAAGGAGTTTGCTTGTAAATTGTAATGGATAAACTAAAAATCGGCTAAACCGATTTCGATGAAATAATTAAGTTTATTTTTTGTATTTTTATTTGGTTATCCGAATACATATTTGTATTGGTTATATAAATATATTATTTTAGTATCATGTAAGGACTGACGGGAAGAGAATCCATATTTTTTTCTTTTCTACATACCGATTAGTCTTTGTCTTGACGAATTGTTTGTAACACGTGTAACGAAAACATACCTAATGCGTATTTACTTGTGTTCATGCTTTATAAATGCTATTAATAAGCACTTCACCTATCAAAATAAATAAATAGATACTGTCTCACAGAAACTTCACCAAAATGAACCCTTTTAACAAAGATTTAGAACACTAGAAGCGAACAGTTTTTAAGTATAAGATGGAATAATTTAGGGTGATGTCATGTCATCCTATTATACCGTTACGGAACTTAGGGCTGCAGCAGTTGTTTTCCATGCCCTGCTATCTTTGGCCAGTGTTTCGACATGATTCCACGTAATTCCTGTCCGTAATAATTTAGGGTACCTATCCATTATACTTTATATAATTAATATAAGTTAAAACTATGCAAATATGCGATTCTATAATGATGAACACGTGTATTATTTGTCTGTATGTACGTGATAATGTTTAAAGATCATGGGTGATGAATTTTGCACTCATTAAGAAGCTGTTATATGATATCAATATTATCTTTCCCACAATCGTGAATGTGTCATAGATGGCATATTTACAATTAATTATACGACTTGTTATTTAGTGCGCTTTAATAATATGCTAGTTAAATATACCTATTTAAATTATATTTTATGTTACAAGCTTGACTATCTTTAGTAACGAGTGTTACCAATTATTTTGATAGTCAATAACCAAATGAAACTGGTTAAAACCCGGGTCTCGCACCTTTGATATTTCCGAATAATATCAGCTTTAACTGTCATACGGTGAAACAAAACATCAACAATCATCTATATCTAAGATAAATTTGTTTTCAAAAGTTATATTTATATATGTAAGGTAACGGTAAGGTACGAGCCTTGTGTTTTGGATACTAGATTGTTGATATACTACACATATATAAGTTTAAATACATACATATTATAAATATAAACATCCATGACTGGAGTACAAACATTCGTGCTCAACAAATGTATGCCTCCAGCGGGACTCGAACCCGCGACCGCTGGCGCAGCCAGTAGGGTCACTACCAACTGCGCCACGCGTGATGCACTGTTATATTTTAAAGTTCGTCACTACATCAACTAGTAAAAATCGTATTCAATAGATTTAAATTGAAATTAATTGATATACATTTACAACACAATGTCTCTGATAAATTCTGCCAAATTGAACAGAGCTTTTTAAATCTGGATAAATATTTGAAAAATTATTGTATTTAGCCTTTTATAGCGACGCACTGCTGGGCAAGGGCCTTCAATACGAGTAAGAGAGAGATCCATAGTCCACCACGCTGGCTAAGTGCGGGCTAGCGGACTTCACATGTTTTTGAAAACTTGCTAGGTTCTCTCAGACAAGTGGTATTACCACTGGGCTACCACTGCCTAATTTATTTTAAACCTTATTTTCTTTAAATTGTAACATAAATATAAAGATTAAAAGTAAACTATTATAGATTTTTCTATAATAAGGCATTTAGTTATGTCATTTATTTAGATTGAGGCCGATTCTATTGTCGTAGAGTGTGATGTGATACGCGCTATCAAGTGGCGTCTAAATGGACTGAATTATAGCTCGAGGCTTACCACATACGTATACACATATTTGCAATAGGTAAATAAATATATACAAGTATTTTCTTGTGTAACAGTAGAAACAAAATAAGAAAGAAACATTAAAACTTTTTTTTTCTGAAGGTTTTATAACATTAGATAGTATACATTAAAAATTATGTATAGTGCACTGGGGTAATTCCGAAAATGGGTATATTCCGAAAGTTTAAAAAATCTACTAATCGTAGCGATATTTTACAATTGGCAGCATGGGTCTAGGACGCCAGTTCGATTGTTCTCGCCGTGTCAGTTGTCATGAATCACTAGTGTGAACATAACGTGCGTAGGGTCAAGTTATCTGAGTTAAGTGATTTTCGAGCCTTTTTCGGTGATTCGCAATAACCCCAACACTTGTATCTCGGAAGTCTGGTAAGTAATTTAAATAAGTGTTTGATTTTACTATAGATAATCGTTTTATACGGCTTTGTAAGAGGTTTACAAAGTCCTAACAGTGTTCTAAATTTTTTTTCGTAATTACCCCATTGGGGTTATTACGATATATAATTATTTCACAATTACCCCATTACATTTTTTCATAGTAATTGACAGTGATTCTAAAACTGTTAAGAAATAACATAATATTTCATATATAACATAACATTGCTTAAAACTATTTTTTTTTATTCTTTCATTATTAATAAAAAGTGGTTCATTTTTTTCAGAGTTAACACGCCCGAACTTACATTAGAAAGAGAGTCAAACGTTACACACCTATCGCCATTAATGGCATTAAGGATGTTACTGAGCTATCGAAGCTACTTCAAACCGTCAGCAGCAAAGAAAATTTTAGGTTCAAACTGATTAATAAAAACCTACTCCATATTCTCGTTAACACTACCGAGAAGTATAAAAAATCATAGCGGTGATAAGAGCAAACGGCCTCATAGGACATACATTAACCCTTAAGGACACCAAATGCTATCGCATTGTCATAAAAAATCTCCATCACAGCACACCACATGAAGCGATATCAGAAGCTATTGAGGCAACTAACAATAAAATTAAAGGCGAAATCATTAATGCACGTACTTGACAAGAAACCCACATCGAACTTCTTTGTGAACATTGAGCCCAGTGGTAATAATCCTGCAGTCAAAAATATTACCCACATATTTAACCAAAAGGTCAAGATAGAGGATCCCCGTAAGTCAAAAAGTATTGTTCAATGCCAACGTTGCCAGCGCTACGGTCACTCGAAGAATAACTGCATGAGGCCCTATAATAGTTGTGTCAAATACGGAGAAGGACACAAAACTTCGGAGTGCAAAAAGAAAGATAGAACTACATCGGCCAAACGCGCTCTCTGCTCGTGTGACCACCCGGCTAACTACAAAGGTTGTGAAATATACAAAGATATCCTTGCCCGGAGAAACAAAACAATTAACCCAAAAGAAAGTAATCCCACCCTCACCCTTGCCAATTGGCCCAATCTGCACCTCCTTGACAAAAACTGAAAGAACCGAAAGACCCTCTCCAACGTACTGTTACGTACTACGAGTTCGGGATTGGAAATGAAAAGTTTTACTTACACTGTATATACACGCGTAGTTTGTACACAGCACACTAGTTCAATTAAGTCTCTGAGCACTATAATCCACCACTTTTAATAATTCACTATACTCTTCTTCACTTTTCCACTATTTCGTATCTCTTCGTAATCTTCACTCAACTACGAACATCAACTGATCTTTCGACACACTGCCGGCCTTTTTATATGTGTAAATTTAGAACATTCTAGTATCGAAAATTCAAAATGTTTCTATTAACTTCCAAATCTTTACTGAAAATGCTTTTTCTCTCTCTGACACATTAAAATTTGCTATAAACTGTTTTTGTTATCTAATTGTCAAAAGTTAGAAATTGACATTCGCTGTTGTAAAGCATGGTGCAAGCGTGCTATTATGACGGGTTCGCACTCTATTCCGACACTACTCCCTCCTAAGATAGCTCGTCTTGAGCATCTTTGTTGCCGTGATACTTGGCCAATCGGTCCACATGCACGATTTTAGCCGGGCTTCTAGATGTACGTTGAATTCGGAAAGTGATGTCGTTAATTTTCGTTATAAACTTATATGGGTTGTAGCTTTGGCGATTTACCCTTTCGTCTCACCGGGTTATGCAGCCATACCAATGAGCCTTCCTCGAAGTTCGTTCCTGTTGCCTTCCGGTCATAACGAGTTTTCATGCGTTCACTTGCTTGTAGCCCTGCATCACATATCTGCTCATGAACAAAAATCATATTCGCTCTTAGTTCATTCAGTGATACAACTTGGAGTGTCCGGCGAGCAACCACTTAACAGATCCGCTGGTAACCGTAATTCTCTTCCAAAATTGGCAAAGGCGGGTCATTGCAATGCTTTCATGAAAAGCTGTCTGATAAAATAGAAGAAACAGCGATAAGTACTCTTCCCAATCCTTTTGATGACTATCTACAACCTTGGCTAGATGTCGTTCTAAAGTTTGATTAAACCTCTCCACCATTCCATCGGACTGTGAGTGACCAGACGTAGTTCTAGTTTTGTGCACCCCCATGATCTTACAAAGTTCTTGAAACACCTGTAATTCGAAGTTTCTTCCTTGATCACTGTGCATTTTTAATGGGATACCAAATCTGCAAAATACATCTTTAACCAATTAGTAAGGAGTAGATAATGCATGTATCTACATCACAAATCTTATCCAAGTGGCAGCTTGGACTAGTACTCCTACGCTTAAGAATTCATGGCGAGGGGCGCCAATCCCTCTCGCTGTCAAGGGCCAAATTGCTATCTAACGTCGTCTTCGAAGAATTGGCAGACAACTCACAGAGGCGAGGATAAAACCAGATTAAATAGAGCAATTAAAGAACTGAAATATCTACTCGAATATGTATCAAACAAATCCCTTACACAGAGATTGGCGAAAATGTCTCCTAATGGAAACGGGATCTACAACCTCTGGAAGGCAACAATGTACCTGCGCTAGCCGAAACAGTGTTCTCCACCTATTAGATCCGGTAATACATAGGCGAGAACTGATCAAGAAAAATCTAAGGCCTTTTCTACATACCTGGCCGGGGTTTTTAGCTAACTCGGACAGTCCGGAAGATCCCGAAATAGAACAAGTACTAAAGCAAGACCTGCAACTATGCCTGCCATTGACTCTTACTACACCAAGAGAGATTGCTAGAGAAATAGCCAAAATGGACCCTAATAAAGTACCTGAATTTGATCTGATCACCTCCAGGTTATTTAAAGACCTTCCTAAGAAGTGTATTGTCTTTTTGACCATCCTTATAAATGCCACGTTGAGAATCTCGTATGTACCTACATTCTGAAAAACATCACAAATTGTAATGATCCATAAGCCTGGTAAGCCACGCGAATCCTCACGAAGTCCCATCTTATCGCCCTATCAGAGAAAAATGTGGGAAAAGATCATTCTTGCACGATTATCCATTTGTCTCTCCACCAGATAATGACTCTTTAGGTGTTAGACGAGTATGGCAATACAAGTCAGCAGATTGGGATGAGATGCGGCACTTTTTTGCATCCTTCCCTTGGCGGCAGGTCTGCTTCTCTTTTTCGATCCGTCGAGTTGTGCGGATGCTATAACTGATGTGGTGCATCAAGCAATGGAATATTTTATCCCGTTCTCTGACGTACCCGTCGGTGGCAAAGCTCGCCCATGGTTTAATGCCGAATGCACCTTTGCTGAAAAGCGTAACCATTCGGCCTACCTTGCCTGGGTTGATGCTCGAGACCGAAAAACTCCGCATGTAAGATCCAAGAAGAGAGCCTTTAACTTAGCCGCCAAGTCCTACAAAAATACATTAAAGAAGGCTTGTCTTGACCGAATTGCACATTTTGGCACAAAGTTCACTGCCCAACCATCTGGCAGCAGAGCTTTTTGGTCCCTTGCCAAAGCGGTCGAGACGAACTTCTGTCGTCCCTCACTGCCACCGCTGGTAAAATCTGATGGATCCCTGGCTCATACGGCAAAGGAGAAGGCGTCTTTACTTGCCTCCCAGCTGCGGAGCCGGAGTACCCCAGGGCTCCGTACTTGGTCCGGTCCTCTACTACATATTTACAAGTGACCTACCCCAAACAGCAGAAACAGCAGTGGCAACTTTTGCCGATTATGCGGCCTTTCTTAGCTGTCACAGTGATCCCATTGAAGCCACCAAACAGTTGCAAACTCAGCTCGATGCCACTAATACTTGGCTGACCAAGTGGCACATAAAAGCTAGCGCCCCGAAGTCTCACCATATGACATTTACCCTGAGACGTCACACTTGTCCTCCAGTCAATCTAGGCCCCGACACATTGCCGCAATCAACCAGAATTAAGTACCTTGGTTTTCACCTGGATCGTAGAATGACATGGAAGAACCACATGAAAACGAAGCGAAACGAAATCAACCTTAGTTTTAAAAATCTACTCTGGCTTTTCAGTAAACAATCTGCCTTATCTCTTTTCAACAAACTAAGGGTCTACCTCGCCAAACACCAACTTCTCTCAACTCACCTTGGAAAAGAAAAAAAAAGAAAAAGTTACACTCCACAGGATTTAGCTCAAGCCTTTAATAAGGTTAAAATGGAGAGTTAATTGTATTTTGTATGGATAAGAAGAAAGTTCATTTTAGTTTTTAATAATAGTGTTCTATGTAGGTAGTTAAATGAAAGTGTTTTAAAGAACTAAAAGAAGTAAATTATAAGTTATTGCCAAAATAATAATTGTGAACTTATGTTTCTGTTTTATTGGCTATAAGTTTTTGATGTAATTGTAAATATGTATAAGAATAAGATACTTATTTAATAAAAGCTTATTGATTATTAATTATTTATTTTCATTTTGTCATATATTATATCTGAAAGCAAGAATGGTAGAAACGCATCTTAAAATTCATACACTCGGGCAGATCGGAGCAAAGCTAATTTGCAGTGTGTGTATGTGCACGGACGGTGGAGGAATTACTACGCCTTCCTACGACACACTGTTTGGAACCGCTCAAATCCATCACGTTCTACTTCTTACTACCTTACTACCCCGCTTCAAAACTTTTTATATTCCTAACAGTTATTTAACAGACAGTTTGAGAACCACAGTAACTTTCTGGGGTAATTCCGAACTATTAGTGGTGTAAGCAAAGACTTTAGCTATATTAGTGATATAATAGATTATATTTTGCGTTTGTCTAAATTACGACTGAAAAAATAACATAAATCTTCGGTCAAAGTTCAATTGAATTAAAATTTGAAGAATTTCGTAATTACCCCCAGTTAGTTCGTAATTTCCCCATATGCCAAAAAAATGGGACACAAAATTTAAATGCTTCATTTAAAAAACCCAACTACTTATTTTAAATCTAGTATACATTTTACGATAATTCTTTACATTAAGTAAACAGAGGCTAAGCATTAAAGGCCTTAAATATAAAACTGTTTTGTATAATAAACCTAATTGTAACCCTCTAGTCATCTCATAGAAATTTATGTCGGAATTGCCCCAGTGCACTATATAGACAATAATCATATAATTTTATCTAATTTTAATAAAGAGGGAAAAATTCGGTCGTGTTTAAAGAAATCTAATTTAATTTAGAGTAAAAAACAGTTTTTATAACATTTTTTGAAATATTCTATTGATACTCGTTACCTTTATATTTTTATAACTAAAACAATTTATCATGCATGGGCTAAGGTCTAAGACTAATGATAAAGTACTGTTTGATTTTGTTTAACAATATATCAGATAACAATATAATTAGTATAGAAATATGTACAAAGGATTAATAAATTATGTACAACACTAACTTACATGATAAAAAATGAAAATGGGCCTATAGTGTCTTGTTGACAAGAAAATTCAGTACTTTATTTTTTAAAACCTGCTTATTTCTTGTGGAAGTATAAATGTAATAAGAATAATATGCGCCTAATGACACCCGTTATCAGCTAATAAATATTAAAGTCGCAATTCTGAATGCTACCACCACGATTGTCAAGTGCGGGTTCGTGGATTTCACATATCTTTCTAACATGAACATATTTTATGTGCCAGACCCGGGATTTGAAAACGCTCTACTCGATTTCCCAAGCGATCGCGTTGCCACTGGGTAACCACTTATTTATATTTATTTTATTTATAAATCCTTTATTACACCAAAATAAAAAAAACAAAAGATACAATAGATGTATATCATACAAAAAAAAACGTTTTCATTTTGTAAAGGCGGCCTTATCACTTAGAGTGATTTCTTCCGGCACCTATAGATACTATAAAGAAACTCGTGGGGTTGCACGGATAAAGGTTGGCGTAAAAAATAAAAATCAATTATACATAAAAGTTACATACTATAAATAATATACAAGATTACATACTACATATATATAATAAAGATGTATATATTCAATATATATAAACAAGATACACATTATACAATACATATATATTATACATACACATAATTATAGTCTACAATAACTTCCCTACGATGAATAATCCCTACGATGTACTTAGAAGTAGGATGATTGCAATATTTATATTAATTTTACTTCAAGGTCAACTCAAGGGCTGGACAAGTCCCAAGGATGTTATCCTGAAGGTCGCCGGCATCCTCACGGTAAAGGGTGGTACTGGCGCCATCGTCGAATACCACGGACCTGGTGTAGACTCCATCTCTTGTACTGGAATGGCAACAATTTGCAACATGGGTGCTGAAATCGGTGCTACTACCAGTGTAAGTT